>HG992303.1:3321825-4567216 GCA_905220595.1 Spilosoma lubricipeda | reverse complement strand
AACAAAAGTCACCTAATAGATATTTAATTTAAAAAAAAACACTTTCACTCTCACTCTTTCCCTCTTCCCTCGCAGACTTTCATCCCCTGATTTATCCCCTTAGGGGTCGAATTTAAAATCATCGAAACAGGCCATCAAAAACTATATCGCTGCTAATTACATGGTCGTTAATAAGAAAATATTTGAATTGCGCGGTAGATTTTGGTGTTCTCATTCGGACCAAACGCACGGACGCATCCGGATAGAACCGAGCGAAAACACCGGCGTTGGCAAGTCTGCTAGTGGCAAAAAGAAGAAGAAGGGCGCGAACAAGAAGAAGAAGCCCGCCGCCAAGAAAACGGCCACAGCGAAGAAGTAAATCACGAAATTTAATAAAAAACAACACAAAACAGCCCTTTTCAGGGCTATCAATGTATTAGTGAACGAGTGCTTCGGCACACATTCGTTTCTCAATAACAGATAAGATAAGTATATATAAAGTCACCGAACACTCTCCATATAATACCTAACCAACGAACGAATTTAACAATCTAACCTACCTTTATGTATTATATATATATATATATATATATATATATATATAAATTTTTACTGTTACGTGTAAAAGTAATTTTGTAAGAAAATAATTCTGCCGTCGTCGATTTTTTTAGGTACCAGTATCTTTTTTGTGAAGCACAGTGTAAACAGGTGCAACGCGTCACTGGAATACTGCACTCACAACTCCTTCTCCCCCTTTTCATAATTAATGGAATATACTTACTTTCCTGTGACTACGGTGGTGTCCTATCAAATATTCAGACCGCAGGATTTGAGTACACTTCTCACAAAGACGTAGCTACCTAAGTATCTACAACAAAACATAAAATATAGTTTTCAGGGTCACGCTACATTTCATAGTCACAATACTATCTACTTGTATTAGAACGTACATAAAGCCGCACATACACACACAACGCATGACCTACGAATGTACTAATAGTATAAGGATATAAATTTTTGGTAAATATAGTCGATGACACATTTATCGTTAACAAAAAAAACGG
The DNA here is from genome assembly GCA_905220595.1 of Spilosoma lubricipeda. Lineage (NCBI taxonomy): Eukaryota > Metazoa > Arthropoda > Insecta > Lepidoptera > Erebidae > Spilosoma > Spilosoma lubricipeda. The sequence goes on along the minus strand of HG992303.1, from coordinate 4,566,173 downwards.
AGAGCACCGTCCCAATATACACCTGACCCCCGCCTTTCGATTGGTAGAATCCAACACAGTACACAGCTCCTTGTTTGCCGACGCGACTCTCGTGCGTCATCTTCTATAAATATAAGCGGGCCCCTAGTAGAGTATTGACCATTATAAGTCAGACCTCCGACCTGTGCGGATCGACCCGTCCATCACATATCGCATAATATACTTTTATCATGGCACCTCGCGCTAGCAGCAAGACCATCAAGAAGTCCGGCAATATCGAAAAAGACTTCTCCAAGACCGAAAATAAAATACTTAAAAAGAATAAATTGAAAGAGAACTACGCTAGGTATATCTACAAGGTTCTGAAACAAGTGCATCCGGACACCGGTATCTCAAGAAATGCGATGTCTATCATGAATTCGTTCGTGAACGACTTTCTCGAACGCCTCGCCGTCGAAGTGTCTCGTGTCGCCAATGACAACAACAAGTCCCCGATCTCATCAGAGGAGGTGCAAACCGCCGTGGAGCTTCTGCTGCCAGGTGAACTCGCCAGGCACGCTATCAGCGAGGGCACCGAAGCCGCCGCCAGGTACTGGTGGTTCTGGATGCTTCCTCACTTGCGCCAACAGTTCAAGGTCAACGAATAACACGGCACTTATCGAAGGCAAAGCAAAAGGCCCTTTTCAGGGCCACTAATTAGTTCACATTTAATATATAATGTTTCTACGAACAAACAAAAGTCACCTAATAGATATTTAATTTAAAAAAAAACACTTTCACTCTCACTCTTTCCCTCTTCCCTCGCAGACTTTCATCCCCTGATTTATCCCCTTAGGGGTCGAATTTAAAATCATCGAAACAGGCCATCAAAAACTATATCGCTGCTAATTACATGGTCGTTAATAAGAAAATATTTGAATTGCGCGGTAGAATTTGGTGTTCTCATTCGGACCAAACGCACGGACGCATCCGGATAGAACCGAGCGAAAACACCGGCGTTGGCAAGTCTGCTAGTGGCAAAAAGAAGAAGAAGGGCGCGAACAAGAAGAAGAAGCCCGCCGCCAAGAAAACGGCCACAGCGAAGAAGTAAATCACGAAATTTAATAAAAAACAACACAAAACAGCCCTTTTCAGGGCTATCAATGTATTAGTGAACGAGTGCTTCGGCACACATTCGTTTCTCAATAACAGATAAGATAAGTATATATAAAGTCACCGAACACTCTCCATATAATACCTAACCAACGAACGAATTTAACAATCTAACCTACCTTTATGTATTATATATATATATATATATATATATATATATAAATTTTTACTGTTACGTGTAAAAGTAATTTTGTAAGAAAATAATTCTGCCGTCGTCGATTTTTTTAGGTACCAGTATCTTTTTTGTGAAGCACAGTGTAAACAGGTGCAACGCGTCACTGGAATACTGCACTCACAACTCCTTCTCCCCCTTTTCATAATTAATGGAATATACTTACTTTCCTGTGACTACGGTGGTGTCCTATCAAATATTCAGACCGCAGGATTTGAGTACACTTCTCACAAAGACGTAGCTACCTAAGTATCTACAACAAAACATAAAATATAGTTTTCAGGGTCACGCTACATTTCATAGTCACAATACTATCTACTTGTATTAGAACGTACATAAAGCCGCACATACACACACAACGCATGACCTACGAATGTACTAATAGTATAAGGATATAAATTTTTGGTAAATATAGTCGATGACACATTTATCGTTAACAAAAAAAACGGAGAGCACCGTCCCAATATACACCTGACCCCCGCCTTTCGATTGGTAGAATCCAACACAGTACACAGCTCCTTGTTTGCCGACGCGACTCTCGTGCGTCATCTTCTATAAATATAAGCGGGCCCCTAGTAGAGTATTGACCATTATAAGTCAGACCTCCGACCTGTGCGGATCGACCCGTCCATCACATATCGCATAATATACTTTTATCATGGCACCTCGCGCTAGCAGCAAGACCATCAAGAAGTCCGGCAATATCGAAAAAGACTTCTCCAAGACCGAAAATAAAATACTTAAAAAGAATAAATTGAAAGAGAACTACGCTAGGTATATCTACAAGGTTCTGAAACAAGTGCATCCGGACACCGGTATCTCAAGAAATGCGATGTCTATCATGAATTCGTTCGTGAACGACTTTCTCGAACGCCTCGCCGTCGAAGTGTCTCGTGTCGCCAATGACAACAACAAGTCCCCGATCTCATCAGAGGAGGTGCAAACCGCCGTGGAGCTTCTGCTGCCAGGTGAACTCGCCAGGCACGCTATCAGCGAGGGCACCGAAGCCGCCGCCAGGTACTGGTGGTTCTGGATGCTTCCTCACTTGCGCCAACAGTTCAAGGTCAACGAATAACACGGCACTTATCGAAGGCAAAGCAAAAGGCCCTTTTCAGGGCCACTAATTAGTTCACATTTAATATATAATGTTTCTACGAACAAACAAAAGTCACCTAATAGATATTTAATTTAAAAAAAAACACTTTCACTCTCACTCTTTCCCTCTTCCCTCGCAGACTTTCATCCCCTGATTTATCCCCTTAGGGGTCGAATTTAAAATCATCGAAACAGGCCATCAAAAACTATATCGCTGCTAATTACATGGTCGTTAATAAGAAAATATTTGAATTGCGCGGTAGAATTTGGTGTTCTCATTCGGACCAAACGCACGGACGCATCCGGATAGAACCGAGCGAAAACACCGGCGTTGGCAAGTCTGCTAGTGGCAAAAAGAAGAAGAAGGGCGCGAACAAGAAGAAGAAGCCCGCCGCCAAGAAAACGGCCACAGCGAAGAAGTAAATCACGAAATTTAATAAAAAACAACACAAAACAGCCCTTTTCAGGGCTATCAATGTATTAGTGAACGAGTGCTTCGGCACACATTCGTTTCTCAATAACAGATAAGATAAGTATATATAAAGTCACCGAACACTCTCCATATAATACCTAACCAACGAACGAATTTAACAATCTAACCTACCTTTATGTATTATATATATATATATATATATATATATATAAATTTTTACTGTTACGTGTAAAAGTAATTTTGTAAGAAAATAATTCTGCCGTCGTCGATTTTTTTAGGTACCAGTATCTTTTTTGTGAAGCACAGTGTAAACAGGTGCAACGCGTCACTGGAATACTGCACTCACAACTCCTTCTCCCCCTTTTCATAATTAATGGAATATACTTACTTTCCTGTGACTACGGTGGTGTCCTATCAAATATTCAGACCGCAGGATTTGAGTACACTTCTCACAAAGACGTAGCTACCTAAGTATCTACAACAAAACATAAAATATAGTTTTCAGGGTCACGCTACATTTCATAGTCACAATACTATCTACTTGTATTAGAACGTACATAAAGCCGCACATACACACACAACGCATGACCTACGAATGTACTAATAGTATAAGGATATAAATTTTTGGTAAATATAGTCGATGACACATTTATCGTTAACAAAAAAAACGGAGAGCACCGTCCCAATATACACCTGACCCCCGCCTTTCGATTGGTAGAATCCAACACAGTACACAGCTCCTTGTTTGCCGACGCGACTCTCGTGCGTCATCTTCTATAAATATAAGCGGGCCCCTAGTAGAGTATTGACCATTATAAGTCAGACCTCCGACCTGTGCGGATCGACCCGTCCATCACATATCGCATAATATACTTTTATCATGGCACCTCGCGCTAGCAGCAAGACCATCAAGAAGTCCGGCAATATCGAAAAAGACTTCTCCAAGACCGAAAATAAAATACTTAAAAAGAATAAATTGAAAGAGAACTACGCTAGGTATATCTACAAGGTTCTGAAACAAGTGCATCCGGACACCGGTATCTCAAGAAATGCGATGTCTATCATGAATTCGTTCGTGAACGACTTTCTCGAACGCCTCGCCGTCGAAGTGTCTCGTGTCGCCAATGACAACAACAAGTCCCCGATCTCATCAGAGGAGGTGCAAACCGCCGTGGAGCTTCTGCTGCCAGGTGAACTCGCCAGGCACGCTATCAGCGAGGGCACCGAAGCCGCCGCCAGGTACTGGTGGTTCTGGATGCTTCCTCACTTGCGCCAACAGTTCAAGGTCAACGAATAACACGGCACTTATCGAAGGCAAAGCAAAAGGCCCTTTTCAGGGCCACTAATTAGTTCACATTTAATATATAATGTTTCTACGAACAAACAAAAGTCACCTAATAGATATTTAATTTAAAAAAAAACACTTTCACTCTCACTCTTTCCCTCTTCCCTCGCAGACTTTCATCCCCTGATTTATCCCCTTAGGGGTCGAATTTAAAATCATCGAAACAGGCCATCAAAAACTATATCGCTGCTAATTACATGGTCGTTAATAAGAAAATATTTGAATTGCGCGGTAGAATTTGGTGTTCTCATTCGGACCAAACGCACGGACGCATCCGGATAGAACCGAGCGAAAACACCGGCGTTGGCAAGTCTGCTAGTGGCAAAAAGAAGAAGAAGGGCGCGAACAAGAAGAAGAAGCCCGCCGCCAAGAAAACGGCCACAGCGAAGAAGTAAATCACGAAATTTAATAAAAAACAACACAAAACAGCCCTTTTCAGGGCTATCAATGTATTAGTGAACGAGTGCTTCGGCACACATTCGTTTCTCAATAACAGATAAGATAAGTATATATAAAGTCACCGAACACTCTCCATATAATACCTAACCAACGAACGAATTTAACAATCTAACCTACCTTTATGTATTATATATATATATATATATATATATATATATATAAATTTTTACTGTTACGTGTAAAAGTAATTTTGTAAGAAAATAATTCTGCCGTCGTCGATTTTTTTAGGTACCAGTATCTTTTTTGTGAAGCACAGTGTAAACAGGTGCAACGCGTCACTGGAATACTGCACTCACAACTCCTTCTCCCCCTTTTCATAATTAATGGAATATACTTACTTTCCTGTGACTACGGTGGTGTCCTATCAAATATTCAGACCGCAGGATTTGAGTACACTTCTCACAAAGACGTAGCTACCTAAGTATCTACAACAAAACATAAAATATAGTTTTCAGGGTCACGCTACATTTCATAGTCACAATACTATCTACTTGTATTAGAACGTACATAAAGCCGCACATACACACACAACGCATGACCTACGAATGTACTAATAGTATAAGGATATAAATTTTTGGTAAATATAGTCGATGACACATTTATCGTTAACAAAAAAAACGGAGAGCACCGTCCCAATATACACCTGACCCCCGCCTTTCGATTGGTAGAATCCAACACAGTACACAGCTCCTTGTTTGCCGACGCGACTCTCGTGCGTCATCTTCTATAAATATAAGCGGGCCCCTAGTAGAGTATTGACCATTATAAGTCAGACCTCCGACCTGTGCGGATCGACCCGTCCATCACATATCGCATAATATACTTTTATCATGGCACCTCGCGCTAGCAGCAAGACCATCAAGAAGTCCGGCAATATCGAAAAAGACTTCTCCAAGACCGAAAATAAAATACTTAAAAAGAATAAATTGAAAGAGAACTACGCTAGGTATATCTACAAGGTTCTGAAACAAGTGCATCCGGACACCGGTATCTCAAGAAATGCGATGTCTATCATGAATTCGTTTGTGAACGACTTTCTCGAACGCCTCGCCGTCGAAGTGTCTCGTGTCGCCAATGACAACAACAAGTCCCCGATCTCATCAGAGGAGGTGCAAACCGCCGTGGAGCTTCTGCTGCCAGGTGAACTCGCCAGGCACGCTATCAGCGAGGGCACCGAAGCCGCCGCCAGGTACTGGTGGTTCTGGATGCTTCCTCACTTGCGCCAACAGTTCAAGGTCAACGAATAACACGGCACTTATCGAAGGCAAAGCAAAAGGCCCTTTTCAGGGCCACTAATTAGTTCACATTTAATATATAATGTTTCTACGAACAAACAAAAGTCACCTAATAGATATTTAATTTAAAAAAAAACACTTTCACTCTCACTCTTTCCCTCTTCCCTCGCAGACTTTCATCCCCTGATTTATCCCCTTAGGGGTCGAATTTAAAATCATCGAAACAGGCCATCAAAAACTATATCGCTGCTAATTACATGGTCGTTAATAAGAAAATATTTGAATTGCGCGGTAGAATTTGGTGTTCTCATTCGGACCAAACGCACGGACGCATCCGGATAGAACCGAGCGAAAACACCGGCGTTGGCAAGTCTGCTAGTGGCAAAAAGAAGAAGAAGGGCGCGAACAAGAAGAAGAAGCCCGCCGCCAAGAAAACGGCCACAGCGAAGAAGTAAATCACGAAATTTAATAAAAAACAACACAAAACAGCCCTTTTCAGGGCTATCAATGTATTAGTGAACGAGTGCTTCGGCACACATTCGTTTCTCAATAACAGATAAGATAAGTATATATAAAGTCACCGAACACTCTCCATATAATACCTAACCAACGAACGAATTTAACAATCTAACCTACCTTTATGTATTATATATATATATATATATATATATATATATAAATTTTTACTGTTACGTGTAAAAGTAATTTTGTAAGAAAATAATTCTGCCGTCGTCGATTTTTTTAGGTACCAGTATCTTTTTTGTGAAGCACAGTGTAAACAGGTGCAACGCGTCACTGGAATACTGCACTCACAACTCCTTCTCCCCCTTTTCATAATTAATGGAATATACTTACTTTCCTGTGACTACGGTGGTGTCCTATCAAATATTCAGACCGCAGGATTTGAGTACACTTCTCACAAAGACGTAGCTACCTAAGTATCTACAACAAAACATAAAATATAGTTTTCAGGGTCACGCTACATTTCATAGTCACAATACTATCTACTTGTATTAGAACGTACATAAAGCCGCACATACACACACAACGCATGACCTACGAATGTACTAATAGTATAAGGATATAAATTTTTGGTAAATATAGTCGATGACACATTTATCGTTAACAAAAAAAACGGAGAGCACCGTCCCAATATACACCTGACCCCCGCCTTTCGATTGGTAGAATCCAACACAGTACACAGCTCCTTGTTTGCCGACGCGACTCTCGTGCGTCAACTTCTATAAATATAAGCGGGCCCCTAGTAGAGTATTGACCATTATAAGTCAGACCTCCGACCTGTGCGGATCGACCCGTCCATCACATATCGCATAATATACTTTTATCATGGCACCTCGCGCTAGCAGCAAGACCATCAAGAAGTCCGGCAATATCGAAAAAGACTTCTCCAAGACCGAAAATAAAATACTTAAAAAGAATAAATTGAAAGAGAACTACGCTAGGTATATCTACAAGGTTCTGAAACAAGTGCATCCGGACACCGGTATCTCAAGAAATGCGATGTCTATCATGAATTCGTTCGTGAACGACTTTCTCGAACGCCTCGCCGTCGAAGTGTCTCGTGTCGCCAATGACAACAACAAGTCCCCGATCTCATCAGAGGAGGTGCAAACCGCCGTGGAGCTTCTGCTGCCAGGTGAACTCGCCAGGCACGCTATCAGCGAGGGCACCGAAGCCGCCGCCAGGTACTGGTGGTTCTGGATGCTTCCTCACTTGCGCCAACAGTTCAAGGTCAACGAATAACACGGCACTTATCGAAGGCAAAGCAAAAGGCCCTTTTCAGGGCCACTAATTAGTTCACATTTAATATATAATGTTTCTACGAACAAACAAAAGTCACCTAATAGATATTTAATTTAAAAAAAAACACTTTCACTCTCACTCTTTCCCTCTTCCCTCGCAGACTTTCATCCCCTGATTTATCCCCTTAGGGGTCGAATTTAAAATCATCGAAACAGGCCATCAAAAACTATATCGCTGCTAATTACATGGTCGTTAATAAGAAAATATTTGAATTGCGCGGTAGAATTTGGTGTTCTCATTCGGACCAAACGCACGGACGCATCCGGATAGAACCGAGCGAAAACACCGGCGTTGGCAAGTCTGCTAGTGGCAAGAAGAAGAAGAAGGGCGCGAACAAGAAGAAGAAGCCCGCCGCCAAGAAAACGGCCACAGCGAAGAAGTAAATCACGAAATTTAATAAAAAACAACACAAAACAGCCCTTTTCAGGGCTATCAATGTATTAGTGAACGAGTGCTTCGGCACACATTCGTTTCTCAATAACAGATAAGATAAGTATATATAAAGTCACCGAACACTCTCCATATAATACCTAACCAACGAACGAATTTAACAATCTAACCTACCTTTATGTATTATATATATATATATATATATATATATATATATAAATTTTTACTGTTACGTGTAAAAGTAATTTTGTAAGAAAATAATTCTGCCGTCGTCGATTTTTTTAGGTACCAGTATCTTTTTTGTGAAGCACAGTGTAAACAGGTGCAACGCGTCACTGGAATACTGCACTCACAACTCCTTCTCCCCCTTTTCATAATTAATGGAATATACTTACTTTCCTGTGACTACGGTGGTGTCCTATCAAATATTCAGACCGCAGGATTTGAGTACACTTCTCACAAAGACGTAGCTACCTAAGTATCTACAACAAAACATAAAATATAGTTTTCAGGGTCACGCTACATTTCATAGTCACAATACTATCTACTTGTATTAGAACGTACATAAAGCCGCACATACACACACAACGCATGACCTACGAATGTACTAATAGTATAAGGATATAAATTTTTGGTAAATATAGTCGATGACACATTTATCGTTAACAAAAAAAACGGAGAGCACCGTCCCAATATACACCTGACCCCCGCCTTTCGATTGGTAGAATCCAACACAGTACACAGCTCCTTGTTTGCCGACGCGACTCTCGTGCGTCAACTTCTATAAATATAAGCGGGCCCCTAGTAGAGTATTGACCATTATAAGTCAGACCTCCGACCTGTGCGGATCGACCCGTCCATCACATATCGCATAATATACTTTTATCATGGCACCTCGCGCTAGCAGCAAGACCATCAAGAAGTCCGGCAATATCGAAAAAGACTTCTCCAAGACCGAAAATAAAATACTTAAAAAGAATAAATTGAAAGAGAACTACGCTAGGTATATCTACAAGGTTCTGAAACAAGTGCATCCGGACACCGGTATCTCAAGAAATGCGATGTCTATCATGAATTCGTTCGTGAACGACTTTCTCGAACGCCTCGCCGTCGAAGTGTCTCGTGTCGCCAATGACAACAACAAGTCCCCGATCTCATCAGAGGAGGTGCAAACCGCCGTGGAGCTTCTGCTGCCAGGTGAACTCGCCAGGCACGCTATCAGCGAGGGCACCGAAGCCGCCGCCAGGTACTGGTGGTTCTGGATGCTTCCTCACTTGCGCCAACAGTTCAAGGTCAACGAATAACACGGCACTTATCGAAGGCAAAGCAAAAGGCCCTTTTCAGGGCCACTAATTAGTTCACATTTAATATATAATGTTTCTACGAACAAACAAAAGTCACCTAATAGATATTTAATTTAAAAAAAAACACTTTCACTCTCACTCTTTCCCTCTTCCCTCGCAGACTTTCATCCCCTGATTTATCCCCTTAGGGGTCGAATTTAAAATCATCGAAACAGGCCATCAAAAACTATATCGCTGCTAATTACATGGTCGTTAATAAGAAAATATTTGAATTGCGCGGTAGAATTTGGTGTTCTCATTCGGACCAAACGCACGGACGCATCCGGATAGAACCGAGCGAAAACACCGGCGTTGGCAAGTCTGCTAGTGGCAAGAAGAAGAAGAAGGGCGCGAACAAGAAGAAGAAGCCCGCCGCCAAGAAAACGGCCACAGCGAAGAAGTAAATCACGAAATTTAATAAAAAACAACACAAAACAGCCCTTTTCAGGGCTATCAATGTATTAGTGAACGAGTGCTTCGGCACACATTCGTTTCTCAATAACAGATAAGATAAGTATATATAAAGTCACCGAACACTCTCCATATAATACCTAACCAACGAACGAATTTAACAATCTAACCTACCTTTATGTATTATATATATATATATATATATATATATATATAAATTTTTACTGTTACGTGTAAAAGTAATTTTGTAAGAAAATAATTCTGCCGTCGTCGATTTTTTTAGGTACCAGTATCTTTTTTGTGAAGCACAGTGTAAACAGGTGCAACGCGTCACTGGAATACTGCACTCACAACTCCTTCTCCCCCTTTTCATAATTAATGGAATATACTTACTTTCCTGTGACTACGGTGGTGTCCTATCAAATATTCAGACCGCAGGATTTGAGTACACTTCTCACAAAGACGTAGCTACCTAAGTATCTACAACAAAACATAAAATATAGTTTTCAGGGTCACGCTACATTTCATAGTCACAATACTATCTACTTGTATTAGAACGTACATAAAGCCGCACATACACACACAACGCATGACCTACGAATGTACTAATAGTATAAGGATATAAATTTTTGGTAAATATAGTCGATGACACATTTATCGTTAACAAAAAAAACGGAGAGCACCGTCCCAATATACACCTGACCCCCGCCTTTCGATTGGTAGAATCCAACACAGTACACAGCTCCTTGTTTGCCGACGCGACTCTCGTGCGTCAACTTCTATAAATATAAGCGGGCCCCTAGTAGAGTATTGACCATTATAAGTCAGACCTCCGACCTGTGCGGATCGACCCGTCCATCACATATCGCATAATATACTTTTATCATGGCACCTCGCGCTAGCAGCAAGACCATCAAGAAGTCCGGCAATATCGAAAAAGACTTCTCCAAGACCGAAAATAAAATACTTAAAAAGAATAAATTGAAAGAGAACTACGCTAGGTATATCTACAAGGTTCTGAAACAAGTGCATCCGGACACCGGTATCTCAAGAAATGCGATGTCTATCATGAATTCGTTCGTGAACGACTTTCTCGAACGCCTCGCCGTCGAAGTGTCTCGTGTCGCCAATGACAACAACAAGTCCCCGATCTCATCAGAGGAGGTGCAAACCGCCGTGGAGCTTCTGCTGCCAGGTGAACTCGCCAGGCACGCTATCAGCGAGGGCACCGAAGCCGCCGCCAGGTACTGGTGGTTCTGGATGCTTCCTCACTTGCGCCAACAGTTCAAGGTCAACGAATAACACGGCACTTATCGAAGGCAAAGCAAAAGGCCCTTTTCAGGGCCACTAATTAGTTCACATTTAATATATAATGTTTCTACGAACAAACAAAAGTCACCTAATAGATATTTAATTTAAAAAAAAACACTTTCACTCTCACTCTTTCCCTCTTCCCTCGCAGACTTTCATCCCCTGATTTATCCCCTTAGGGGTCGAATTTAAAATCATCGAAACAGGCCATCAAAAACTATATCGCTGCTAATTACATGGTCGTTAATAAGAAAATATTTGAATTGCGCGGTAGAATTTGGTGTTCTCATTCGGACCAAACGCACGGACGCATCCGGATAGAACCGAGCGAAAACACCGGCGTTGGCAAGTCTGCTAGTGGCAAAAAGAAGAAGAAGGGCGCGAACAAGAAGAAGAAGCCCGCCGCCAAGAAAACGGCCACAGCGAAGAAGTAAATCACGAAATTTAATAAAAAACAACACAAAACAGCCCTTTTCAGGGCTATCAATGTATTAGTGAACGAGTGCTTCGGCACACATTCGTTTCTCAATAACAGATAAGATAAGTATATATAAAGTCACCGAACACTCTCCATATAATACCTAACCAACGAACGAATTTAACAATCTAACCTACCTTTATGTATTATATATATATATATATATATATATATATAAATTTTTACTGTTACGTGTAAAAGTAATTTTGTAAGAAAATAATTCTGCCGTCGTCGATTTTTTTAGGTACCAGTATCTTTTTTGTGAAGCACAGTGTAAACAGGTGCAACGCGTCACTGGAATACTGCACTCACAACTCCTTCTCCCCCTTTTCATAATTAATGGAATATACTTACTTTCCTGTGACTACGGTGGTGTCCTATCAAATATTCAGACCGCAGGATTTGAGTACACTTCTCACAAAGACGTAGCTACCTAAGTATCTACAACAAAACATAAAATATAGTTTTCAGGGTCACGCTACATTTCATAGTCACAATACTATCTACTTGTATTAGAACGTACATAAAGCCGCACATACACACACAACGCATGACCTACGAATGTACTAATAGTATAAGGATATAAATTTTTGGTAAATATAGTCGATGACACATTTATCGTTAACAAAAAAAACGGAGAGCACCGTCCCAATATACACCTGACCCCCGCCTTTCGATTGGTAGAATCCAACACAGTACACAGCTCCTTGTTTGCCGACGCGACTCTCGTGCGTCATCTTCTATAAATATAAGCGGGCCCCTAGTAGAGTATTGACCATTATAAGTCAGACCTCCGACCTGTGCGGATCGACCCGTCCATCACATATCGCATAATATACTTTTATCATGGCACCTCGCGCTAGCAGCAAGACCATCAAGAAGTCCGGCAATATCGAAAAAGACTTCTCCAAGACCGAAAATAAAATACTTAAAAAGAATAAATTGAAAGAGAACTACGCTAGGTATATCTACAAGGTTCTGAAACAAGTGCATCCGGACACCGGTATCTCAAGAAATGCGATGTCTATCATGAATTCGTTCGTGAACGACTTTCTCGAACGCCTCGCCGTCGAAGTGTCTCGTGTCGCCAATGACAACAACAAGTCCCCGATCTCATCAGAGGAGGTGCAAACCGCCGTGGAGCTTCTGCTGCCAGGTGAACTCGCCAGGCACGCTATCAGCGAGGGCACCGAAGCCGCCGCCAGGTACTGGTGGTTCTGGATGCTTCCTCACTTGCGCCAACAGTTCAAGGTCAACGAATAACACGGCACTTATCGAAGGCAAAGCAAAAGGCCCTTTTCAGGGCCACTAATTAGTTCACATTTAATATATAATGTTTCTACGAACAAACAAAAGTCACCTAATAGATATTTAATTAAAAAAAAAACACTTTCACTCTCACTCTTTCCCTCTTCCCTCGCAGACTTTCATCCCCTGATTTATCCCCTTAGGGGTCGAATTTAAAATCATCGAAACAGGCCATCAAAAACTATATCGCTGCTAATTACATGGTCGTTAATAAGAAAATATTTGAATTGCGCGGTAGAATTTGGTGTTCTCATTCGGACCAAACGCACGGACGCATCCGGATAGAACCGAGCGAAAACACCGGCGTTGGCAAGTCTGCTAGTGGCAAAAAGAAGAAGAAGGGCGCGAACAAGAAGAAGAAGCCCGCCGCCAAGAAAACGGCCACAGCGAAGAAGTAAATCACGAAATTTAATAAAAAACAACACAAAACAGCCCTTTTCAGGGCTATCAATGTATTAGTGAACGAGTGCTTCGGCACACATTCGTTTCTCAATAACAGATAAGATAAGTATATATAAAGTCACCGAACACTCTCCATATAATACCTAACCAACGAACGAATTTAACAATCTAACCTACCTTTATGTATTATATATATATATATATATATATATATATAAATTTTTACTGTTACGTGTAAAAGTAATTTTGTAAGAAAATAATTCTGCCGTCGTCGATTTTTTTAGGTACCAGTATCTTTTTTGTGAAGCACAGTGTAAACAGGTGCAACGCGTCACTGGAATACTGCACTCACAACTCCTTCTCCCCCTTTTCATAATTAATGGAATATACTTACTTTCCTGTGACTACGGTGGTGTCCTATCAAATATTCAGACCGCAGGATTTGAGTACACTTCTCACAAAGACGTAGCTACCTAAGTATCTACAACAAAACATAAAATATAGTTTTCAGGGTCACGCTACATTTCATAGTCACAATACTATCTACTTGTATTAGAACGTACATAAAGCCGCACATACACACACAACGCATGACCTACGAATGTACTAATAGTATAAGGATATAAATTTTTGGTAAATATAGTCGATGACACATTTATCGTTAACAAAAAAAACGGAGAGCACCGTCCCAATATACACCTGACCCCCGCCTTTCGATTGGTAGAATCCAACACAGTACACAGCTCCTTGTTTGCCGACGCGACTCTCGTGCGTCAACTTCTATAAATATAAGCGGGCCCCTAGTAGAGTATTGACCATTATAAGTCAGACCTCCGACCTGTGCGGATCGACCCGTCCATCACATATCGCATAATATACTTTTATCATGGCACCTCGCGCTAGCAGCAAGACCATCAAGAAGTCCGGCAATATCGAAAAAGACTTCTCCAAGACCGAAAATAAAATACTTAAAAAGAATAAATTGAAAGAGAACTACGCTAGGTATATCTACAAGGTTCTGAAACAAGTGCATCCGGACACCGGTATCTCAAGAAATGCGATGTCTATCATGAATTCGTTCGTGAACGACTTTCTCGAACGCCTCGCCGTCGAAGTGTCTCGTGTCGCCAATGACAACAACAAGTCCCCGATCTCATCAGAGGAGGTGCAAACCGCCGTGGAGCTTCTGCTGCCAGGTGAACTCGCCAGGCACGCTATCAGCGAGGGCACCGAAGCCGCCGCCAGGTACTGGTGGTTCTGGATGCTTCCTCACTTGCGCCAACAGTTCAAGGTCAACGAATAACACGGCACTTATCGAAGGCAAAGCAAAAGGCCCTTTTCAGGGCCACTAATTAGTTCACATTTAATATATAATGTTTCTACGAACAAACAAAAGTCACCTAATAGATATTTAATTTAAAAAAAAACACTTTCACTCTCACTCTTTCCCTCTTCCCTCGCAGACTTTCATCCCCTGATTTATCCCCTTAGGGGTCGAATTTAAAATCATCGAAACAGGCCATCAAAAACTATATCGCTGCTAATTACATGGTCGTTAATAAGAAAATATTTGAATTGCGCGGTAGAATTTGGTGTTCTCATTCGGACCAAACGCACGGACGCATCCGGATAGAACCGAGCGAAAACACCGGCGTTGGCAAGTCTGCTAGTGGCAAGAAGAAGAAGAAGGGCGCGAACAAGAAGAAGAAGCCCGCCGCCAAGAAAACGGCCACAGCGAAGAAGTAAATCACGAAATTTAATAAAAAACAACACAAAACAGCCCTTTTCAGGGCTATCAATGTATTAGTGAACGAGTGCTTCGGCACACATTCGTTTCTCAATAACAGATAAGATAAGTATATATAAAGTCACCGAACACTCTCCATATAATACCTAACCAACGAACGAATTTAACAATCTAACCTACCTTTATGTATTATATATATATATATATATATATATATATATATAAATTTTTACTGTTACGTGTAAAAGTAATTTTGTAAGAAAATAATTCTGCCGTCGTCGATTTTTTTAGGTACCAGTATCTTTTTTGTGAAGCACAGTGTAAACAGGTGCAACGCGTCACTGGAATACTGCACTCACAACTCCTTCTCCCCCTTTTCATAATTAATGGAATATACTTACTTTCCTGTGACTACGGTGGTGTCCTATCAAATATTCAGACCGCAGGATTTGAGTACACTTCTCACAAAGACGTAGCTACCTAAGTATCTACAACAAAACATAAAATATAGTTTTCAGGGTCACGCTACATTTCATAGTCACAATACTATCTACTTGTATTAGAACGTACATAAAGCCGCACATACACACACAACGCATGACCTACGAATGTACTAATAGTATAAGGATATAAATTTTTGGTAAATATAGTCGATGACACATTTATCGTTAACAAAAAAAACGGAGAGCACCGTCCCAATATACACCTGACCCCCGCCTTTCGATTGGTAGAATCCAACACAGTACACAGCTCCTTGTTTGCCGACGCGACTCTCGTGCGTCAACTTCTATAAATATAAGCGGGCCCCTAGTAGAGTATTGACCATTATAAGTCAGACCTCCGACCTGTGCGGATCGACCCGTCCATCACATATCGCATAATATACTTTTATCATGGCACCTCGCGCTAGCAGCAAGACCATCAAGAAGTCCGGCAATATCGAAAAAGACTTCTCCAAGACCGAAAATAAAATACTTAAAAAGAATAAATTGAAAGAGAACTACGCTAGGTATATCTACAAGGTTCTGAAACAAGTGCATCCGGACACCGGTATCTCAAGAAATGCGATGTCTATCATGAATTCGTTCGTGAACGACTTTCTCGAACGCCTCGCCGTCGAAGTGTCTCGTGTCGCCAATGACAACAACAAGTCCCCGATCTCATCAGAGGAGGTGCAAACCGCCGTGGAGCTTCTGCTGCCAGGTGAACTCGCCAGGCACGCTATCAGCGAGGGCACCGAAGCCGCCGCCAGGTACTGGTGGTTCTGGATGCTTCCTCACTTGCGCCAACAGTTCAAGGTCAACGAATAACACGGCACTTATCGAAGGCAAAGCAAAAGGCCCTTTTCAGGGCCACTAATTAGTTCACATTTAATATATAATGTTTCTACGAACAAACAAAAGTCACCTAATAGATATTTAATTTAAAAAAAAACACTTTCACTCTCACTCTTTCCCTCTTCCCTCGCAGACTTTCATCCCCTGATTTATCCCCTTAGGGGTCGAATTTAAAATCATCGAAACAGGCCATCAAAAACTATATCGCTGCTAATTACATGGTCGTTAATAAGAAAATATTTGAATTGCGCGGTAGAATTTGGTGTTCTCATTCGGACCAAACGCACGGACGCATCCGGATAGAACCGAGCGAAAACACCGGCGTTGGCAAGTCTGCTAGTGGCAAGAAGAAGAAGAAGGGCGCGAACAAGAAGAAGAAGCCCGCCGCCAAGAAAACGGCCACAGCGAAGAAGTAAATCACGAAATTTAATAAAAAACAACACAAAACAGCCCTTTTCAGGGCTATCAATGTATTAGTGAACGAGTGCTTCGGCACACATTCGTTTCTCAATAACAGATAAGATAAGTATATATAAAGTCACCGAACACTCTCCATATAATACCTAACCAACGAACGAATTTAACAATCTAACCTACCTTTATGTATTATATATATATATATATATATATATATATATAAATTTTTACTGTTACGTGTAAAAGTAATTTTGTAAGAAAATAATTCTGCCGTCGTCGATTTTTTTAGGTACCAGTATCTTTTTTGTGAAGCACAGTGTAAACAGGTGCAACGCGTCACTGGAATACTGCACTCACAACTCCTTCTCCCCCTTTTCATAATTAATGGAATATACTTACTTTCCTGTGACTACGGTGGTGTCCTATCAAATATTCAGACCGCAGGATTTGAGTACACTTCTCACAAAGACGTAGCTACCTAAGTATCTACAACAAAACATAAAATATAGTTTTCAGGGTCACGCTACATTTCATAGTCACAATACTATCTACTTGTATTAGAACGTACATAAAGCCGCACATACACACACAACGCATGACCTACGAATGTACTAATAGTATAAGGATATAAATTTTTGGTAAATATAGTCGATGACACATTTATCGTTAACAAAAAAAACGGAGAGCACCGTCCCAATATACACCTGACCCCCGCCTTTCGATTGGTAGAATCCAACACAGTACACAGCTCCTTGTTTGCCGACGCGACTCTCGTGCGTCAACTTCTATAAATATAAGCGGGCCCCTAGTAGAGTATTGACCATTATAAGTCAGACCTCCGACCTGTGCGGATCGACCCGTCCATCACATATCGCATAATATACTTTTATCATGGCACCTCGCGCTAGCAGCAAGACCATCAAGAAGTCCGGCAATATCGAAAAAGACTTCTCCAAGACCGAAAATAAAATACTTAAAAAGAATAAATTGAAAGAGAACTACGCTAGGTATATCTACAAGGTTCTGAAACAAGTGCATCCGGACACCGGTATCTCAAGAAATGCGATGTCTATCATGAATTCGTTCGTGAACGACTTTCTCGAACGCCTCGCCGTCGAAGTGTCTCGTGTCGCCAATGACAACAACAAGTCCCCGATCTCATCAGAGGAGGTGCAAACCGCCGTGGAGCTTCTGCTGCCAGGTGAACTCGCCAGGCACGCTATCAGCGAGGGCACCGAAGCCGCCGCCAGGTACTGGTGGTTCTGGATGCTTCCTCACTTGCGCCAACAGTTCAAGGTCAACGAATAACACGGCACTTATCGAAGGCAAAGCAAAAGGCCCTTTTCAGGGCCACTAATTAGTTCACATTTAATATATAATGTTTCTACGAACAAACAAAAGTCACCTAATAGATATTTAATTTAAAAAAAAACACTTTCACTCTCACTCTTTCCCTCTTCCCTCGCAGACTTTCATCCCCTGATTTATCCCCTTAGGGGTCGAATTTAAAATCATCGAAACAGGCCATCAAAAACTATATCGCTGCTAATTACATGGTCGTTAATAAGAAAATATTTGAATTGCGCGGTAGAATTTGGTGTTCTCATTCGGACCAAACGCACGGACGCATCCGGATAGAACCGAGCGAAAACACCGGCGTTGGCAAGTCTGCTAGTGGCAAAAAGAAGAAGAAGGGCGCGAACAAGAAGAAGAAGCCCGCCGCCAAGAAAACGGCCACAGCGAAGAAGTAAATCACGAAATTTAATAAAAAACAACACAAAACAGCCCTTTTCAGGGCTATCAATGTATTAGTGAACGAGTGCTTCGGCACACATTCGTTTCTCAATAACAGATAAGATAAGTATATATAAAGTCACCGAACACTCTCCATATAATACCTAACCAACGAACGAATTTAACAATCTAACCTACCTTTATGTATTATATATATATATATATATATATATATATAAATTTTTACTGTTACGTGTAAAAGTAATTTTGTAAGAAAATAATTCTGCCGTCGTCGATTTTTTTAGGTACCAGTATCTTTTTTGTGAAGCACAGTGTAAACAGGTGCAACGCGTCACTGGAATACTGCACTCACAACTCCTTCTCCCCCTTTTCATAATTAATGGAATATACTTACTTTCCTGTGACTACGGTGGTGTCCTATCAAATATTCAGACCGCAGGATTTGAGTACACTTCTCACAAAGACGTAGCTACCTAAGTATCTACAACAAAACATAAAATATAGTTTTCAGGGTCACGCTACATTTCATAGTCACAATACTATCTACTTGTATTAGAACGTACATAAAGCCGCACATACACACACAACGCATGACCTACGAATGTACTAATAGTATAAGGATATAAATTTTTGGTAAATATAGTCGATGACACATTTATCGTTAACAAAAAAAACGGAGAGCACCGTCCCAATATACACCTGACCCCCGCCTTTCGATTGGTAGAATCCAACACAGTACACAGCTCCTTGTTTGCCGACGCGACTCTCGTGCGTCATCTTCTATAAATATAAGCGGGCCCCTAGTAGAGTATTGACCATTATAAGTCAGACCTCCGACCTGTGCGGATCGACCCGTCCATCACATATCGCATAATATACTTTTATCATGGCACCTCGCGCTAGCAGCAAGACCATCAAGAAGTCCGGCAATATCGAAAAAGACTTCTCCAAGACCGAAAATAAAATACTTAAAAAGAATAAATTGAAAGAGAACTACGCTAGGTATATCTACAAGGTTCTGAAACAAGTGCATCCGGACACCGGTATCTCAAGAAATGCGATGTCTATCATGAATTCGTTCGTGAACGACTTTCTCGAACGCCTCGCCGTCGAAGTGTCTCGTGTCGCCAATGACAACAACAAGTCCCCGATCTCATCAGAGGAGGTGCAAACCGCCGTGGAGCTTCTGCTGCCAGGTGAACTCGCCAGGCACGCTATCAGCGAGGGCACCGAAGCCGCCGCCAGGTACTGGTGGTTCTGGATGCTTCCTCACTTGCGCCAACAGTTCAAGGTCAACGAATAACACGGCACTTATCGAAGGCAAAGCAAAAGGCCCTTTTCAGGGCCACTAATTAGTTCACATTTAATATATAATGTTTCTACGAACAAACAAAAGTCACCTAATAGATATTTAATTAAAAAAAAAACACTTTCACTCTCACTCTTTCCCTCTTCCCTCGCAGACTTTCATCCCCTGATTTATCCCCTTAGGGGTCGAATTTAAAATCATCGAAACAGGCCATCAAAAACTATATCGCTGCTAATTACATGGTCGTTAATAAGAAAATATTTGAATTGCGCGGTAGAATTTGGTGTTCTCATTCGGACCAAACGCACGGACGCATCCGGATAGAACCGAGCGAAAACACCGGCGTTGGCAAGTCTGCTAGTGGCAAAAAGAAGAAGAAGGGCGCGAACAAGAAGAAGAAGCCCGCCGCCAAGAAAACGGCCACAGCGAAGAAGTAAATCACGAAATTTAATAAAAAACAACACAAAACAGCCCTTTTCAGGGCTATCAATGTATTAGTGAACGAGTGCTTCGGCACACATTCGTTTCTCAATAACAGATAAGATAAGTATATATAAAGTCACCGAACACTCTCCATATAATACCTAACCAACGAACGAATTTAACAATCTAACCTACCTTTATGTATTATATATATATATATATATATATATATATAAATTTTTACTGTTACGTGTAAAAGTAATTTTGTAAGAAAATAATTCTGCCGTCGTCGATTTTTTTAGGTACCAGTATCTTTTTTGTGAAGCACAGTGTAAACAGGTGCAACGCGTCACTGGAATACTGCACTCACAACTCCTTCTCCCCCTTTTCATAATTAATGGAATATACTTACTTTCCTGTGACTACGGTGGTGTCCTATCAAATATTCAGACCGCAGGATTTGAGTACACTTCTCACAAAGACGTAGCTACCTAAGTATCTACAACAAAACATAAAATATAGTTTTCAGGGTCACGCTACATTTCATAGTCACAATACTATCTACTTGTATTAGAACGTACATAAAGCCGCACATACACACACAACGCATGACCTACGAATGTACTAATAGTATAAGGATATAAATTTTTGGTAAATATAGTCGATGACACATTTATCGTTAACAAAAAAAACGGAGAGCACCGTCCCAATATACACCTGACCCCCGCCTTTCGATTGGTAGAATCCAACACAGTACACAGCTCCTTGTTTGCCGACGCGACTCTCGTGCGTCATCTTCTATAAATATAAGCGGGCCCCTAGTAGAGTATTGACCATTATAAGTCAGACCTCCGACCTGTGCGGATCGACCCGTCCATCACATATCGCATAATACACTTTTATCATGGCACCTCGCGCTAGCAGCAAGACCATCAAGAAGTCCGGCAATATCGAAAAAGACTTCTCCAAGACCGAAAATAAAATACTTAAAAAGAATAAATTGAAAGAGAACTACGCTAGGTATATCTACAAGGTTCTGAAACAAGTGCATCCGGACACCGGTATCTCAAGAAATGCGATGTCTATCATGAATTCGTTCGTGAACGACTTTCTCGAACGCCTCGCCGTCGAAGTGTCTCGTGTCGCCAATGACAACAACAAGTCCCCGATCTCATCAGAGGAGGTGCAAACCGCCGTGGAGCTTCTGCTGCCAGGTGAACTCGCCAGGCACGCTATCAGCGAGGGCACCGAAGCCGCCGCCAGGTACTGGTGGTTCTGGATGCTTCCTCACTTGCGCCAACAGTTCAAGGTCAACGAATAACACGGCACTTATCGAAGGCAAAGCAAAAGGCCCTTTTCAGGGCCACTAATTAGTTCACATTTAATATATAATGTTTCTACGAACAAACAAAAGTCACCTAATAGATATTTAATTTAAAAAAAAACACTTTCACTCTCACTCTTTCCCTCTTCCCTCGCAGACTTTCATCCCCTGATTTATCCCCTTAGGGGTCGAATTTAAAATCATCGAAACAGGCCATCAAAAACTATATCGCTGCTAATTACATGGTCGTTAATAAGAAAATATTTGAATTGCGCGGTAGAATTTGGTGTTCTCATTCGGACCAAACGCACGGACGCATCCGGATAGAACCGAGCGAAAACACCGGCGTTGGCAAGTCTGCTAGTGGCAAGAAGAAGAAGAAGGGCGCGAACAAGAAGAAGAAGCCCGCCGCCAAGAAAACGGCCACAGCGAAGAAGTAAATCACGAAATTTAATAAAAAACAACACGAAACAGCCCTTTTCAGGGCTATCAATGTATTAGTGAACGAGTGCTTCGGCACACATTCGTTTCTCAATAACAGATAAGATAAGTATATATAAAGTCACCGAACACTCTCCATATAATACCTAACCAACGAACGAATTTAACAATCTAACCTACCTTTATGTATTATATATATATATATATATATATATATATAAATTTTTACTGTTACGTGTAAAAGTAATTTTGTAAGAAAATAATTCTGCCGTCGTCGATTTTTTTAGGTACCAGTATCTTTTTTGTGAAGCACAGTGTAAACAGGTGCAACGCGTCACTGGAATACTGCACTCACAACTCCTTCTCCCCCTTTTCATAATTAATGGAATATACTTACTTTCCTGTGACTACGGTGGTGTCCTATCAAATATTCAGACCGCAGGATTTGAGTACACTTCTCACAAAGACGTAGCTACCTAAGTATCTACAACAAAACATAAAATATAGTTTTCAGGGTCACGCTACATTTCATAGTCACAATACTATCTACTTGTATTAGAACGTACATAAAGCCGCACATACACACACAACGCATGACCTACGAATGTACTAATAGTATAAGGATATAAATTTTTGGTAAATATAGTCGATGACACATTTATCGTTAACAAAAAAAACGGAGAGCACCGTCCCGATATACACCTGACCCCCGCCTTTCGATTGGTAGAATCCAACACAGTACACAGCTCCTTGTTTGCCGACGCGACTCTCGTGCGTCATCTTCTATAAATATAAACGGGCCCCTAGTAGAGTATTGAGGATTCCGTGTCCCACTGCCGCACAGAGCGGTCGTCCTGCGCTCGCTGACTCACTCTGCCGCAAAGGCGCCCGCAGCATTGCCCCTACACCGTGACGCACCGCATCGAACACTCCCCGCCAGGCGCAACGGCCCCGCACCCCGCGCCCGGCCTCCCGATGCATTGCCCCGGCACCGCGACGCACCGTTGACGAAGGAGTTAGCCAAGAGATTGGAGTAACATATGGTGTGCCGCAAGGCAGTTGCCTCTCTCCAAGCCTCTTCTTGATCTACGTAAATGATCTATGCCAGCAGTCTCTAGACAAGGGTAAAATATTTAGTTACGCGGACGATACTGCTGTCATATTTTATGGTGGAACCTGGGAGGAGGTGACGAGAGCTGCTGAACTCGGCCTTCAGAAAATAAGTCACTGGTTGGAAAATATAATACAACACAAAACAGCCCTTTTCAGGGCTATCAATGTATTAGTGAACGAGTGCTTCGGCACACATTCGTTTCTCAATAACAGATAAGATAAGTATATATAAAGTCACCGAACACTCTCCATATAATACCTAACCAACGAACGAATTTAACAATCTAACCTACCTTTATGTATTATATATATATATATATCGACGTAGGAAAGCATATTTGCTGTAAGTAGACAAAATACCTAAAGTGACTTTTTACCATCATTAGAATCAGAAAAAAAAGCCGCATCGACTGACCCGGGTCCTGTGGCTCTACGATGAAAAAAAAATTACATACGCCGTTGAAAACGCCCGTACTTATATTTTTTTTAGCAAAATTAAATGCTGTATGTAGGCTAAAATCCAGTCATTTTAGACATTTTATACTTACAGCAAATGAAAGACTGCATTTTTTGCTTTACAAATACTTACTTCTTCCCATTTAAAAACTTTTCGCTACTTACAGCATATTTGCGGTGTGTGATTTTTACATTCGTTTACTTACAGCAAGTTTAGGGAACCTATCGTTTTAGTTTTCGTAATTTACAGCAAATCATCACGTATTTTTAGACACACGGTTTTTTAGAAATTTGAGATAATGCATTTTGATAAATCATTTATATTTCTTCTACTCTAAAAGGGTGACTGCGAAGGCCAGCACGTGTTGTCCTGTAGAAGAATGGAGAAGGGGGGACCAGTTGGAAGAGCTCTTCAGAACACTCTCCATGATACAGGCGATAGAGGACTGCCGTAGAGGCGATATCTCTTCGCAGCTGCAGAGGTTCAAGAAACTCGGTGGCTTCGGGACTACCGATGATGCGGACTGCTCGCCGCTGCAACCGATCGAAAGCGTCAAACAGATACTGTGCGGCACCATCGCATAGATGAAAACAGTACTCCCCGCAGGAGCGAACCTGGGTCTTATAGAGATGACACAGATGCCCGGGCGAGAAGAAGCGTCTCACCTTGTTAAGTACACCTAACTTTCGCGAGGCCGCTTTAATGACGCTTTCGATGTTCTCACGCATGTTGAGGTCATGGCAGTCATCCATACCCAGGATACCGAGCTTATCTTGTAGGGGCAGTTGAGTGTTCCGAAAAGTGGAGAAGGGAAGGAAGGGAGACTTTTTGGTAGATAACGCGCACACCTGTGTTTTCTTGGCGTTAAACTCGACCAGATTCTCAGTGCCCCATTGAGAGATGCGGCTTAGGACCAGGTTGAGCTCAGCGACAAAATCCTGTCGCTTATCCTCAACACCTGCAGACTTGGCTGTAGGGTGACCAAAATATCGCCCATGAACTGTACTGTCGTCTGCATAGCAATGTATATTGCCTAGGGCCAACATGTCATTGATATGCAGAAGAAACAGCGTGGGCGACAGGACAGAGCCTTGAGGTACACCAGAGTTTACCTGCCGATAATCAGAGGCCGCACCGTCGCAAAGGACCTTACTGCGGCGCTGGTGCTGGAATGCGGAGACCCATGTGCAGAGTTTGGGAGGCAGGCCGACTGCGGGAAGTTTGGAGAGAAGCGAGCGGTGCCAAACCCTATCAAAAGCTTTGGCCATGTCGAGGCTAATGGCCAAGGACTCCCCATGACCATCAATAGCTTCACCCCAAAGGTGAGTGACATACACTAGAAGATCACCCGTGGATCGGTTCGGCCTAAAGCCATATTACCGATCATTTAGCAAGGAGTGATCTTACAGGTAGAGGACCAATTGCTTGTTGATGATCCGTTCGAGCACCTTGCAGACAATGGAAGTTACGGCTATAGGTCGGTAATCAGCCGGGTCTGAACGGTCACCTTTTTTGGGGATAGGTTGAACGTTCGCCTCTCTTCAAGCCCCCGGAACAAGTCCTGAGGAATAGGACAGGCGGTACAAGGGTGTCAGTACGGGAGACAACTCTGGTGCGTAGTTCTTGAGTCCTCCCGGAAATGGTCGCCTGGTCCCACCGTCCGGTCACCAACCGGCACGACGAGCCACTCCGTGGATTATGCGCGACCTGACGGGGCAGCCTCCCAGCGTGGTTAGCCGTGGTTGGATCCCTCTCTATGCCGCGGGCGGCCAGCGGCACCACCGTTTCTACGGGTCTCCCTAGCCGACGGTTCGATCCAACCTTACTATGACTTCGCGTGCACTCTTTCGCTCACACACTTATCACGTTAACCGTCACTCCTGCATCTATGGGCCTCCAGTCTCGCACTCACCAACGAAACACGACAGCACGAATGCTGTCATTTTAGGTTGGTCTTCTGTGCGAGGGTAGTCCCGCCCCAGTCGAGCCAGCCCGTTCGTGCTGAAATCAGCGTGGCTCTACTACTTTCCCTTATTACATGTTTTTGATTGAACACAATGTCTTCATGTTAAGTTTCAATTATAATTGTATTTTCGTTCTAAAATAAGGCAAATTGCTACTAAGTTTCTGTTTTTTACTCTTAAATAAATATTTTTTGATTGGATACAATGTTTTTATTTACATCTAGCGTTATTAATTAGTTTTAAAGCCTTATTTTTTTTTGTATTTTTTATGTTTTATCTCTTATATATAAGAGGAAAATACTTTCTTAATTCATTGTATTGTTGAAAAGAAGTTCTGGCAGTATAATTAGAGTTTAAAATTTTGTTTCAACAATTTAAAAGACCATAAGTAAGTTTTCCTACAATTGTAAAATAAAATAAAATAAAATAATTATTTAATTAACCATTTACGAAATTTTATTTCAACCAAACATTACATTACCAACTAACCCACTGCATTTCTAGATCTAATCATAATTATAAATTTAATCTTACACCTTGAATTGCAGTACCCATATAAATAAATTTACTGCATACAGCACATTTACCGCCTGTAAATTGATAATATTTCCATCTACGCGTACATTTTTCTTCCTTAGTTACAGCGTTTTAAAGGTACGTGATTTAAAAAACTGATTGCTGTAACTAGCCAAACACATACTTATAGTAACTTTGGATAAAAAGTTTACATTGCAAATGGTGACTGGCAGTTAAATAAACCTATGTTCCAAAAATGGTAGCAATATCATGGATAGGTCAGAAACTATGAATTTTTTTCCGAAATCAATAAAGTTTTTTGGCTCTGGTGAACAATTGCAATATGCCTACTTACAGCAAATATGCATTCCTACGTCGATATATATATATATAAATTTTTACTGTTACGTGTAAAAGTAATTTTGTAAGAAAATAATTCTGCCGTCGTCGATTTTTTTAGGTACCAGTATCTTTTTTGTGAAGCACAGTGTAAACAGGTGCAACGCGTCACTGGAATACTGCACTCACAACTCCTTCTCCCCCTTTTCATAATTAATGGAATATACTTACTTTCCTGTGACTACGGTGGTGTCCTATCAAATATTCAGACCGCAGGATTTGAGTACACTTCTCACAAAGACGTAGCTACCTAAGTATCTACAACAAAACATAAAATATAGTTTTCAGGGTCACGCTACATTTCATAGTCACAATACTATCTACTTGTATTAGAACGTACATAAAGCCGCACATACATACACAACGCATGACCTACGAATGTACTAATAGTATAAGGATATAAATTTTTGGTAAATATAGTCGATGACACATTTATCGTTAACAAAAAAAACGGAGAGCACCGTCCCAATATACACCTGACCCCCGCCTTTCGATTGGTAGAATCCAACACAGTACACAGCTCCTTGTTTGCCGACGCGACTCTCGTGCGTCATCTTCTATAAATATAAGCGGGCCCCTAGTAGAGTATTGACCATTATAAGTCAGACCTCCGACCTGTGCGGATCGACCCGTCCGTCACATATCGCATAATATACTTTTATCATGGCACCTCGCGCTAGCAGCAAGACCATCAAGAAGTCCGGCAATATCGAAAAAGACTTCTCCAAGACCGAAAATAAAATACTTAAAAAGAATAAATTGAAAGAGAACTACGCTAGGTATATCTACAAGGTTCTGAAACAAGTGCATCCGGACACCGGTATCTCAAGAAATGCGATGTCTATCATGAATTCGTTCGTGAACGACTTTCTCGAACGCCTCGCCGTCGAAGTGTCTCGTGTCGCCAATGACAACAACAAGTCCCCGATCTCATCAGAGGAGGTGCAAACCGCCGTGGAGCTTCTGCTGCCAGGTGAACTCGCCAGGCACGCTATCAGCGAGGGCACCGAAGCCGCCGCCAGGTACTGGTGGTTCTGGATGCTTCCTCACTTGCGCCAACAGTTCAAGGTCAACGAATAACACGGCACTTATCGAAGGCAAAGCAAAAGGCCCTTTTCAGGGCCACTAATTAGTTCACATTTAATATATAATGTTTCTACGAACAAACAAAAGTCACCTAATAGATATTTAATTTAAAAAAAAACACATTCACTCTCACTCTTTCCCTCTTCCCTCGCAGACTTTCATCCCCTGATTTATCCCCTTAGGGGTCGAATTTAAAATCATCGAAACAGGCCATCAAAAACTATATCGCTGCTAATTACATGGTCGTTAATAACAAAATATTTGAATTGCGCGGTAGAATTTGGTGTTCTCATTCGGACCAAACGCACGGACGCATCCGGATAGAACCGAGCGAAAACACCGGCGTTGGCAAGTCTGCTAGTGGCAAGAAGAAGAAGAAGGGCGCGAACAAGAAGAAGAAGCCCGCCGCCAAGAAAACGGCCACAGCGAAGAAGTAAATCACGAAATTTAATAAAAAACAACACAAAACAGCCCTTTTCAGGGCTATCAATGTATTAGTGAACGAGTGCTTGCGCACACATTCGTTTCTCAATAACAGATAAGATAAGTATATATAAAGTCACCGAACACTCTCCATATAATACCTACCCAACGAACGAATTTAACAATCTAACCTACCTTTATGTATTATATATATATATATATATATATATATATATATATATAAATTTTTACTGTTACGTGTAAAAGTAATTTTGTAAGAAAATAATTCTGCCGTCGTCGATTTTTTTAGGTACCAGTATCTTTTTTGTGAAGCACAGTGTAAACAGGTGCAACGCGTCACTGGAATACTGCACTCACAACTCCTTCTCCCCCTTTTCATAATTAATGGAATATACTTACTTTCCTGTGACTACGGTGGTGTCCTATCAAATATTCAGACCGCAGGATTTGAGTACACTTCTCACAAAGACGTAGCTACCTAAGTATCTACAACAAAACATAAAATATAGTTTTCAGGGTCACGCTACATTTCATAGTCACAATACTATCTACTTGTATTAGAACGTACATAAAGCCGCACATACACACACAACGCATGACCTACGAATGTACTAATAGTATAAGGATATAAATTTTTGGTAAATATAGTCGATGACACATTTATCGTTAACAAAAAAAACGGAGAGCACCGTCCCAATATACACCTGACCCCCGCCTTTCGATTGGTAGAATCCAACACAGTACACAGCTCCTTGTTTGCCGACGCGACTCTCGTGCGTCAACTTCTATAAATATAAGCGGGCCCCTAGTAGAGTATTGACCATTATAAGTCAGACCTCCGACCTGTGCGGATCGACCCGTCCATCACATATCGCATAATATACTTTTATCATGGCACCTCGCGCTAGCAGCAAGACCATCAAGAAGTCCGGCAATATCGAAAAAGACTTCTCCAAGACCGAAAATAAAATACTTAAAAAGAATAAATTGAAAGAGAACTACGCTAGGTATATCTACAAGGTTCTGAAACAAGTGCATCCGGACACCGGTATCTCAAGAAATGCGATGTCTATCATGAATTCGTTCGTGAACGACTTTCTCGAACGCCTCGCCGTCGAAGTGTCTCGTGTCGCCAATGACAACAACAAGTCCCCGATCTCATCAGAGGAGGTGCAAACCGCCGTGGAGCTTCTGCTGCCAGGTGAACTCGCCAGGCACGCTATCAGCGAGGGCACCGAAGCCGCCGCCAGGTACTGGTGGTTCTGGATGCTTCCTCACTTGCGCCAACAGTTCAAGGTCAACGAATAACACGGCACTTATCGAAGGCAAAGCAAAAGGCCCTTTTCAGGGCCACTAATTAGTTCACATTTAATATATAATGTTTCTACGAACAAACAAAAGTCACCTAATAGATATTTAATTTAAAAAAAAACACATTCACTCTCACTCTTTCCCTCTTCCCTCGCAGACTTTCATCCCCTGATTTATCCCCTTAGGGGTCGAATTTAAAATCATCGAAACAGGCCATCAAAAACTATATCGCTGCTAATTACATGGTCGTTAATAACAAAATATTTGAATTGCGCAGTAGAATTTGGTGTTCTCATTCGGACCAAACGCACGGACGCATCCGGATAGAACCGAGCGAAAACACCGGCGTTGGCAAGTCTGCTAGTGGCAAGAAGAAGAAGAAGGGCGCGAACAAGAAGAAGAAGCCCGCCGCCAAGAAAACGGCCACAGCGAAGAAGTAAATCACGAAATTTAATAAAAAACAACACAAAACAGCCCTTTTCAGGGCTATCAATGTATTAGTGAACGAGTGCTTCGGCACACATTCGTTTCTCAATAACAGATAAGATAAGTATATATAAAGTCACCGAACACTCTCCATATAATACCTAACCAACGAACGAATTTAACAATCTAACCTACCTTTATGTATTATATATATATATATATATATATAAATTTTTACTGTTACGTGTAAAAGTAATTTTGTAAGAAAATAATTCTGCCGTCGTCGATTTTTTTAGGTACCAGTATCTTTTTTGTGAAGCACAGTGTAAACAGGTGCAACGCGTCACTGGAATACTGCACTCACAACTCCTTCTCCCCCTTTTCATAATTAATGGAATATACTTACTTTCCTGTGACTACGGTGGTGTCCTATCAAATATTCAGACCGCAGGATTTGAGTACACTTCTCACAAAGACGTAGCTACCTAAGTATCTACAACAAAACATAAAATATAGTTTTCAGGGTCACGCTACATTTCATAGTCACAATACTATCTACTTGTATTAGAACGTACATAAAGCCGCACATACACACACAACGCATGACCTACGAATGTACTAATAGTATAAGGATATAAATTTTTGGTAAATATAGTCGATGACACATTTATCGTTAACAAAAAAAACGGAGAGCACCGTCCCAATATACACCTGACCCCCGCCTTTCGATTGGTAGAATCCAACACAGTACACAGCTCCTTGTTTGCCGACGCGACTCTCGTGCGTCATCTTCTATAAATATAAGCGGGCCCCTAGGCCCAAAGTATTGACCATTATAAGTCAGACCTCCGACCTGTGCGGATCGACCCGTCCATCACATATCGCATAATATACTTTTATCATGGCACCTCGCGCTAGCAGCAAGACCATCAAGAAGTCCGGCAATATCGAAAAAGACTTCTCCAAGACCGAAAATAAAATACTTAAAAAGAATAAATTGAAAGAGAACTACGCTAGGTATATCTACAAGGTTCTGAAACAAGTGCATCCGGACACCGGTATCTCAAGAAATGCGATGTCTATCATGAATTTGTTCGTGAACGACTTTCTCGAACGCCTCGCCGTCGAAGTGTCTCGTGTCGCCAATGACAACAACAAGTCCCCGATCTCATCAGAGGAGGTGCAAACCGCCGTGGAGCTTCTGCTGCCAGGTGAACTCGCCAGGCACGCTATCAGCGAGGGCACCGAAGCCGCCGCCAGGTACTGGTGGTTCTGGATGCTTCCTCACTTGCGCCAACAGTTCAAGGTCAACGAATAACACGGCACTTATCGAAGGCAAAGCAAAAGGCCCTTTTCAGGGCCACTAATTAGTTCACATTTAATATATAATGTTTCTACGAACAAACAAAAGTCACCTAATAGATATTTAATTTAAAAAAAAACACATTCACTCTCACTCTTTCCCTCTTCCCTCGCAGACTTTCATCCCCTGATTTATCCCCTTAGGGGTCGAATTTAAAATCATCGAAACAGGCCATCAAAAACTATATCGCTGCTAATTACATGGTCGTTAATAACAAAATATTTGAATTGCGCAGTAGAATTTGGTGTTCTCATTCGGACCAAACGCACGGACGCATGCGGATAGAACCGAGCGAAAACACCGGCGTTGGCAAGTCTGCTAGTGGCAAGAAGAAGAAGAAGGGCGCGAACAAGAAGAAGAAGCCCGCCGCCAAGAAAACGGCCACAGCGAAGAAGTAAATCACGAAATTTAATAAAAAACAACACAAAACAGCCCTTTTCAGGGCTATCAATGTATTAGTGAACGAGTGCTTCGGCACACATTCGTTTCTCAATAACAGATAAGATAAGTATATATAAAGTCACCGAACACTCTCCATATAATACCTAACCAACGAACGAATTTAACAATCTAACCTACCTTTATGTATTATATATATATATATATATATATATAAATTTTTACTGTTACGTGTAAAAGTAATTTTGTAAGAAAATAATTCTGCCGTCGTCGATTTTTTTAGGTACCAGTATCTTTTTTGTGAAGCACAGTGTAAACAGGTGCAACGCGTCACTGGAATACTGCACTCACAACTCCTTCTCCCCCTTTTCATAATTAATGGAATATACTTACTTTCCTGTGACTACGGTGGTGTCCTATCAAATATTCAGACCGCAGGATTTGAGTACACTTCTCACAAAGACGTAGCTACCTAAGTATCTACAACAAAACATAAAATATAGTTTTCAGGGTCACGCTACATTTCATAGTCACAATACTATCTACTTGTATTAGAACGTACATAAAGCCGCACATACACACACAACGCATGACCTACGAATGTACTAATAGTATAAGGATATAAATTTTTGGTAAATATAGTCGATGACACATTTATCGTTAACAAAAAAACGGAGAGCACCGTCCCAATATACACCTGACCCCCGCCTTTCGATTGGTAGAATCCAACACAGTACACAGCTCCTTGTTTGCCGACGCGACTCTCGTGCGTCATCTTCTATAAATATAAGCGGGCCCCTAGTAGAGTATTGACCATTATAAGTCAGACATTCGACCCGTCCGTCACATATCGCATAATATACTTTTATCATGGCACCTCGCGCTAGCAGCAAGACCATCAAGAAGTCCGGCAATATCGAAAAAGACTTCTCCAAGACCGAAAATAAAATACTTAAAAAGAATAAATTGAAAGAGAACTACGCTAGGTATATCTACAAGGTTCTGAAACAAGTGCATCCGGACACCGGTATCTCAAGAAATGCGATGTCTATCATGAATTCGTTCGTGAACGACTTTCTCGAACGCCTCGCCGTCGAAGTGTCTCGTGTCGCCAATGACAACAACAAGTCCCCGATCTCATCAGAGGAGGTGCAAACCGCCGTGGAGCTTCTGCTGCCAGGTGAACTCGCCAGGCACGCTATCAGCGAGGGCACCGAAGCCGCCGCCAGGTACTGGTGGTTCTGGATGCTTCCTCACTTGCGCCAACAGTTCAAGGTCAACGAATAACACGGCACTTATCGAAGGCAAAGCAAAAGGCCCTTTTCAGGGCCACTAATTAGTTCACATTTAATATATAATGTTTCTACGAACAAACAAAAGTCACCTAATAGATATTTAATTTTAAAAAAAACACATTCACTCTCACTCTTTCCCTCTTCCCTCGCAGACTTTCATCCCCTGATTTATCCCCTTAGGGGTCGAATTTAAAATCATCGAAACAGGCCATCAAAAACTATATCGCTGCTAATTACATGGTCGTTAATAACAAAATATTTGAATTGCGCAGTAGAATTTGGTGTTCTCATTCGGACCAAACGCACGGACGCATCCGGATAGAACCGAGCGAAAACACCGGCGTTGGCAAGTCTGCTAGTGGCAAGAAGAAGAAGAAGGGCGCGAACAAGAAGAAGAAGCCCGCCGCCAAGAAAACGGCCACAGCGAAGAAGTAAATCACGAAATTTAATAAAAAACAACACAAAACAGCCCTTTTCAGGGCTATCAATGTATTAGTGAACGAGTGCTTCGGCACACATTCGTTTCTCAATAACAGATAAGATAAGTATATATAAAGTCACCGAACACTCTCCATATAATACCTAACCAACGAACGAATTTAACAATCTAACCTACCTTTATGTATTATATATATATATATATATATATATAAATTTTTACTGTTACGTGTAAAAGTAATTTTGTAAGAAAATAATTCTGCCGTCGTCGATTTTTTTAGGTACCAGTATCTTTTTTGTGAAGCACAGTGTAAACAGGTGCAACGCGTCACTGGAATACTGCACTCACAACTCCTTCTCCCCCTTTTCATAATTAATGGAATATACTTACTTTCCTGTGACTACGGTGGTGTCCTATCAAATATTCAGACCGCAGGATTTGAGTACACTTCTCACAAAGACGTAGCTACCTAAGTATCTACAACAAAACATAAAATATAGTTTTCAGGGTCACGCTACATTTCATAGTCACAATACTATCTACTTGTATTAGAACGTACATAAAGCCGCACATACACACACAACGCATGACCTACGAATGTACTAATAGTATAAGGATATAAATTTTTGGTAAATATAGTCGATGACACATTTATCGTTAACAAAAAAACGGAGAGCACCGTCCCAATATACACCTGACCCCCGCCTTTCGATTGGTAGAATCCAACACAGTACACAGCTCCTTGTTTGCCGACGCGACTCTCGTGCGTCATCTTCTATAAATATAAGCGGGCCCCTAGTAGAGTATTGACCATTATAAGTCAGACATTCGACCCGTCCGTCACATATCGCATAATATACTTTTATCATGGCACCTCGCGCTAGCAGCAAGACCATCAAGAAGTCCGGCAATATCGAAAAAGACTTCTCCAAGACCGAAAATAAAATACTTAAAAAGAATAAATTGAAAGAGAACTACGCTAGGTATATCTACAAGGTTCTGAAACAAGTGCATCCGGACACCGGTATCTCAAGAAATGCGATGTCTATCATGAATTCGTTCGTGAACGACTTTCTCGAACGCCTCGCCGTCGAAGTGTCTCGTGTCGCCAATGACAACAACAAGTCCCCGATCTCATCAGAGGAGGTGCAAACCGCCGTGGAGCTTCTGCTGCCAGGTGAACTCGCCAGGCACGCTATCAGCGAGGGCACCGAAGCCGCCGCCAGGTACTGGTGGTTCTGGATGCTTCCTCACTTGCGCCAACAGTTCAAGGTCAACGAATAACACGGCACTTATCGAAGGCAAAGCAAAAGGCCCTTTTCAGGGCCACTAATTAGTTCACATTTAATATATAATGTTTCTACGAACAAACAAAAGTCACCTAATAGATATTTAATTTTAAAAAAAACACATTCACTCTCACTCTTTCCCTCTTCCCTCGCAGACTTTCATCCCCTGATTTATCCCCTTAGGGGTCGAATTTAAAATCATCGAAACAGGCCATCAAAAACTATATCGCTGCTAATTACATGGTCGTTAATAAGAAAATATTTGAATTGCGCAGTAGAATTTGGTGTTCTCATTCGGACCAAACGCACGGACGCATCCGGATAGAACCGAGCGAAAACACCGGCGTTGGCAAGTCTGCTAGTGGCAAGAAGAAGAAGAAGGGCGCGAACAAGAAGAAGAAGCCCGCCGCCAAGAAAACGGCCACAGCGAAGAAGTAAATCACGAAATTTAATAAAAAACAACACAAAACAGCCCTTTTCAGGGCTATCAATGTATTAGTGAACGAGTGCTTCGGCACACATTCGTTTCTCAATAACAGATAAGATAAGTATATATAAAGTCACCGAACACTCTCCATATAATACCTAACCAACGAACGAATTTAACAATCTAACCTACCTTTATGTATATATATATATATATATATATATATATATATATATAAATTTTTACTGTTACGTGTAAAAGTAATTTTGTAAGAAAATAATTCTGCCGTCGTCGATTTTTTTTTAGGTACCAGTATCTTTTTTGTGAAGCACAGTGTAAACAGGTGCAACGCGTCACTGGAATACTGCACTCACAACTCCTTCTCCCCCTTTTCATAATTAATGGAATATACTTACTTTCCTGTGACTACGGTGGTGTCCTATCAAATATTCAGACCGCAGGATTTGAGTACACTTCTCACAAAGACGTAGCTACCTAAGTATCTACAACAAAACATAAAATATAGTTTTCAGGGTCACGCTACATTTCATAGTCACAATACTATCTACTTGTATTAGAACGTACATAAAGCCGCACATACACACACAACGCATGACCTACGAATGTACTAATAGTATAAGGATATAAATTTTTGGTAAATATAGTCGATGACACATTTATCGTTAACAAAAAAACGGAGAGCACCGTCCCAATATACACCTGACCCCCGCCTTTCGATTGGTAGAATCCAACACAGTACACAGCTCCTTGTTTGCCGACGCGACTCTCGTGCGTCATCTTCTATAAATATAAGCGGGCCCCTAGTAGAGTATTGACCATTATAAGTCAGACATTCGACCCGTCCGTCACATATCGCATAATATACTTTTATCATGGCACCTCGCGCTAGCAGCAAGACCATCAAGAAGTCCGGCAATATCGAAAAAGACTTCTCCAAGACCGAAAATAAAATACTTAAAAAGAATAAATTGAAAGAGAACTACGCTAGTGTTGACGCTCCTGACAGAAGCGGGTAGCGGGGGTGGGGTGAACCGAGATTTAACTCGACAGCCGCAGCCATCGACACTCACCGATAAACACGGCTGAGAGCGTTTGTGTTATAAATCATTATTTAAATAAATCATTTTTTCTGGAACTGGTGTTCGGACAGAGCGTTCTCATTTTCATCCCCTACACTAGTAACCAACATTGGACCTTCTTCATCGGATTATAAGTACATTTCCTGGATTAACAATTACCGTTTCAAACTACATTCGAATTGCAACGGCGAAATCTCATGAAGAAATATTTACGAGGACGAGGACTCCTGGGACAAAGAGGTATAGCGAGTGGATTTTGGATAGGTTTCGAGGTGTATTAATGCCGTGTTTTTGCATTACAGTGACCGTGAGTACGTGAGCTTTCTTCATTCTCGGTGATACTTGTAAGTACCTACGTATTTCTGTTTTCTACATGACCACTAAAATGGGTTTAGAACTAGATGTACGTGATTTAATAAAAAAAAGAGGCAGTCTACGTGGTAGAATCACTCTTTTTGTGAAATACATTAATTCGTTAGAAAAAGCCTCATTACTCGATGAACAAATTATTGAGTTACAGCTGCGTATTACAAATAGTGAACAGGTTTTTAAAGATTTTTTGGATATTCAATCTAGCATCGAGGATATTACTGACGAGGCAGAGTTGTTACCACAGTTAGAGATCAGAGAATCCATTGAAACTCAATACTACACAATAATGTCGGTGGCTAAATGTATTTCTAACAAACGTGAAATTATATCCAATAAATGTTCCCACAATGCAAACAGCATAATTAAATTGCCTACAATTGCGTTACCTTCCTTTGATGGTTCATTGGAAAACTGGCTGGAGTTCCGTGACACATTTATTTCTTTGATTCATAATGCAACCGAAATAAATCCAATTCAAAAATTTCATTATTTACGTTCTTCATTGAAGGGTAGTGCTTTGCTTGTTGTGAAATCGTTAGAATTTAGTTCAGATAATTATCAGGTGGCATGGGACTTGTTGACTAATAGATACGATAATAATAGATTAATAATTAACAATCATGTTAAATCTATGTTTTCTTTACAAACGATAACAAAAGAATCACCTATTCAAATTAGAAAACTTATTGATTCCGTATTGAAAAACTTGAGATCATTAAAAATAATGGGTGAGCCCACAGAACATTGGGACACGCTAGTTATTTATTTGATAGTTACTAAATTAGATACAAATACATGTAAAGAATGGGAGAATAAAAAAAGTTCAATTTGTAAAGATTCCAAAGTTACATTAAACGACTTATTACAGTTTTTGAAGGATCGTTCAGATGTTCTGGATATGGTGCAAGCCCAAGGTCACAAAAATATTAATGAACCATTTAAAAAATCTACAATTAGCACATCACAATCTTCCCAACAATTACGTTCCTTTATTTCTCATAAACACACGTCTCGTGTGGGTACACATACAGGGCAACCGTCGTCGCGCGCGCTTAAGTGTATTATGTGTAATGCTAATCACGCCCTGTATTCATGCATAAAATTTTTGAATCTATCTGTACAAGATCGATACAGTTTTGTGTCTAACAAGGCAGATATCATATGTATCAATTGTTTACGTACGGGACATACATATGAAGAATGTAGGTACGGTTCCTGTAAGCAATGTTCAGAAAAACATAATAGTCTCATTCATTTAGATAATAACACAAGTTGTTCACTTCGTTTTAATCCTGCGCACACGCACACTGACTCAACCGGCGACGATGCTAGGGTAAGTGTGCGTACGAACGCGTCTTCATTATTAACACATTCAAACCATTCTAAGCAAGCCGTGCAGTCTATTACATTAGAACAGGTTTTGCTTTCAACTGCGCTCGTTGAAGTTTATCATAACAACACATATATCACTGCGCGCGCCCTTCTCGATAGTGGTAGCCAGAGATGTTTCGTTACAGATTCGCTTTGCAAAAAGTTACGTTTATCAACCATACAGTCCACTCTCTCCATAACGGGCATAGGTAATAATAGTGTTCTGCGTTCAGAACAATCCTGTGACTTGTTTATACGTTCAAGAATTAGTAATTTTAGTACACAGTTGCACTGTTCCGTTTTACCTCAAATTACCTCTCGTTTACCGAATACTTACGTTGATGTACGGTTACTACAAGTTCCGCACAACATTACACTCGCGGATCCAGATTATCACATACCAGCAGACATCGATATGCTGATTGGAGCTGACGTATTCTGGAGTTTATTACAGGAAGGTCTATTACGTTTACCGAGTGGGCCTTACTTGCAAAATACGCGTTTAGGATGGATTATTTCGGGCGCGTTGTCCCCAATTATTCATTCTAAAAATAAGCACTCAAATAATATAATATGTAGTGCATTTTCTAATTTACATGATGACCAAATTAAACGTTTTTGGGAATTAGAAGAAGTTGATATCGCCAAGACGACAAATAATATTCTTACAACGGACGAAAGGTTGTGCGAGGAAATCTTTACTTCCACGACCACGCGTGACAATCACGGTAGGTTTGCGGTTCGAATACCGTTGCGTGAATCAGCTGAATCACTAGGTGATTCATATGAATTAGCGAAAAATAGATTTTTTGCTTTAGAAAGAAAATTAGACCGTTCGCCAGAGTTGAAACATGCGTATTCGGATTTTTTAAAAGAATATTTAGTATTAGGACACATGACGCGTATTAATACGTTTACATCACCGTGTTATTTTTTACCCCATCATTGCGTACAAAGAGAAAGTACCACCACAAAACTCCGAGTGGTATTTGACGCGGGTGCGCAAACATCTTCCGGCAAGTCATTAAATGATTTACAGTACATCGGTCCTCCCTTACTGAATGATTTGTTAGGTATCCTACTGCGGTTTAGACAATTTACATACGTGGCTTGCGCTGATATCGAGAAGATGTTTCGTCAGGTTCTCATCCAGCCTGATCAGCGCAATTTACAACTGATTATATGGCGAGAGAATAATCAAGACCCGATTAGGATATATAAATTATGCACTGTGACGTACGGCACATCTTCCGCTCCTTACCTTGCTATGAGATGCTTGCGACAGTTGGCTGTTGAATGTAGTGATGAAGAGGTTTCGTCATTGATTTTAAATTCATTTTATTGTGATGATTTAATATTTTCACACAATAACAAACAAAGATTAATGTCGTTGTGCCAAATTATTAGTAATGTTCTAAAATCAGGTTGCTTTCCATTGCGAAAATGGACATTTAATTTCGATATTGAATCGGCAGATAGTTTTACAAAGTCGTTATCACTCGATAAAAATATACAATGTAAAACACTCGGGCTAGGTTGGTGCAATAGCAGCGACGAGTTACATTTTAAGTCGAATTTAAACATTAACATTGATGTTATGCAAATAACAAAACGAAAAATACTTTCCATAATTTCACAAGTCTACGACCCATTGGGGCTACTAGCACCTAGTATTATTATTGCAAAGATATTGATGCAAAAACTTTGGCTTTGTAAAATCGGTTGGGATGACTCAGTTCCCACTGATTTAGTATGTATCTTTAGTAAAATTTTACGTTCTTTAGAACATTTACATAATATACGCGTTCCGCGACATGTAACCACGCAATACGCGCAAAATTTACAACTACATATATTTACGGATTCTTCACAAGAAGCTTACGGTGCATGTGCATATATACGTAGCGTTTGTGAGCAATCGAACCAAGTTGTTATTAAATTATTATGTGCGAAAAGTAAGGTTGCGCCTCTAAAGCCGGTAAGCATACCGCGGCTTGAACTGTGCGGCGCACTAATAGGTGCGCGTCTTTATAAAAAGATATACGACTCAATCAATTTAACGTTTGATAAAGTATTATTATGGTGTGATTCCACAATTGTTTTGGGGTGGTTGCGTACACATCCAACTTTGTTGAAAACATTTGTGCAAAACAGAGTGGTTGAAATCAATGATTTGACCTCTGGTTGCACTTGGTCACACGTTCAAGGTGTACAGAACCCAGCTGATTTGTTAACGCGCGGAGTGAGCGTAACGGAGCTCATTAATAACGACTTGTGGTGGAACGGTCCAGGGTTCATTCACGGCGCTCATTATGAATGCAGTTCGGATGTATCCCTAAATAATTTACCAGAACTTAAATCACAGAAATTAGTAGCTTTAACTTCTTCATGCAATATATTTCCCTTTGATAAATTTTCGTCATTTCTAAGAATGTTACGTTCAGCTGCGTTTATGTTACGGTTTATTCACAACACTAAGTGTAAAAATGAACGTAAGCACGGCGCGTTGTCTGTCGATGAACTTCGTAAGGCTACTATTTTACTTGCACGGTTATCTCAAATTGATTCTTTTCCTCACGAGTACTATGCATTATTAAACAAAACTTCGAATATTAAATTTTCGCGTAATATGGTTGGACTTAATTTATTTCGTGATAATGATTCATTGATAAGAGTAGGAGGTAGATTAAATAATTCTAACGTTTTCACATACGATAAGAAGCACCCCATTCTTCTTTGTAGTAAACATAAATTTACAATACTTTTATTTAAACATAAACATAAATATTTGGGTCACGCTGGTCCACAATTGTTACTAGCAAATATTAGAGAAGAATGGTGGCCACTTGGTGGCAGAAACTTAGCTCGTTCAGTCGTTCACAAGTGTGTTCGCTGCGTTCAACTAAATGGTAGGACATTTAGT
Organism: Spilosoma lubricipeda; assembly: GCA_905220595.1. Lineage (NCBI taxonomy): Eukaryota > Metazoa > Arthropoda > Insecta > Lepidoptera > Erebidae > Spilosoma > Spilosoma lubricipeda. The sequence goes on along the minus strand of HG992303.1, from coordinate 4,525,389 downwards.
CCAATAATGGGCAACCTGCCCTCTGAACGATTGACACCTGGATTTCCTTTCTTATACACTGGCACTGATTATTGCGGTCCGGTATATATTTTAAACCGTCAAGGGAAAGGTTCACGTTTAATTAAGGCTTACATATGTGTTTTTATTTGTTTTGTTACGCGAGCAATACATCTTGAGCTGGTTACAACTTTGTCCACTGATGGATATCTGCTTTGCCTTAAAAGATTTATCTCACGTAGAGGTAAGCCAGCCGAAATATTTTCGGATAATGGAAGAAATTATGTTGGGGCAGCTAACGACTTAGGCGAATTTTTATTAAAACAATCAGATAAATTAATTGATAAAATGGCGTTAGACGGCATTTCGTTTAAATTTATTCCTCCGTATTCTCCTCATTTTGGTGGTCTGTGGGAGGCAGGCGTGAGATCCTGCAAGTATCATCTGAGGCGCGTTGTAGGGAACTCTAACCTCACATTTGAAGAGTTTTACACGGTATTGGCACAAGTCGAGGCCATCCTTAACTCCCGCCCGCTCACTCCTCTTTCCGCAGATGCAAACGACCTACAGGCGCTGACACCAGGTCATTTTTTGATTGGTCGTCCACTCACGGCACCAGCTTGTGATGACATCACTGATTCAGTCACCAGTCGTCTACCTCGTTACGACCGAATCGAACAAATGCGTCAACATTTCTGGCGGCGATGGTCGAAAGAATATGTCAGCGAGCTACAGACACGAACCAAATGGAAGGTGAACAAAGACGAGGTAACTGTTGATAGACTTGTTCTCATCAAAGAAGACAACACGACTCCGTTAAAGTGGCGTCTTGGTCGAATAGAACAAGTATACACTGGAAAGGATGGAGTCTCGCGTGTCGCAAGGATCCGGACAGCCACTGGGGAGGTGCAGCGTTCCTTCGCAAAAATTTGCCCGCTGCCTATCGAGATGTCTACTTCACCAATTGCTGATGGTACTCTGGAACCTGAAAGCTTCCAGGGCGGGGAGTATGTTGACGCTCCTGACAGAAGCGGGTAGCGGGGGTGGGGTGAACCGAGATTTAACTCGACAGCCGCAGCCATCGACACTCACCGATAAACACGGCTGAGAGCGTTTGTGTTATAAATCATTATTTAAATAAATCATTTTTTCTGGAACTGGTGTTCGGACAGAGCGTTCTCATTTTCATCCCCTACACTAGTACCCAACAGCTAGGTATATCTACAAGGTTCTGAAACAAGTGCATCCGGACACCGGTATCTCAAGAAATGCGATGTCTATCATGAATTCGTTCGTGAACGACTTTCTCGAACGCCTCGCCGTCGAAGTGTCTCGTGTCGCCAATGACAACAACAAGTCCCCGATCTCATCAGAGGAGGTGCAAACCGCCGTGGAGCTTCTGCTGCCAGGTGAACTCGCCAGGCACGCTATCAGCGAGGGCACCGAAGCCGCCGCCAGGTACTGGTGGTTCTGGATGCTTCCTCACTTGCTCCAACAGTTCAAGGTCAACGAATAACACGGCACTTATCGAAGGCAAAGCAAAAGGCCCTTTTCAGGGCCACTAATTAGTTCACATTTAATATATAATGTTTCTACGAACAAACAAATGTCACCTAATAGATATTTAATTAAAAAAAAACACATTCACTCTCACTCTTTCCCTCTTCCCTCGCAGACTTTCATCCCCTGATTTATCCCCTTAGGGGTCGAATTTAAAATCATCGAAACAGGCCATCAAAAACTATATCGCTGCTAATTACATGGTCGTTAATAAGAAAATATTTGAATTGCGCGGTAGAATTTGGTGTTCTCATTCGGACCAAACGCACGGACGCATCCGGATAGAACCGAGCGAAAACACCGGCGTTGGCAAGTCTGCTAGTGGCAAGAAGAAGAAGAAGGGCGCGAACAAGAAGAAGAAGCCCGCCGCCAAGAAAACGGCCACAGCGAAGAAGTAAATCACGAAATTTAATAAAAAACAACACAAAACAGCCCTTTTCAGGGCTATCAATGTATTAGTGAACGAGTGCTTCGGCACACATTCGTTTCTCAATAACAGATAAGATAAGTATATATAAAGTCACCGAACACTCTCCATATAATACCTAACCAACGAACGAATTTAACAATCTAACCTACCTTTATGTATTATATATATATATATATATATATATATATATATATAAATTTTTACTGTTACGTGTAAAAGTAATTTTGTAAGAAAATAATTCTGCCGTCGTCGATTTTTTTTTAGGTACCAGTATCTTTTTTGTGAAGCACAGTGTAAACAGGTGCAACGCGTCACTGGAATACTGCACTCACAACTCCTTCTCCCCCTTTTCATAATTAATGGAATATACTTACTTTCCTGTGACTACGGTGGTGTCCTATCAAATATTCAGACCGCAGGATTTGAGTACACTTCTCACAAAGACGTAGCTACCTAAGTATCTACAACAAAACATAAAATATAGTTTTCAGGGTCACGCTACATTTCATAGTCACAATACTATCTACTTGTATTAGAACGTACATAAAGCCGCACATACACACACAACGCATGACCTACGAATGTACTAATAGTATAAGGATATAAATTTTTGGTAAATATAGTCGATGACACATTTATCGTTAACAAAAAAACGGAGAGCACCGTCCCAATATACACCTGACCCCCGCCTTTCGATTGGTAGAATCCAACACAGTACACAGCTCCTTGTTTGCCGACGCGACTCTCGTGCGTTATCTTCTATAAATATAAGCGGGCCCCTAGTAGAGTATTGACCATTATAAGTCAGACCTCCGACCTGTGCGGATCGACCCGTCCGTCACATATCGCATAATATACTTTTATCATGGCACCTCGCGCTAGCAGCAAGACCATCAAGAAGTCCGGCAATATCGAAAAAGACTTCTCCAAGACCAAAAATAAAATACTTAAAAAGAATAAATTGAAAGAGAACTACGCTAGGTATATCTACAAGGTTCTGAAACAAGTGCATCCGGACACCGGTATCTCAAGAAATGCGATGTCTATCATGAATTCGTTCGTGAACGACTTTCTCGAACGCCTCGCCGTCGAAGTGTCTCGTGTCGCCAATGACAACAACAAGTCCCCGATCTCATCAGAGGAGGTGCAAACCGCCGTGGAGCTTCTGCTGCCAGGTGAACTCGCCAGGCACGCTATCAGCGAGGGCACCGAAGCCGCCGCCAGGTACTGGTGGTTCTGGATGCTTCCTCACTTGCGCCAACAGTTCAAGGTCAACGAATAACACGGCACTTATCGAAGGCAAAGCAAAAGGCCCTTTTCAGGGCCACTAATTAGTTCACATTTAATATATAATGTTTCTACGAACAAACAAAAGTCACCTAATAGATATTTAATTTAAAAAAAAACACATTCACTCTCACTCTTTCCCTCTTCCCTCGCAGACTTTCATCCCCTGATTTATCCCCTTAGGGGTCGAATTTAAAATCATCGAAACAGGCCATCAAAAACTATATCGCTGCTAATTACATGGTCGTTAATAACAAAATATTTGAATTGCGCAGTAGAATTTGGTGTTCTCATTCGGACCAAACGCACGGACGCATCCGGATAGAACCGAGCGAAAACACCGGCGTTGGCAAGTCTGCTAGTGGCAAGAAGAAGAAGAAGGGCGCGAACAAGAAGAAGAAGCCCGCCGCCAAGAAAACGGACACAGCGAAGAAGTAAATCACGAAATTTAATAAAAAACAACACAAAACAGCCCTTTTCAGGGCTATCAATGTATTAGTGAACGAGTGCTTCGGCACACATTCGTTTCTCAATAACAGATAAGATAAGTATATATAAAGTCACCGAACACTCTCCATATAATACCTAACCAACGAACGAATTTAACAATCTAACCTACCTTTATGTATTATATATATATATATATATATATATATATATAAATTTTTACTGTTACGTGTAAAAGTAATTTTGTAAGAAAATAATTCTGCCGTCGTCGATTTTTTTAGGTACCAGTATCTTTTTTGTGAAGCACAGTGTAAACAGGTGCAACGCGTCACTGGAATACTGCACTCACAACTCCTTCTCCCCCTTTTCATAATTAATGGAATATACTTACTTTCCTGTGACTACGGTGGTGTCCTATCAAATATTCAGACCGCAGGATTTGAGTACACTTCTCACAAAGACGTAGCTACCTAAGTATCTACAACAAAACATAAAATATAGTTTTCAGGGTCACGCTACATTTCATAGTCACAATACTATCTACTTGTATTAGAACGTACATAAAGCCGCACATACACACACAACGCATGACCTACGAATGTACTAATAGTATAAGGATATAAATTTTTGGTAAATATAGTCGATGACACATTTATCGTTAACAAAAAAACGGAGAGCACCGTCCCAATATACACCTGACCCCCGCCTTTCGATTGGTAGAATCCAACACAGTACACAGCTCCTTGTTTGCCGACGTGACTCTCGTGCGTCATCTTCTATAAATATAAGCGGGCCCCTAGTAGAGTAGTAGAGTATTGGTCTCGGGGAATGCGGCGTTGGCTCATGACCTACTTCCGGGTGACGGAAGTACAGCTCGGTGACCGCAAGAAGGAGGACGTCTCCGAGCACGACTTGGAAGTACTCCAAGTCGTCCAGCACCATCTCCAGGAGGAGATGCAGGAGGAAAGGCTGCCCGACAACCCGCCAGCTACCACCAAAAGGGGCCGCGAGGAAGACCTCGCCGACGACCCCCCCGAGAAAAGACCCGACCTCGAGGCGTCTCTGGACGAGGTCGATCGCATGGAGTGCTCATCGCCGGTGCCAACGCCGGCGCACATGCCTGCGCCGACGCCCGCACCGGTGCCCACGCCCGTGCGCACACCCGCACCCCCAGCAGCACCCGCACCTACTGCCGCACCTGCGTGTGCACCTGCGCCCGTAGCGGCACCTACTACTGCGAGCGCAGCTGAGCCCTCATCTGCGCTCGCACCCGTGCCAGCACCTTCACCGACGCCGAGAACGATGGCGATTGTACTGGCCGCCCCGCCTCCCCCCAGGGTAGCAACGCCCCAACCCAAGGCGACGCGACCTGCACCACCGACGACAGCCACGCAGCAGCCCCCATCCCGGAAGCAGCCGGTCATAGTGGTCGACCGCCTCGATAACTGGACGACCCAGTTTAAAGAACTGGCTGCCACGATCGGGCACCCGCCCAACGGAAGACCACTAGGAAAGGGGTTCCGTTTCCTGCCCAAGGATGACAACGAATTCAGGGCTATCCAAGCCCACCTCGACGACCTGGGGCAGGCAAAGGCGCCCTACTATGTTATAGCCCCGCAGCATCTTAGGCCGCTGAAAATGGCCATTCGAGGCCTGCCCGCCGACACCCCCGCAGAAGAAATTGTGGAGGACCTGACCGGTAAAGGCGTGCCGGTCAAATACGCCAAACACATCCGGGCCCGGACTGGAAGGCCCGGTTGCATTTTCTTCGCGGAGGTGGAGAAGACGCCAGCCGCCACCAAAGCGTATGGCATCGACGAGGTGCTGCTGATGCCGGGAGTGGTGATCGAGGCATGGAAAGGGAAGAAGGGCCCTTCACAATGCCATCGCTGCCAGGGCTTCAGGCACAGCTCCCTCAACTGCCACCGCCCTCTCGCCTGTGTTCGCTGTGGAGGCGATCATCCGGCGCATGATTGCCAACGGCCCAAGGACCAACCAGCCACTTGCGCCAACTGCAAGGGTCCACACCCGGCCAACAGTGTTTCGTGTCCCGTCTTTAAACGGGAGACGCGATACAGGAAAGCTGGACTGGCCCCGAGGACCGGCCCGGCGCAACTCATCGCCCAGCCCAACACCGTCGAGGACTCTGCTCCGGCCACATTGATGGCCAAAGCAAACCCGCCCAGCACAGCCCAAACCGGATCCCGCAAGAGGCGCAGAAGGCAGATACCTGCGCCGGTGGAACCGCCTCAACCACCTCCAGTCGCCAAGGTGCAGGAGGACCCTGAGAGGGAGCAGCTCGCCGCTCTACTCATGCTGTTCGCGCAGCGTGTAAAGGACGGCGAGATCAACACCACGGGACTGCTAGCGAAACTGCCTTCCAATGTATAATCCACTAAGGGTTGTTCATTGGAATGCGGATTCTCTGAGGACTAATCCCACCCACACGCCCACCGCTGTAACTCCTGTACACCAGGATCAACAGCAGTGACCCACGAACACACCGAGTTATGACACTCGGGAAGTCCCAGGAAAAAATATTAACTGTCTTGGAACCCGCAACGAAATTAATCAGAAGAAAAACAGGAGGAGTTGGAAATATGATAAGTCCACTTCCCTCCTTAGCAAAGCGGGAGACAAAATGAAGTCAAAATAGGCAGACACCTTTTTTTAAACCGGGAAGCACCACGGATAAAGTATTAGGGGTCCTAAGTGAGCTATATTTGATTACTATAGTATGTATGGCAGAATCGCCTAAACGCACGGAAATTCACCGCAGTTGACACAAGATCCCCATAGTATACCGCCCCAGATGTCATTTGTAAGCTATTTAGCATTGTGTTACGTTCATTGTACCAAAGACTACACTCCCAGAGAACATGATGAGCCGATTGTTCACAGCTAGTATCGGGTGTTGAGCATTGACACAATGGTGAATCGACTAATTTAAATGAGTGTAGTTTGCTCTTAAAGTTACCGTGGCCCGTAAGAAATTGAGCGACACAGTGATCTACCTCGAGCCATGTCCTCGACATCCGTTCGCGAACAGATGGAAAGAACTGGTAGAGGTGGCGCCCCTTAGATGATTTGTCCCATCGTTGTTGCCATTCATCCATTAGGTCGTCATAGACATTGGATTGCTGTTGAAACAATCTTATGATTTTATCGCGGTCTCGTACGCCCAAAAAATCGCATTCCATGTTTTGTTTTGTAGAATAGTACATGGCTGCACGTCTTTGCACCTCGAGATCGACCGGAAGAACACCCGCCAATACCGGTAATGCCTCAGTACTAACCGTCCTATATGCTTTGCATAAGAAGATTAATGCAAGTCGTTGGCCTTGTAGCAGTTTGCGACGGACAGCACCTACAGTCGCTCTATCGGCCCATACGGGAGCACCATAGCAAACAGCACCCAAATAAGTAGCTCCATATATGATTTTTAATGTATTAAATGAAAGACCCCATGTGGCAGTTGATATTCTCGTCAGAGCAAAGAAACTTTTTTTAGACTTTTCATTAACTGTTCTAATATGTTCGATAAATGAAAAATTTCTTTCTAAAACTAATCCCAAATAGCAAACCGAGGTTTTATTTTTAACAGTAACATTTTGAAATTTAATACACGGCGGTGATTTGAGGTTACCTTTCAGAAGTAGCTGGAAGGTTTTGTTTGGTGCAAAAGTCAAGCGATTACGTACACCCCATAGAGATACTAAGTTCAAACATCTATTAGCCAGACTCTCAAGCCCCGCTCTAGTATCAGATTCCACCAGTAATAAACCGTCGTCCGCATACGCGTTTAGAGTACATCCGGGTGGTATAGGTATTGTAAGAAAATCGTCGAAGCCTATATTCCACAAGTATGGACCTAGCACCGAGCCCTGAGGACACCCCATCGTAAGCGCCTTCGACACAGAATGATGCCCAAGTCTTAATTTTGTTGTGCCTTGTGTGAAGTATGAGGAGATTAGGGAATAAATATTTTTAAAGCATCCTCTTGATTTTAATTTTAGCAATAACATGGGCCACCACGCGTTGTCGAAGGCGCCAGATATATCTAAGAAGATACCTAAGACGTATTGAAACCTTGACTCGGTGACAGTTTTCCTTACAGATATGACCGCATCTGTTGTTGATTTTCCCAACGTAAATCCGAATTGTTTATCATGAAATTTAACTCCACCCGGTAGAAGTCGAGGCACTACAAGACGTTCTAAAAGCTTTCCTAGCGATGGTAACAGTGTTATAGGTCGATAGGACCCAGGATCGTCCGGCGGCTTATCGCCGTGTTTTGGTATTATACGAATATTACCGCACCGCCAAACACTAGGAAATACTCCTTCCGCAATGCAACGTTTAAAAACTGTTAAAATCGTATCACCCGAGAGTTTACAAGCTTCTTTTATCATTTTATTTGATATTTTATCGTCGCCCGAAGCCTTGTTTAGTGGTAATGACCTAACAATACCAAGAAATTCGTCTGAAGATGGTAAGTCAGACGTTGGAGACAATGGTGGTTCGATGGCCCACTGCCTAATTTGTCGGTGATAATCAGTGTCATCCTCCGGCCGATCGTCGGGCACAAGTGATTCTAAAAGATATTTTGCTGTTTCTTCTACTCCTGTAGTATAACTGTTATGAATTTTGATGTTCTGTACGTATGCAAGGTCGATAGATCTATTTGCCTTAAATTCATGATACAAAGGTGACCACGGACCCTCTCTATCGAGTTTATCTACAAGTTTGCGTATTAAATTTCCCTTTGATTTCTCCACTGCTGCCCTGTAGTGAGACCTAGCAACTCTAAGAGCAATGAGAGCATTATTGTAAATATCTCCTGTTACGTTACGCTTTTTAATGACATTTAGTTTTTTACGAGCTTTCCGATGGATTCTACGTAATTCGACCAATTTATAGTTCCACCAATCACATCTACGAGTGCTAGTGATAGATCCGCGGCCTATACAAACATCAGCACAATATGTGAAAGTGTCTGACAATATTTCTGCGCTTTCCTCAGCTGATAGACAACTGCGAGTGAAGTCTTTGGCATGTACTGCAAAGAGTGAACCAAATAAAGCCCAATTTGCCCCTTTAGTTTTATATCTAAAATTGTACGGAGTTATTAGTGGATGTTGTGCAACAATTGGTATGAATTCGTACACGATTAAGCGGTGATCACTACAGGATGCGTCCGGTAGGACACGCCATCCAGATATCGAGACGTCGCCGCGCGTAAGCGTCACGTCAATAGAAGACTCACCCATGGGGCTGCAAAAAGTTGGTGGTGCATCAGGGGTATTGTGAATGGTAAGATTCATTTCCGCAATAAAATCTTCAACCGCACAGCGCCGGGCCATGTCAGTTGAACGCAGCTTGCCATACCATAAAGTAGAAGATGCATTGACATCAGCGCCAATGATAATTTTGTGTCCCACGAGGGACCGCAAAACGAAACGTAAATGATGTAGATGAGGATCAATGGGATGTGAAAACTGAAAATAACAGCTCACTACATAAACCTTACAGGTGGAGGATGAAATCTCAGCAACGGCGCAGTGTGACGTCATAAGGTTACGCAAAGATGTTACCGTAAAAGTAGAACTTGCAACATATATCCCAGCCCGTGACCGGCCATCTAGTTGTACTACATTGTTCCGCAAGCGAGCGCTTTGATATTGTTCTTGTATAAGGACAATATCTAACTTTTGTTCCAAAACTAAATTGTCTAATTCTGACGTAGCTATTTTGTCATTATGAAGGTTTAACTGGCCTATTGAGATATTATCCATTATTAATTAAGTACTACAATTACTAAACTACTGCTGTAAAACTATTCAGTAATTAGTGTTTAGGATTAGCTGCTCTAATTTAAGTTTATATGTGGAGCAGTCCTGTGATCCACATCGATGGTCACATGGTTTTTTGTACCGGCTGCATTGTGCGCATTTCGGTTTAAAATCTGGTGTGTCCTTAATCGAACAAGCTCTTGTATCGTGGCTGCCGGCGCAATTGGCACAGGTAGGAGTTTTAATAGTGCAAAACTTTTGAACATGACCGAATTGTTGACAGTTTAAGCAACGAACTACTTCTAAGTCGTCTATAAACCTACAAGTGGCCCAGTCTATGTATAATTTATCTTTTGTGCTAGCTAAGTGTTTCCTAACTTCTGTCTCTAATTCTAAGCCTATCCATTGGCGTCCGTGTTCTAGTTTACGATGCCTGACAATTTTGGTTGATTTTAAAAAGTCGCTTTCAGTTAATTTTAATTCGTCCTTGATATTCTGACGATATAAAGCTGTTAGGAAAGTACGATCCTCCATAGAACTGGGTACGTCTTTTACAATTATACGGGGCCTTCGGCCTTTCGGTTTTTCTAAGCGTAAGCCTGCTGATTTAATGGCGTTTACTGATTCTAGTTTTTTAAGCTGCCTTTCATTTGCAACCCGCAACACGACGCCTGCCCTTGCGGTTTTTTTAACGCCTACAATTTGAAAACCTTCGTCACTGGGCTTAATAGCCTTCATGAGAGCCTGTTTTGTGGCCGACGAAGTTGCATAATCCGTTGAACGTTCCGTTGTAGGATACGCAATAACACACGGCCTAGATACGCGCGCCTCAGGCCTTCGACAGAGTGTGGCATGACGGGCTCATCTACAAGCTGTCGACTACCACGCTCCCACCAGGTATCATCAGGGTCATCGCATCCTTCCTCACCAACAGGACCTTCCACGTTGCTGTCGAAGACGCCACATCCGAGCAGAAGTCCATCCGAGCCGGAGTTCCCCAGGGCAGCTGCCTATCGCCAACCCTGTACGCCCACTACACGGATGACATCCCAGTAGTCGGAGACGTCAGGCTGGCGCTGTTCGCAGATGACGCCGCGTACCTGGCAAGCTCCAGGAACGCCAACCACGCTGCACGCAAACTGAGCCCCACCCTTGAAGCCCTTCCGGGCTGGCTCAAGAAGTGGAGACTCAAGTGCAACGTGGGCAAGACGCAAGCCCTGCTCACGGGCAGAACCCACCTGCCTCCAAAGCTGCGTCTCATGGGCGAGGAAGTCCCGTGGTCACCGACTGTCAGGTACCTGGGACTAACCATCGACAGATCCCTGTCCTCCAGGAAGTTCCCCGCCCCCCTTAAGGGCGAGAAGAAGACATATATATAGAGTATTGACCATTATAAGTCAGACCTCCGACCTGTGCGGATCGACCCGTCCGTCACATATCGCATAATATACTTTTATCATGGCACCTCGCGCTAGCAGCAAGACCATCAAGAAGTCCGGCAATATCGAAAAAGACTTCTCCAAGACCGAAAATAAAACACTTAAAAAGAATAAATTGAAAGAGAACTACGCTAGGTATATCTACAAGGTTCTGAAACAAGTGCATCCGGACACCGGTATCTCAAGAAATGCGATGTCTATCATGAATTCGTTCGTGAACGACTTTCTCGAACGCCTCGCCGTCGAAGTGTCTCGTGTCGCCAATGACAACAACAAGTCCCCGATCTCATCAGAGGAGGTGCAAACCGCCGTGGAGCTTCTGCTGCCAGGTGAACTCGCCAGGCACGCTATCAGCGAGGGCACCGAAACCGCCGCCAGGTACTGGTGGTTCTGGATGCTTCCTCACTTGCGCCAACAGTTCAAGGTCAACGAATAACACGGCACTTATCGAAGGCAAAGCAAAAGGCCCTTTTCAAGGCCACTAATTAGTTCACATTTAATATATAATGTTTCTACGAACAAACAAAAGTCACCTAATAGATATTTAATTAAAAAAAAAACACATTCACTCTCACTCTTTCCCTCTTCCCTCGCAGACTTTCATCCCCTGATTTATCCCCTTAGGGGTCGAATTTAAAATCATCGAAACAGGCCATCAAAAACTATATCGCTGCTAATTACATGGTCGTTAATAAGAAAATATTTGAATTGCGCGGTAGAATTTGGTGTTCTCATTCGGACCAAACGCACGGACGCATCCGGATAGAACCGAGCGAAAACACCGGCGTTGGCAAGTCTGCTAGTGGCAAGAAGAAGAAGAAGGGCGCGAACAAGAAGAAGAAGCCCGCCGCCAAGAAAACGGCCACAGCGAAGAAGTAAATCACGAAATTTAATAAAAAACAACACAAAACAGCCCTTTTCAGGGCTATCAATGTATTAGTGAACGAGTGCTTCGGCACACATTCGTTTCTCAATAACAGATAAGATAAGTATATATAAAGTCACCGAACACTCTCCATATAATACCTAACCAACGAACGAATTTAACAATCTAACCTACCTTTATGTATTATATATATATATATATATATAAATTTTTACTGTTACGTGTAAAAGTAATTTTGTAAGAAAATAATTCTGCCGTCGTCGATTTTTTTAGGTACCAGTATCTTTTTTGTGAAGCACAGTGTAAACAGGTGCAACGCGTCACTGGAATACTGCACTCACAACTCCTTCTCCCCCTTTTCATAATTAATGGAATATACTTACTTTCCTGTGACTACGGTGGTGTCCTATCAAATATTCAGACCGCAGGATTTGAGTACACTTCTCACAAAGACGTAGCTACCTAAGTATCTACAACAAAACATAAAATATAGTTTTCAGGGTCACGCTACATTTCATAGTCACAATACTATCTACTTGTATTAGAACGTACATAAAGCCGCACATACACACACAACGCATGACCTACGAATGTACTAATAGTATAAGGATATAAATTTTTGGTAAATATAGTCGATGACACATTTATCGTTAACAAAAAAAACGGAGAGCACCGTCCCAATATACACCTGACCCCCGCCTTTCGATTGGTAGAATCCAACACAGTACACAGCTCCTTGTTTGCCGACGCGACTCTCGTGCGTCATCTTCTATAAATATAAGCGGGCCCCTAGTAGAGTATTGACCATTATAAGTCAGACCTCCGACCTGTGCGGATCGACCCGTCCATCACATATCGCATAATATACTTTTATCATGGCACCTCGCGCTAGCAGCAAGACCATCAAGAAGTCCGGCAATATCGAAAAAGACTTCTCCAAGACCGAAAATAAAATACTTAAAAAGAATAAATTGAAAGAGAACTACGCTAGGTATATCTACAAGGTTCTGAAACAAGTGCATCCGGACACCGGTATCTCAAGAAATGCGATGTCTATCATGAATTCGTTCGTGAACGACTTTCTCGAACGCCTCGCCGTCGAAGTGTCTCGTGTCGCCAATGACAACAACAAGTCCCCGATCTCATCAGAGGAGGTGCAAACCGCCGTGGAGCTTCTGCTGCCAGGTGAACTCGCCAGGCACGCTATCAGCGAGGGCACCGAAGCCGCCGCCAGGTACTGGTGGTTCTGGATGCTTCCTCACTTGCGCCAACAGTTCAAGGTCAACGAATAACACGGCACTTATCGAAGGCAAAGCAAAAGGCCCTTTTCAGGGCCACTAATTAGTTCACATTTAATATATAATGTTTCTACGAACAAACAAAAGTCACCTAATAGATATTTAATTTAAAAAAAAACACATTCACTCTCACTCTTTCCCTCTTCCCTCGCAGACTTTCATCCCCTGATTTATCCCCTTAGGGGTCGAATTTAAAATCATCGAAACAGGCCATCAAAAACTATATCGCTGCTAATTACATGGTCGTTAATAAGAAAATATTTGAATTGCGCGGTAGAATTTGGTGTTCTCATTCGGACCAAACGCACGGACGCATCCGGATAGAACCGAGCGAAAACACCGGCGTTGGCAAGTCTGCTAGTGGCAAGAAGAAGAAGAAGGGCGCGAACAAGAAGAAGAAGCCCGCCGCCAAGAAAACGGCCACAGCGAAGAAGTAAATCACGAAATTTAATAAAAAACAACACAAAACAGCCCTTTTCAGGGCTATCAATGTATTAGTGAACGAGTGCTTCGGCACACATTCGTTTCTCAATAACAGATAAGATAAGTATATATAAAGTCACCGAACACTCTCCATATAATACTAACCAACGAACGAATTTAACAATCTAACCTACCTTTATGTATTATATATATATATATATATATAAATTTTTACTGTTACGTGTAAAAGTAATTTTGTAAGAAAATAATTCTGCCGTCGTCGATTTTTTTAGGTACCAGTATCTTTTTTGTGAAGCACAGTGTAAACAGGTGCAACGCGTCACTGGAATACTGCACTCACAACTCCTTCTCCCCCTTTTCATAATTAATGGAATATACTTACTTTCCTGTGACTACGGTGGTGTCCTATCAAATATTCAGACCGCAGGATTTGAGTACACTTCTCACAAAGACGTAGCTACCTAAGTATCTACAACAAAACATAAAATATAGTTTTCAGGGTCACGCTACATTTCATAGTCACAATACTATCTACTTGTATTAGAACGTACATAAAGCCGCACATACACACACAACGCATGACCTACGAATGTACTAATAGTATAAGGATATAAATTTTTGGTAAATATAGTCGATGACACATTTATCGTTAACAAAAAAAACGGAGAGCACCGTCCCAATATACACCTGACCCCCGCCTTTCGATTGGTAGAATCCAACACAGTACACAGCTCCTTGTTTGCCGACGCGACTCTCGTGCGTCATCTTCTATAAATATAAGCGGGCCCCTAGTAGAGTATTGACCATTATAAGTCAGACCTCCGACCTGTGCGGATCGACCCGTCCATCACATATCGCATAATATACTTTTATCATGGCACCTCGCGCTAGCAGCAAGACCATCAAGAAGTCCGGCAATATCGAAAAAGACTTCTCCAAGACCGAAAATAAAATACTTAAAAAGAATAAATTGAAAGAGAACTACGCTAGGTATATCTACAAGGTTCTGAAACAAGTGCATCCGGACACCGGTATCTCAAGAAATGCGATGTCTATCATGAATTCGTTCGTGAACGACTTTCTCGAACGCCTCGCCGTCGAAGTGTCTCGTGTCGCCAATGACAACAACAAGTCCCCGATCTCATCAGAGGAGGTGCAAACCGCCGTGGAGCTTCTGCTGCCAGGTGAACTCGCCAGGCACGCTATCAGCGAGGGCACCGAAGCCGCCGCCAGGTACTGGTGGTTCTGGATGCTTCCTCACTTGCGCCAACAGTTCAAGGTCAACGAATAACACGGCACTTATCGAAGGCAAAGCAAAAGGCCCTTTTCAGGGCCACTAATTAGTTCACATTTAATATATAATGTTTCTACGAACAAACAAAAGTCACCTAATAGATATTTAATTTAAAAAAAAACACATTCACTCTCACTCTTTCCCTCTTCCCTCGCAGACTTTCATCCCCTGATTTATCCCCTTAGGGGTCGAATTTAAAATCATCGAAACAGGCCATCAAAAACTATATCGCTGCTAATTACATGGTCGTTAATAAGAAAATATTTGAATTGCGCGGTAGAATTTGGTGTTCTCATTCGGACCAAACGCACGGACGCATCCGGATAGAACCGAGCGAAAACACCGGCGTTGGCAAGTCTGCTAGTGGCAAGAAGAAGAAGAAGGGCGCGAACAAGAAGAAGAAGCCCGCCGTCAAGAAAACGGCCACAGCGAAGAAGTAAATCACGAAATTTAATAAAAAACAACACAAAACAGCCCTTTTCAGGGCTATCAATGTATTAGTGAACGAGTGCTTCGGCACACATTCGTTTCTCAATAACAGATAAGATAAGTATATATAAAGTCACCGAACACTCTCCATATAATTCGCATTGACATTCCGTGTCCCACTGCCGCACATAGCGGTCGTCCTGCGCTCGCTGACTCACTCTGCCGCAAAGGCGCCCGCAGCATTGCCCCTACACCGTGACGCACCGCACCGAACACTCCACGCCAGGCGCAACGGCCCCGCACCCTGCGCCCGGCCCGCCGTCGCATGGCCCCGACACCGCGACGCACCGTGGCGAACACTCCACGCCAGGCGTAACGGCCCCACGCCCTGCGCCCGGCCCGCCGGCGCATTGCCCCGGCACCGCGACGCACCGTGCCGAACACACCACTCCAGGCGCAATGGCCGCGCGCTCTGCGCCCGGTCAGCCGCCACACTGCTCCGACACCGCGACGCCCCGCGTTGAACAGGTCCCGGCAGACGCAACGGCACCGCACCCTACAACCAACGAAACCACTACACCGTCATCCATAGAGGGACTCGCACAGGACTCGACCCCGCATAACCCGAGACATATATACCAGAGCGATCTGGCTATATACAACTCCCTTTGCGAAAAGGGAGCAATGTCTCGGGGAATGCGGCGTTGGCTCATGGCCTACTTCCGGGTGACGGAAGTACAGCTCGGTGACCGCAAGAAGGAGGACGTCTCCGAGCACGACTTGGAAGTACTCCAAGTCGTCCAGCACCATCTCCAGGAGGAGATGCAGGAGAAAAAGCTGCCCGACACCCCGCCAGCTACCACCAAAAGGGGCCGCGAGGAAGACCTCGCCGAAGACCCCCCCAAGAAGAGACCCGACCTAGAGGAGTCTCTGGACGAAGCAGACGACGAAGTAGAAAGCATGGAGTGCTCCTCACCGGTGCCAGCGCCGGCGCACATGCCTGCGCCATCGCCCGCACCTGTGCCCAAACCCAAGCACACACCTGCACCCCCAGCATCACTCGCACCTGCTACCACACCTGCCCCGGCAGCGGCGCCTACATCTGCGCTGGCACCCACGCCCGTGCCTCCACCGACGCCGAGAACGATGGCGGCCGTACTGGCCGCCCCGCCCCCCCCCAGAGAAACAACGCCACAGCCGAAGGCGACGCGTCCTGCACCGACATCGACATCCCAACAAAAGCCCCCAGCCCGGAAACAGCCGATCCTGGTGGTGGACCGACTAGATAACTGGACGGCCCACTTTAAGGACCTGGCCGAAAAAATCGGACACCCACCAAACGGCCGACCATACGGAAAGGGGTTCCGCTTCCTGCCAAGAGATGAAGATGAATTCAGGGCTATCCAAGCCCACCTAGACAACCTGGGGCAAGAAAAGGCGCCCTATTACGTCATCGCACCGCAGCACCTCAGGCCATTAAAAATGGCCATCCGAGGTCTACCTGCCGACACCCCCGCGGAGGAGATCGTGGAAGACCTAACCGGCAAAGGCGTGCCGATAAAGTACGCCAAGCATATCCGGGCCCGGACCGGAAGGCCTGGGTGTATCTTCTTCGCGGAAGTGGAAAAAACGCCAGCCGCCACCAAAGCATACGGCCTCAATGAGGTCCTACTGATGCCGGGCGTAGTAATAGAAGCATGGAAGGCGAAGAAGGGGCCTTCGCAATGCCATCGCTGCCAGGGCTTCCGACACAGCTCCCTAAATTGCCATCGCCCTATCGCCTGCGTTCGCTGCGGAGGCGATCACCCGGCGCACGAATGCCAACGTCCCAAAGACCAACCGGCAACCTGCGTCAATTGCAAGGGACCACATCCAGCGAACAGCATTTCGTGCCCCGTCTTTAAACGGGAGGCACGAAACAGAACTGCCGGTCTGGCTCCTTCGAGGACAGGCCCGGCCCAACTGATCAACCAGCCCAACATCATAGAGGATTCCGCTCCAGCCTCACTTATGGCCAAGGCAAACCCGCCCAGCTCAGCCGGGTATAACAAGAGGAGAAGGAGGAAGAAGGCTGCACCTGAGGAACCGCCCCAACCTCAGACGACCGGAGGGGTGTCGGAGGACCCCAAGAAGGAGCAACTGGTCGCCCTCCTCACGCTGCTCACGCAGAGTGTGAGGAACGGCGATATTAACGCAACGGAGCTGCTAAAGAAACTTCCTTCCAATGGATAAACCACTCAGGGTTGTACATTGGAATGCGGAGTCCCTAAGGAGCAAGATAGGCCTCTTGCGACTTTTCCTCCGAGAACAGCGAGTCGACGTCATGCTAATCAGCGAGACGTTTCTCAAGGACAGTATCCCACTCAAGATCTCGGGATACTGCGTCTACCGCCAAGACGAGACAACGCCCAGCGGAGAAGCGTACCGTGGACTCGCTGTACTGGTGAAGAAGACAGTGGTGCATCAGCCCGTTCAGCCGAGGGATCTCCACACTATCTACGCGCTTGGTGTCGACATCCAAATCGGCGGAGGGGAGTTGCGCCTCTATGCGGCCTATCGAGCGCCTCAGCAATCGTTCCGTGCGGACGAACTCCGGGGACTACTACACCCAACCATCCCAACCATAGTCGCGGGGGACTTGAACGCCAAACACCCGGCCTGGCACTGTACCACGCCAAACACAGCTGGCAGGCAGATCCTGCAAGATGCCCGGGACTTTGACTATGAGGTCTCCGGTCCACGGGAACCAACCCGAATTGAACGGATCGACTCTAGCCGTGACAACGTCCTGGACATCATTGTCTACAGGGGGCTGAGAGCCCCCCCATCTCAGGAGGTCCTAGAGGATCTGCCATCCGACCACAGACCAGTGTTACTGGTGTTTCGGGAACCTGTGACAACGATCAGCCCGCCCAAGCCTCGCGTCCTTACAGACTGGAGGAAATATCACCAGGAGCTGTCCGAATACAGGCGCCCCGCACTGCTGAAGACCCCACAGGAAGTCGACGTAGCCGCCGAGGGACTAACCGCTGCCATCCAAGCTGCGCTTCGGTCAGCCTCCAACACTAAACCCTACACGGACAGATACAGCTCACTGCCCGCCAGCCTACAGAAACTACTGGCCCAAAAGCGAGAAGCCAAGAGGAAGTGGCAAAGAACCCGGCACCCAAGCGACAAGACAATCTATAACAGATTGACCAACAGGGTCAAGTCCGCCTTGTGGGAACACAGAGGCGACGCGTGGGAGAACTTTATACTCCATATAGAAGAAGACATACCATCTGTCCACCGCCTCTGCAGAAACCTCTCTGCAGAACCCAACCCCACGCGACCCCTGACTGGCCAGGATGGCAGCCCCCGCTTCAGAGCCCAAGACCGCGCCGATCTCATCGCTCAAAGCCTGGAGAAACAGTTCACTCCACACGAGGTCTCCGACCCTATCTTCACACAGGAGATAGAGGTAGCAGTCCAAAACTACCTCGAAACACACAACACCCAGCCTCCGAGTGAACTGCTCTTCACCCCCCAAGAGGTGGCCACTGCGATGAGGGCCACAAGCCCCCGCAAGGCCCCCGGAATGGACGGTATCCCCAACTCCGTTCTGCATCGACTTCCCCTGAAGACCATAGTAGCTGCCACACAACTCTTTAACGGCGTCGTGAGGTCCGGCCACTTCCCAACCATCTGGAAGCGCGGCCGGGTCATAGCACTTCCGAAGCCCGGCAAAGATCCCAGGAGGCCGGAGAACTACCGGCCCATCACATTGCTCCCCACAGTCTCCAAGGTGTTCGAGCGGCTCCTGCTGTCCCGAATCCACCGCCATATACACCCAAGGCCAGAACAGTTCGGGTTCCGCAGAGAGCACTCGACAACACTACAGCTGACCCGCGTCCTAGACGAGATGGCCACGTGGATCAACAAAGGCGGGCATACGGTGGCCCTGATGCTGGACATGGAGAAGGCCTTCGACAGGGTGTGGCATGACGGTCTCATCCACAAACTGTCGATGTCCACGCTACCACCCTGTATCATCGGGGTCATCGCATCGTTCCTCAAGAACAGGACCTTTCACGTGGCGGTCGAAGACGCCACATCCGAGGACAAAGCAATCCGAGCCGGAGTCCCCCAAGGGAGCTGCCTGTCGCCAACTTTGTACGCCCACTACACGGACGATATTCCGGTAGTTGGAGACGTCAAGTTGGCGCTATTCGCAGACGACGCTGCATATCTTGCCAGCTCCAAGAACGCCAACCACGCTGCACGCAAATTGAGCCCCACACTTGAAGCCCTTCCGGGCTGGCTCAAGAAGTGGAGGCTAAAGTGTAACGTGGGCAAGACACAGGCTCTACTCACCGGCAACACACACCTGCCCCCGAAGCTCCGACTTATGGGCGAAGAAATCTCGTGGTCACCGACCGTCAGGTACCTGGGAATAACCATCGACAGAGCCCTGTCCATGGCACCACACGTCGAGACCGTCATTACCAAGGCACAGCTGGCGAGAACAAAACTGCGTCCCCTGCTGTCCTCGAAACTGCCTATCCGAGCCAAGCTCGGCATTTATAAGACCTATATCAGGTCGCGCCTCACCTTCTCGGGGCCGGCCTGGTACAACCTGACAGCGGGGACAACTCGCAAGCGACTTCGAACCGCTGAAAACAGGTGCCTACGCATGACGGTCGACGCGCCCAGGTACTTGAGGAACTCCACCATCTACCGGGACCTCAAATGGGAGCCGATTGACGCCTTCATCAGGAGACTGGCCACGGGCATGTTCGAGCGGGCCGACCGCTCCACTCTGCCCCACCTAACCGGCATAGCACCGCTTCCTCACCCGGACACGACACTTACAATCCGAAGGCGGCTGAAACGCCCCGCTCGGGAGCTCATTACGACTCCCTCGAGCGGGGCGACCGCGTGTCCTTCGGATCCAGACGAACCGCCAGCCTCTCGCAGGCGCACCGCCGGTCCCCTCCTCGGAGGGACGACCGACGGTCCGAGCCTCGAGGCTGGCCTACCCCAATGACCGGCTCATAGCGATGAGCTGAGTGGAATACAACCTCAAGGAGCCCAGCGCTCCAAGAAGTTACCCCGCCTCCCTATTGCAGGGGCGAGAAGAAGACAAGATGTCCATATAATACCTAACCAACGAACGAATTTAACAATCTAACCTACCTTTATGTATTATATATATATATATATATATAAATTTTTACTGTTACGTGTAAAAGTAATTTTGTAAGAAAATAATTCTGCCGTCGTCGATTTTTTTAGGTACCAGTATCTTTTTTGTGAAGCACAGTGTAAACAGGTGCAACGCGTCACTGGAATACTGCACTCACAACTCCTTCTCCCCCTTTTCATAATTAATAATACTTTCCTGTGACTACGGTGGTGTCCTATCAAATATTCAGACCGCAGGATTTGAGTACACTTCTCACAAAGACGTAGCTACCTAAGTATCTACAACAAAACATAAAATATAGTTTTCAGGGTCACGCTACATTTCATAGTCACAATACTATCTACTTGTATTAGAACGTACATAAAGCCGCACATACACACACAACGCATGACCTACGAATGTACTAATAGTATAAGGATATAAATTTTTGGTAAATATAGTCGATGACACATTTATCGTTAACAAAAAAAACGGAGAGCACCGTCCCAATATACACCTGACCCCCGCCTTTCGATTGGTAGAATCCAACACAGTACACAGCTCCTTGTTTGCCGACGCGACTCTCGTGCGTCATCTTCTATAAATATAAGCGGGCCCCTAGTAGAGTATTGACCATTATAAGTCAGACCTCCGACCTGTGCGGATCGACCCGTCCATCACATATCGCATAATATACTTTTATCATGGCACCTCGCGCTAGCAGCAAGACCATCAAGAAGTCCGGCAATATCGAAAAAGACTTCTCCAAGACCGAAAATAAAATACTTAAAAAGAATAAATTGAAAGAGAACTACGCTAGGTATATCTACAAGGTTCTGAAACAAGTGCATCCGGACACCGGTATCTCAAGAAATGCGATGTCTATCATGAATTCGTTCGTGAACGACTTTCTCGAACGCCTCGCCGTCGAAGTGTCTCGTGTCGCCAATGACAACAACAAGTCCCCGATCTCATCAGAGGAGGTGCAAACCGCCGTGGAGCTTCTGCTGCCAGGTGAACTCGCCAGGCACGCTATCAGCGAGGGCACCGAAGCCGCCGCCAGGTACTGGTGGTTCTGGATGCTTCCTCACTTGCGCCAACAGTTCAAGGTCAACGAATAACACGGCACTTATCGAAGGCAAAGCAAAAGGCCCTTTTCAGGGCCACTAATTAGTTCACATTTAATATATAATGTTTCTACGAACAAACAAATGTCACCTAATAGATATTTAATTAAAAAAAAACACATTCACTCTCACTCTTTCCCTCTTCCCTCGCAGACTTTCATCCCCTGATTTATCCCCTTAGGGGTCGAATTTAAAATCATCGAAACAGGCCATCAAAAACTATATCGCTGCTAATTACATGGTCGTTAATAAGAAAATATTTGAATTGCGCGGTAGAATTTGGTGTTCTCATTCGGACCAAACGCACGGACGCATCCGGATAGAACCGAGCGAAAACACCGGCGTTGGCAAGTCTGCTAGTGGCAAGAAGAAGAAGAAGGGCGCGAACAAGAAGAAGAAGCCCGCCGCCAAGAAAACGGCCACAGCGAAGAAGTAAATCACGAAATTTAATAAAAAACAACACAAAACAGCCCTTTTCAGGGCTATCAATGTATTAGTGAACGAGTGCTTCGGCACACATTCGTTTCTCAATAACAGATAAGATAAGTATATATAAAGTCACCGAACACTCTCCATATAATACCTAACCAACGAACGAATTTAACAATCTAACCTACCTTTATGTATTATATATATATATATATATATATATATATATATATAAATTTTTACTGTTACGTGTAAAAGTAATTTTGTAAGAAAATAATTCTGCCGTCGTCGATTTTTTTAGGTACCAGTATCTTTTTTGTGAAGCACAGTGTAAACAGGTGCAACGCGTCACTGGAATACTGCACTCACAACTCCTTCTCCCCCTTTTCATAATTAATGGAATATACTTACTTTCCTGTGACTACGGTGGTGTCCTATCAAATATTCAGACCGCAGGATTTGAGTACACTTCTCACAAAGACGTAGCTACCTAAGTATCTACAACAAAACATAAAATATAGTTTTCAGGGTCACGCTACATTTCATAGTCACAATACTATCTACTTGTATTAGAACGTACATAAAGCCGCACATACACACACAACGCATGACCTACGAATGTACTAATAGTATAAGGATATAAATTTTTGGTAAATATAGTCGATGACACATTTATCGTTAACAAAAAAAACGGAGAGCACCGTCCCAATATACACCTGACCCCCGCCTTTCGATTGGTAGAATCCAACACAGTACACAGCTCCTTGTTTGCCGACGCGACTCTCGTGCGTCATCTTCTATAAATATAAGCGGGCCCCTAGTAGAGTATTGACCATTATAAGTCAGACCTCCGACCTGTGCGGATCGACCCGTCCATCACATATCGCATAATATACTTTTATCATGGCACCTCGCGCTAGCAGCAAGACCATCAAGAAGTCCGGCAATATCGAAAAAGACTTCTCCAAGACCGAAAATAAAATACTTAAAAAGAATAAATTGAAAGAGAACTACGCTAGGTATATCTACAAGGTTCTGAAACAAGTGCATCCGGACACGGGTATCTCAAGAAATGCGATGTCTATCATGAATTCGTTCGTGAACGACTTTCTCGAACGCCTCGCCGTCGAAGTGTCTCGTGTCGCCAATGACAACAACAAGTCCCCGATCTCATCAGAGGAGGTGCAAACCGCCGTGGAGCTTCTGCTGCCAGGTGAACTCGCCAGGCACGCTATCAGCGAGGGCACCGAAGCCGCCGCCAGGTACTGGTGGTTCTGGATGCTTCCTCACTTGCGCCAACAGTTCAAGGTCAACGAATAACACGGCACTTATCGAAGGCAAAGCAAAAGGCCCTTTTCAGGGCCACTAATTAGTTCACATTTAATATATAATGTTTCTACGAACAAACAAAAGTCACCTAATAGATATTTAATTTAAAAAAAAAACACATTCACTCTCACTCTTTCCCTCTTCCCTCGCAGACTTTCATCCCCTGATTTATCCCCTTAGGGGTCGAATTTAAAATCATCGAAACAGGCCATCAAAAACTATATCGCTGCTAATTACATGGTCGTTAATAAGAAAATATTTGAATTGCGCGGTAGAATTTGGTGTTCTCATTCGGACCAAACGCACGGACGCATCCGGATAGAACCGAGCGAAAACACCGGCGTTGGCAAGTCTGCTAGTGGCAAGAAGAAGAAGAAGGGCGCGAACAAGAAGAAGAAGCCCGCCGCCAAGAAAACGGCCACAGCGAAGAAGTAAATCACGAAATTTAATAAAAAACAACACAAAACAGCCCTTTTCAGGGCTATCAATGTATTAGTGAACGAGTGCTTCGGCACACATTCGTTTCTCAATAACAGATAAGATAAGTATATATAAAGTCACCGAACACTCTCCATATAATACCTAACCAACGAACGAATTTAACAATCTAACCTACCTTTATGTATTATATATATATATATATAAATTTTTACTGTTACGTGTAAAACTAATTTTGTAAGAAAATAATTCTGCCGTCGTCGATTTTTTTAGGTACCAGTATCTTTTTTGTGAAGCACAGTGTAAACAGGTGCAACGCGTCACTGGAATACTGCACTCACAACTCCTTCTCCCCCTTTTCATAATTAATGGAATATACTTACTTTCCTGTGACTACGGTGGTGTCCTATCAAATATTCAGACCGCAGGATTTGAGTACACTTCTCACAAAGACGTAGCTACCTAAGTATCTACAACAAAACATAAAATATAGTTTTCAGGGTCACGCTACATTTCATAGTCACAATACTATCTACTTGTATTAGAACGTACATAAAGCCGCACATACACACACAACGCATGACCTACGAATGTACTAATAGTATAAGGATATAAATTTTTGGTAAATATAGTCGATGACACATTTATCGTTAACAAAAAAAACGGAGAGCACCGTCCCAATATACACCTGACCCCCGCCTTTCGATTGGTAGAATCCAACACAGTACACAGCTCCTTGTTTGCCGACGCGACTCTCGTGCGTCATCTTCTATAAATATAAGCGGGCCCCTAGTAGAGTATTGACCATTATAAGTCAGACCTCCGACCTGTGCGGATCGACCCGTCCATCACATATCGCATAATATACTTTTATCATGGCACCTCGCGCTAGCAGCAAGACCATCAAGAAGTCCGGCAATATCGAAAAAGACTTCTCCAAGACCGAAAATAAAATACTTAAAAAGAATAAATTGAAAGAGAACTACGCTAGGTATATCTACAAGGTTCTGAAACAAGTGCATCCGGACACCGGTATCTCAAGAAATGCGATGTCTATCATGAATTCGTTCGTGAACGACTTTCTCGAACGCCTCGCCGTCGAAGTGTCTCGTGTCGCCAATGACAACAACAAGTCCCCGATCTCATCAGAGGAGGTGCAAACCGCCGTGGAGCTTCTGCTGCCAGGTGAACTCGCCAGGCACGCTATCAGCGAGGGCACCGAAGCCGCCGCCAGGTACTGGTGGTTCTGGATGCTTCCTCACTTGCGCCAACAGTTCAAGGTCAACGAATAACACGGCACTTATCGAAGGCAAAGCAAAAGGCCCTTTTCAGGGCCACTAATTAGTTCACATTTAATATATAATGTTTCTACGAACAAACAAAAGTCACCTAATAGATATTTAATTAAAAAAAAAACACATTCACTCTCACTCTTTCCCTCTTCCCTCGCAGACTTTCATCCCCTGATTTATCCCCTTAGGGGTCGAATTTAAAATCATCGAAACAGGCCATCAAAAACTATATCGCTGCTAATTACATGGTCGTTAATAAGAAAATATTTGAATTGCGCGGTAGAATTTGGTGTTCTCATTCGGACCAAACGCACGGACGTATCCGGATCTTTGAAGCTAGCCAAAGAACCGAGCGAAAACACCGGCGTTGGCAAGTCTGCTAGTGGCAAGAAGAAGAAGAAGGGCGCGAACAAGAAGAAGAAGCCCGCCGCCAAGAAAACGGCCACAGCGAAGAAGTAAATCACGAAATTTAATAAAAAACAACACAAAACAGCCCTTTTCAGGGCTAACAATGTATTAGTGAACGAGTCCTTCGGCACACATTCGTTTCTCAATAACAGATAAGATAAGTATATATAAAGTCACCGAACACTCTCCATATAATACCTAACCAACGAACGAATTTAACAATCTAACCTACCTTTATGTATTATATATATATATATATAAATTTTTACTGTTACGTGTAAAAGTAATTTTGTAAGAAAATAATCCTGCCGTCGTCGATTTTTTTAGGTACCAGTATCTTTTTTGTGAAGCACAGTGTAAACAGGTGCAACGCGTCACTGGAATACTGCACTCACAACTCCTTCTCCCCCTTTTCATAATTAATGGAATATACTTACTTTCCTGTGACTACGGTGGTGTCCTATCAAATATTCAGACCGCAGGATTTGAGTACACTTCTCACAAAGACGTAGCTACCTAAGTATCTACAACAAAACATAAAATATAGTTTTCAGGGTCACGCTACATTTCATAGTCACAATACTATCTACTTGTATTAGAACGTACATAAAGCCGCACATACACACACAACGCATGACCTACGAATGTACTAATAGTATAAGGATATAAATTTTTGGTAAATATAGTCGATGACACATTTATCGTTAACAAAAAAAACGGAGAGCACCGTCCCAATATACACCTGACCCCCGCCTTTCGATTGGTAGAATCCAACACAGTACACAGCTCCTTGTTTTGCCGACGCGACTCTCGTGCGTCATCTTCTATAAATATAAGCGGGCCCCTAGTAGAGTATTGACCATTATAAGTCAGACCTCCGACCTGTGCGGATCGACCCGTCCATCACATATCGCATAATATACTTTTATAATGGCACCTCGCGCTAGCAGCAAGACCATCAAGAAGTCCGGCAATATCGAAAAAGACTTCTCCAAGACCGAAAATAAAATACTTAAAAAGAATAAATTGAAAGAGAACTACGCTAGGTATATCTACAAGGTTCTGAAACAAGTGCATCCGGACACCGGTATCTCAAGAAATGCGATGTCTATCATGAATTCGTTCGTGAACGACTTTCTCGAACGCCTCGCCGTCGAAGTGTCTCGTGTCGCCAATGACAACAACAAGTCCCCGATCTCATCAGAGGAGGTGCAAACCGCCGTGGAGCTTCTGCTGCCAGGTGAACTCGCCAGGCACGCTATCAGCGAGGGCACCGAAGCCGCCGCCAGGTACTGGTGGTTCTGGATGCTTCCTCACTTGCGCCAACAGTTCAAGGTCAACGAATAACACGGCACTTATCGAAGGCAAAGCAAAAGGCCCTTTTCAGGGCCACTAATTAGTTCACATTTAATATATAATGTTTCTACGAACAAACAAAAGTCACCTAATAGATATTTAATTAAAAAAAAAACACATTCACTCTCACTCTTTCCCTCTTCCCTCGCAGACTTTCATCCCCTGATTTATCCCCTTAGGGGTCGAATTTAAAATCATCGAAACAGGCCATCAAAAACTATATCGCTGCTAATTACATGGTCGTTAATAAGAAAATATTTGAATTGCGCGGTAGAATTTGGTGTTCTCATTCGGACCAAACGCACGGACGTATCCGGATCTTTGAAGCTAGCCAAAGAACCGAGCGAAAACACCGGCGTTGGCAAGTCTGCTAGTGGCAAGAAGAAGAAGAAGGGCGCGAACAAGAAGAAGAAGCCCGCCGCCAAGAAAACGGCCACAGCGAAGAAGTAAATCACGAAATTTAATAAAAAACAACACAAAACAGCCCTTTTCAGGGCTAACAATGTATTAGTGAACGAGTCCTTCGGCACACATTCGTTTCTCAATAACAGATAAGATAAGTATATATAAAGTCACCGAACACTCTCCATATAATACCTAACCAACGAACGAATTTAACAATCTAACCTACCTTTATGTATTATATATATATATATATAAATTTTTACTGTTACGTGTAAAAGTAATTTTGTAAGAAAATAATCCTGCCGTCGTCGATTTTTTTAGGTACCAGTATCTTTTTTGTGAAGCACAGTGTAAACAGGTGCAACGCGTCACTGGAATACTGCACTCACAACTCCTTCTCCCCCTTTTCATAATTAATGGAATATACTTACTTTCCTGTGACTACGGTGGTGTCCTATCAAATATTCAGACCGCAGGATTTGAGTACACTTCTCACAAAGACGTAGCTACCTAAGTATCTACAACAAAACATAAAATATAGTTTTCAGGGTCACGCTACATTTCATAGTCACAATACTATCTACTTGTATTAGAACGTACATAAAGCCGCACATACACACACAACGCATGACCTACGAATGTACTAATAGTATAAGGATATAAATTTTTGGTAAATATAGTCGATGACACATTTATCGTTAACAAAAA
This sequence comes from Spilosoma lubricipeda, assembly GCA_905220595.1. NCBI lineage: Eukaryota > Metazoa > Arthropoda > Insecta > Lepidoptera > Erebidae > Spilosoma > Spilosoma lubricipeda. Next base: position 4,497,430 of record HG992303.1, on the reverse strand, counting down.
AAACGGAGAGCACCGTCCCAATATACACCTGACCCCCGCCTTTCGATTGGTAGAATCCAACACAGTACACAGCTCCTTGTTTGCCGACGCGACTCTCGTGCGTCATCTTCTATAAATATAAGCGGGCCCCTAGTAGAGTATTGACCATTATAAGTCAGACCTCCGACCTGTGCGGATCGACCCGTCCATCACATATCGCATAATATACTTTTATCATGGCACCTCGCGCTAGCAGCAAGACCATCAAGAAGTCCGGCAATATCGAAAAAGACTTCTCCAAGACCGAAAATAAAATACTTAAAAAGAATAAATTGAAAGAGAACTACGCTAGGTATATCTACAAGGTTCTGAAACAAGTGCATCCGGACACCGGTATCTCAAGAAATGCGATGTCTATCATGAATTCGTTCGTGAACGACTTTCTCGAACGCCTCGCCGTCGAAGTGTCTCGTGTCGCCAATGACAACAACAAGTCCCCGATCTCATCAGAGGAGGTGCAAACCGCCGTGGAGCTTCTGCTGCCAGGTGAACTCGCCAGGCACGCTATCAGCGAGGGCACCGAAGCCGCCGCCAGGTACTGGTGGTTCTGGATGCTTCCTCACTTGCGCCAACAGTTCAAGGTCAACGAATAACACGGCACTTATCGAAGGCAAAGCAAAAGGCCCTTTTCAGGGCCACTAATTAGTTCACATGTAATATATAATGTTTCTACGAACAAACAAAAGTCACCTAATAGATATTTAATTAAAAAAAAAAACACATTCACTCTCACTCTTTCCCTCTTCCCTCGCAGACTTTCATCCCCTGATTTATCCTCTTAGGGGTCGAATTTAAAATCATCGAAACAGGCCATCAAAAACTATATCGCTGCTAATTACATGGTCGTTAATAAGAAAATATTTGAATTGCGCGGTAGAATTTGGTGTTCTCATTCGGACCAAACGCACGGACGCATCCGGATCTTTGAAGCTAGCCAAAGAACCGAGCGAAAACACCGGCGTTGGCAAGTCTGCTAGTGGCAAGAAGAAGAAGAAGGGCGCGAACAAGAAGAAGAAGCCCGCCGCCAAGAAAACGGCCACAGCGAAGAAGTAAATCACGAAATTTAATAAAAAACAACACAAAACAGCCCTTTTCAGGGCTAACAATGTATTAGTGAACGAGTCCTTCGGCACACATTCGTTTCTCAATAACAGATAAGATAAGTATATATAAAGTCACCGAACACTCTCCATATAATACCTAACCAACGAACGAATTTAACAATCTAACCTACCTTTATGTATTATATATATATATATATATATATAAATTTTTACTGTTACGTGTAAAAGTAATTTTGTAAGAAAATAATTCTGCCGTCGTCGATTTTTTTAGGTACCAGTATCTTTTTTGTGAAGCACAGTGTAAACAGGTGCAACGCGTCACTGGAATACTGCACTCACAACTCCTTCTCCCCCTTTTCATAATTAATGGAATATACTTACTTTCCTGTGACTACGGTGGTGTCCTATCAAATATTCAGACCGCAGGATTTGAGTACACTTCTCACAAAGACGTAGCTACCTAAGTATCTACAACAAAACATAAAATATAGTTTTCAGGGTCACGCTACATTTCATAGTCACAATACTATCTACTTGTATTAGAACGTACATAAAGCCGCACATACACACACAACGCATGACCTACGAATGTACTAATAGTATAAGGATATAAATTTTTGGTAAATATAGTCGATGACACATTTATCGTTAACAAAAAAAACGGAGAGCACCGTCCCAATATACACCTGACCCCCGCCTTTCGATTGGTAGAATCCAACACAGTACACAGCTCCTTGTTTGCCGACGCGACTCTCGTGCGTCATCTTCTATAAATATAAGCGGGCCCCTAGTAGAGTATTGACCATTATAAGTCAGACCTCCGACCTGTGCGGATCGACCCGTCCATCACATATCGCATAATATACTTTTATCATGGCACCTCGCGCTAGCAGCAAGACCATCAAGAAGTCCGGCAATATCGAAAAAGACTTCTCCAAGACCGAAAATAAAATACTTAAAAAGAATAAATTGAAAGAGAACTACGCTAGGTATATCTACAAGGTTCTGAAACAAGTGCATCCGGACACCGGTATCTCAAGAAATGCGATGTCTATCATGAATTCGTTCGTGAACGACTTTCTCGAACGCCTCGCCGTCGAAGTGTCTCGTGTCGCCAATGACAACAACAAGTCCCCGATCTCATCAGAGGAGGTGCAAACCGCCGTGGAGCTTCTGCTGCCAGGTGAACTCGCCAGGCACGCTATCAGCGAGGGCACCGAAGCCGCCGCCAGGTACTGGTGGTTCTGGATGCTTCCTCACTTGCGCCAACAGTTCAAGGTCAACGAATAACACGGCACTTATCGAAGGCAAAGCAAAAGGCCCTTTTCAGGGCCACTAATTAGTTCACATTTAATATATAATGTTTCTACGAACAAACAAAAGTCACCTAATAGATATTTAATTAAAAAAAAAACACATTCACTCTCACTCTTTCCCTCTTCCCTCGCAGACTTTCATCCCCTGATTTATCCCCTTAGGGGTCGAATTTAAAATCATCGAAACAGGCCATCAAAAACTATATCGCTGCTAATTACATGGTCGTTAATAAGAAAATATTTGAATTGCGCGGTAGAATTTGGTGTTCTCATTCGGACCAAACGCACGGACGCATCCGGATCTTTGAAGCTAGCCAAAGAACCGAGCGAAAACACCGGCGTTGGCAAGTCTGCTAGTGGCAAGAAGAAGAAGAAGGGCGCGAACAAGAAGAAGAAGCCCGCCGCCAAGAAAACGGCCACAGCGAAGAAGTAAATCACGAAATTTAATAAAAAACAACACAAAACAGCCCTTTTCAGGGCTAACAATGTATTAGTGAACGAGTCCTTCGGCACACATTCGTTTCTCAATAACAGATAAGATAAGTATATATAAAGTCACCGAACACTCTCCATATAATACCTAACCAACGAACGAATTTAACAATCTAACCTACCTTTATGTATTATATATATATATATATAAATTTTTACTGTTACGTGTAAAAGTAATTTTGTAAGAAAATAATTCTGCCGTCGTCGATTTTTTTAGGTACCAGTATCTTTTTTGTGAAGCACAGTGTAAACAGGTGCAACGCGTCACTGGAATACTGCACTCACAACTCCTTCTCCCCCTTTTCATAATTAATGGAATATACTTACTTTCCTGTGACTACGGTGGTGTCCTATCAAATATTCAGACCGCAGGATTTGAGTACACTTCTCACAAAGACGTAGCTACCTAAGTATCTACAACAAAACATAAAATATAGTTTTCAGGGTCACGCTACATTTCATAGTCACAATACTATCTACTTGTATTAGAACGTACATAAAGCCGCACATACACACACAACGCATGACCTACGAATGTACTAATAGTATAAGGATATAAATTTTTGGTAAATATAGTCGATGACACATTTATCGTTAACAAAAAAAACGGAGAGCACCGTCCCAATATACACCTGACCCCCGCCTTTCGATTGGTAGAATCCAACACAGTACACAGCTCCTTGTTTGCCGACGCGACTCTCGTGCGTCATCTTCTATAAATATAAGCGGGCCCCTAGTAGAGTATTGACCATTATAAGTCAGACCTCCGACCTGTGCGGATCGACCCGTCCATCACATATCGCATAATATACTTTTATCATGGCACCTCGCGCTAGCAGCAAGACCATCAAGAAGTCCGGCAATATCGAAAAAGACTTCTCCAAGACCGAAAATAAAATACTTAAAAAGAATAAATTGAAAGAGAACTACGCTAGGTATATCTACAAGTTTCTGAAACAAGTGCATCCGGACACCGGTATCTCAAGAAATGCGATGTCTATCATGAATTCGTTCGTGAACGACTTTCTCGAACGCCTCGCCGTCGAAGTGTCTCGTGTCGCCAATGACAACAACAAGTCCCCGATCTCATCAGAGGAGGTGCAAACCGCCGTGGAGCTTCTGCTGCCAGGTGAACTCGCCAGGCACGCTATCAGCGAGGGCACCGAAGCCGCCGCCAGGTACTGGTGGTTCTGGATGCTTCCTCACTTGCGCCAACAGTTCAAGGTCAATGAATAACACGGCACTTATCGAAGGCAAAGCAAAAGGCCCTTTTCAGGGCTGTATAAAACTATGATGGAAATTGATAAAATAAAAAACCACCATGTTGCGATCGTAGAATAGTGAAGAGAGAGTTTATTAAAAAAAAATATCTGTCAAAGACAAACCATTGTCAATACAAGTGGCGTTACGTTATACGTATTTTTTTGGATAGACAAACATTATCCAACTATAAGCAAAAGAAAGTTACACAAAAATTAATACTTTAAACTAAACAATACACACAACTTGCTGTATTATATTATTGTATACATTACTTCACACAATGCTGAAACCAAAAATGCAATTATTTTTTTTAACTAGATAGAGTTCACATATTTGAAAATTTAAAAATAAGTTACATGAAGCATTTTGAGCAATATCTATATGGAAAATAATTATAATTACTCAATCATTTAAACAGAATTACAGTAATTTTACACAACAGCAAATAAGAACTTATTTGAATACAGAACTATAATATTTACTTGCAATTTACAATTGAAATATTAATTCAAAACAAATTAAAGATTTACTGGCAAGCTTACAATTTTAGTTATAGGTCTGGTGTAAGTACCACTATTGGTCTTTACTGAAACAGAACGGACTTTGTTATCAGCGCCTTTAAACACCTGTACAATTTTACCTAAAGGCCAACTTAACGGGGCACATTTGTCATCCTTTAACAATACAAGAGAATCAATTTTTACCTCGGGTTCATGATGGTACCATTTGTATCGCATCTGTAAAGAATTTATATATTCAACTCGCCATCTCTGCCAGAAGTGTTGCCTGTACTTACAAATTTGATTGTAAACAGTACGCTTGTTATCTGGTATATCCATAACTGAAATTTCAGGGAATGACGTTAATGGTTCTCCAATCAAAAAATGGCTAGGAGTGAGACATTGAGGATCTGAAGGATCATTACTGAGTTGACACAGAGGACGCGAATTTACTATCGCTTCTATCTGAATTAGAAGAGTATTAAGGTGTTCATAAGTCAGGTTGGTGTTACCCATGACACGTTTAAGGTGATGTTTTACCATCTTAATTCCAGCTTCCCAATTTCCGCCCCAATGGCTCGCTGTAGGCACTATATATTTCCAAGAAATATTCTCTTGCGATACAAAGGTGTCAAGATCCGGGTTTTTACGAACCATTTTATACAGACTTTGTAACTCGTGATCTGCTCCTTTGAATGTAGAAGCATTGTCGCTGTGTATCTCGCGGCATTTACCCCTACGCGCAATAAAACGCTTTAAAGCATTTAAGAATTCTTTCGAAGAACAATCCGAAACTAATTCAAGGTGTATAGATTTGGTAATCATACAAATAAAAAGACAGACATATCCCTTTGTAATAATAGGTTTACGAATCCTAGATTGTTTCACTATAATGGGACCAGCATAGTCCAAACCGGCGACGAGGAATGGACGCACGGGAGAAAGACGAAACTTAGGTAAGTCAGCCATCATTTGTGAGTGAGCTTTAGCTGAAAATCGAGCACACTTCATACATTTATGAATGAGCTGTCGCACTCTATCTCGACCGCGCAGTGGCCAGAACTTGTTGCGCACGCTATACAGCGTAGTTTGAGGACCAGCATGCAGTAATCTCTCATGCTCATACCTCAGTACAAGATCGGTCACGTGACAATGAGAAGGGAGCAGCATCGGGAACTTTCTGCTAACAGGTAAGTCAGCATGTCGTATGCGGCCCCCAACACGTAATACATTATTATCTGAAAATACTTTCAAATACTGCATGTGTTTAAATGTATACTTATCATGTTGTGATAAATTTGGTGAATTCTCTAAATATTTGAATTCGTTTGGAAAATTACTTCTTTGTACCGTGGACACAATCAGATTTGTGGCTTTATCGCGTTCGTGTGGAAGTATGCTACCAATTACGGCATTATCCTTTTTCATACGCCTCTTCAAATTTTCAATAAATCGAATCACGCAAGCAAATACTCCAACTAACTTAGGCCACGATGAGAACCGTTCAAAAATCGGTTCAAAATACAGTACATGATGTTTGACTTGTTGAGTTAAACACACAACATTTCTTTTTTCAGGAATGTTTGACACATCGAACTTCTGTTCTGGTTCATCCTTCCATTCGCTGTTCGAGTTCGACAGCATCTGCGGCCCTGAAAACCACAACTTAGAATTTGACAAAACAGTGGCGTTAGATCCTCTAGACAGTATATCCGCAGGATTATCCTTTGTATTAACATGACGCCAGTTATCTACAGCAGTCATTTCTTGAATCTCGCTAACCCTATTAGCGACAAACAATTTCCACCTATTCGGATCACCTCGTATCCAGTGTAGTGTGATCATGGAATCTGTCCAATAAATAACATCTGAAACGTCAACCTGTACGGCTTTACGTACAGAATCCATAGTCTGTGTTAATAAAACAGCAGCACAAAGCTCCAACCTTGGCAACGTAACGGGTTTAATGGGAGCCACTCTCGATTTTGAGCATATTAAGTGGACTGTATAATTTGAGTGAGCATCTCCACTTCGTGCGTATATAGCGCAACCGTAACCTTTCGTAGAAGCGTCGGCAAAACCGTGCAACTCCAACCAGACACGATCAGGATTAAGCATAAGACGAGGAACAGAAATACCATTCAGTTGAGGCAAGCCAGCACAAAACTCTTTCCACAGAGTGACAACAGCTTCGGATACCTCTTCGTCCCAGTCGGCTTTCTCTTTCCATATCAGCTGCATAATCAACTTGGCTTGCATGGTGACTGGACCTATAAAACCAATAGGATCGAAAATTTTAGCAATTGACGCGAGAATGTTGCGTTTTGTATTTTCTTTAGGAATGAAATCAACTGGTAATGTAACCTGAAAGTGGTCCAACAATGGTTTCCATTTTAATCCAAGAGTCTTAATAGTAGAATGAAAATCACTATCAAAAATCTTTTCTTTATTTTTTCCCCTTTTTACCGGTGGGATGATATCCAGCAGCTTTTCAGAGTTCGAGCACCATTTATGAAGACGGAAACACCCTAGGGCTAATAACTTTTCCAAATCCACAATTAACTGTTTTGCTACATCAAAATCATCATTTCCCCCAAGAATATCATCAACATATGTATTTGATTTTAGAAGTTCAGAGGCTGCTATGAATGCAGAACCTTCATTTTCCACCAACTGAAGTAACGTACGTGTAGCGAGGAAACTTGCAGGTGCAGTACCGTATGTGACAGTACTTAATTGTAAGCACTTTAGATCATCTTTAGGATTTTCTCTCCACAACACACGTTGCAGTTGTTGATATTTTTCTTTAATATTAATTTGTCTATACATTTTAGTTATATCAGTAATAAAAACATACCTGAAACATCGAAATCTAAGTAGTATAGTGAATAAATCAGGCTGTACGACAGGACCGACGTGTAACACATCATTGAGGCTCAATCCCGAAGAAGAAGCAGCACTGCCATGAAACACGACTCGGAAGGCTGTGCTCGTTGCATGAGGTTTCTCCACGGCGAGTGTTGGCAGATAATATGACTGCTTGCTATTTGAAGCTTGTGGGAAGTCCTCCACCCAATGTCCATGACCTAGGTTAACAAATTCATTAATAACTTCCGAAAACCTTTTATGAAATTCAGGATCACACTGGAATTTTTTCTCCAATTCGTTTAATTTTTCAGGTTTGACTGGTAAGTCAATTTCGTATCTACCATCACTGTTTCTAGACACAGACTCAGTATATAATTTTTCACATAATTTATCTTGTGGTGACAAAATCTTTTTATGTGTTGGCTCTTCTATGTGCCAAAACTTAGCAATATTGTCATTCAAAATTGATAGATAAGATATATCGTGGTGATTCATTGCATTTGTGGGTGTGGGCATACATAAATCGCCACAAATTGTCCAACCAAATGATGTGTTTATCATTCCGGGAAGATTTTTACCTAAATCCATTCTTCCAGTACGAAGAGCTAACCGAAACTCATTTGCACCAAGTATTATATCAATGCCACTTGAACAATTAAATTGAGGATCTGCCAGTTGGTACTCAGCAGGTAAGCTTAACATACTGCAGTCTATATTTGTTACAGGCAGATTTTCTGATATTTTATTTATCACACTGAATTCTGCAGTGTTACTGTATTTATTTATGCGTGAACAAAAACCTAAATTTACTATTTGTTTGATATTTTCAGTTAATCCACCAATGCCGGACACAGACATATTAACAGGAATTGCTTTTACATTGAGCTTTTTCACAAAGTCTGATGAGACATAATTGCTCATGCTACCAATGTCCAACAATGCTCTGGCTTGGTGAACTTCTCCCTGAGAGTTAGTAATGTTTATTATAGCAGTAGGTAACAACGATACTCTAACCTGTTGTGCATTTTTCTTGAAGGACATGCAATTGACAGACTGTTCTGCTACCTCCTTTTCACCAGCACTTGCACTGCTCTGCGATACAGCAGCTAAGGAATCGGCATTAACAGCACAGCTATCCTGTTTGCAAGTATGTCCTGCAATGCATATCATACACTTTTTACTAGTGTCATGTAATGATGAGTGGTGTTTACCGCTACATATTTTACATTTAAAATAATATTTTGTACAATTTGAAATGTCATGGTCATTGCCAAGACACAAAGTACATAATTTCAAAGACTCAACAAGACGTTTTTTATCTTCAATGGACTTGGTTAGATACTTGTAACATTTGTTTGTGAAATGATTTTTACTACACACTGAACACATAACCTTTTGTGTTTCTGGTTTCCCTGCCACTAGCGACACCTTAGACGACAACATGTGCTGGACAGAACGAGGTGTTGCTGCTTGACTTTCAGGAGCCATCATCTCCAGTGCTTGACATCTATCACGCAAAAACCTTAAGAAGTTTTCCAATGTAACAGAAACCTTTTTTGGTCTTTGCATCTCAAAATCACGGAGACTTTGAAAGTCTAACTTCTGTGAAAAAATGTGAATAAGTAGCATATCTGCTAGATTTTCAATATTAAGAGAGGTTATAGAGTTATAGTGTTGTTGAAATTCACTAATTAGTTTTCTCAAGTTTTGACTATTGCCTTTTGCAACTTTATTCATATTCAAAATGGCAGACAAGTGTTGATTTGCAATTAAAAGTTTGTTGTCATACCGTTCAAGAATGAGCTCCCATGCCTTAGTATAGTTTTCACCACTACAATCTATATTGGCAATAAGACTTAACGCTTCTCCCTTGAGACTATTTTTTAAATAATAAAACTTTTGTATACTGCTTAATTCAGCATTATGAACAAAGTTGATAAACAAATCTTTATAATTTAACCATTCAGTATAATTACCACTAAAAGTTGGCAAAGCAATTTTTGGTAAACTACCTGACTTAACATTACCTAATTCCTTGTTAGAATTATCTTTTAATGTATTTAATCTATCACGGATTTTATTAACAATAGTAAAAAAACTTTTGTTCTAATTGTAAATTTTCAACTTGATATTCAGCTTCATTTAGAGATTCTAATCCCATACTCACCGAATCCAGTTTACTAAACAAATCATGAGCTCGTTCATCAAGAGTCTGAAGTTCTTCATGGGACAGTATAGAAATATTTTCAAGTTGATTTTCTAAATTTGTAAAACGACCTTTAATATATTTCCTTTTGTTCAAAAGAGCTTGTACCTCTGCCATGGTTAACAGCTACCTGATTCAATACTCTGCTAAATGTGAATAAAACAAAATGCAAGCATAAGCACACACAAAAATATAAAACAGGCACACTCCAAGCAGAATTTGTGTTAAATAATAAATGTTTTTAACAATTTTAGTTTGTACACAATACCTAAACTGAAAATGTTAACTTAGTGTTCATTACACTTTAGAATAAGTATTAATTATAGCACTAATAGGCAGATTAAGATTATTAGTAGATATAGCACTATAAACACTTATAATAGCACCAAACTATGACAATGTTTGTTACACCAATAGCTTCTGCAAAAAATGCTTTTCTTCATTTCCAATGTATGAAGTCACACTATGACGACAAAATAATGTTCCTCTTTCCGAAAATAAGAAGCAGCACAATGATTAATGCGTGTTGAAGCGTAGCAAGCGTGACAAAGTTGAAGGTCAAATATCTTCTTCATGTAATAATCTTGTTTCTTCAAGAAAAATTTGTAATAAATAATAAAAAAACTATACCGACACCAAGACGACAATGTGCAGGTACATTAATGCATTTGTAGCATAAATTCGTGCAATATTACACCAAGTTGCAAGCGTGGCTATCTTCGAGAACATTCGAAACGACATCAAATTCGAAATTATCTGATAGCAACTGTTTCACAGCAACTTTTATAATAATATGGCTTCTTCACTAAGTAACAACGATATTTCGCTAGTTTATAATGCAATCCGATGAGAAGAACCATGTATAAAACTATGATGGAAATTGATAAAATAAAAAACCACCATGTTGCGATCGTAGAATAGTGAAGAGAAAGTTTATTAAAAAAAAAATATCTGTCAAAGACAAATCACTGTCAATACAAGTGGCGTTACGTTATACGTATTCTTAACAAGGGCCACTAATTAGTTCACATTTAATATATAATGTTTCTACGAACAAACAAAAGTCACCTAATAGATATTTAATTAAAAAAAAAACACATTCACTCTCACTCTTTTCCTCTTCCCTCGCAGACTTTCATCCCCTGATTTATCCCCTTAGGGGTCGAATTTAAAATCATCGAAACAGGCCATCAAAAACTATATCGCTGCTAATTACATGGTCGTTAATAAGAAAATATTTGAATTGCGCGGTAGAATTTGGTGTTCTCATTCGGACCAAACGCACGGACGCATCCGGATCTTTGAAGCTAGCCAAAGAACCGAGCGAAAACACCGGCGTTGGCAAGTCTGCTAGTGGCAAGAAGAAGAAGAAGGGCGCGAACAAGAAGAAGAAGCCCGCCGCCAAGAAAACGGCCACAGCGAAGAAGTAAATCACGAAATTTAATAAAAAACAACACAAAACAGCCCTTTTCAGGGCTATCAATGTATTAGTGAACGAGTGCTTCGGCACACATTCGTTTCTCAATAACAGATAAGATAAGTATATATAAAGTCACCGAACACTCTCCATATAATACCTAACCAACGAACGAATTTAACAATCTAACCTACCCTTATGTATTATATATATATATATATATATATATATATATATAAATTTTTACTGTTACGTGTAAAAGTAATTTTGTAAGAAAATAATTCTGCCGTCGTCGATTTTTTTAGGTACCAGTATCTTTTTTGTGAAGCACAGTGTAAACAGGTGCAACGCGTCACTGGAATACTGCACTCACAACTCCTTCTCCCCCTTTTCATAATTAATGGAATATACTTACTTTCCTGTGACTACGGTGGTGTCCTATCAAATTTTCAGACCGCAGGATTTGAGTACACTTCTCACAAAGACGTAGCTACCTAAGTATCTACAACAAAACATAAAATATAGTTTTCAGGGTCACGCTACATTTCATAGTCACAATACTATCTACTTGTATTAGAACGTACCTACATAAAGCCGCACATACACACACAACGCATGACCTACGAATGTACTAATAGTATAAGGATATAAATTTTTGGTAAATATAGTCGATGACACATTTATCGTTAACAAAAAAAACGGAGAGCACCGTACCAATATACACCTGACCCCCGCCTTTCGATTGGTAGAATCCAACACAGTACACAGCTCCTTGTTTGCCGACGCGACTCTCGTGCGTCATCTTCTATAAATATAAGCGGGCCCCTAGTAGAGTATTGACCATTATAAGTCAGACCTCCGACCTGTGCGGATCGACCCGTCCATCACATATCGCATAATATACTTTAATCATGGCACCTCGCGCTAGCAGCAAGACCATCAAGAAGTCCGGCAATATCGAAAAAGACTTCTCCAAGACCGAAAATAAAATACTTAAAAAGAATAAATTGAAAGAGAACTACGCTAGGTATATCTACAAGGTTCTGAAACAAGTGCATCCGGACACCGGTATCTCAAGAAATGCGATGTCTATCATGAATTCGTTCGTGAACGACTTTATCGAACGCCTCGCCGTCGAAGTGTCTCGTGTCGCCAATGACAACAACAAGTCCCCGATCTCATCAGAGGAGGTGCAAACCGCCGTGGAGCTTCTGCTGCCAGGTGAACTCGCCAGGCACGCTATCAGCGAGGGCACCGAAGCCGCCGCCAGGTACTGGTGGTTCTGGATGCTTCCTCACTTGCGCCAACAGTTCAAGGTCAATGAATAACACGGCACTTATCGAAGGCAAAGCAAAAGGCCCTTTTCAGGGCCACTAATTAGTTCACATTTAATATATAATGTTTCTACGAACAAACAAAAGTCACCTAATAGATATTTAATAAAAAAAAAACACATTCACTCTCACTCTTTCCCTCTTCCCTCGCAGACTTTCATCCCCTGATTTATCCCCTTAGGGGTCGAATTTAAAATCATCGAAACAGGCCATCAAAAACTATATCGCTGCTAATTACATGGTCGTTAATAAGAAAATATTTGAATTGCGCGGTAGAATTTGGTGTCCTCATTCGGACCAAACGCACGGACGCATCCGGATCTTTGAAGCTAGCCAAAGAACCGAGCGAAAACACCGGCGTTGGCAAGTCTGCTAGTGGCAAGAAGAAGAAGAAGGGCGCGAACAAGAAGAAGAAGCCCGCCGCCAAGAAAACGGCCACAGCGAAGAAGTAAATCACGAAATTTAATAAAAAACAACACAAAACAGCCGTTTTCAGGGCTATCAATGTATTCGTGAACGAGTGCTTCGGCACACATTCGTTTCTCAATAACAGATAAGTATATATAAAGTCACCGAATACTCTCCATATAATACCTAACCAACGAACGAATTTAACAATCTAACCTACCTTTATGTATTATATATATATATTACTTTTGGTATAGTTTTGAATAGAATCGAAATTCGCATTGAATGATCTGGAACTTTCTATCTTTACTAATCTACGAGTCAGGAATTTTGGAAATGGTTTTTGAGTCTGGTGTAAAGCTGGATATTTCGAGATACGATATTTTCGCTTAATGCCACTCATACCTGAACTGAGTGTGTGGCGTGGCATAAACAGTAGTAGTAAATAATAATATTATACAATTGCACACCTACCAACTACCTAATATACATAATAATAAAAATTGAAATGTTTGCCCATTCCCCGCTCATGTGCGATCCTAACGACCAAGCTTTCCGTAAAAAGCAAAACTTTGATGATGCAAGTGAATAACATTCTGAAAACCATGTGGCGTTCATACGAGAAATCGTACCGCGACAGAACGGCTCTCGTTACGGTAAAGCTTCTTCCGAGGCACATATTAGCGATTGGTCGTGCGTAGTTGCGTCGTGATTGGTCGGTGTACAATAGCGGGCTCCGTGCAACACCACCCGCTTGTGTGTCCGATTCGTACGTATAACAAGCAACAGTTTGGCAAAAAATTCATTCGCTCGCTTCTCGCAGAGTAAAAACCATATACTTTTGATCAACAAAATAATAACAACAACAAAAATGGCAGACACAGCTGTTGCAATCGAAGCTCACGCTCCAGCCACGGATACGAAGAGGGCTCTAACTCGATCGGACAAACCGGAACCTACCCGTCCCAAGACAACATCGGAGATGGTGAACAACGCCATCAGGCAGATGAAGGAACGTAACGGATCATCGATACGGGCTATCAAAAACTATATCGCTGCTAATTACATGGTCGACGTCGAGAGGTTAGATCCGTTAATAAGAAAATATTTGAATTGCGCCGTAGAATTCGGTGTTCTCATTCGAACCAAACGCACGGACGCATCCGGATCTTTGAAGCTAGCCAAAGAACCGAACGAAAACACCGGCGTTGGCAAGTCTGCTAGTGGCAAGAAGAAGAAGAAGGGCGTTAACAAGAAGCCCACCGCCAAGAAAACGGCCACAGCGAAGAAGTAAATCACGAAATTGAATAAATAAACAACACAAAACAGCCCTTTTCAGGGCTATCAATGTATTCGTGAACGAGTGCTTCGGCACACATTCGTTTCTCAATAACAGATAAGTATATATAAAGTCACCGAACACTCCATATAATACCTAACCAACGAACGAATTTAACAATCTAACCTACCTATATGTATTATATATATATATATATATAATTATATATATATATAATTTATTTATAAAATATATATATATATAATTTTAACGACGACTGCAGATATATTTTTGTTTTAAAATTACTTTTGGTATACATATTACAAACTCTCTATCTCTGTCCCTCTCTTGGTGAATTAGTAACAAGTTAAGTCAATGCCTAATGATCAATTTAATTTTTGTCGTAGTGTGTATAATAAACAGCGATAGAGATATTCACAAAATATTATATAGATCTACTATTATAATTTGATCTACATTAACATAAAAAGTAAATTAATTATTCATAAATACACAGTCATTAGGTACGTAATGTACCCAAACTCAACTCGACTCAACTCGGCGTGATGAAACTGTCCCTCCTCCATCAGCACGTGTGAGACGACGGTCACATGTATGAATGCCTTAGAGAGCACTGTGGAACCTCCGGCGTGGGAATAAGGACTCCACAACAAGATCAAACGATAAAATTTCTTACTTGTACAGGCATTTCGCCAACCGCATGTCCGATGAAGGAAGTACGTGCTGTGCCTTTAATGTTTCCACAATATTCATTCTGCTAAACGAATGCCACCACTCCAATCAAGGCCGCCATCCCTTCTGTTACTCCTATATTTGCCTTAAAAATCGTTTCATATTATTTTCTCCCAAAACACTTGCCTCGTGCCACATCCCATAGTAAAAAAAAAAAACTTGAAGCAAGCCCCACTCCTTTCTGTCTGTATAATTGTCCAACACTCACAAGTACACAATAGAAGGCGCTAAAATTGGAAATATATAAAAATAAGCACAAGCACAGCCCAATAACAGTTTAAAGCAGGGTGACAGATATAGTCAGAGAATTGTACACCAGATAACATAAAGTATATAAGCGATAGCTAGTACATAAACTTACGTAAACAAGCGTGCGTTCCGCGTCAGTAACAAGTTACGACTGTCCGCCGACCGGCGCGCGCGCACTCCCTAAGATCTAGCGATGCGTGTCCAGTATTTACTATTATGTATAGAAGACATAGTGCACCCCAGCTGTAGATAATCGACATCGGTATTTTGACTATTATTTAATATTGGATATTTTATAGTAGAAAAGTAAATATCTAAGTTTAGATATATGTAAGTGTAAATATATAAATAGTTATAAGGTTTACATTTAAGTTAATTTTAAGTTTAATATATAATAATATAGTGAAATATAGTGAGTGTTTAGTATAAGTGTAGTAGGTAGGTGAATGTTGCGTCGTGATTGTACACCAACCAATCACGACGCAACTACGCACGACCAATCGCTAATATGTGCCTCGGAAGAAGCTTTACCGTAACGAGAGCCGAGAAATGCGATGTCTATCATGAATTCGTTCGTGAACGACTTTCTCGAACGCCTCGCCGTCGAAGTGTCTCGTGTCGCCAATGACAACAACAAGTCCCCGATCTCATCAGAGGAGGTGCAAACCGCCGTGGAGCTTCTGCTGCCAGGTGAACTCGCCAGGCACGCTATCAGCGAGGGCACCGAAGCCGCCGCCAGGTACTGGTGGTTCTCGATGCTTCCTCACTTGCGCCAACAGTTCAAGGTCAATGAATAACACGGCACTTATCGAAGGCAAAGCAAAAGGCCCTTTTCAGGGCCACTAATTAGTTCACATTTAATATATAATGTTTCTACGAACAAACAAAAGTCACCTAATAGATATTTAATTTAAAAAAAAACACATTCACTCTCACTCTTTCCCTCTTCCCTCGCAGACTTTCATCCCCTGATTTATTCCCTTAGGGGTCGAATTTAAAATCATCGAAACAGGCCATCAAAAACTATATCGCTGCTAATTATATGGTCGTTAATAAGAAAATATTTGAATTGCGCCGTAGAATTTGGTGTTCTCATTCGAACCAAACGCACGGACGCATCCGGATCTATGAAGCTAGCCAAAGAACCGAACGAAAACACCGGCGTTGGCAAGTCTGCTAGTGGCAAGAAGAAAAAGAAGGGCGCGAACAAGAAGAAGAAGCCCGCCGCCAAGAAAACGGCCACAGCGAAGAAGTAAATCACGAAATTGAATAAAAAACAACACAAAACAGCCCTTTTCAGGGCTATCAATGTATTCGTGAACGAGTGCTTCGGCACACATTCGTTTCTCAATAACAGATAAGTATATATAAAGTCACCGAACACTTTCCATATAATACCTAACCAACGAACGAATTTAACAATCTAACCCACCTATATGTATAATTCTTTTAAAATTACTTTTGGTATATTTTTGAATAGAATCGAAATTCGCATTGAATGATCTGGAACTTTCTATCTTTACTAATCTACGAGTCAGGAATTTTGGAAATGGTTTTTGAGTCTGGTGTAAAGCTGGATATTTCGAGATACGATATTTTCGCTTAATGCCACTCATACCTGAACTGAGTGTGTGGCGTGGCATGAACAGTAGTAGTAAATAATAATATTATACAATTGCACACCTACCAACTACCTATTATACATAATAATAAAAATTGAAATGTTTGCCCATTCCCCGCTCACGTGCGATCCTAACGACCAAGCTTTCCGTAAAAAGCAAAACTTTGATGATGCCAGTGAATAACATTCTGAAAACCATGTGGCGTTCATACGAGAAATCGTACCGCAACAGAACGGCTCTCGTTACGGTAAAGCTTCTTCCGAGGCACATATTAGCGATTGGTCGTGCGTAGTTGCGTCGTGATTGGTCGGTGTACAATAGCGGGCTCCGTGCAACACCACCCGCTTGTGTGTCCGATTCGTACATATAACAAGCAACAGTTTGGCAAAAAATTAATTCGCTCGCTTCTCGCAGAGTAAAAAGCATATACTTTTGATCAACAAAATAATAACAACAACAAAAATGGCAGACACATCTGTTGCAATCGAAGCTCTCGCTCCAGCCACGGATACGAAGAGGGCTCCAACTCGATCGGACAAACCGGAACCTACCCGTCCCAAGACAACATCGGAGATGGTGAACAACGCCATCAGGCAGATGAAGGAACGTAACGGATCATCGATACGGGCCATCAAAAACTATATCGCTGCTAATTACATGGTCGACGTCGAGAGGTTAGATCCGTTAATAAGAAAATATTTGAATTGCGCCGTAGAATTCGGTGTTCTCATTCGAACCAAACGCACGGACGCATCCGGATCTTTGAAGCTAGCCAAAGAACCGTACGAAAACACCAGCGTTTGCAAGTCTGCTAGTGGCAAGAAGAAGAAGAAGGGCGCGAACAAGAAGAAGAAGCCCGCCGCCAAGAAAACGGCCACAGCGAAGAAGTAAATAAAAAAACGAAATTGAATAAAAAAACAACACAAAACAGCCCTTTTCAGGGCTATCAATGTATTCGTGAACGAGTGCTTCGGCACACATTCGTTTCTCAATAACAGATAAGTATATATAAAGTCACCGAACACTCTCCATATAATACCTAACCAACGAACGAATTTAACAATCTAACCCACCTATATGTATTATATATATATATATAGATATCTCTTTTCGGCCCTTGTTGATCTGACGCGACGTGGCGTCAGTTAATTGTTGATCTGTTGGCGATTGTTGATCAGCAACAGGTTTTGTTGATCTAATGTGTATTCCGGCGTACTAATGTGGCTCCGCTCTGGATCAACAATTGCAACCCCTCTGCTGGCAGAATTACGAACTATTTACATCATTTTTATACAAATCCACACCAGCTATTGTTGATCCGATTCAAATGGACCAATGAGAGGCCACCTTCTCCACGATTGGGTCTTTTCTATGGTATACTGTTTCCACTTTGCTTCAGAATGAATAAACGAATTAATGCGTAACGTATTATTACCTGGAGCCTTCAAACAAAAAAAAAGGTACGTAATCAGATATAGTTAGGTACTATTTAATTTTACCAAAAGTAAAAAAAATGAGTTGATACGTATATAAGCCTTTCTGGATAGTCTACCCCTAAGGGGGTGAAATAGGGGTTTAAAGATTGTATGAAAGTTTGTCATTTTTAAGTTAGAACATAAAACTTTATCTTTGGGCTACTGATTAAAAATGACTAGATACGTATTTAAGCGTTTCTGGACATTCTACCCCTAAGGGGGTGAGATAGGGGATTAAAGATTGTATGCAAGTTTGTCATTTTTTAAGTTAGAACATGAAACTTTATCTTTGGGCTACTGATTAAAAATTACTAGATTCGTATTTAAGCGTTTCTGGATATTCTACCCCTAAAGGGGTGAGATACAACACAGTACACAGCTCCTTGTTTGCCGACGCGACTCTCATGCGTCATCTTCTATAAATATAAGCGGTCAGACCTCCGACCTGTGCGGATCGACCCGTCCATCGCATATCGCATATTATACGTTAACCATGGCACCTCGCGCTAGCGGCAAGACCATCAGAAAGTCCGGCAAGACCGAAAAGAACATACTAAAGAAGAATAAAATGAAAGAGAACTACGCTAGGTATATCTACAAGGTTCTGAAACAAGTGCACCCGGACACCGGTATCTCAAGGAATGCGATGTCTATAATGAATTCGTTCGTGAACGACTTTATCGAACGCCTCGCAGTCGAGGTGTCTCGTGTCGCCAATAACAACAACAGGTCCCCGATCTCATCAGAGGAGGTGAAGACCGCCGTGGAGCTTCTGCTGCCAAGTGAACTCGCCAGGCACGCTATCAGCGAGGGCACTGAAGCCGTCGCCAGGTACTGGTGGTTCTGGATGCTTCCTCACTTGCGCCAACAGTTCAAGGTCAATGAATAACACGGCACTTATCGAAGGCAAAGCAAAATTTTCAGGGCCACCAATTTGTTCACATCTATCTATACTTATAAAATAGTAAGTCCTGACTGACTGACTGACTGACTGATTCATCATCGCCGAGCGTAAACTATGATAGTTACGACTATGAAATTTGGTGAGTAGGATCCTTTTATTGAGTAGACACCCACTAAGAAAGGAATTTTGGAATTTCTACCCCTAAGGGGGTGAAATAAGGGTTGAAAGTTTGTACGGAAGTCCGTCATTTTTTAAGTTAGAGACCTGAAACTTTATTTTTGGGCTACTGATTAAAAATGATTAAACACGTATTTCAGCGTTTTTGAATATTCTACCCCTAAGGGGTGAAATAGGGGTTGACATTTCGCGTATAGGTTAGTCTGGAAGTACGACATTTTTTAAGTTGAAAGCATGAAATTTTATTTTTGGGCTACTGATTAAAAGTGAGTAAATAAGTATTAAAGCGTTTCTGAATATTCTACCCCTAAGGGGTGAAATAGGGGTTGAAAGTTTGTATGGAAGTTCGTTACTTTTAAGTTAGTAACATGTAACTTTACTCATGTGCTAATGATTAAAAAAGAGTAAATACGTATTAAAGCGTTTCTGGATATTCTACCCCTAAGGGGGTGAAATAGGGGTTGACATTTCGCATATAGATTAGTCTGGAAGTCCGCCATTTTTGAAGTTACAAACATGAAACTTTGTTTTTGGGCTAATAATTAAAAATGAGTAAATACGTATTTCAGCGTTTCTGAATATTCTACCCCTAAAGGGTGAAATAGGGGTTGAAAATTTGTAAGGAAGTTCGTTATTTTTTAAGTTAGTAACATGTAACTTTACTCATGTGCTAATGTTTAAAAAAAGAGTAAATACGTATTAAAGCATTTCTGGATATTGTACCCCTAAGGGGGTGAAATAGGGGTTGACATTTCGCATATAGATTAGTCTGGAAGTCCGCCTTTTTTGAAGTTACAAACATGAAACTTTCTTTTCGGGCTACTGATTAAAATTGAGTAAATACGTATTTAGGCGTCGAAGTTCGCTATTTTTGAAGTAGCAAACATGAAACTTTATTTTTGGGCTACTGATTAAAAGTGAGTGGATACGTATTTAAGCGTTTCTGGATATTCTACCCCTAAGGGGGTGAAATAGGGGTTGAAAGTTTGTATCAAAGTTCGTTATTTTTGAAGTAGCAAACATGAAACTTTATTTTTGGGCTACTGATTAAAAGTGAGTAAATAAGTATTAAAGCGTTTCTGGATTTTCTACCCCTAAGGGGTGAAATAGGGGTTGAAAGTTTGTATGGAAGTTTGTCATTTTTTAAGTTAGAACCATTAAACTTTATTCATGTACTACTGATTAAAAAAATGTAAAGACGTATTTAAGCGGTTCTGGATATTTTACCCCTAAAGGGGTGAAATAGGGGTTGAAAGTTTGTATGGAAGTCCGTTATTTTTTAAATTAGTACCATGTAACTTTATGCATTATCAGCATTAATGCGAATTCTGTTCCTAAAAGGGATGAAATATGGGTCGAATGTTTGTATGATAGTTCTTTTAAATGGGCTATTGATCAAAAATAAATAAATACGTACAGAAATATTAATAAATTACTGATACATACTTTTATACAGTTTTAATTAAATACATAAAATCAACTTCCACGCGAGCAAAGCCGCGGGCAACAGCTAGTTAAATATATAATGTTTCTACGAACAAACAAAAGTCACCCTAGATATTTATATAGAAGACACGGTCACTCTTTCCCTCTCTCTCACACACACACACACACACACACAAACTCTCTATCTCTGTCCCTCTCTTGGTGAATTAGTAACAAGTTAAGTCAATGCCTGATGATCAATTTAATTTTTGTCGTAGTGTGTATAATAAACAGCGATAGAGATATTCACAAAATATTATATAGATCTACTATTATAATTTGATCTACATTAACATAAAAAGTAAATGAATTATTCATAAATACACAGTCATTAGGTACGTAATGTACCCAAACTCAACTCGACTCAACAAGGCCTGATGAAACTGTCCCTCCTCCATCAGCACGTGTGAGACGACGGTCACATGTATGAATGCCTTAGAGAGCACTGTGGAACCTCCGGCGTGGAAATAAGGACTCCACAACAAGATCAAACGATAAAATTTCTTACTTGTACAGGCGTTTCGCCAACCGCATGGCCGATGAAGGAAGTACGTGCTGTGCCTTTAATGTTTCCACAATATTCATTCTGCTAAACGAATGCCACCACTCCAATCAAGGCCGCCATCCCTTCTGTTACTCCTATATTTGCCTTAAAAATCGTTTCATATTATTTTCTTCCAAAACACTTGCCTCGTGCCACTCCCCATCGTAAAAAAAAAAACTTGAAGCAAGCCCCACTCCTTTCTGTCATTTTTTTTTCACATCTCGAACATTCTCGATCAAAATCGTGCCACAGACTGAATATTTTTCTTGTCGATTTCAAATCTTGTCGTAATTATTACATTAATTTGACACACGACATTAAATTTGATTTTAAAATAGATAACATAAATAAAACTTTGACACATGATAATTATCATACAATTTTCTTAAAACCCACAGATGCTATGGAAATATTTAAAACTATTAATAGTCTTAACAATACTTTATCAGTCGGCCCTGATGGAATTAGTAACAAAATAATTAAAGCCTGTTCAAAATATATCTGTGAACCTCTTAGTTACTTAGTTAATATGTCCTTTGAAAGTAGGTACTTTCCCAGATATTCTTAAAAAATCTATTGTCAAGCCACTATTTAAAAAGGGTGACGTAACAAATATAAGCAATTACCGTCCTATTACGCTTATTTGAAATTGAAAAGGTATTTCGTGTACAAAAGAAGTGTGTTAGAGCAATATGCGGGGCATGGTTTATGGATAGCTGCAGACCAATTTTTAAAAAGTTAAACATTTTACCGCTGGCATGCATGTACATTAAGGAGCTCTGTGTTTTTGTTAAACAACATCCTCAATACTTTGACCTTCAATCAAATGTAACAGAAAGAGACATTATACCCAGAAATGTACACAAAATCTTTCAACCAAGAAGCAATCTAGAAATACATTAAAAAAACTCCTATATAACTGCAATAAAAGTATATACCAAATTACCAAATTCATTCAAGGATCAACCTTTAAAAATTTTTAAAAGTAAACTTTCCAAATGGCTTCTTGACAAATGTTTTTACAATTTAAATGATTACATGACAAATAAGGAATAAAAATATAGTGACATGATTTTATAATTTATTTTTTAAAGTTATTAATTTATTGACATCTCTGAATTATTTTGACATTGACTAAATTGACATACTTATTCTGGACAGTTAATTTTTATTTTTTAACACACGTATTTCCATTGTACTTGACACTGGCAGAATTGTCGACATCGGCACAGTTTGCCATATAACAAGAAAAAGAAGAAAAGACATACTTATTGTGACATTTAATAAACATTTATTATTCCTGGCATTCGGCATTGAATTGTTGAATTGTTTTAATTTTTTAAAAATCAATATTAATTAATGAAATCACAATACATATTGACACTGACATTTATTGTATTGCATGCCATTAATGTAAGACATTGCTAGTTGCACACCATTGTTATGGTAGAATGTACTTGAACTTTATATAATTATTGTGACCTATTTTGTACTACATTCTTGCAAATATATATCATTTCATTTCATTTCAAAGAAAAAAAAAACAATTTAAATCTACTTCAAATATAGTGAGTGTTTAGTATAAGTGTAGTAGGTAGGTGAATGTTGCGTCGTGGTTGTACACCAACCAATCACGACGCAACTACGCACGACCAATCGCTAATATGTGCCTCGGAAGAAGCTTTACCGTAACGAGAGCCGTTCTGTCGCAGAACGATTTCTCGTATGAACGCTACATGGTTTTCAGAATGTTATTCACTGGCATCATCAAAGCTTTGCTTTTTACGGAAAGCTTGGTCGTTAGGATCACACGTGAGCGGGGAATCGGAAAATATTTCAATTTTTACTGTTACGTGTAAAAGTAATTTTGTAAGAAAATAATTCTGCCGTCGTCGATTTTTTTAGGTACCAGTATCTTTTTGTGAAGCACAGTGTAAAGAGGTGCAGCGCGTCACTGGAATATTGCACTCACAACTCCTTCTCCCCCTTTTCATAATTAATGGAATATACTTACTTTCCTGTGACTACGGTGGTGTCCTATCAAATATTCAGA
This sequence comes from Spilosoma lubricipeda, assembly GCA_905220595.1. Taxonomy (NCBI): domain Eukaryota; kingdom Metazoa; phylum Arthropoda; class Insecta; order Lepidoptera; family Erebidae; genus Spilosoma; species Spilosoma lubricipeda. The sequence goes on along the minus strand of HG992303.1, from coordinate 4,473,982 downwards.
CCGCAGGATTTGAGTACACTTCTCACAAAGACGTAGCTACCTAAGTATCTACAACAAAACATAAAATATAGTTTTCAGGGTCACGCTACATTTCATAGTCACAATACTATCTACTTGTATTAGAACGTACATAAAGCCGCACATACACACACAACGCATGACCTACGAATGTACTAATAGTATAAGGATATAATTTTTTGGTAAATATAGTCGATGACACATTTATCGTTAACAAAAAAAACGGAGAGCACCGTCCCAATATACACCTGACCCCCGCCTTTCGATTGGTAGAATCCAACACAGTACACAGCTCCTTTATTGCCGACGCGACTCTCGTGCGTCATCTTCTATAAATATAAGCGGGGCCCCAGTAGAGTATTGACCATTATAAGTCAGACCGCCGACCTGTGCGGATCGACCCGTCCATCGCATATCGCATAATATACTTTAATCATGGCACCTCGCGCTAGCAACAAGACCATCAAGAAGTCCGGCAATATCGAAAAGGACTTCTCTAAAATACTTAAAAAGAATAAATTGAAAGAGAACTACGCTAGGTATATCTACAAGGTTCTGAAACAAGTGCATCCGGACACAGGTATCTCAAGAAATGCGATGTCTATCATGAATTCGTTCGTGAACGACTTTATCGAACGCCTCGCCGTCGAAGTGTCTCGTGTCGCCAATGACAACAACAAGTCTCCGATCTCATCAGAGGAGGTGCAGACCGCCGTGGAGCTTCTGCTGCCAGGTGAACTCGCCAGGCATGCTATCAGCGAGGGCACCGAAGCCGTCGCCAGGTATCCCACCTGGTGGTGGTGGATGCTTCCATACTTGCGTCAACGGACCAATGCAAACCAATAACTCTGCACTTATGCAAGGCAAAAGGCCCTTTTCAGGGCCACTAATTAGTTCACATTTAATATATAATGTTTCTACGAACAAACAAAAGTCACCTAATAGATATTTAATTTAAAAAAAACACATTCACTCTCACTCTTTTCCTCTTCCCTCGCAGACTTTCATCCCCTGATTTATCCCCTTAGGCGTCGAATTTAAAATCATCGAAACAGGGATCTTTGAAGCTAGCCAAAGAACCGAGCGAAAACACCGGCGTTGGCAAGTCTGCTAGTGGCAAGAAGAAGAAGATGGGCGCGAACAAGAAGAAGAAGCCCGCCGCCAAGAAAACGGCCACAGCGAAGAAGTAAATCACGAAATTGAATAAAAAAAAAAAAACACAAAACAGCCCTTTTCAGGGCTATCAATGTATTCGTGAACGAGTGCTTCGGCACACATTCGTTTCTCAATAACAGATAAGTATATATAAAGTCACCGAACACTCTCCATATAATACCTAACCAACGAACGAATTTAACAATCTAACCCACCTATATGTATAATTCTTTTAGAATTACTTTTGGTATATTTTTGAATAGAATCGAAATTCGCATTGAATGATCTGGAACTTTCTATCTTTACTAATCTACGAGTCAGGAATTTAGGAAATGGTTTTTGAGTCGGGTGTAAAGCTGGATATTTCGAGATACGATATTTTCGCTTAATGCCACTCATACCTGAACTGAGTGTGTGGCGTGGCATGAACAGTAGTAGTAAATAATAATATTATACAATTGCACACCTACCAACTACCTATCTATACAAATAAATAAAATTGGAGTGTCTGTTTGTAATATTAAAATAACAGCTTTTTAATCAATGCATATGTATATATACACGATACATATACCAAAAATGCAGTTAAAAAATTTTTTGTCTGTCTGTCTGTCTGTCTGTCTGTCTGTCTGTCTGTCTGTCTGTCTGTCTGTTTGTTCCGGGTAATCTCTGGAACGGCTGGACGGATTTTGACGGGACTTTCACTGGCAGGTAGCTGATGATCCGGCGAGTAACTTAGGCTACTTTTTTTAAACTAACTTTGTCGCGCGGCGTTACTCGCGGTACAACAATAACCGCGGGTAGCACCGCGGGGTTCAGCTAGTTATACATAATAATAAAAATTGACATGTTTGCCCATTCCCCGCTCACGTGCGATCCTAACGACCAAGCTTTCCGTAAAAAGCAAAACTTTGATGATGCAAGTGAATAACATTTTGAAAACCATGTGGCGTTCATACGAGAAATCGTACCGCGACAGAACGGCTCTCGTTACGGTAAAGCTTCTTCCGAGGCACATATTAGCGATTGGTCGTGCGTAGTTGCGTCGTGATTGGTCGGTGTACAATAGCGGGCTCCGTGCAACACCACCCGCTTGTGTGTCAAATTCGTACATATAACAAGCAACAGTTTGGCAAAAAATTCATTCGCTCGCTTCTCGCAGAGTAAAAACCATATACTTTTGATCAACAAAATAATAGCAACAACAAAAATGGCAGACACAGCTGTTGCAATCGAAGCTCTCGCTCCAGCCACGGATACGAAGAGGGCTCCAACTCGATCGGACAAACCGGAACCTACCCGTCTCAAGACAACATCGGAGATGGTGAACAACGCCATCAGGCAGATGAAGGAACGTAACGGATCATCGATACGGGCCATCAAAAACTATATCGCTGCTAATTACATGGTCGACGTCGAGAGGTTAGATCCGTTAATAAGAAAATATTTGAATTGCGCGGTAGAATTTGGTGTTCTCATTCGGACCAAACGCACGGACGCATCCGGATCTTTGAAGCTAGCCAAAGAACCGAGCGAAAACACCGGCGTTGGCAAGTCTGCTAGTGGCAAGAAGAAGAAGATGGGCGCGAACAAGAAGAAGAAGCCCGCCGCCAAGAAAACGGCCACAGCGAAGAAGTAAATCACGAAATTGAATAAATAAGAACAACACAAAACAGCCCTTTTCAGGGCTATCAATGTATTCGTGAACGAGTGCTTCGGCACACATTCGTTTCTCAATAACAGATAAGTATATATAAAGTCACCGAACACTTTCCATATAATACCTAACCAACGAACGAATTTAACAATCTAACCCACCTATATGTATAATTCTTTTAAAATTACTTTTGGTATATTTTTGAATAGAATCGAAATTCGCATTGAATGATCTGGAACTTTCTATCTTTACTAATCTACGAGTCAGGAATTTAGGAAATGGTTTTTGAGTCTGGTGTAAAGCTGGATATTTCGAGATACGATATTTTCGCTTAATGCCACTCATACCTGAACTGAGTGTGTGGCGTGGCATGAACAGTAGTAGTAAATAATAATATTATACAATTGCACACCTACCAACTACCTATTATACATAATAATAAAAATTGACATGTTTGCCCATTCCCCGCTCACGTGCGATCCTAACGACCAAGCTTTCCGTAAAAAGCAAAACTTTGATGATGCAAGTGAATAATATTCTGAAAACCATGTGGCGTTCATACGAGAAATCGTACCGCGACAGAACGGCTCTCGTTACGGTAAAGCTTCTTCCGAGGCACATATTAGCGATTGATCGTGCGTAGTTGCGTCGTGATTGGTCGGTGTACAATAGCGGGCTCCGTGCAACACCACCCGCTTGTGTGTCCGATTCGTACATATAACAAGCAACAGTTTGGCAAAAAATTCATTCGCTCGCTTCTCGCAGAGTAAAAAGCATATACTTTTGATCAACAAATAATAACAACAACAAAAATGGCAGACACATCTGTTGCAATCGAAGCTCTCGCTCCAGCCACGGATACGAAGAGGGCTCCAACTCGATCGGACAAACCGGAACCTACCCGTCCCAAGACAACATCGGAGATGGTGAACAACGCCATCAGGCAGATGAAGGAACGTAACGGATCATCGATACGGGCCATCAAAAACTATATCGCTGCTAATTACATGGTCGACGTCGAGAGGTTAGATCCGTTAATAAGAAAATATTTGGATTGCGCCGTAGAATTTGGTGTTCTCATTCGAACCAAACGCACGGACGCATCCGGATCTTTGAAGCTAGCCAAAGAACCGCGCGAAAACCACGGCGTTGGCAAGTCTGCTAGTGGCAAGAAGAAGAAGAAGGGCGCGAACAAGAAGAAGAAGCCCGCCGCCAAGAAAACGGCCACAGCGAAGAAGTAAATCACGAAATTGAATAAAAAACAACACAAAACAGCCCTTTTCAGGGCTATCAATGTATTCGTGAACGAGTGCTTCGGCACACATTCGTTTCTCAATAACAGATAAGTATATATAAAGTCACCGAACACTCTCCATATAATACCTAACCAACGAACGAATTTAACAATCTAACCCACCTATATGTATAATTCTTTTAAAATTACTTTTGGTATGGTTTTGAATAGAATCGAAATTCGCATTGAATGATCTGGAACTTTCTATCTTTACTAATCTACGAGTCAGGAATTTAGGAAATGGTTTTTGAGTGTGGTGTAAAGCTGGATATTTCGAGATACGATATTTTCGCTTAATGCCACTCATACCTGAACTGAGTGTGTGGCGTGGCATGAACAGTAGTAGTAAATAATAATATTATACAATTGCACACCTACCAACTATTTATTATACATAATAATAAAAATTGACATGTTTGCCCATTCCCCGCTCACGTGCGATCCTAACGACCAAGCTTTCCGTAAAAAGCAAAACTTTGATGATGCAAGTGAATAACATTCTGAAAACCATGTGGCGTTCATACGAGAAATCGTACCGCGACAGAACGGCTCTCGTTACGGTAAAGCTTCTTCCGAGGCACATATTAGCGATTGGTCGTGCGTAGTTGCGTCGTGATTGGTCGGTGTACAATAGCGGGCTCCGTGCAACACCACCCGCTTGTGTGTCCGATTCGTACATATAACAAGCAACAGTTTGGCAAAAAATTCATTCGCTCGCTTCTCGCAGAGTAAAAAGCATATACTTTTGATCAACAAAATAATAACAACAACAAAAATGGCAGACACATCTGTTGCAATCGAAGCTCTCGCTCCAGCCACGGATACGAAGAGGGCTCCAACTCGATCGGACAAACCGGAACCTACCCGTCCCAAGACAACATCGGAGATGGTGAACAACGCCATCAGGCAGATGAAGGAACGTAACGGATCATCGATACGGGCCATCAAAAACTATATCGCTGCTAATTACATGGTCGACGTCGAGAGGTTAGATCCGTTAATAAGAAAATATTTGAATTGCGCCGTAGAATTTGGTGTTCTCATTCGGACCAAACGCACGGACGCATCCGGATCTTTGAAGCTAGCCAAAGAACCGAACGAAAACACCGGCGTTGGCAAGTCTGCTAGTGGCAAGAAGAAGAAGAAGGGCGCGAACAAGAAGAAGAAGCCCGCCGCCAAGAAAACGGCCACAGCGAAGAAGTAAATCACGAAATTGAATAAAAAAACAACACAAAACAGCCCTTTTCAGGGCTATCAATGTATTCGTGAACGAGTGCTTCGGCACACATTCGTTTCTCAATAACAGATAAGTATATATAAAGTCACCGAACACTTTCCATATAATACCTAACCAACGAACGAATTTAACAATCTAACCCACCTATATGTATTATATATACATTTACATCATTTTAACTACGACTGCAGATATATTTTTCTTTTAAAATCACTTTTAGTATGGTTTTGAATAGAATCGAATTTCGCATTGCATGATCTGGAACTTTCTATCTTTACTAATCTACGAGTCAGGAATTTTGGAAATGGTTTTTGAGTCTGGTGTAAAGCTGGATATTTCGAGATACGATATTTTCGCTTAATGTCACTCATACCTGAACTGAGTGTGTGGCGTGGCATGAACAGTAGTAGTAAATAATAATATTATACAATTGCACATCTACCAACTACCTATTATACATAATAATAAAAATAGAAATGTTTGCCCATTCCCCGCTCACGTGCGATCCTAACGACCAAGCTTTCCGTAAAAAGCAAAACTTTGATGATGCAAGTGAATAACATTCTGAAAACCATGTGGCGTTCATACGAGAAATCGTACCGCGACAGAACGGCTCTCGTTACGGTAAAGCTTCTTCCGAGGCACATATTAGCGATTGGTCGTGCGTAGTTGCGTCGTGATTGGTCGGTGTACAATAGCGGGCTCCGTGCAACACCACCCGCTTGTGTGTCCGATTCGTACATATAACAAGCAACAGTTTGGCAAAAAATTCATTCGCTCGCTTCTCGCAGAGTAAAAAGCATATACTTTTGATCAACAAATAATAACAACAACAAAAATGGCAGACACATCTGTTGCAATCGAAGCTCTCGCTCCAGCCACGGATACGAAGAGGGCTCCAACTCGATCGGACAAACCGGAACCTACCCGTCCCAAGACAACATCGGAGATGGTGAACAACGCCATCAGGCAGATGAAGGAACGTAACGGATCATCGATACGGGCCATCAAAAACTATATCGCTGCTAATTACATGGTCGACGTCGAGAGGTTAGATCCGTTAATAAGAAAATATTTGGATTGCGCCGTAGAATTTGGTGTTCTCATTCGAACCAAACGCACGGACGCATCCGGATCTTTGAAGCTAGCCAAAGAACCGCGCGAAAACCACGGCGTTGGCAAGTCTGCTAGTGGCAAGAAGAAGAAGAAGGGCGCGAACAAGAAGAAGAAGCCCGCCGCCAAGAAAACGGCCACAGCGAAGAAGTAAATCACGAAATTGAATAAAAAACAACACAAAACAGCCCTTTTCAGGGCTATCAATGTATTCGTGAACGAGTGCTTCGGCACACATTCGTTTCTCAATAACAGATAAGTATATATAAAGTCACCGAACACTCTCCATATAATACCTAACCAACGAACGAATTTAACAATCTAACCCACCTATATGTATAATTCTTTTAAAATTACTTTTGGTATGGTTTTGAATAGAATCGAAATTCGCATTGAATGATCTGGAACTTTCTATCTTTACTAATCTACGAGTCAGGAATTTAGGAAATGGTTTTTGAGTGTGGTGTAAAGCTGGATATTTCGAGATACGATATTTTCGCTTAATGCCACTCATACCTGAACTGAGTGTGTGGCGTGGCATGAACAGTAGTAGTAAATAATAATATTATACAATTGCACACCTACCAACTATTTATTATACATAATAATAAAAATTGACATGTTTGCCCATTCCCCGCTCACGTGCGATCCTAACGACCAAGCTTTCCGTAAAAAGCAAAACTTTGATGATGCAAGTGAATAACATTCTGAAAACCATGTGGCGTTCATACGAGAAATCGTACCGCGACAGAACGGCTCTCGTTACGGTAAAGCTTCTTCCGAGGCACATATTAGCGATTGGTCGTGCGTAGTTGCGTCGTGATTGGTCGGTGTACAATAGCGGGCTCCGTGCAACACCACCCGCTTGTGTGTCCGATTCGTACATATAACAAGCAACAGTTTGGCAAAAAATTCATTCGCTCGCTTCTCGCAGAGTAAAAAGCATATACTTTTGATCAACAAAATAATAACAACAACAAAAATGGCAGACACATCTGTTGCAATCGAAGCTCTCGCTCCAGCCACGGATACGAAGAGGGCTCCAACTCGATCGGACAAACCGGAACCTACCCGTCCCAAGACAACATCGGAGATGGTGAACAACGCCATCAGGCAGATGAAGGAACGTAACGGATCATCGATACGGGCCATCAAAAACTATATCGCTGCTAATTACATGGTCGACGTCGAGAGGTTAGATCCGTTAATAAGAAAATATTTGAATTGCGCCGTAGAATTTGGTGTTCTCATTCGGACCAAACGCACGGACGCATCCGGATCTTTGAAGCTAGCCAAAGAACCGAACGAAAACACCGGCGTTGGCAAGTCTGCTAGTGGCAAGAAGAAGAAGAAGGGCGCGAACAAGAAGAAGAAGCCCGCCGCCAAGAAAACGGCCACAGCGAAGAAGTAAATCACGAAATTGAATAAAAAAACAACACAAAACAGCCCTTTTCAGGGCTATCAATGTATTCGTGAACGAGTGCTTCGGCACACATTCGTTTCTCAATAACAGATAAGTATATATAAAGTCACCGAACACTTTCCATATAATACCTAACCAACGAACGAATTTAACAATCTAACCCACCTATATGTATTATATATACATTTACATCATTTTAACTACGACTGCAGATATATTTTTCTTTTAAAATCACTTTTAGTATGGTTTTGAATAGAATCGAATTTCGCATTGCATGATCTGGAACTTTCTATCTTTACTAATCTACGAGTCAGGAATTTTGGAAATGGTTTTTGAGTCTGGTGTAAAGCTGGATATTTCGAGATACGATATTTTCGCTTAATGTCACTCATACCTGAACTGAGTGTGTGGCGTGGCATGAACAGTAGTAGTAAATAATAATATTATACAATTGCACATCTACCAACTACCTATTATACATAATAATAAAAATAGAAATGTTTGCCCATTCCCCGCTCACGTGCGATCCTAACGACCAAGCTTTCCGTAAAAAGCAAAACTTTGATGATGCAAGTGAATAACATTCTGAAAACCATGTGGCGTTCATACGAGAAATCGTACCGCGACAGAACGGCTCTCGTTACGGTAAAGCTTCTTCCGAGGCACATATTAGCGATTGGTCGTGCGTAGTTGCGTCGTGATTGGTCGGTGTACAATAGCGGGCTCCGTGCAACACCACCCGCTTGTGTGTCCGATTCGTACATATAACAAGCAACAGTTTGGCAAAAAATTCATTCGCTCGCTTCTCGCAGAGTAAAAAGCATATACTTTTGATCAACAAAATAATAACAACAACAAAAATGGCAGACACATCTGTTGCAATCGAAGCTCTCTCTCCAGCCACGGATACGAGGAGGGCTCCAACTCGATCGGACAAACCGGAACCTACCCGTCCCAAGACAACATCGGAGATGGTGAACAACGCCATCAGGCAGATGAAGGAACGTAACGGATCATCGATACGGGCCATCAAAAACTATATCGCTGCCAATTACATGGTCGACGTCGAGAGGTTAGATTCGTTAATAAGAAAATATTTGAATTGCGCCGTAGAATTTGGTGTTCTCATTCGAACCAAACGCACGGACGCATCCGGATCTTTGAAGCTAGCCAAAGAACCGAACGAAATCACCGGCGTTGGCAAGTCTGCTAGTGGCAAGAAGAAGAAGAAGGGCGCGAACAAGAAGAAGAAGCCCGCCGCCAAGAAAACGGCCACAGCGAAGAAGTAAATCACGAAATTGAATAAAAAAACAACACAAAACAGCCCTTTTCAGGGCTATCAATGTATTCGTGAACGAGTGCTTCGGCACACATTCGTTTCTCAATAACAGATAAGTATACAGGGTGTAAAAAGACTGCTCCCGAAAACTTTGGGGTTGCATTCAGACCATGATACTGAATAGGTTTAGCGAAAAAAAAACGCAAAAAATATGTTAACTTATCTAAGTTGTTTTTTGTTTATTTCTGGTTATATACACATAGCACAACATAATAGGACCCAAACTACCTAATTATCTCATTTAGAAAACCAAAAAACAAATAAAAGCAAAAAAACTTCAATGTATTTCAAAATAAAAACAGATGGCCGGGGGTCATTACACAACGAGCCAGCGCGCGGTTCAATGACTGCGGCGGCGGCGAGCGCGCTGGCACATCCCACCCCGCTCGCCTCAGTTGCTCTAACTGATAGTAACCTAGTACCTAGACAGCCTGCCTTCTGCCTTCATTTTACAAACAGAACTTCTAAGAAACAACCTATGTTCTAAACAAAATGCAAAATATTAAAGTAGGTAGATACCTATTACAAGTTAATGTAAGACCCTAACTTTATGAAGCGTGCATATGCATAAACAATTTATTGTCTATGTAGATAAATTTGTATTAGGTAGGTACAAAACTTTATTTTCCTACGTTATTAAATTCTTAGGTAATAAAGTAGGTACCTACTCACTTACTTGAAAATGCTGGAAAACTTTAAACGAAATCACTCACTAATCTGGCTTTCTGATGGATTATGTTATCAACCAACGCTAAATAATAATGAATAGGTATCCTGGACACTTGTGTTATTTTTTGCGTTGGTATAATGAAATCATTCATCACAATCATTTTCAATAAAATTCAAGTGAGAGATTTATCCTGGGAATCGAACCCATAGCACCGTGCGGCTGAAGTCTTAGGCCTAGACGTGTGGGCCGCACCGCCCTCCGATCGACGAATTGGGTAATCTTTAGGACCAGTGCACACCTACGGTTTCCTGGTTAGCAATCCCCATTCGGCAATCTGAATGCTCTTCTTACATACCGTGGGAGAGCCACGCTTCTGCATGAATGGGCTGGCTCAACCGGAGTGATACCACAGCCTCACAGAAAACCGGTGTGTTTCATCGAGTGATTGAGGATACCGGAGGGCCACACCCCAAACCCTTCCCCCATCCCCCAAAGGCCGGCAACCCACTTGTGACGCCTCTAGTATTGCGGGTGTCCATGAACGGTGGTAATCGCTTACCATCAGGCGATACGTCAGTTCGATTGCTCCCTATTCCATAAAAAAATACAAAATTTCAACTATGCACACATGTTTTTATTTTTGGCCGAACGGAAAAAAACTAACATTGATTTCGTGCTGGTCGTATAAAATTTCTAATAAAAAACGCGAAATTTAACCAGGAAACCCTACGTGTGCATCTAGCCCTAGAACTTTGAAACTTCCGTCATTTTATTAATTACCTAAAGTCAGAGGATTCGCGCGATAGCGGCGCCTTTGGTGCGCGCACTAGTTGCCTTTGATTTTAGCCGACAAAAGCGTACCGATGTCGCGTCGTAGATATTTACCTACGACGCGACCGAAACTCCTTTTGGCGGCGCGTGTCAAAGAACATTAATTTATCTAGTACATATTAAAAATAGGGAGACGGTACCGAATAGAAAGTATCGATACTGTACTCATGAATTTGACATTAAATTAATTTCTACTTTATAGTTAGATTGCTTTTAAAGCGTGTTTATTAGTTTTTAAACTATTATTTCTTTTCTACTTTTTAGTTTGGTATGTTTACCAAAGCGTGTTTGTTTACTTTTTAAAACATTTTTTTTTAGAAAAAAGACTATTTGTTTTTTTTTCACATTATTGTATTGTCATCGGACTTTGGCTCTGTGTAATATTTCAAGTTAATCATACTCCTAGAAGTAGGTGAAAACGAAGTTAAAAGATTCCGTTACATACATACAGTGAGTAAAAGTGTACGAGTACTTTTTTTATTGAGGCCTAATGGAGACCTTCTTTTTTAGTTTACGGGTAGGAATTGCCGTAAGATAGCAAGTTTTGAAGATTACCCATTTAGAACTTAATTTCTTAATCGATGCGTACCTGTCCAAAAGTACTCATTGAGTAAAAGTATCTAGTACTTTTCTTACCGAGGTCTAATGGCGATCTTTTTCTTTGTTAACGGGTTGTAATTGCCTAAAGGTCGCAAGTTTTAAAGATTATTTAATCGATACGATACCAGTCCAAAATGTAAAGTACTCAATACCAAAAAGTATCGATACTTTTTTCGTGTCTCTAATTATACATTTATTGGTTACTGACCACGGCTAGTTGGTCTTCAATTTTCGTACTGGCTGAACGCTTGCGTGGTGCATTATAATTTGCAATTCGGTACTTGCCTTGCGCGAAAGTTAATTTGTGTTCTAATTTTCCTTTTTTAGTAGGTGTAGTAAGTTAATTAAGTACTTTTTTTCGTTTTTTATTCTCTTTTTACCTAATTTTAGTGTTAAGTTATTTTTAGAATAGGTTCTTTTATTTTAACAGTGATAGTGATTATTTATAATGTTTAGTGCCAGGGAATATGGACAAATGATTATGTGCTATGGTGAAGCTCGTGGAAATGCATCACGGGCCTTGCGTATTTACCGTGATAGGTACCCGAACCGTCACCGTTCTGATGCTAGAGTCATCACGGCTATCTACCAGAGAGTTTTGAATAATGAGAGGATTACACCCCAAAGGCATGGAGGAGGCAGAGAAGTTGATCTTCGAGTGGAAGAACAGGTCTTGGCTCTTGTTGAGAGAAATCCTCGGGTAGGAACACGAACTGCGGCGAAGGTAATTAGAGGTCATGGAACCGCAATATTTCATAAAAAAAAGACCTTACAGTAAGTAGAGTATAAAGTCACTACCTATTTTCATTAGTAGGCATTAGCAACTTTACCGACTCGTAGGTAGTTAAATTAAATAGTTATAAATAGGCATTCACGTAGCTATGCAGTGCACGCAATACATTGCTGGCTTCTGAAATGAATAAAAATCTTGACACATTGTTTTTTCCGGCTACAATTGTTTTTAAGGGCAACTGTTTGTTTTTTTTAATAGGTTTTGGGGTGCTGAAGCTACCTCTTTCGTTTTCGGTAGACGTCTGGTTACACCCTGTATATAAAGGCACCGAACACTCTCCATATAATACCTAACCAACGAACGAATTTAACAATCTAACCTACCTTTATGTATTATATATATATATATATATATATATACATAATTTTAACGACGACTGCAGATATATTTTTGTTTTCAAATTACTTTTGGTATACATATTACAAACTCTCTATCTCTGTCCCTCTCTTGGTGAATTAGTAACAAGTTAAGTCAATGCCTAATGATCAATTTAATTTTTGTCGTAGTGTGTATTATAAACAGCGATAGAGATATTCACAAAATATTATATAGATCAGCTATTGTAATTTGATCTACATTAAGGGCGCGTTTACGATTCGTACAAAATTATGCTTTTTTTCGGTGCAATTTGTAACTAAACTAAACAAATTGAATATAACAAAGTACTAACACTTATAGATTAGTTCTTCATCTTCAAATCCGAGGGACAACTTTTTTGGAAATTGTATTTTTTTATATTGTAAAAACGATCTTCCGTAACCATTTTCCACAGTATTTACGATATCGGGTTGAGTTTTGGTACATTTTTGTTCTACAATCAACCTATTTTAGAATTTCTAAAAATAATGTAAGAAGGCATATATAGTCAATTATAAATCCGAGGAAAAAAATAGTATAAAAGTGTCACAGAAAGTCGCAGAAAAAATAACAACCGGAGCTTATATTTTCTCATATTTTGCTATTACGGATGAATCGTAGTCGATTGCAATAAGGGTTATTTTATTTTTTTGAACCTCTTTTGATTTATCGCGTAAAAAATTCGTAATCTCAGTCTGCGCTCAGCCGCCGTCATGAGTGGACACTGTGTCGCCTGTTTGCATTAGCTCTTGTTGAAAAGATCGCTCTTCGAATTCAATATATTCGATAAACCAGAATAGGTTGATACTTGACAACGTTAGATTATTTTTAACCGACTTCAAAAAAAGGAGGAGGTTTCTTCTATTTACAGATTTTTATAACAATATTTTAGTTTGCTAAAACTAAGTAGTATTGTGCGAGTTCGGGCTCGATTGATGAGACATTACCTCCTACTTAGGTGGAGTGACCTGAAGGTGTACTACGGTGACTGCTTTTCTAACTTCTAGACGAGTTGACATAGTCTAATCGAGTTTGGGCTCATTTTGTTAGTTATGATGAGACCTTACCTCCGGACTACATGGAGTGACTTGAAGGTGTACTTCGGTGACTGCTAGTGGAACTCCTAGACGAGTTGACATAGTGTTACCGAGTCTGGGCTCATTTTGTTAGTTATGATGAGACCTTACCTCCGGCTTAGGTGGAGTGATCTGAAGGTGTACTTCGGTAACTGCTTTTGGAACTCCTAGACGAGTTGACACAGTCTTACCGAGTTTGGGCTCATTTTGTTAGTTATGATGAGACCTTACCTGCGGCTTAGGTGGAGTGACCTGAAGGTGTGCTTTGGTGACTGCTTCTGGAACTCCTAGACGAGTTGACATAGTCTTACCAAGTTTGGGTTCATTTTGTTAGTTATGATGAGACCTTACCTCCGGACTACATGGAGTGACTTGAAGGTGTACTTCGGTGACTGCTTGTGGAACTCCTAGACGAGTTGACATAGTCTTACCGAGTTTGGGCTCATTTTGTTAGTTATGATGAGACCTTACCTCCGGACTACATGGAGTGACCTGAAGGTGTACTTCGGTGACTGCTTGTGGAACTCCTAGACGAGTTGACATAGTCTTACAGAGTTTGGGCTCATTTTGTTAGTTATGATGAGACCTTACCTCCGGACTACATGGAGTGACCTGAAGGTGTACTTCGGTGACTGCTAGTGGAACTCCTAGACGAGTTGACATAGTCTTACCGATTTTGAGCTTATTTTGTTAGTTATGATGAGACCTTACCTCCGGCTTAGAAGGAGTGACCTGAAGGTGTACTTCGGTGACTGCTAGTGGAACTCCTAGACGAGTTGACATAGTCTTACCAAGTTTGGGTTCATTTTGTTAGTTATGATGAGACCTTACCTCCGGACTACATGGAGTGACTTGAAGGTGTACTTCGGTGACTGCTTGTGGAACTCCTAGACGAGTTGACATCGTCTTACCGAGTTTGGGCTCATTTTGTTAGTTATGATGAGACCTTACCTCCGGACTACATGGAGTGACCTGAAGGTGTACTTCGGTGACTGCTAGTGGAACTCCTAGACGAGTTGACATAGTCTTACCGATTTTGAGCTTATTTTGTTAGTTATGATGAGACCTTACCTCCGGCTTAGATGGAGTGACCTGAAGGTGTACTTCGGTGACTGCTAGTGGAACTCCTAGACGAGTTGACATAGTCTTACCGAGTTTGGGCTCATTTTGTTAGTTATGATGAGACCTTACCTCCAGACTAGATGGAGTGACCTGAAGGTGTACTTCAGTTCCATTAGCAGTTACCGAAGTACACCTTCAGGTCACTCCATCTAAGCCGGAGGTAAGGTCTCATCATAACTAACAAAATAAGCTCAAAATCGGTAAGACTATGTCAACTCGTCTAGGAGTTCCACTAGCAGTCACCGAAGTACACCTTTAGGTCACTCCATATAGTCCGGAGGTAAGGTCTCATCATAACTAACAAAATGAGCCCAAACTCGGCACACCTAGTTCTACTCGTCGAGGAGTTCCATTAGCAGTCACCGAAGTACACCTTCAGGTCACTCCGTGTAGTCCGAAGGTAAGATCTCATCATAACTAACAAAACGAGCCTAAACTCGGTAAGACTATGTCAACTCGTCTATGAGATCGAAAAACAGTCACCGAAGTACACCTTCAGGTCACTCCACCTAAGCCGGAGGTAAGGTCTCATCATAACTAACAAAATAAGCTCAAAATCGGTAAGACTATGTCAACTCGTCTAGGAGTTCCACTAGCAGTCACCGAAGTACACCTTCAGGTCACTCCATCTAAGCCGGAGGTAAGGTCTCATCATAACTAACAAAATAAGCTCAAAATCGGTAAGACTATGTCAACTCGTCTAGGAGTTCCACTAGCAGTCACCGAAGTACACCTTCAGGTCACTCCATGTAGTCCGGAGGTAAGGTCTAGTCATAACTAACAAAACGAGCCCAAACTCGGTGAGACTGTCAACTCGTCTAGGAGTTCCATAAGCAGTCACCGAAGTACACCTTCAGGTCACTCCAGCAAGTCCGGAGGTAAGTACCTATTACATAGAAATGAGAAAATATAAAAAACTTTCAAAATATCAATTTAGGCAAGTTGACATTTATACCTGCCGCTATCCGATTTGCACTTGTTTGTGTAACTTGTGTCAACGTAGTAATTCGATTCTGTACCTATCAATTTTGCAAACGCGTCCTTAACATAAAAAGTAAATGAATTATTCATAAATACACAGTCATTAGGTACGTAATGTACCCAAACTCCACTCGACTAAACTCGGCGTGATGAAACTGTCCCTCCTCCATCAGCACGTGTGAGACGACGGTCACATGTATGAATGCCTTAGAGAGCACTGTGGAACCTCCGGCGTGGGAATAAGGACTCCACAACAAGATCAAACGATAAAATTTCTTACTTGTACAGGCGTTTCGCCAACCGCATGGCCGATGAAGGAAGTACGTGCTGTGCCTTTAATGTTTCCACAATATTCATTCTGCTAAACGAATGCCACCACTCCAATCAAGGCCGCCATCCCTTCTGTTACTCCTATATTTGCCTTAAAAATCGTTTCATATTATTTTCTTCCAAAACACTTGCCTCGTGCCACTTCCCATCGTAAAAAAAAAAAACTTGAAGCAAGCCCCACTCCTTTCTGTCATTTTTTTTTCACATCTCGAACATTCTCGATCAAAATCGTGCCACAGACTGAATATTGTCTTGTCGATTTCAAAGAAAAAAAAAAACAATTTAAATCTACTTCAAATGCTGGCCTCATCCAACCACAATAATGTTCATATATTATTGTGGTACTATTGTAGTAACCACTCAACTTGTGTGTAACAGGTTTAAAAATAAAAAAGTTCAACTCACGCTCAATCTGTATTATTGTCCAACACTCACAAGTACACAATAGAAGGCGCTAAAATTGGAAATATATAAAAATAAGCACAAGCACAGCCCAATAACAGTTTAAAGCAGGGTGACAGATATAGTCAGAGAATTGTACACCAGATAACATAAAGTATATAAGCGATAGCTAGTACATAAACTTACGTAAACAAGCGTGCGTTCCGCGTCAGTAACAAGTTACGACTGTCCGCCGGCCGGCGCGCGCGCACTCCCTAAGATCTAGCAATGCGTGTCCAGTATTTACTATTATTTGTCTGATGATGACAATGACGATTTAGATATTCAATATCAAGATTGGCAGGATGATGAATTATCTAATTTCAATGACGATGATAATTAAAATTAGAGGAACTACTCGGACATGTTGAAAGCTTAATATTTATCTATTTTGTATTTTTTTATGATTAACTCCCAATAAATAATTAATAAAAAAATGCTGTTATTCAACAAATTTGTTAACACTATCGAGTCTTTGACATTTCTTTAAAAAAAAAATTGAAGTTTTTTGAATTTATTAAAACAGCTTGCAAGATATAATTCAAGAATTATTGTAGTGAAATGAGCATTTATTTACAAATTAATTTTTAATTATTTACTGAATTTTTTGTTTTAAGCTGTTTTTTTTTAATATTAACAATTAATTGATATGAGTAAACTGTAAGAGAGTGAGAGAGAGAGAAGTCAATATATCCTAATACATGACTCACTCAGTCTCATGCGCGTAGATAATGCCCTCGCGCTCCTACCCATAGAGGCATTGAAACTGTATTTAGGGGATGATTGGCCCCTTGGGGGTGTCCTATCAAATATTCAGACCGCAGGATTTAAGTACACTTCTCACACAGACGTAGCTACCTAAGTATCTACAACAAAACATAGAATATAGTTTTCAGGGTCACGCTACATTTCATAGTCACAATACTATCTACTTGTATTAGAATGTACATAAAGTCGCACATACACACACAACGCATGACCTACGAATGTACAAATAGTATAAGGATATAAATTTGTGGTAAATATAGTCGATGACTCATTTATCGTTAACAAAAAAAACGAAGAACACCGTCCCAATATACACCTGACCCCCGCCTTTCGATTGGTAGAATCCAACACAGTACACAGCTCCTTGTTTGCCGACGCGACTCTCGTGCGTCATCTTCTATAAATATAAGCGGGCCCCTAGTAGAGTATTGACCATTATAAGTCAGACCTCCGACCTGTGCGGATCGACCCGTCCATCACATATCGCATATTATACGTTAACCATGGCACCTCGCGCTAGCGGCAAGACCATCAAGAAGTCCGACAATATCGAAAAGGACTTCTCCAAGTCCGAAAATAAAATACTTAAAAAGAATAAATTGAAAGAGAACTACGCTAGGTATATCTACAAGGTTCTGAAACAAGTGCATCCGGACACAGGTATCTCAAGAAATGCGATGTCTATCATGAATTCGTTCGTGAACGACTTTATCGAACGCCTCGCCGTCGAAGTGTCTCGTGTCGCCAATGACAACAACAAGTCCCCGATCTCATCAGAGGAGGTGCAGACCGCCGTGGAGCTTCTGCTGCCAGGTGAACTCGCCAGGAGTGCTATCAGCGGGGGCACCGAAGCCGTCGCCAGGTATCCCACCTGGTGGTGGTGGATGCTTCCATACTTGCGTCAACGGACCAATGTCAACCAATAACACTGCACTTATGCAAAGCAAAAGGCCCTTTTCAGGGCCACTAATTAGTTCACATTTAATATATAATGTTTCTACGAACAAACAAAAGTCACCTAATAGATATTTAATTAAAAAAAAACACATTCACTCTCACTCTTTTCCTCTTCCCTCGCAGACTTTCATCCCCTGATTTATCCCCTTAGGGGTCGAATTTAAAATCATCGAAACAGGCCATCAAAAACTATATCGCTGCTAATTACATGGTCGTTAATAAGAAAATATTTGAATTGCACCGTAGAATTTGGTGTTCTTATTCGGACCAAACGCACGGACGCATCCGGATCTTTGAAGCTAGCCAAAGAACCGAGCGCAAACACCGGCGTTGGCAAGTCTGCTAGTGGCAAGAAGAAGAAGAAGGGCGCGAACAAGAAGAAGAAGCCCGCCGCCAAGAAAACGGCCACAGCGAAGAAGTAAATCACGAAATTGAATAAAAAAACAACACAAAACAGCCCTTTTCAGGGCTATCAATGTATTCGTGAACGAGTGCTTCGGCACACATTCGTTTCTCCATAACAGATAAGTATATATAAAGTCACCGAACACTCTCCATATAATACCTAACCAACGAACGAATTTAAGAATCTAACACACCTATATGTATTATATATATATATATATATATATATATATACATAATTTTAACGACGACTGCAGATATATTTTTCTTTTAAAATTACTTTTGGTATAGTTTTGAATAGAATCGAAATTCGCATTGAATGATCTGGAACTTTCTATCTTTACTAATCTACGAGTCAGGAATTTTGGAAATGGTTTTTGAGTGTGGTGTAAAGCTGGATATTTCGAGATACGATATTTTCGCTTAATGCCACTAATACCTGAACTGAGTGTGTGGCGTGGCATGAACAGTAGTAGTAAATAATAATATTATACAATTGCACACCTACCAACTACCTATTATACATAATAATAAAAATTGAAATGTTTGCCCATTCCCCGCTCACGTGCGATCCTAACGACCAAGCTTTCCGTAAAAAGCAAAACTTTGATGATGCAAGTGAATAACATTCTGAAAACCATGTGGCGTTCATACGAGAAATCGTACCGCGACAGAACGGCTCTCGTTACGGTAAAGCTTCTTCCGAGGCACATATTAGCGATTGGTCGTGCGTAGTTGCGTCGTGATTGGTCGGTGTACAATAGCGGGCTCCGTGCAACACCACCCGCTTGTGTGTCCGATTCGTACATATAACAAGCAACAGTTTGGCAAAAAATTCATTCGCTCGCCTCTCGCAGAGTAAAAACCATATACTTTTGATCAACAAAATAATAACAACAACGAAAATGGCAGACACAGCTGTTGCAATCCGCAAAGACAAACCGGAACCTACCCGTCCAAAGACAACATCGGAGATGGTGAACAACGCCATCAGGCAGATGAAGGAACGTAACGGATCATCGATACGGGCCATCAAAAACTATATAGCTGCTAATTACATGGTCGACGTCGAGAGGTTAGATCCGTTAATAAGAAAATATTTGAATTGCGCCGAAGCATTTGGTGTTCTTATTCGGACCAAACGCACGGACGCATCCGGATCTTTGAAGCTAGCCAAAGAACCGAGCGCAAACACCGGCGTTGGCAAGTCTGCTAGTGGCAAGAAGAAGAAGAAGGGCGCGAACAAGAAGAAGAAGCCCGCCGCCAAGAAAACGGCCACAGCGAAGAAGTAAATCATGAAATTTAATAAAAAAAACAACACAAAACAGCCCTTTTCAGGGCTATCAATGTATTCGTGAACGAGTGCTTCGGCACACATTCGTTTCTCAATAACAGATAAGTATATATAAAGTCACCGAACACTCTCCATATAATACCTAACCAACGAACGAATTTAAGAATCTAACCCACCTATATGTATTATATATATATATTTATATATATATATATACATAATTTTAACGACGACTGCAGATATATTTTTCTTTTAAAATTACTTTTGGTATAGTTTTGAATAGAATCGAAATTCGCATTGAATGATCTGGAACTTTCTATCTTTACTAATCTACGAGTCAGGAATTTTGGAAATGGTTTTTGAGTGTGGTGTAAAGCTGGATATTTCGAGATACGATATTTTCGCTTAATGCCACTAATACCTGAACTGAGTGTGTGGCGTGGCATGAACAGTAGTAGTAAATAATAATATTATACAATTGCACACCTACCAACTACCTATTATACATAATAATAAAAATTGAAATGTTTGCCCATTCCCCGCTCACGTGCGATCCTAACGACCAAGCTTTCCGTAAAAAGCAAAACTTTGATGATGCAAGTGAATAACATTCTGAAAACCATGTGGCGTTCATACGAGAAATCGTACCGCGACAGAACGGCTCTCGTTACGGTAAAGCTTCTTCCGAGGCACATATTAGCGATTGGTCGTGCGTAGTTGCGTCGTGATTGGTCGGTGTACAATAGCGGGCTCCGTGCAACACCACCCGCTTGTGTGTCCGATTCGTACATATAACAAGCAACAGTTTGGCAAAAAATTCATTCGCTCGCTTCTCGCAGAGTAAAAACCATATACTTTTGATCAACAAAATAATAACAACAACGAAAATGGCAGACACAGCTGTTGCAATCCGCAAAGACAAACCGGAACCTACCCGTCCAAAGACAACTTCGGAGATGGTGAACAACGCCATCAGGCAGATGAAGGAACGTAACGGATCATCGATACGGGCCATCAAAAACTATATAGCTGCTAATTACATGGTCGACGTCGAGAGGTTAGATCCGTTAATAAGAAAATATTTGAATTGCGCCGTAGCATTTGGTGTTCTTATTCGGACCAAACGCACGGACGCATCCGGATCTTTGAAGCTAGCCAAAGAACCGAGCGCAAACACCGGCGTTGGCAAGTCTGCTAGTGGCAAGAAGAAGAAGAAGGGCGCGAACAAGAAGAAGAAGCCCGCCGCCAAGAAAACGGCCACAGCGAAGAAGTAAATCATGAAATTTAATAAAAAAAACAACACAAAACAGCCCTTTTCAGGGCTATCAATGTATTCGTGAACGAGTGCTTCGGCACACATTCGTTTCTCAATAACAGATAAGTATATATAAAGTCACCGAACACTCTCCATATAATACCTAACCAACGAACGAATTTAAGAATCTAACCCACCTATATGTATTATATATATATATTTATATATATATATATACATAATTTTAACGACGACTGCAGATATATTTTTCTTTTAAAATTACTTTTGGTATAGTTTTGAATAGAATCGAAATTCGCATTGAATGATCTGGAACTTTCTATCTTTACTAATCTACGAGTCAGGAATTTTGGAAATGGTTTTTGAGTGTGGTGTAAAGCTGGATATTTCGAGATACGATATTTTCGCTTAATGCCACTAATACCTGAACTGAGTGTGTGGCGTGGCATGAACAGTAGTAGTAAATAATAATATTATACAATTGCACACCTACCAACTACCTATTTTACATAATAATAAAAATTGAAATGTTTGCCCATTCCCCGCTCACGTGCGATCCTAACGACCAAGCTTTCCGTAAAGAGCAAAACTTTGATGATGCAAGTGAATAACATTCTGAAAACCATGTGGCGTTCATACGAGAAATCGTACCGCGACAGAACGGCTCTCGTTACGGTAAAGCTTCTTCCGAGGCACATATTAGCGATTGGTCGTGCGTAGTTGCGTCGTGATTGGTCGGTGTACAATAGCGGGCTCCGTGCAACACCACCCGCTTGTGTGTCCGATTCGTACATATAACAAGCAACAGTTTGGCAAAAAATTCATTCGCTCGCTTCTCGCAGAGTAAAAACCATATACTTTTGATCAACAAAATAATAACAACAACGAAAATGGCAGACACAGCTGTTGCAATCCGCAAAGACAAACCGGAACCTACCCGTCCAAAGACAACATCGGAGATGGTGAACAACGCCATCAGGCAGATGAAGGAACGTAACGGATCATCGATACGGGCCATCAAAAACTATATAGCTGCTAATTACATGGTCGACGTCGAGAGGTTAGATCCGTTAATAAGAAAATATTTGAATTGCGCCGTAGCATTTGGTGTTCTTATTCGGACCAAACGCACGGACGCATCCGGATCTTTGAAGCTAGCCAAAGAACCGAGCGCAAACACCGGCGTTGGCAAGTCTGCTAGTGGCAAGAAGAAGAAGAAGGGCGCGAACAAGAAGAAGAAGCCCGCCGCCAAGAAAACGGCCACAGCGAAGAAGTAAATCATGAAATTTAATAAAAAAAACAACACAAAACAGCCCTTTTCAGGGCTATCAATGTATTCGTGAACGAGTGCTTCGGCACACATTCGTTTCTCAATAACAGATAAGTATATATAAAGTCACCGAACACTCTCCATATAATACCTAACCAACGAACGAATTTAAGAATCTAACCCACCTATATGTATTATATATATATATTTATATATATATATATACATAATTTTAACGACGACTGCAGATATATTTTTCTTTTAAAATTACTTTTGGTATAGTTTTGAATAGAATCGAAATTCGCATTGAATGATCTGGAACTTTCTATCTTTACTAATCTACGAGTCAGGAATTTTGGAAATGGTTTTTGAGTGTGGTGTAAAGCTGGATATTTCGAGATACGATATTTTCGCTTAATGCCACTAATACCTGAACTGAGTGTGTGTCGTGGCATGAACAGTAGTAGTAAATAATAATATTATACAATTGCACACCTACCAACTACCTATTATACATAATAATAAAAATTGAAATGTTTGCCCATTCCCCGCTCACGTGCGATCCTAACGACCAAGCTTTCCGTAAAAAGCAAAACTTTGATGATGCAAGTGAATAACATTCTGAAAACCATGTGGCGTTCATACGAGAAATCGTACCGCGACAGAACGGCTCTCGTTACGGTAAAGCTTCTTCCGAGGCACATATTAGCGATTGGTCGTGCGTAGTTGCGTCGTGATTGGTCGGTGTACAATAGCGGGCTCCGTGCAACACCACCCGCTTGGGTGTCCGATTCGTACATATAACAAGCAACAGTTTGGCAAAAAATTCATGCGCTCGCTTCTCGCAGAGTAAAAACCATATACTTTTGATCAACAAAATAATAACAACAACGAAAATGGCAGACACAGCTGTTGCAATCCGCAAAGACAAACCGGAACCTACCCGTCCCAAGACAACATCGGAGATGGTGAACAACGCCATCAGGCAGATGAAGGAACGTAACGGATCATCGATACGGGCCATCAAAAACTATATAGCTGCTAATTACATGGTCGACGTCGAGAGGTTAGATCCGTTAATAAGAAAATATTTGAATTGCGCCGTAGCATTTGGTGTTCTTATTCGGACCAAACGCACGGACGCATCCGGATCTTTGAAGCTAGCCAAAGAACCGAGCGCAAACACTGGCGTTGGCAAGTCTGCTAGTGGCAAGAAGAAGAAGAAGGGCGCGAACAAGAAGAAGAAGCCCGCCGCCAAGAAAACGGCCACAGCGAAGAAGTAAATCATGAAATTTAATAAAAAAAACAACACAAAACAGCCCTTTTCAGGGCTATCAATGTATTCGTGAACGAGTGCTTCGGCACACATTCGTTTCTCAATAACAGATAAGTATATATAAAGTCACCGAACACTCTCCATATAATACCTAACCAACGAACGAATTTAACAATCTAACCCACCTATATGTATTATATATATATATCTATATATATATATATATATATATATATATATATATATACATAATTTTAACGACGACTGCAGATATATTTTTGTTTTAAAATTACTTTTGGTATATTTTTGAATAGAATCGAAATTCGCATTGAATGATCTGGAACTTTCTATCTTTACTAATCTACGAGTCAGGAATTTTGGAAATGGTTTTTGAGTGTGGTGTAAAGCTGGATATTTCGAGATACGATATTTTCGCTTAATGCCACTAATACCTGAACTGAGTGTGTGGCGTGGCATGAACAGTAGTAGTAAATAATAATATTATACAATTGCACACCTACCAACTACCTATTTTACATAATAATAAAAATTGAAATGTTTGCCCATTCCCCGCTCACGTGCGATCCTAACGACCAAGCTTTCCGTAAAGAGCAAAACTTTGATGATGCAAGTGAATAACATTCTGAAAACCATGTGGCGTTCATACGAGAAATCGTACCGCGACAGAACGGCTCTCGTTACGGTAAAGCTTCTTCCGAGGCACATATTAGCGATTGGTCGTGCGTAGTTGCGTCGTGATTGGTCGGTGTACAATAGCGGGCTCCGTGCAACACCACCCGCTTGTGTGTCCGATTCGTACATATAACAAGCAACAGTTTGGCAAAAAATTCATTCGCTCGCTTCTCGCAGAGTAAAAACCATATACTTTTGATCAACAAAATAATAACAACAACGAAAATGGCAGACACAGCTGTTGCAATCCGCAAAGACAAACCGGAACCTACCCGTCCCAAGACAACATCGGAGATGGTGAACAACGCCATCAGGCAGATATAGGAACGTAACGGATCATCGATACGGGCCATCAAAAACTATATAGCTGCTAATTACATGGTCGACGTCGAGAGGTTAGATCCGTTAATAAGAAAATATTTGAATTGCGCCGTAGCATTTGGTGTTCTTCTTCGGACCAAACGCACGGACGCATCCGGATCTTTGAAGCTAGCCAAAGAACCGAGCGCAAACACCGGCGTTGGCAAGTCTGCTAGTGGCAAGAAGAAGAAGAAGGGCGCGAACAAGAAGAAGAAGCCCGCCGCCAAGAAAACGGCCACAGCGAAGAAGTAAACCATGAAATTTAATAAAAAAAACAACACAAAACAGCCCTTTTCAGGGCTATCAATGTATTCGTGAACGAGTGCTTCGGCACACATTCGTTTCTCAATAACAGATAAGTATATATAAAGTCACCGAACACTCTCCATATAATACCTAACCAACGAACGAATTTAAGAATCTAACCCACCTATATGTATTATATATATATATATATATATATATATATATATATATATATATATACATAATTTTAACGACGACTGCAGATATATTTTTGTTTTAAAATTACTTTTGGTATAGTTTTGAATAGAATCGAAATTCGCATTGAATGATCTGGAACTTTCTATCTTTACTAATCTACGAGTCAGGAATTTTGGAAATGGTTTTTGAGTCTGGTGTAAAGCTGGATATTTCGAGATACGATATTTTCGCTTAATGCCACTCATACCTGAACTGAGTGTGTGGCGTGGCATGAACAGTAGTAGTAAATAATAATATTATACAATTGCACACCTACCAACTACCTATTATACATAATAATAAAAATTGAAATGTTTGCCCATTCCCCGCTCACGTGCGATCCTAACGACCAAGCTTTCCGTAAAAAGCAAAACTTTGATGATGCAAGTGAATAACATTCTGAAAACCATGTGGCGTTCATACGAGAAATCGTACCGCGACAGAACGGCTCTCGTTACGGTAAAGCTTCTTCCGAGGCACATATTAGCGATTGGTCGTGCGTAGTTGCGTCGTGATTGGTCGGTGTACAATAGCGGGCTCCGTGCAACACCACCCGCTTGTGTGTCCGATTCGTACATATAACAAGCAACAGTTTGGCAAAAAATTCATTCGCTCGCTTCTCGCAGAGTAAAAACCATATACTTTTGATCAACAAAATAATAACAACAACAAAAATGGCAGACACAGCTGTTGCAATCCGCAAAGACAAACCGGAACCTACCCGTCCTAAGACAACATCGGAGATGGTGAACAACGCCATCAGGCAGATGAAGGAACGTAACGGATCATCGATACGGGCCATCAAAAACTATATCGCTGCCAATTACATGGTCGACGTCAAGAGGTTAGATCCGTTAATAAGAAAATATTTGAATTGCACCGTAGAATTTGGTGTTCTTATTCGGACCAAACGCACGGACGCATCCGGATCTTTGAAGCTAGCCAAAGAACGGAGCGCAAACACCGGCGTTGGCAAGTCTGCTAGTGGCAAGAAGAAGAAGAAGGGCGCGAACAAGAAGAAGAAGCCCGCCGCCAAGAAAACGGCCACAGCGAAGAAGTAAATCACGAAATTTAATAAAAAACAACACAAAACAGCCCTTTTCAGGGCTATCAATGTATTCGTGAACGAGTGCTTCGGCACACATTCGTTTCTCAATAACAGATAAGTATATATAAAGTCACCGAACACTCTCCATATAATACCTAACCAACGAACGAATTTAACAATCTAACCCACCTATATGTATTATATATATATATCTATATATATATATATCTATATATATATATGTCGGAGAACGAGTAGTTTTCTTAAGTTTTAATTTGAATTCGTGTTTATTTCAATCGATTATTCGAAACGTCAAACTGTGCATCGAGAAACATGGCAGTTTGGGTGGAATCTGTGGACGGTGTATGTAAAGGAAGAAACTGATTATTTGTTGTTAACGATGTGATTATTACGTCTTAGTTTACTTACAGCTTGATTTAATAATGTTGGTTTAGTTTTAGTCGATTCTGTAAGCAATATTAAATGTTACTAAAATGTGTGCGGGTAACACCGAATACAGTGGTAGGTGTCACCACTAGTTAAAGCGAGCAGCCGGTATAAAAGAGAGCGGCCGCACGAGTTGCGGGACTACTAACCTTTTGGCTCTTAATCTAACTACCCACCGTTTCGTATTGAAGTAAAATAGAATCAACAGATCAGTTTAGTACGGGCACTGTACGAGGAAGGACAAGCTGTAAATAAGCTAAGTACATAGGCTTTTTAATTATTGTAATTAACTGTTAAACCTTTGTAAGTAATAAGTTAAGATGTAACTTTCAAAAGAGTGGCCATGAGTTTCTTTGCCGGTTTCTTCTCATAAGGCCCTACGCATTTGGAAACTGGAGGTTATGGGTCGTCACGGACGTTCAGTGGATTTTGGTGTTCTCACCTAATAATTTGACAAGGTTGTGCCGATCTATGATTTTAACTGTAGCTTCATTGATTCAATAAACTATTGGAATTCTATATTGTCTTTGGCTGTGCAAATAAACCCTACCTACCAACTTGTGTCATAATGAAGATTGATTACTAGACTAGACTAGACTTGATTAAGAACAATTTCTATTGCTTTAAATCACGAGTGCCACTTGACAAAATATGCAAGTGACGGCGGCGAAGCTGACGTCACCATTTCATAAAAACCGCTTCGACCGATCGCCACACTGTGACTCCGACATCAGAAGTGGGATTACCTGTTAATTACCTGTGAATTACTCCTATGTACTACCCCTATGGATTACCCATATGGGTTACCCATAACAGATTAGGCACAAAATACAGGGCAGATTGTTATTATTTTATTTTCGTTTACCCTACGTTAAAAAAATCTTTTCGATACGTAATTAATTTGTGCTATACGAGAACCGCCAACTAGTGAGAGAACTACTCCGACTGTAAAAGTGAAGTGGTGTGTGAAAAATACAAGCGCTGTCACAGCTGTGCCAAAATCATGTTTACGTAATTCAGTAAAGTTTAGGACAATTTTAGTCGTGACAATATTGCTAACACATATTCTGAGATTTCAGATACTACCTCGCCTGATAGTCGAAGGAAACCAAAGCGCAGAAGACGATTACTTGAACCTTATTCAAGTGTGGTGTCATAGATGCAGTTCCAATATGAATGCCAAGGCAAACGATTTACAAACCGAGTAACCAGTGAATCTCAGCTCCATCCAACCAGCTCTAGTTCAGCTCTAAGAAAGATTTGGTGAGAAGTTTTCATTTTGTTTCAAATGCTCTTTAATAAGACAAATTCTGTCAGATAGATTTCTGGGCCAACGACAATATAGTGCAGTAAGATTATTGAGGGTAGGTAGCGCCCGCCCGTATTGTAACATAGTATTGAGTGGTCCACGAATTGTTGCTCTGAGTCTGGGTGATCTTTATGTCCGTTTGTGAGGTCCCCCGTGACACAGGATGTTTATTCCTAATGGGAGAGTTGTCTTTTTAATAAAACAATAAATTCTGTCAAGAAATCCGGGTTGAAGAAATGCACTGAATAGTATTTCCTGTAGTAGGTACACGATTACTGTATTTCAAACGACATAATTATTTAAAGACAAGAATGAAAATCTGCTTGCTTTACGCTTTTCAGTTGTAATTTTCGAAAAGTTCTTAAAAATAGTAAGGTCGTTTCTATTGGTGCCTACGTTCTCTTATAAAATGAGGATCGCAATCAAATGAAATTAGACCCAAAGTATTAAGGTCCTTACGTGGTCGCCGAAATATTAGCACACATATTTTCTACCCACACATATTTTCTACCAACCATGGATCATCTACACTCGCAGTAATCAAAGTGAATACAGACCGACAGATACCCACTAGTGATTTTTCCGATGAACATGATGTAGAAAACAATGATCCTTGAATAGTTTATTAAATTAATCGAAGTCTTTAATTTTTTCGTAAACAATTATTTGGAATGTATTTTGTGATGTTTAACCAGACCATTGTTAATTGCTGATAGAGATAGGATTACACTCTTTACGTTTATTTTAATTAATAAACAGTTATTTAATTACAAGGGATGTAGTGTTGGTAACCTGGTTTCACTACCTCCTTAGGTCTCGCTGGTCATTTGTAGCCGTAGCTCGTGCAGTACTTATCTGTAGAGAGTGCGCGGTGCGCATCTGGCTATGCGAATGTTAGTCGCTGGTTAAGTGACAATAAAAAGATCTCGATCTCTGGTTAAGAGTTGAGCAAAAAGTCAAAAAGTCTTAACGCTGTTACTGGCTGTTAAGACAGAGGTGCTGAACCTTGGTTGACAATCATCATTGTCTGTACTAAGATTTCTGTGATTATGCTGGTAGAGACATAAATGAGCACTATTAGAACAGAACCTTATCGTGATATCTCAAGTGAATAGAACTGATCTTATTTAAAAATTAAAATCGTGAAGTCAAAATAATTTGCTATCTTTGAAATTGGACTGTATCAATCTTTAATTTTGGTCAGGAATAGCCGAGAGGATGGATTCAATGTTCAGATGATTCCTCAGTTAATAAACACGTAGACGTGTAAGTCCATCAGAATGCCTGTGTCGGCAAGGCAATACCGGCCGAATAAATTGAGCTACTGTGGTTGCTTTTTTCTTTGTTTACAGATGACCCACACGAGGACGTGTGAGGCATCAGGATGGCCGTGTCGGAGAACGAGTAGTTTTCTTAAGTTTTAATTTGAATTCGTGTTTATTTCAATCGATTATTCGAAACGTCAAACTGTGCATCGAGAAACATGGCAGTTTGGGTGGAATCTGTGGACGGTGTATGTAAAGGAAGAAACTGATTATTTGTTGTTAACGATGTGATTATTACGTCTTAGTTTACTTACAGCTTGATTTAATAATGTTGGTTTAGTTTTAGTCGATTCTGTAAGCAATATTAAATGTTACTAAAATGTGTGCGGGTAACACCGAATACAGTGGTAGGTGTCACCACTAGTTAAAGCGAGCAGCCGGTATAAAAGAGAGCGGCCGCACGAGTTGCGGGACTACTAACCTTTTGGCTCTTAATCTAACTACCCACCGTTTCGTATTGAAGTAAAATAGAATCAACAGATCAGTTTAGTACGGGCACTGTACGAGGAAGGACAAGCTGTAAATAAGCTAAGTACATAGGCTTTTTAATTATTGTAATTAACTGTTAAACCTTTGTAAGTAATAAGTTAAGATGTAACTTTCAAAAGAGTGGCCATGAGTTTCTTTGCCGGTTTCTTCTCATAAGGCCCTACGCATTTGGAAACTGGAGGTTATGGGTCGTCACGGACGTTCAGTGGATTTTGGTGTTCTCACCTAATAATTTGACAAGGTTGTGCCGATCTATGATTTTAACTGTAGCTTCATTGATTCAATAAACTATTGGAATTCTATATTGTCTTTGGCTGTGCAAATAAACCCTACCTACCAACTTGTGTCATAATGAAGATTGATTACTAGACTAGACTAGACTTGATTAAGAACAATTTCTATTGCTTTAAATCACGAGTGCCACTTGACAAAATATGCAAGTGACGGCGGCGAAGCTGACGTCACCATTTCATAAAAACCGCTTCGACCGATCGCCACACTGTGACTCCGACATATATATATATATATATATATATATAATTTTAACGACGACTGCAGATATATTTTTGTTTTAAAATTACTTTTGGTATAGTTTTGAATAGAATCGAAATTCGCATTGAATGATCTGGAACTTTCTATCTTTACTAATCTACGAGTCAGGAATTTTGGAAATGGTTTTTGAGTGTGGTGTAAAGCTGGATATTTCGAGATACGCTATTTTCGCTTAATGCCACTAATACCTGAACTGAGTGTGTGGCGTGGCATGAACAGTAGTAGTAAATAATAATATTATACAATTGCACACCTACCAACTACCTATTATACATAATAATAAAAATTGAAATGTTTGCCCATTCCCCGCTCACGTGCGATCCTAACGACCAAGCTTTCCGTAAAGAGCAAAACTTTGATGATGCAAGTGAATAACATTCTGAAAACCATGTGGCGTTCATACGAGAAATCGTACCGCGACAGAACGGCTCTCGTTACGGTAAAGCTTCTTCCGAGGCACATATTAGCGATTGGTCGTGCGTAGTTGCGTCGTGATTGGTCGGTGTACAATAGCGGGCTCCGTGCAACACCACCCGCTTGTGTGTCCGATTCGTACATATAACAAGCAACAGTTTGGCAAAAAATTCATTCGCTCGCTTCTCGCAGAGTAAAAACCATATACTTTTGATCAACAAAATAATAACAACAACGAAAATGGCAGACACAGCTGTTGCAATCCGCAAAGACAAACCGGAACCTACCCGTCCCAAGACAACATCGGAGATGGTGAACAACGCCATCAGGCAGATGAAGGAACGTAACGGATCATCGATACGGGCCATCAAAAACTATATAGCTGCTAATTACATGGTCGACGTCGAGAGGTTAGATCCTTTAATAAGAAAATATTTGAATTGCGCCGTAGCATTTGGTGTTCTTATTCGGACCAAACGCACGGACGCATCCGGATCTTTGAAGCTAGCCTAAGAACCGAGCGCAAACACCGGCGTTGGCAAGTCTGCTAGTGGCAAGAAGAAGAAGAAGGGCGCGAACAAGAAGAAGAAGCCCGCCGCCAAGAAAACGGCCACAGCGAAGAAGTAAACCATGAAATTTAATAAAAAAAACAACACAAAACAGCCCTTTTCAGGGCTATCAATGTATTCGTGAACGAGTGCTTCGGCACACATTCGTTTCTCAATAACAGATAAGTATATATAAAGTCACCGAACACTCTCCATATAATACCTAACCAACGAACGAATTTAAGAATCTAACCCACCTATATGTATCAGATCAGTAAAATAGAAGTTGAAAATTTCGAAGGTTTTCGTCTCATAACACGACAACCCTCCGTTCTATAGACCAGTCTAACAACACCCCTTGTTTTATAGTTGCGCCAAAAAGAAATTAGAAAAAAATTCACTTTTACACTTAAATTTTCGTAAATTTTCTAAATTATGGAGGTTTTTGTCGAATAACTCGACAACCCTTATTTTGATAATCACAAATTATACATATTTAGATAGGTCTCCTCAAGACCCGTCTAACGACACCTCGGTTGCTCAGATCGGGCAAATACAAATCTAAAAAATTGCCCTCCCACCCTCCCACTTTTAACTGGATACATATGATTCAGTGACCAGGGATTACCAACCATCGGCATCGACCAAAAATTTTTTTTTTTTTTTAGAAAAGCTGCAAAAAATTTCGTACTGTTTTAATTTGTTGACTGAGGCCTTTTACACCTTTTAAACTATTGGAACGGCTCTATATAGAGTAAAACACAAAAATGTAATATATATATAATTTTATTGATTTTAATTGCTTTAGTTAGTTTAGTTATAAACTTGACACTCACCCCCATACACAGGGTCAGATACACTTTTCATTCACATAAATATTCACCCCCCTATACAGGGTTGGATACACTTATACACATATTGACAATTTTCCCCATACACACACGACACTTTGCACCACCCTCCTTCACACATACTACAAGCACCAGATGTTCAAAACACCACCAACAACTGGCGCAACCAAAAAATTTACAACTCCCGGCGCCACTACCTCACCCTCAATGGTCATGGACGCCGCCAAAACTTTTATTAGAAGACCGGGCACGAAGAGAAGGTCACTCGATAACATGAACGAATATAAAAAACAGCAGACCAAGTACGCTGAGTTTTCGAGTGACCACCTCCTCCAGGAAATGATGAAGACCTTTGAGGACATACCCTCAAAGGTCCAACGTTACCCTCAGATGAGGTGGGACATTAAATCCCTTCTGGAGGTACAATCAGATAGAGGCATCCGCATACTCTTCGAGTTAAGTAGGCGGATGCGGACCCTGGAAACGGTGGCGTCCGGTGCTGCTGGTGCGGATGCCGTGACTATAGCTTCTGCACGTGGGACTGCAGTCGCGGCGGCCATATCCTCCCCACAAGAGGAAAGATTGCTGGCGAGACTGGGAGAGCTGGAAAACTCGCTCTGCACTCAGCTTGGCGAGGTGCACCTTAAGCTGGAACACCAGATTAGGGAAGTGAGTGAAAGGAACGACGACAGGGGCGGTGAAATGCTCGAACAGCTATTCGAGAAAATTGAGGAGACCGAGGCCAGTATCAATAAAGCGACCGAGGGAACGATAGTGCGAGCGCAGTCCCAAACTGAAGACCTGGTTGGGACTGTCGCCAGAGATATAGTGATGGAGAATCAGACGCACATCGACGAAACCATTACAAGGCGAATACCCACGAGCAACCCGGACCCGGTCCAGAAAACATACGTCAGCGCCGCAGCAACCAAGCCCGGGCGGACAAACCTAGACTCGGTGGTCGTTACGTCCAAGGATGAAATGGACACCGAGGTCATAGATCGACTGAGGGAAGCTGCGGACGAGGACGAGGGATCGATCAAAGTAGAAAAAATTAGAAAAGTCAAGAACAGAAATGTTATAGTAGGCTATAAAACCGAAGAGCACAGGACAAAGGCATAAAAAAGACTTTCAGAAAAAAGAAACGACCTTGTGGTGAAAATAATAAAAAATAAGGTTCCCCTGATGGTACTGTATAGCGTCCAAAAGAGCCAGACTGACGAAGACCTGGTGAAAGCCGTGAGGTGCAGGAACCGAGATATATTCCGGGACCTGACACCAGACCAAGATCGGCTTACAGTACTATACAGGAGGAGAGCCAAAAATCCCCACACGTGACACGCGGTGCTCAGGGTCTCCCCGGCGGTCTGGTCTCGTGCCATAGGGAGGCTGCACGTCGACCTGCAACCGTTTAAGGTTGCGGACCAATCGGAAGTCAACAGCAACAGGAAGATCACAGTAGGAAGTTCTGTACCACAAAAGAACCGAAATGCAGCCATTGTGGCGGGCCCCATCTAAGGACCGAATGCCAGGACGCTGCCAGTGGTGCAGAACCGAACTGTTGCAATTGCCAGGGGGAGAGGCTGAACAGCACGGGGCACAACGCATTTAGTGCCGAGTGCCCCATTCGA
The DNA here is from genome assembly GCA_905220595.1 of Spilosoma lubricipeda. Classification (NCBI taxonomy): domain Eukaryota; kingdom Metazoa; phylum Arthropoda; class Insecta; order Lepidoptera; family Erebidae; genus Spilosoma; species Spilosoma lubricipeda. Next base: position 4,440,152 of record HG992303.1, on the reverse strand, counting down.
AAAAAGTGGGACTATTTGGCGAGGTCAAATACGGCATACTCGTTACACACTCACCCATACACGTACGACATAACACACACACAGATTTGACAAGTATATCTATATCTTCTATACTTATACTTATATTAAACCTGTAGAGAGGGCAATTCTGAACATTGAGTAAATATTAAAAATTAATATTGGGGGATGAATGGTTATTCGATACTGATGCCAAAAATGCAATCAGTAGGTTTTTTGTCTGTCTGTGTGTCTGTATGTGCACGCATGGGTCAAAACCTATGGAAGGGATTTTAACCAAACTTGGTACGATTGTAGTCCATACTCCTGGGCAGGTTATAGGCTATATAGCATAACGCTAAGATACATAGGAGCTGAGCAGTGACGATAAATTTGAAGCAAGTCGGATGAAAATGCGCATTCGAGCTCTTATCCTTGCATACGTTGATCATACACCAAAAATATGTATTACAAAGATGATGGTCTTCAAAAGACTATAAAAAGGTCCTCAATAGTATATTTCTACCTTTTATAAATTAGCCACAATAACGTGTTTAAGCGTTAGGCATTTCTTCAAGGTTTATTAAAAACATAAATATATTGTATTTCACATGGATATATCCTTATCACTATACACTTTAATATCTATTTAAAAAAAACATAGAATTATAAAATTGTAATTATTAACACACAAGACATAGATGAAATAAAACTTCCAAATCTCGCCGCACAGTATGAGTATGGCTATACGGTTGATTTTGTTTAACACGCGAAACGGCCATCCGCTGCATCTATACAAAGGCGGGAGCGCTCACGCGCTGACTTAACTCGAATTGTCTCTCTTAATGCGAACGAACGTGGTTCTTCTTGACTCTTCTCGGTATAAGCGCTTTAGATTTAAAAAATACATAGATACGTAGTTTTTAGATATTAATTTAAAGTAGGTATTAGATAATAATATAATTACTTAGTTTGTCAAGTGTTTTTGTTTGTTTCTCCTTCGTTTCTTTCTGATATTTATAGTTGTAAAATTAATAAGTATATTTTCAAATAAGTAAATTTATGTAATGACAATTAATAAATCTCATCGTCAGACTTTCCGCCTTGCTGGAGTAGACCTTAGTGTCCCTTAGACCTGTCGTTAGGATCACACGTGAGCGGGGAAGGGGAAAACATTTCAATTATTTTACTTTTACGTGTAATAGGTAGTTGGTAGGTGTGCAATTGAATATTATTATTATTTACTACTACTGTTCATGCCACGCCACATATTTAAACAAAACAAAAACCCTTTCTAAAATTCCTAACTCGTATATTAGTAAAGATAGACAGTTCCAGATCATTCAACGCGAATTTCGTTTCTATTCAAAACTATAACAAACGTAATTTTGTAAAAAAAAATCTGCCGTCGTCGATAAAATTATGTAAATACATATTTATATAGGTGGGTTAGATAGTTAAATTTGTTCGTTGGTTAGGTATTATATGGAGAGTGTTCGGTGACTTTATATATACTTATCTGTTATTGAGAAACGAATGTGTGCCGAAGCACTCATTCACGAATACATTGATAGCCCTGAAAAGGGCTGTTTTGTGTTGTTTTTCGTTTAATTTCGTGATTTACTTCTTCGCCCACGTCATGAGGATGGGGTCATTTTGACTCCAACCAAACTTATGGTTATACTTATTCGTTTCATATGGGCGCCGCGATAGACCATCAACACCCTCTTGGACACGTCACCATCCCCCATCGAGGGAGGGCACACGCACGGCTCGGATCCGCAGGACCCGACACGCATATATCCGAGCGACCTGGTTAAACAGAATGTCCCAGAAAGAATTTTTACATCTTTATATATATAATTCTTCTGTGAGTGTGTATGTCACTGAACTTCTCTCAAACGACTGGACCGATTTTGATGAAATTTTTTGTGTGTGTTCAAGGGGATCTGGGAATGGTTTAGATTCACAATTTTGTCCGCTGGACAATGTTTTTTTAATTAATTTTTAATTTATTTATTTATGGCAAAACGACGTTTGCCGGGACAGCTAGTATATATATATTTTATGTGTGTTCGCGGATAACTTCGTCGTTTATGAACCGATTTTAATGATTCTTTTTTTAATGGAAAAAAGATGTCCCAACGGTGGTAGCATGATAAGGACATTAATATCTGATGATGGCATCCAGGAGAAATCGACTCAAACCTTGAAGTCGGTTTTATTTTTAACCTACTGCAAAAAAGGAGGTTTCTCAATTCGACCGTATACGTCATCTTTTTTTTTTCTTTATGTGTGTTCGCGGATACCTTCGTCGTTTATGAACCGATTTTGATAATTCTTTTTTTAATGTAAAGGAGATATCCCGGTGGTACCACGATAAGGACACTAAGATCTGATGATGGCATCCAAGAGAAATCGAGTCAAACCTTGAAGTCGGTTTTATTTTTGTAAAATTTTACTTGTTGTTAAAATTGTACTTGTATTATTTTATTTGTATACTAGCTTTTGCACACGGCTTTGCTCACGCAGACTTTCATCCCCTGATTTACCCCCTTAGCGGTGGAATTTCCAAAATTCCTTTCTTAGAGCCCACTTACGTTATATAAAGAACGTACATGCAAAATTTCAGGATACTAGGTTCAGCGGTTTGGGCTGTGCGTTGATCTCTGGGTATGTCAGTCAGTCACCTTACTCTTTTATTTATATAGATAGATGTGGTATTTTATGATCGTACATTTATTGATGGAAATAAAAGTCTGTAGAATCTCAGTGCTGTTATTTTACACTTGTATTTAACGTAAAAATGCAGTGATTGTTATTTAGATGCAAAAACAGTAAATTCGACGGAATAAATATTGTCTTCAATTGTAATAATAAAAAGCTTTAAGTTCTAGATAAATTCATCTTTATTTTATAAGAGGTGTTCGAATTGTCTGCCACCAACTCGGATAAAAGCTCGACATCTTCTGATAAATACTCTTTTAAGAAGTGCGCCGTTCAGTTATTTTTAAAGCAGTCTCCTGAACTCAACTGCGTAATACCTCTAAACTTAAAATGGGGTTAAAGTACATCTGTTATTTTAGGTAGCCCCAGTAAAAAAATATAGTGGATTTAAATCCGGGGATCGTGGAGGCCACAGAATAGGACACAAACGACGAATCCATTTATTTGGATTTGTGGCATTTAAATAGGCACGGACATTTGCAGCTTAATGTGCAGGACAACCATCATTTTGTAGCCAGTGGGATTGCCTCACCTCTTCAGGTACCTCTTCTATTAAATTTGGCAGTCATTTTGTAGGAAATGTAAATAACTTTCTCTCCGACTGCCTCGTTGGTCTAGCGGTTGACGTGTGCGACTGCTGATCGTGAGGTCTCGGGTTCGATTCCCGGGTCGGACCAAATATTTGTATGATCTACAAATATTTGTTTCGGAGTTTGGGTGTTTTCTATCTATAATATGTATGTATTTACAAAAAAAAAGTATATATGTATTTGTATCAGTTGTCTAGTACCCATAACACAAGCTCTGCTTAGCTTGGGACTAGATGGCTTCGTGTGATAGATGTCCGAAATATTTATTTTATTTTTATTTTAACTTTGGCCAGAGAAGTTTCCGGACAGTTTGAATGGACCGATGATTTTTCCGCCGTTTAAAATACCAACCCAAAAATTTATTTTGAACTGGTATTGCGATTTTTCTTCTCGCATTAGATGCGGATTCGAGAGTTGCCAGCTGTGCAGATTAAGCATGTTGAAATATCCATCTTTTTTAAGAGTGGATTCATCGCTCCACAGAATGTTGTAAAAGAATTATGGATCTTGTTCTATTTTTGGAAGCATTTGTCGACAAAAAAACAATCTCGGCTGCAGAGCTTGAACCCGTCTATTGTGGTAGGGATGTTTTTTTTTTCAGTACACTGTTAAGGGTCGTTAATTTGCTATTGTTTGATTTAATCTTTCATTCAAGCCGTTCGAGAATGGTGTATTCACAGCTGTAAAAAATTGTTTAATATTATTCTCTTGCAAATGTTGCTTAAATTCTCTTGAATTGATGCTCGGATATTGATCATCAGAATTATTCCTATCTCAACTGTCTCTAGCACATTCTTTGTAAGTTTCATAAAATCACTTGCATTCTATGTTTTTAAGTCGCAATAAATGTATATCTTGTGTAGTGGTGTACCCAAAGCCTCCAAAGCCACCAATAGTATCCATTGACATAACCTCAAATGGTTTTGTTGCTGGTCCCAGTTGTGACATTAATCCAAAACTTCCTTGACATCTTGATTTATTTTTTATGCATATTTCACATGTTTTACAAGTATGTATGTTATTTTTTGTTATGTTTTCAGCTGTATATATTGTACATATTTTTATCTGCAATTGTCTGATCACAATATGACATAATTCTTCATGCACCTTTTTATGAGTCTTTTACTAAATACTTCTGAGAGGATAATCTTTTCATGTTCCTTTATTTTTTTATAATAAATTCTATTTTTACCCGACTACGGCAAAGCCAAAGGAGGGTTATGATTTTGACAGGCTACGTATGTATGTATGTTCATTTGTTCCCTCCTAGCTCCTTAACTACTCATTAGATTTGGACAAATGAGGTGTCTCTAGAAGCGTCATGATTGTTTTCTGGTATATGACGTGTCACTGAATCTAATGTGGCGCCCTCTAGCCGACATAAGGTACTGTATTAAAAAATAAATTTGAGATAAATATGTCGTGTTTGATATCATTGGAAAGGGCGTTACTTGTACATTTCAAAAATATATATATTATCAGCATTTGTTCGTGACTTTATCCGTATTTATTCAATAAGTGTAATATTTCTATGGTACCTATTTAAAATAAACTTTGCACAACAGTAAGTATTAAAGAGGCACCAAAACATTTTAAATAAAAAAAAGTCAAAACTAAAACCCAACTACGACAAAAAACGACCCTTAAAAAGTATGAAACAAGTTTCAAAAGCCGTAGTCACGCGTTGTTAAAATGTTCTTGATCTAAATTATCTTCTATTGTACATATGTATGGTATTTTACTACAGTATCTATTTACTAGTAAATGTATATGAGCTTCATAATTTTTACTGATCCTATATCATACTTGTCCTTAGCAAGAACTGTTTTATACTCCTTTATAATTTTCTCTATCTCAATTTTCTTTTCATTATCTAAATGGTCTGTCATAGTAACAATTCCTCTGCTTCTATGTGCTCATTGAAATTTATTATATATGTTTTTATATACTTTTGTTCATTTGTGTTATCTTTAGACATCCTGTCTATTTTATTTGTTCTGTCTCCAAGTCTTCATTTTGGGTTAATTTAAATTTCTTTATCATATTCAATCCGATTATAAAATCATCAAAATCTTCATTTTCTACTATATACATCCACCTCTTCTTCTAAATCAGAGAGTTTTATTTTTATTGTTCTAAGCCATCCGTCTTCTTCACACCATTAACTGTTTACATGTATGCTATATTCACATTGTCTTATATATCTTTTACTTTAATCAATCTTGAATTCATTAATGAGATCTGTGAGCCTGAACAATAAATGTTGCTCACTTCTAGTTTCTTTTCTAATAAAAGCTTGATTTTTATTAATGGTGTTACTTTACTTACTCGTTTTTTTTCAGTATTCATATCTATAATGGAGTTGTTATTTACATTTTTGGCTTTAAAGACCTTTTCAGATTCATTTAAATTTTTCTTGAATCAACATGACTCCTCCGGATGACATCTTATTCCTTTGTCCAAAGATTCACAAGTCTTACATGGCTTCCTCTGATTAGTTTTATTTTTATATAGATGTACCACTTTTTTTATTATAGTTGAGTTTTTCTTGTACATCATACCTTCATATTTTCTTATCTCTTTGAGCAAATCAGTAGTGTTGTTCAGTTTGTCCCTGTCTAACCTATTTAAGATAAAGCAAAGTAGACCTGTTGCAATCAGATCTATCATTGTTTTCGGGCTTATCGATGTGTTTATATCTAGTACTAGCTGAACCCCGCGGTGTTACCCGCGGTTATTTTTGTACTGCGAGTAACGCCGCGGGACAAAGTTAGTCTAAAAAAGGTAGCCTAAGTTACTCCCCGGATCATCAGCTACCTGCTAGTGAAAGCCCCGTCAAAATCGGTCCAGCCGTTCCAGAGATTACCCGGAACAAACAGACAGACAGACAGACAGACAGACCGACAGACAGACAGACAAAAAATTTTTTAACTACATTTTTGCTATATGTACCGTGTATACATACATATGCATTTGGTATAAAGCGGTTATTTTAATATTACAAACAGACACTCCAATTTTATTTATATCTAGTATCTAGTACTAGTATAAGCCGTTCTTTTTTATAGCATAGTCAATTAACAGCCCTTCTTTATACCTGAATGCGAGAGGAGTTGCGACTATGTCCCATCCTCAGTTTCTAAAAGTTTTCAAAAATTTGTTTTTCCATTCCTTTCATTCAGAATTTACTGTTAGTTTTATAACCATAGAGCTATACCAATGCAAACAAGATTTTTCAAAAGTCTCTATACATTGCATTACATTAGGGTTCTTGCTTATGAATTTTTCAATAATAAATTTCTCTGAAATAAGTTTTGGTTATGTTGATTTTCTTTCTTGGTTGTAGTTTCTATTAATTTTTCCAAGATATGTTACAAACTGACATCTTTGTTTTCCGTTGCTTTGTGCTTATTTCTTCTAAATATTGATCTAAACATTGCATATTACCTTCTTCATCTATATAAATTTTCTTTAGATCTTCATCTAATTTTATCCATATTTATCTACTTTATTGCCTTTCCTAAATGCTATTTTTTTTTTTTGAGAAAGTGTTAATTTTAACAATATATGTATGATGAATCGCCGGCTTCAGCTCATCAGGTAAAAGATATCATTTTCTTTCTTTTATAGATATTAAGGTTATGGGCGTTATGGCTAATGACATGGGCATCATTTGAAGCTATCATCGTAAACTCAAACTGCAGCCGGTCCATCTTCTTTTTAATTAACGAAAATTCGCTTTTAAATACAAATTGTTTCTCTGAAAATACAAAGTTTTATTTGACACACTTTTCTTTCCGACTGATGCATGTTCTTTCCGGACACGGTTGCTTTGGAAAGTACCTGCACTCGGTCGCCAGGAGGGAATTGAGTCCCGCCTGCCACCAATGCGACTGCAGTGAGGACTCGGCCCAGCATACGCTGGTGATTTGCCCCGCTTGGGCGTCGCAGCGTCGGGCTCGCACTTTCTACTTTTTATATGTAATGTAAGTTTTAAGGAAAATTTAAACTTTTGCTAAATATTTTTTTAAGCTATTGCATAGATTCTATCGCGGGCCTTGAGCGTGGAGACCGAATCCAGAAATTCCGTAACGTAAATAAACTAACACCCCCCACTCCGACCGGCACAGCGGTGATACTTTTTAGTTTTGCCATCTATCGATGAATAGCAGAACTTTTAATGACTTTTTTGAAATACCACGCTTGTCTCTTTAGTTCTGCAACTCGCCTGTATGTGGCATTGGTTGTTTGTTTTGGGTTATTTTGTATTAATTATTTATTGAATACCTTTTATTTATTTATTTTTTTTTACCACAATATGAAGGAAACATTCACAAAAAGACGACGACGCCTAGATGGGATTTGAACTCGAGGCACCTTCGTCATAAATCATTCACCTACACCTTCCAGCCAATAACTCATTCCTACTAATTGTTAAAATTGTTATTCTTATGTTGCTTGATATATTCTAACGGTCCGGTAATTCCAAACATACATTTGTTTGTTGTCAGTATGGCAACAATAATTTAGATAGCGGTGTACTTCAAATGCGATGGAGCATTGCTATGAGCTATGATGGCCAGCTGTAGTAAGTTTTCAATATGAGACTCATTGTTAGCCTTGTGTTTATTATTAATTGTGATGTTATGGCAATGTATGCTATTTAAATATTTTGTATTAATAGGACCAGCTATCAACCAGCCAAATTTCGAGTTTCGTAACTTCACGTGACTGGGGCCAAGTAAAAGTTTCTCACCCCCTAGAACATTCCAAAAGAGGTCAGCTCCAATTAAAAGATCAATCCTGGAAGGTTTATAGAACCTTGGATCAGCTAGTTTTATATGTTTGGGTAATTCTAATTCAATGTCAATCGGTTCTTTAGGTAAATAACCCGTTAACTCGTTCATAACAAGCAAATTAAGTGTAACATTAAATTGATTATTTATAGATTTCAGTCGAACGATACAGCTTTCTTCCACATTATCCGAAGAATAGTTACCAATGCCGATAACATTAATACTCGTAATAGGTATTGACTTAAGTGACAATCTGTCCTTTAGAGATTTTGTTATGAAGCTAGTTTGGTTACCACAATCTAAAAGGGCACGCACTGTTTCATGCCAGTTATTGTTAGGATTGTGTACTTCAATTAAGGCGGTGGACAAAAGCACTCGACTGTACTGATTTTTTGTAGAAGTAACATTAATTGTGTTACAATTTGTGTCCGTATGTACATGATTATTACTTATCGCTGACCTTGGTTTATGCAAAAGACGATTATGTTTTTTCTTGTACTCAGGACATGGACCAATACCACATTCACTAGAAGGGTGTCCTTGTCTAAGACAATTGGAACAGAACTTATATTTTGACACCTCTGCCCACCGTTCTTCTAGTGATTTATTTTTAAATATAGAACAGTCATAAATTCTATGACTTTGATCACATATACATAAAAATGATTTGGAATTTTCCTTATTTGTGTTAGTAAATGATTTAATATATTTTTCGCTTTTACTGTTTTGATTATTTGTGTGTATATTTGAATTAAATATGGTTTAAGATCTTTATTTCTCACTAAGAATTAAAATAAATTCACTTGAGAAAAACACTTAACTAATAACAAAACACAAAAAAGGAACGCACAGAAAAACATAATTTGTTACATTTATACAAAGTAATTTTTCAAACTATTACAAAAACATATATGAGGGTATCAAAAGAATTATACATTTTTTTGAAACACTTTAGAAACACCCGCCGGTAACGAAAGTGCGAGCCAGCGCGTAAACAAGAGATGTCCTGCATCTAGATGTGGCATAGACGACCGTTCTGCTATGTTATTAACGTTGTTATGAATTTTATTAATATTGATTTAGAAATACTTAATAAGATTTTTTTTTTATTTAGAAACATTGTTAGCTTTTCTTTAAGATATAATGTTTCACTAATTTTTTAAAGGTAATTGTAGACTTGGAGTCCTTAATGTTATTTGGTAATTTATTATAGAGTTGCGCACCCTCAAAAACTAAACTTTTCTTTCCATAATTTGTACGGGGTGAACGTAGAATAAGATTGTTAGCATTACGGAGTAGTCGTTTTTGTATCGTGTGTCTTTTAGAAAAGCTTATATTGGAGTGAATATCCTTGTTTCTTTCTTCCTTTATCCTTTATTCCTTAATATTTTTCTTATTAGAATACATGTATTGTATGCATAAGTTTGCGAGATATTTAATAATTTAGTCTGTTTGTACAATATTTTGCTTGGGGTTCGATAATTATAATTAAATAACACTTTAACTAATTTTTTTTTTTTTTTTTTATGTTTACCCTGCCATAATGACTCTACTCTGCCTGATGGAAAGCATGAGTAGAATCCAAAAGTGGTGGTCACCATACTGCTAATGCAGACAATGCAACAATGCAGCATGGTGACCCACACCATGGCGGGCTAGTGATGCTTCTGCATCATTGGGCCTCCGGTCTCGCACTCACCAACGAAACACGAAAGCATGATCGCTGTCATTTTACGTTGATTTTCTGTGCGAGGGTAGTACCGCCCCGGTCGAGCCGGCCCGTTCGTGCTGAAATCAGCGTGGCTCTACTACCTTGAAAATTTATTTTGTGCAGTTTGTATTAAATTTAAATTTGTTTTGCAAGCCGTACCCCAAACCTCAATTAAATAATCAATGTGTGGTTTAATAAGGGAATTATATATTAAATATTTGACGTTTTGAGGCAGAAAACTTGCAATACGCCGAACCGCGCCCGTGAGGGATATTAGTTTAGACCTCACCTTGTCAATATGCGGCTTCCAGGTAAGGCGATTGTCCAATATTAATCCGAGATATTTTTCGTTTGTTTTTCTATTAATTATAACGTTATTAATGGATGGTTCTTTAAAATCAGTATTGTTTTTGTTTTTTTTCACTAAATATTACGTAATTTGTTTTGTCAATATTAATGGTGAGTAAATTATGCATAAACCAAGTATTTATTAAATCCAGATCACTCTGGACATCGTTTATTATATTTTTCATAGATTGATCAAAGTAAAAAAGACTTGTATCATCAGCATACAATGTTATATCGGCTCTTAGACCAACTCCATGAATATCATTGATGCATATTAAGAACTAGCTGAACCCCGCGGTATTACCCGCGTTTATTGTTGTACCGCGAGTAACGCCGCGCGACAAAGTTAGTCTAAAAAAAGTAGTCTAAGTTACTCCCCGGATCATCAGCTACCTGCCAGTGAAAATCCCGTCAAAATCCGTCCAGCCGTTCCAGAGATTACCCGGAACAAACAGACAGACAGACAGACAGACCGACAGACAGACAGACAAAAATTTTTTTAACTACATTTTTCGTATCTGTTCCGTATATACATACATATGCATTGAGTAAAAAGCGGTTATTTTAATATTACAAACAGACACTCCAATTTTATTTATTTGTATAGATAGAACACACCCAAACTCCGAAACAAATATTTGTAGATCATACAAACATTTGGTCCGACCCGGGAATCGAACCCGAGACCTCATGATCAGCAGTCGCTCACGCCAACCGCTAGACCAACGAGGCAGAATGAATCTAAGTGGTGATTAATTAAAAGCCTTTTGTTATCATATCGGTCACACAATAATTCCTTGGAAATCCGAGCCATATCTTCTGACATATTGGCACTTTGCGCCTTGATGGCGTCTTCTAGCATAAAATATTCTATTATTGTATTATAGCAAAACAAAACATTTGCTGAACACTAAACGGAATAGCTCAATATTTTAAATCCGAATTCAAAACATAAAGATTAATATTGAAACCCTTTAACAATAAAATAATCCCACTAGGTAACCAAAAAGAACAAAACAATCTCACGCTCGCTCCTCACTGTGGCAGTTCTATTCTATCAGATAAGAAACCGGTTTGCAGTAGATTCCAACCGAACGCTCTGCACTGCAGTACTACGCAGTACTGCAAAAACAATCTGGAATTATAAGTTAATTACTTTAAAAAAGTTCATTGATGTGGCTATTATGGTCATAACTTATAAGTTAACAATGAAACAATATTATCACGCCCATATGATTTCCTATAAGGAGTAGGCAAAGGCCTATCAATACCTAATTGTCGTTAACAACAACCTCAAACCTAGATAAGAGAAAAACAAAAAAGTCTACACACCCTTTTTTTTTTTTTTTTTTTCTCCCGTGCGGAAATCCCCTCGGATACCTCCTTCTGGTGGCATGTCGGACTCGAACCGACTAAAACCGCACGCCGTCTCGGGTACTAGATGCCGGGGAACCAGGTGCACCCTAGAAAGGAAAACCCTGGAACCCCGACGTACCTCGGGCCACCTACGGTTTGTAGACGGCCCCCTCCTGTGTGGGAACACCAATGTTCCCCAGGGCGCGCACGCTCCGCAACGTCCGCGCCGCCATCCAGGCCTGCTTCTGCTAGGGTGACAGATGACCTCATCTGTCACCCCCAGGCTAGCGCTTATGGAGGACGGAGATCGTTCTCCGATCTCCGGCGCCTGAGTCGCCTGTGGTACCTGGCCCGTTCTCGGGCCTGGCGAGTCTACACACCCTAAGAAAAATATCGGTAGGTGTGTGTGAGGTATCAATGAAAGTAATAACTTCGCAATCTACAGCAAAATAACGTTATATCACTATTATATAGCACGAGTCACATATTAATTAAGATTTATTTATTCACTCAAACACACTTCAACACTTCTTGAGGTTAAAAAATATTTTATTATTTTTTTACCTTTGACCCACCCTTTTTACACCACAAACTTGAATAAGTACAAACAAACCTTTCCACACAATTGGAATGCAATTTTAAAATTTTATATACTTAGTATAGATGGGAGATGGAATTTAGAATGGACTAGCTGAACCCCGCGGTGTTACCCGCGGTTATTGTTGTACCGCGAGTAACGCCGCGCGACAAAGTTAGTCTAAAAAAAGTAGCCTAAGTTACTCCCCGGATCATCAGCTACCTGCCAGTGAAAGTCCCGTCAAAATCCGTCCAGCCGGTCCAGAGATTACCCGGAACAAACAGACAGACAAAAATTTTTTTAACTACATTTTTGGTATATGTACCGTGTATACATACATATGCATTTAGTAAGAAGCGGTTATTTTAATATTACAAACAGACACTCCAATTTTATTTATTTGTATAGATGGGACACTTATCTTTGGAAGTGATCCGAGATGGCCAGAACCCGGTGATGCCTTGCTGATACTGGTCTTCAGTAATTGTAGTCCTGGGTCAATACTTTAGCTGTATCAATGCACCAGTTGTCTCCAAATTGTAAATAGTAGCCGCCGCTCAATCTTCACTACGAATTTTGTCCTCATGTGGTCCAAATGAATCGCAGTGATTTTGCTCGACGATTAATTTTGTTAACTTTTTGTTGTCCTGTCACGGTCGCCAAATTTATGTCTATACAGACACAATCCATTTAATAATAAAAGACTTCTTGAAATAGTTATTTCGTAGATTTATTCTAATATTAGACCAGCGACAACGTTCACGTACAAAAGTATATTTTTCTAATTTTTCGTCGGTATATTTACATCAATTTTTAACTAGTTACAGCCACCGTCACGATGATGCGCCTGATGCATTTATTGCGCTTAAGCGCGCACGCTATGATGGCCAGCTGTAGTGTGTTAGGCGTGGCCTGAACATATGTTGAGACCTACCCAAGAATAGTGGAGCAAAATAACAACAAATTGGTATCCAAGAGAAGGCAAGAGATGTCGAGGACGACAACAAATGTGCTGGGAAGATCAGCTGAAACTTACTGCGGGACCCAAATGGAGGAGAGTTGCTCAAGACAGGAAGCAATGGAAACTACTGGAGGAGGCCTTTAACCAAAAGGCACACTGAGTTGAGAGACATCCTCTAGCCAAACGAATCAAACAATACAGTCATAAAGATTAATCTCACCTAGTTTAAGAGGCTTAATAAACAAGTACTACGAAAGCTAGATTGACTGCGATCATTACATATAGTACTAGCTGACCCACGCACCCTCGTTTGCGTCTCCTATAACCCGTAGCGTGATAATTTTCCCCCGTTTTTGTAACATTCTTCATTGTTGCTCCGCTCATGTAAGTCTTAGCGTGATGATATATAACCTATATATATATATAGCCTTCCTCGTTAAATGGACTATCTAACACTGAAAGAATTTTTCAAATCGGACCAGCGGTTCCTGAGATTAGCATACGCTAATCTCAGGAACCGCAGGACTATGGAACATTCCTAAGTTTCAAAAGCCGTAGTCCATATAGTGTAATCTACCATAGTCCATAACACTTTAACAACGCGTGACTACGGCTTTTGAAACTTGTTTTATACTTTTTAAGCGTCGTATTTTGTCGTAGTTGGGTTTTAGTTTTTACTTTTTTTTATTTAAAATGTTTTGGAGCCTCTTTAATACTTATTTTTGTGCAAAGTTTATTTGAAATAGGTACCATAGAAATATAATACTTATCGAATAAATACGGACAAAGTCACGAACAAATGCTAATAATATATATAGATTTAGTGACACGTCATATAACCTTTAAGCAGCGGACAATCAAGACACTTCTAACGATACCTCATTTATTTTATTCTGACTAGTTTAGAAAGAATGAGGGAACAAATAAGCATACCATAGAAATATTACACTTATCGAATAAATACGGACAAAGTCACGAACAAATGCTAATAATATATGTATTTTTGGAATGTACAAATAACGCCCTTTAAAATGATACCAAACACGGCATATTTATCTCAAATTTATTTTTTTACACAGTACTTTATATCGGCTAGAGGGCGACACATTAGATTCAGTGACACGTCATATAGCCTATAACCAGAAGACGATCATGACGCTTCTAGAGACACCTCATTTGTCCAAATCTAATGAGTAGTTAAGGAGCTAGGAGGGAACAAATGAACATACATACATACAAACATAGCCTGTCAAAATCATAACCCTCCTTTGGCTTTGCCGTAATCGGGTAAAAATAAAACACCAATTTACATAGTTTAATTAACTGTTTTACTTAATGATAACATAATCCTCAATACATCTACTATTGCAGCTAGTTGCAGATTTATATTCAATCGTGCCTGTAGTTCTTGATGTTGACCAAAACATAAGCGGGGATTGCAGACCAGCCGATCACCATCAGAGTAGAAAGGAATATTATCTCCTGGAATAAAGAAAAATATGTCATAATTTCGATTTGTAACTTTGAGACAGATAAAATAAAAAAAGATAGATAATGCATGGCCTTGTTATTGTTGCAGCAAAAAAAGTAGCATAGTTTCAAGTAAACAGATGCGTTAACGCACTAACTATGCTAATAAACATTTGCCTCTTATTTTGCATCTAAAGAGTTGAAATTTGTAAAAATCCTTTCTTAGTGGGAACATTAAATTTGTTTTTTAAATGACACTATTATGACACTGCTCAATAGCAGAATCATAACAGCTATTAAAGCATAGCTTGATTAATAGGACAGATGGCTTTAAAACTAACAAAGTAACTTTAAACAAAAAAAAATATTTTGTGTCTCCTTTTCTTTTATTTTTGTATCACCTATATTTTCCTTATTGACCTGACAGTTTTATCACAAACTAGCTAAACGCCGCGTTTCCCGCGGTTATTGTAGTACCGCGAGTAACGCCACGGGGCGAAAGTAGTCTAAAAAGTAACCTAAGGAACTCCCCATATCATTTGCTACCTATCAGTGAAAGTCCGGCAAAATCAGTACGACGATAACCACGAGTAACACCGCACTGTTCAGCTAGTTGTGCAATAAATGTTATGTAAAGTAATGTCCATTCAACTATCCAGACATTATTAAGTGGATGTTAACTTTGCTTGCAACTTCAATGGGTAAAACACATCTCATATCAGTCATCAACATCAACAACAAAAAACAATTAAAAAAAGTTTATATAAAAACCAATTGCTGTTTGTTTCGCTAAAACTTAAGAAGGGCTGAACTGATTTAGCTCATTTTGGTTTTGCAATATTTGTAGTAGTCCAGAGATGGTTTAAAAGGTAATATAATAAAATTACTTGAAAATCCATATATGTCATACATATACAAAGTCGCTGGCACGGTTAGTTATAAATTTAAACATTTACACCTAAAATGTGCCTTGTTATTCTAAAATGACACTGTGACAACTGTTACAGAGAACGAGCTACTACCTACGTATGACTATTTCAATTGGTGAGACCAGTTTCTTTTCATACAATTCATTCATACCACCTAAAGGACTCGGTTCAAATAAAAAAAGGTAGGTAACGCACAGCCTCGTTCTTGTTGAAGCAAAAAAATTGCGTAGTTCCAAGGGTACTTTATAACACAGTACATTCATTTACGCACCAACTATGATATAAACTATGCTACTTTTGGTCAGTATCGTACAAGTATTGACAACTTGGAAGGACTTTAGAATACATACAATCGATTTCGGAGGTGGGGTGAAGGGGGGAGGGGAGGGGAGGGGAGGGGGCCCAGATACCCCCCCTTGAAGGGGGGGTTGCGATTCCTCATAGTTTTTTTTATATGAATTTTTGAAAATTTTTAAGGTTAGGATGCATTTCACAATATATCCAATAGATTTTGGGGAGGGGCTCTAACTTGTGGTTTCCCCTTTTAGAGGGGAATCCCGAATGGGGGCGTTGCGGCTCCTTCTTTTTTGTTGTGCGATCACAAGTCTACCTTTTTTTTTTTACCCGATCTACAGAGTAGACTAACAAAAACATTGGAGGGTTGCGGTTCCTCATTTTTCTTTTGTGTGATCACAAGTCTAACCTAACCTAACCGACAGAGTAGACTTACAAAAACATTGGAGGATTGCGGTTCCTCATTTTTCTTTTGTGTGATCACAAGTCTAACCTAACCTAACCGACAGAGTAGACTTACAAAAACATTGGAGAATTGCGGTTCCTCATTTTTTCTTTTGTGTGATCACAAGTCTAACCTAACCTAACCGACAGAGTAGACTAACAAAAACATTGGTGGGTTGCGGTTCCTGCTTTTTCTTTTGTGTGATCACAACTCTAACTCTAACCCTACAGATTTACTGAATTGGAATCCAACTTTAACCTGTCACTTACAAAATGACGTCGCGTCGCGTCATTAGTGTTGCGTTTTGTTTCTCCTTTTATAAGAAAATATGTCCTTTATTAAAAGTGAATCTTAATACGTAATTGTGATAAAAAATACTCGAAAAGTATTTTTTTTTATATAGTATGGTATGTATTACAATAAAAACGAAATTAAAATGGAAAAAAATTAGACAAAAACAATTTTGAGAGTTTGAAAAAGTTTAAAACGAATAACGAAACGAATAACAAAACGCCGTGACGTTGTCAAAATTATTTTCACGTATTTTGTTAAAAATTTCAAAAATTAATATCTCAAAAAATATGTATTTCCGCAAGTTGAAATTTTAGGAGTAGACTAACAAAAACAAGAACTATCAAACATAAAATTTTCAACTCTCAAATCGATTGTATAGATTCTAAAGTTGAGCCGACAACTTTTACAATACTGACAAAAAGTAGAGTAGTTTCTAAGCATTCTCATTTTCTACCTTTTTCATTTCATCTGAGCAAACTAAAATGTGATATATTTTAAATGATACTGATGAGAGCTTGGTTCATTTGTTCGAAATCGCACATGTTTTGTTATCACTGCCTGATTTATAATGTTGAAAATAATTTAAAATTTTCTAAGACTTCCTTTAACCAAGAAATTCTTGTATTTATATGATCTGAATCTCGGAACACTCTAACGATTTTCATGTAATTCAGTATTAATAAGGTTTCGGGGGCGATAAATTGATTTAGGTAGGATTTCTTTTTTAAATATTTAGCAATATAAATACAATTTGAAACTCGTGAAATATTTTAAACAATAATAACAGTTGCATTGAAAATAGAAGAAAACAAGTGAAGCATAGGATTAGACCAAATCAAATAAAAAAGTATTTTTCATTTTGAATAAAGAATGACACCTAATATTTAAGATTATACATGAAACAAAATACATAGTGATGTGTAAACATAATAACATAGGTAAATGGACTTAGAAATACGGCCAATAAATACAAAAGATAACCTCTTTTACTGTAGTATTACGTAATTAAAAAAATATTTTTATATGCTGAACATCACATGAATACAAAAGTATTTAAAAGCTTATGACTATGAAATGCTTAAAACCCTTTTAAATTTCATCTCTGAGATGTATTTATACACTAGAAAATATAAAAATATCATACGATAAACATACCCCAGTGGAAGCCTTGCTCCTAGCTGGTGTAGCGATTACGCTCATATTTCTCTGCTGTACTGCATTCCTGATGACCTGAGGGTTGGCCCTGAGAAGGTTTCTGATAGCCTGCATTTTGATTTTATAGAAAATTCAACTTTTCACTGACACCAAAAATATCACGGTGAATGAAAGAAAATCAATTAGTCAGTTGTAGGGTTGAGCACACAAGTATCGATTTTGTTTCGATTAAAGTTCGGTTTTTGACATCGATTAGTCTTCAATTTATTGGTTGTCACGTTAAAAGTTGAGATCATACTATGTTTATGAATACTTTATAAAATCTACCAGTTATAATGAAATCGATGGACAAATAAAGGAACTATAACGTAAATAAAAACTAATTACGACAAAAAACGACGCTGAAAAAGCATGAAACAAGTTTCAAAAGCCGTAGTCACGCGTTTTTAAAGTGTTATGGACTATGTATATTACTAAGTTTCAACGTCGTTTTTTGTCATAGTTGGGTTTTAGTTTTTACTTTCTTTTTATTACAAATGTTTTGGTACCTCTATAATATTAATTTCCCTGCGAAGTATATTTTAAATAGGCACCATAGAAATATCACAATTATCGAATAAATACGGGCAAAGTCACGAGCAAATGCTAATCTATATATATATATATATATATATATATATATATATATATATATATATCTATAAAAGAGGAAGGTGACTGACTGATATACCCAGAGATCAAAGCACAGCCCAAACCACTGAACCTAGAATCCTGAAATTTTGCATGTAGGTTCTTTATATAATGTAAGTGAGCACTAAGAAAGGAATTTTGGAAATTCCACCCCTAAGGGGGTAAATCAGGTGATGAAAGTCTGCGGGAGCAAAGCCGCGTGCAAAAGCTAGGAATATATATATTTTTGAACAAGTAACGCCCTTTTATGTGATACCACACGGCATATATCTCTCAAATTATTTTTTTTAATACAGTAATAGTCGGCTAGAGGGCGCCACATTAGACGTAGTGACACGTCATATAGCCTATAACCAGCGGACAATCAAAACGCTTCTAAGGATACCTCATTTGTCTTATTCTGACTAGCAGTTTAGAAAGGAGGGAACAAACAGGTACACCATAGAAATACCACACTTATAGAATAAATACGTACAAAGTCACGAGCAAATGCTAGTAATATATGTATTTTTGAAATACGAACAGTAACGCCCTTTCCAATGATATATTTATATCATTTTTATATAATGACATATTTATCTAAAATTTATTTTTTTATACAGTACTTTGGCGCCACATTAGATTCAGTGACACGTCACATAGCCTATAACCAGCAGACGATCATGACGCTTCTAACGACACCTCATTTGTCCATTTCTAATGAGTAGTTAAGGAGCTATGAGGGAACAAATGAACATACATACATAGCCTGTCAAAATCATAGCCTTTCTTTGGCTTTGCCGTAGTTGGGTAAAAATATGACCAGTATAACATAATCGGTTAACTAAATGGAATATGCGTAAACACACTTAAATGAATATGCAAACAACAAATCATTTATTCTCTTATTATAATAGATTGACTATTACTCTTTACACTATCACTTATTCTTCTTTCAAGAAATTATTCCGTATTCTTCTTAGTTATTTGGCTTACTTTTCATTAAATTAGAATAAATTCTTAGTCGATTTTGCAGTACGACATCAAGTGCAACTCTAAGCTTACATGGAATGTTTAAGATACTAATTGGAATGTACCTGATGGCTCTGGATCACGGGTTCAAATGAATAGACAAATAATTTTAAACGAAAACAGTTTAATTATATTATAGCATTCTGTTGTTCATGATAAGCTGACAATTCTTCTTCTAATTTATCCTTGCCACATACTTCTCTCAAATGCCTATTAAGTTTGCTGTTACCCTGAAATAAAACAAAGAAGTTTTCGTTTAGAAAAGTTTAAATTTAAAAAAGTGTTACGGGTTTACGTTTAATAATCAATTGAAGGTTGTCGATTTTTTTTGTGTTGAAATGTCACTGTCATCGCCATTTTAGTCGATTTTAACTATCTTTTACAGTTTTCTTTACTTTAAATCTATAAGTAGCAGTATGCTGAATTAATTAATTTATTAAATTTTGTATTCAAAATCTCAAACAAAAGATGTACCCAATAAAACACTTTATACAAAAAATTAGTTTTTCGAAAAAAGGACAGAACATAATATAATCGTTTTGGCTAAAACCATCGTATTTTCTGACTTCTTTTCGACATTATGTTTTTTAACATAAAGATGGCAAACGCGCAGACAGATCACTATAGAAAGTGATTACCGACGTCCAATAACGTATGTGACTTTGGAGTTTTATTTACTTTGCTTCCGCTTGAGTACAAAGACAAAACACAATTAGAAATAGGTTGGTTGACAAAATTTTAAAAATTGTGTTATAGTATACCATAATATATATTTTACCGCGACCATCCATCTATACGAATAAATAAAATTGAAGTGTCTGTTTGTAATATTAAAATAACCAGTTTTTACTAAATGCATATGTATGTATACAAGGAACATATACGAAACAGGTAGTAAAATTTTTTTTTGTCTGTCTGTCTGTTTCTTCCGGGTAATCTCTGGAACGGCGGGACCGATTTTGACGGGACTTTCACTGGCAGGTAGCTGATGATCCAGGGAGTAACTTAGGCTACTTTTTTAGACTAACTTTGTCCCGCGGCGTTACTCACGGTATGACGAAGACTTCAGGTTCAGGAAGGTTCAGCTAGTAATTAATAATTAGAAACTCTAATCTATCCGATTTATTGCGTTTCATTTTCCTTTTAATATTTAATCTAAAATTACAGCATTCGTGATGTCATGTTTCGTTGGTGAGTGCGAAACTGCAGGCCCAATGATGCAATTAAGCATCTCAACAGGTCGCCATGGTATGGGTCACCATGCTGCATTGTTGCATTCGCAATGAGTATATGACCACTCTTGGATTCTGCTAATACTTTTCATCGGACAAAGTTTTACATAAGAATTTTAACAAAAATAAAACCGACTTCAAGTTTCGACTCGATTTCTCTTGGATGCCATCATCAGATATTGATGTCCTTATCACCTTATCATGGTACCAGCGTTGAGACATCTTCTTTCCATTAAAAAAAAACAAATCATCGAAATCGGTTCATAAGCTACGAAGTTATCCGCGAAAACACATAAACAAAATATATATATTGAGAAATCTCCTCCTTTTTTGAAGTCGGTTAAAAAAACCTAGGGTAATCTATACAAATAAATAAAATTGAAGTGTCTGTTTGTAATATTAAAATAACCACTTTTTACTAAATGCATATGTATGTATACACGATACATATACCAAAAATGTAGTTAAAAATTTTTTTGTCTGTCTGTCTGTCTGTTTGTTCCAGGTAATCTCTGGAACGGCTTGACGGATTTTAACGGGACTTTCACCGGCAGGTAGCTGATGATCCAGGGAGTAACTTAGGCTACTTTTTAGACTAACTTTGTCCCGCGGCGTTACTCGCGATACTACAATGACCGCTGGTAACACTGCGGGGTTCAGCTTGTTTACCTTAAAGCTCTTTCCACAGAGATGACACTGGACTTCTTTGACCTTCGCCCGTGACGTATGCTCTCTGACGTGACGTAATAAAGACTTGCGACTCGTAAACTTGTGGCCGCATAAAGAGCATGAAAAGTTTTTGGTCGCCGAATGCACTCGGGCTATGTGGGATGACAAAGCACTTGGATTTGGGCAAATACGGCTGCAGATTGGGCAGTCATACCTAAAAAGAATTGTATTGTTTATTGTAGTTAATTGACCTGTAATATTAATAATAATAATAACATTTATTGCACGAAAAGAAGATACGAATTGTTCAACTTAAAACTAATTTATGTTAAAAATCGAACATGAGATAGCCTCTGTTGCAAAAACTAGTTAGAAACCTGTATTTCGCCATTTCCCACAGGAATTTCAACTTAACTAGTGTTTATAATAAAATAAAGTTTAATAAATCTATACAAATAAATAAAATTGGAGTGTCTGTTTGTAACATTAAAATAACAGCTTTTTAATCAATGCATGTGTATGTATACACGATACATATACCAAAAATGTAGTTAAAAAAAATTTTGTCTGTCTGTCTGTCTGTCTGTTTGTTCCGGGTAAACTCTGGAACGGCTGGACGGATTTTGACGGGACTCTCACTGGCAGGTAGATGATGATCCAGGTAGCAACTTAGGCTACTTTTTTATACTAACTTAGTCCCGCGGCGTTAACCGCGGGAGAGAAAGACAGACATTTTTTTTTAAATACCTTTTTGGCATATGTATCGTGTATACATACATATGCATTAATTAAAAAGCGGTTATTTTAATATTACAAACAGACACTCCAATTTTATTTATTTGTGTGTTAATTTTATTTTTAATTATTAATTTAATTTAATTTATTTTTTTCCGAAGTCATAAACATATGTATACCGTTAAATTTTATCCAGTATACAAAAAAATGTAATAAATTATATACGAAAACCTTCCTCAAGAATCACTCTATGTATTACTAAAAACCGCATAAAAATTGGTGCTATAGTTTTTAAGTTTATCGCGAACAGACAGACAGACGCGGTGGAGTACTTTGCTTTATAACATGTAGTGATAGTGCAATAGTCGTACGAAACAACATTGAAATTACCGGAGTCTCAAACCATTTCCTGATGGTTTTGGGGCCCTCCCAACGGACATGACAGTTTACTCTTCCTATAAAATTACTGAACTTATACAAGAACTGGACAAAATAGAAATGGAACCACATGGGAAGCACCATTTTCAAAATAAAAAAAATATCATAAAAATCGGTTAACCCAAGGTCGAAAATACAGTCGAATTGATAACCTCCTCCTTTTTGAAGTCGGTTACAAAGTAAAATTTTAACAATAACATCTAGGTACTTGAAATGGGACCAAATTGATAAACATTTTAAAACAGTCGAATTGATAACGTCCTCCTTTTTTGAAGTCGGTTAAAAAGAATAATTTTCCCTAGATTTTGCAACATTTTTAATAATACTCCGCTCCTGTTGGTCACAATGATATTAAAGCCTTCCTCGATAACTCAGCTATCTAACATGAAATATTTTTTCAAATCGGACCAGTACTTCCTGAGATTAGACCGTTTAACCAGGCAAACAAACTCTTCAGCTTTATAATATTAGTATAGATAAGCCTCTGTCACCTCTAATATGTCACCTTATTTCTCCAAAACCACTGAACCGAATTCGATGGAAATATAAATGCATCGTAAAAACGTAGATGGCTCCGTTTTGATTCACAATAAGATAGGCCAAATGACATTGCAAAAAGAATCTGGAACTATTTTTACGTCACGAATACGATATTAGTTTATTAAAAAAAAGAAAACAAATTAAACATAACAAAAGGTTATCAATGTTATATGAATTCTTAAAATAAAATAAATCACAATCAAACTACAAAAAGAAGTCGCCCGAACAGGGACTTGAACCCTGGACCCTTGGATTAAAAGTCCAATGCTCTACCGACTGAGCTATCCGGGCAGTGGTAATATCATCGAAATAGCTTAGTACAAGGTTAGGAGCATAGAGTTTTTATAGATAGAGTGGGATAGACATGATGCTACCTGAACGTTCAAAGGTTACAAAAAGAGAGTAGATCGTGTTACGCCATCTGTCTTTCTCAACTGACACATGCATAGTAAAGGTCTGACGTGACACCGACGTAGTGACGTCACACTGTGTCAATCTCGGAATGCGCGACCTTGTTTTCTTATACCACAGTTATTCTGCTATGTAGCTTTTCCGCGCAAACTGTGCAAACGCGAGTAGCGCGAGACAAGTAGGTACCGCGATTGTCTCTCTCTTTCTAACTGAGGGACAGCTGGAAGTCTGTCGCCTGCTGTATGTATAATAACTTTATGTTTAGGAGAGTTTTTAAAGATATTTATTCGACAGCGAAAGGAGGGTTATATTTTTCGAGTGTATATATTGTATATGTATGCTTCTTTGGCACGCCCTAGAGCCTAAACGGCTTGTCGTATTTTTATGTGAGTGGTGTCAATAGATTCGTCTTAGTCGTGAGAGGGACAAGGGGTGCATAAAAAAAGGTTTTTTTCACTTCTTTCAATCGTTTCAGTTCTTCAATGAATTTAATAAAGATGGCAGATATTCTCTCTCTCTTTGCCTAGCCTTATCCCATTTCAATTGGGGTCGGCTCTCCTCGTCATTCTTCGCCAGACAGTTCTGTTCTGGGTCGTCAAGACATTAATTTGGGCTTTCTTTAGGTCGTTATTGATGACGGACATCCAAGTTAGGGGGGGTCTACCGCGCTTCTTTGGGCCGGTGTTTATAGCCAGGACTTGTCTCGTCATGTGCTCTTCAGGTCTTCTCATTACATGGCCATACCACCTGAGACGTGCTTCGCTGAGTTTGTCTTCTATGGCAGATATTCTGTTTTTTTTTTTAATAATTTGTTAATTGTTTTTTGTTGTTGATGACTGACATGAGATGTGTTTTACCCATTGAAGTTGCAAATAAAGTTTACTCCCACTTAATAATGACTAAATAGTTGAATGGACATTATTTTACGTAACATTATTGCACAACTAGCTGAACCCCGCGGTGTTACCCGCGGTTATTGTTGTACCGCGAGTAACGCCGCGGGACAAAGTTAGTCTAAAAAAAGTAGCCTAAGTTACTCCCTATATCATCAGCTACCTTTCTGTCTGTTTGTTCCAGAGATTACCCGGAATAAACAGACAGACAGACAGACTGACAAACAAGAATTGTAAAAAATACATTTTTGGTATATGTACCGTGTATTAATTACATACATATGCATTTAGTACAAATCGGTTATTTTAATATTACAAACGGACACTCCAATTTTATTTATTTGTATAGACTAGCTGAACCCCGCGGTGATACCCGCGGTTATTGTTGTACCGCGACTAGCGTCGCGGGACAAATATGAAAGTCCCGTCCCGGAAAAAACAGACAGACAGACAAACATTTCTGGTATATGTACCGTGTATACAAACATTTAATAAAAAACGGTTATTTTAATATTACTAATAGACATTCCGATTTTTACTCGACTACGGCAAAGCCAAAGGAGGGTTATGATTTTGCATATATAGTTTGTATGTATGTTCATTTGTTCCCTCATAGCTCCTCCTAGCACTACTCATTAGAACTGGACAAATGAGGTGTCGTTAGAAGCATCATGATTATCTGCCGACCCTCTAGCCGACATAAAGTACTGTATTAAAAAACGAAGCTGAAAAAGCGTGAAATAAGTTTCAAAAGCCGTAGTCCATGAAGTGTAATGTACCATAGCCTATACACTTTAACAACGCGTGACTTCGGCTTTTGAAACTTGTTTCATGCTTTTTCAGCGTAGTTTTTTGTCGTACTTGGGTTATAGTTTTTACTTTTTTATTTATTTGTATAGAATAGATATCTATACATCTATACAAATAAATAAAATTGGAGTGTCTGTTTGTAATATTTAAATAACAGCTTTTTAATCAGTGCATATGTATGTATACATGGTACATGTACCAAAAATGTAGTTAAAAATTTTTTTGTCTGTCTGTCTGTCTGTCTGTTTGTTCCGGGTAATTTCTGGAACGGCTTGACGATTTTGACGGGACTTTCACTGGCAGGTAGCTGATGACCCGGGGAGTAACTTAGGCTACTTTTTTTAGACTAACTTTGTCGCGCGGCGTTACTCGTGGTACCGCGATATCCGCGGGGTTCATACTATATATATATATACTCACACTCTCTCTTGATGCTGAAGAGCTGTCCTCATATGCGCCAACAAACTCTTCCTGGTGGTATACCCCACCCCGCAAGTTACACAGACATGAGGCTTGTCAGTACTGATGATGGAGTGCTTCTTCTTATGCTGGGTTAGAGTATATGGACTACTGAAGTTAGCTGAACAGAGTTCGCAGGAGAACTTGCGTTGGATGTGCTTTCTGGAAGACATTAATACATATTAACAAATACAATTTTAACAAAAATAAAACCGACTACAAGGTTCGACTCGATTTCTCTTGGATGCCATCATCAGATATTAATGTCCTTATCATGGTACCATCGTTGAGACATCTCATTTCCATTAAAAAAAGAATCATCAAAATCGGTTCATAAACGACGAAGTTATCCGCGAACACACAAAAAAAAAGAAAAAAATATATACAGTCGAATTGAGAAACCCTCCTTTTTTGAAGTAGGTTAAAAATTAAACAGATATTGATTGCCTCAGCCTCAGCGTACGCGACTGCTGTGCTGTGAGGTCTCGGGTTCGATTCGATCCTCAGGTCGGAATAATTATTCATATGATTTGCAGATATTTATTTTGTAGTTTGGGTGTTTTCTATGTATAAAAGAACATAGTGGGAGAGCCACGCTTCGGCGTGAATGGGCCGGCTCGACCGGAGTGATACCACGGCCTCACAGAAAACCGGTGTGAAATAGCACTTGCGCTGTGTTTCGAGTGAGTGAGGATACCTGAAGATACCCCAAACCCTCCCCCCATCCTCCTCCACATCCCCCAATGGCCGGCAACGTACTTGTGACGCCTCTGGTGTTGCGCTTGTCCACGGGCGGTGGTAATCGCTTACCATCAGGTGATACGTCTGCTCGTTAACCCCTATACCATAAAAAAGACCTGAGTTGAATTTGAATGTATCTGTATGTTACACTTTCAAGGTTAAACCACTGCAGTCTATCACACAACGCCATCTAGTCCCAAGCTAAGCAGAGCTTGTGTTATGAGTACTAGACAACTGATACAAATACATATATACTTTTTTTGTAAATACATACATATTATACATAGAAAAGACCCAAACTCCGAAACAAATATTTGTAGATCATACAAACATTTGGTTCGACCCGGGAATCGAACCCGAGACCTCACGATCAGCAGTCGCACACGCCAACCGCGAGACCAACGAGGCAGTCAATTGTCGTGGAGATACTTTGATTCTTGAGAAAAGACATACATATATACCTACATCATATGTGTTCTAACAGCGGCTTGGTTCTCGTAACGCTTGCCGCAGACATTGCATGAGTAGGTACGATTACTGGTTTTGCTCATGTGAAACCTTTTCAAATGCTGTTGGAGGCAGCTGGCATTTCTGTAAACACAAAAATCTATACTAATATATAAAGCTGAAGAGTTTGTTTGTTTGTTTGTTTGAACAAGCTAATCTCAGGAACCGCTGGTCCGATTTGAAAAATTCTTTCAGTGTTAGGCTATAGGCTATATATCATCACGCTAAGACCTACAGGAGCGGAGCAACAATGACGAATGTTACAAAAACGGGGGAAAATTATCACATTACGGGCAATAGGTCATCAACAACAGTAAATAAACCTTTTAAAAGTGTAAAAGTGACTTTATTAAAAACACTCTTAAAATCATAATTTCACTTAGATATTAATTTTCGCCGAGGTCGCTAGGTGAATTAATATTTATTGCACTGTAGCTTATACTGAATTGAACTGCGGCCCACGAGACAACCATTTTATATCCATACTAGTTGTTGCCCGCGGCTCCGCCCGCGTATATGTCGGTTATCGCGGCAAATAGTAGCCTATGTGTTATTCTGATGTATAAAGCTATATTACTGTAAAGTGTTTTTTATAGGGAGTAGAGCCACGCTTATATCAGCACTGTTGGGCCGACTCGACCGGGGCGGTACGGTCCCCGGTCGAGCCGGAGTCGGAGTCGGGCACAGAAAATCCGTAATGATTATGGTGACCACCACTCTTGGATTCTGCTTATGCTTTCCATTAGGTGGAGTAGTCATTTTGGCAGGCAATACATAAAAAAAGTTTCATACAAAACCGTTCAGTAGTTTTTGCGTGAAAGAGTAACAAACATTCATCCATCCATACTTGTAAACTTACTAGTTCCTACTCGTACATAAAAGTTCGTTCACGATACCAGGAAAGCGCCCGCCAGCGAAAGCGCTCGAAACAACCGCGCAACATTCAATTTATTTTCGACGCTATGTATATCGAGGTAAGGTTCATTATTCCGTGGCTTAGGAAATCAACGAGAACTTTCGGATGTTTAAGCCTGTCTGCATGTAGTGTTTGTTCTGGAATATTTTTTCGTAGCAATAGTCCCATACTGAACATAAGCCACTCCTATGAAGCTTTGTCCCACTACACACGCTGTCCAGACGGGTTGTTAAAGGGTTTATGTCAAATGTTCCTTCTCTCTCCAGTGCTGTTGTCCTGGTAGTTTGCTCCCTCACTCGGCTCTTACGACACTAACGGGATACATAGAGGCGGTGACTTACTGAAAAACATTTCCACACAGATGACACGCTGCACTGTCCTCTTCTTTCTTGTGGCACTTTCTAGCGTGAGTGTCGCGTTGTCTCTTTCGCACTTTAACACCGCAATGGTTACAGATATATCGCTCTCTGTGTACGGCGCGGTGTGCGCGAAGCACAGCGGTGCTTGCGAAGCGAAGTGTACATAGAAGACACACATATTCGCCGTTGGACTGTTAAATATTAAAAAATACATACAAAATTGTCGTCTATCACATTCATAATTATACTTACTAATCTATAACATATAATTCCCATGTCACAATGTTGCTCATAATGAATTCCAAAACTATCTAACCGATTCAGCGTTTGGAAAACTTCGTCTGGTATTTTCATGGTCGATCCCACAGTGCCTAAAGACAAAAGTCTTTTATCAGTGCGTCCTACCCCTCATGACTTACAGAGCCGAAACGTGGACACTTATGTGGCTGGTCCACAAGTTCAAAGTTGCTCAACGTGCTATGGAGAGGGCTATGCTCGGCGTTTCTCTGAAGAATCGCATCAGGAATGAGGTGATTCGGCAGAGAACCAAGGTCATCGAAATTGCCCAAAGGATTAGCAAGCTGCAGTGGCAGTGGGCTGACCATATTAGCCGCAGAACTGATTACCGTTGGGGTAAACGGGTTCTTGGGTGGAGACCACGTCTCGGCAAACGTAGTGAGGGACGTCACACAGACAGGCACACCCACAGAGAAAAACAGACAGACACACAGATATCGACATCAAACTTATAACACACCTCTTTTTGCGTCGGGGGTTAAAAGAATAGAAAAAAAGGCAAAGGTATTATTTTTAAAAGACAACTATTAATAAATCCTATGTCGTGGGAGACTTTACAAAGATACATGAAACGGACACAAGGTACAGCCAGATTCGGAACAACAATTTGTGGATCAAAAAAACTATAATGTCATGCTTAAATTACTATGTGTATATGTATCTGCAGGCAGTAAGGTAGTAGGTACATACAATCAATTAGAACGAAAACGAATTACGTTACCTCTTCATGCCTCATCATATGAGCCTGATAAGAGTCCTTGAATAAAAAGCCCAAAGCACAATTGTAACATTTGAACTCAGCGTCTAAGTACTTCTTGTTTCTTCTCTGGCCTTCTAATTCTCCTTTCTGCTCTTCTACAGACAGAAGAATCTTCTCATAATCATTTACGATGTCTTCAATTTCGATGTCGTGTTTTGTGTTGTCTGTAATTTTAATAATTATGACTATATAATACAGCCACGGTGGCGTAGTGGTGCGTATGCGACTGCTGATCACGAAGTCTCGGGATCGACTCCCAGGTGGAACCAAATTTTGGTATGATCTGCGCCACCGAGGCAGTTCAAAGTTCAAGTTCAGTATAATATGTACGTCATCATCATCTTCCTAGATTTTATTATTTCCAAAAATTTTTCAACCGGTTTTAACTGAATATCAGTATTTACACACACATTTACAAGCATTGGACGTATGAGAATGCATTCGCATGAACTTTGTCATCAACACAAGCAGCATACTTCTAAAGGGGGTTTCGGCATGTACCACGCTGATTGGACAGGTTGGTATAGGATTAGTCGACTCTTACGACACACTTGGAATAAATTTAAAATTATTTATTTAAAGAAAACTATTAAATAAACCATACCTGTTTCTTCAATGATTTCTTCTTTATAATTACATAAACTTTCATGACCAACATCTTCATTGTTTTCATTGCTATCTTCAGTTTTACCAGATCCATCGTTCAATTCAGCAGCCTCTAAACATTCTGTACCCGTATTTTCGTAATAGTACTCTCTAAAATCATTAGGTACCTCAGAATTGTCTAATTCTAATTTCGATTGCATTTTAGAAGCTTCTTTCGACGCCGAGTCTGCGTCATAAGTATCAATACCAACTGAACAATCTTCTGCGGGGTCTTTTGGTGAATATTCATCAAAATCGTGGTTCCCATCATCGAATTGAACATAATCATTGCTCTGATCTCTGTTATCGTCGGTGTAGCGGAAAAACAGCTGGGTAGCGCTATTTGGTAAGCAACTATCTTCTGGACATAATATAAGTGTCTCAATATCACTTCTGTGCAAATTAATTGAACATTTTTCACTGTAATGAATGAATATTAACTGTATTACGGGTCTATTTTGCATAGAAATTAAGTTTCCTTCCATTGTCATTTCATGTCAGGATACAATTCAAATGGAATATAATAGGATTGAGAACAGTCTGCGTCATCCCTTTAATCGGAGCAACAGGGAAAAGAGCGCACGTCATCCGATTAAGCAGCTTAGCAAGAAAAAAATCTACAGTAAAGAATAGTTCGCAACGTCCGACCTGTCAAACTACGCGGTTATGAGATAATTAATCCTAACGTTTCGACCACGCTGCATTGGTTTTTATCAAAAGTGGATGGATTAAAACGTATATAATACTTACCTATTACAACAAGATCAGAACTTAATAAAATAAATCTTTGAAATACTTAGCTTCTACCCTCAAATTATTTGAAACTTTTGTATCAGACTCGTTACAATTTCGAATTAAATTATTTTCTTTTGCGATCATAGTTACAGCACTTCATAAATTCCCTGTAGAAAAGTACCTTTTAGTCATTTTTTTTCATACAAATCCCTTTGATTTTGTTTCACATCAATGAGTAGGTACTCCTAAATATTTTGTGAACCTTACAGTATTGAAAAAGAAAAAATAATACATTGCTAAACACTACAATCAGTCAAAATAAGATGCTTCACAGGTATGAAGACAAGATTTCTTAAAAGAAAAATATAGGTTTGCTCCAGGGTTGCATACTGGGTCCAGAATAATTTCTCAGGAACTAGCAAGAAAAAAGTTCATGTACTGGCCAAGATGTTGAACTTGCAGTGCTTTTAGGTTTAAATACACTACCATGTGAACCCATTTGTAACAATAGTCAGCAAGTGCAAGTCTTAACTTTTGATCGGGGGAAAGCATTAAAGCAAATTTGACTATTCGTACTAATATTATAAATCCGAAAGTAACTCTATATGTACGCATTCACAGTTCGATTCTTGAGGAAGAACATAGACTACACTTTATTGCGATAGCCAAACAGAGCCGATGCAAAAGCTAGTAAGTTGTATAAATTACTTTTTTTTTATAAAACCTTACCTAAACAGGACAGGATACTCATGGCTTCGTTTAATACATATTAACTTGAAAACCCACAGTTTATTGACCATGTGACAGCAGATATAACACAGCTGGGAGTCAGGGCATAACTGGAAAGAACAATGTTGAGTGTATTTTTGCTACTACTATTTTTAATGGTTATCGGTTTATCCATGTGGTGTCAGATGAAGAATACGGAGTATCATATACCTATTTATTCAATGGGTGTCGTAAGAGAAAGAAAGAAAGAATACATTTATTAGCCACATTCACAAAGGACAGGAGAAAATAAGGTACATTTTAACAATACTAAACCACAAACAAACATAATACAAAACAAAAGACATAAATAAATAAATATTTCGGACATCTTACAAACAACGCCATCTAGTCCCAAACTAAGCAGAGCTTGTATTATGGGTACTAGACAACTGATATAAATACTTATATACTTTTTTTTTTGTAGTTACATACATATTATACATAGAAAACACCCAAACTCCGAAACAAATATTTGCAGATCATACAAACATTTGGTCCGACCCGGGAATCGAACCCGAAATCTCAAGGACAGCAGTCGCGTACGCTACCACTGCTCCACCGAGGCAGTTAAGAAAAAAAACAAAAAAAACAAAAAAGAAAGTGACATAATCTAGCTGTATGAGTATGTGACTAAAGGGCCACAGCTCAGCTTATACTGCGGTCCTGGGAGTGACCACAGCGCTGATTTTCAGCTGAAGCCCGAAGAAGAGGTGAATAAGGGTCAACTATGCAGGGCAATCCCACTGCAGAAGGTAAACTTGACACAAACACAGTCTTTGCCATCATTAAGGAAAAATACCAAATCTAGTATGCTAAGACCAATGTATATAGGCTGTACTGTGCTATTTTATCTCAACAACTATGTTTGCAGTACAGTCATAATGAGATATAACAATATACATTTAATATACATCTATACAAATAAATAAAATTGGAGTGTCTGTTTGTAATATTAAAATAACCGCTTTTTAATAAATGCATATCTATACTAATATATAAAGCTAAAGAGTTTGTTTGTTTGTTTGAACACGCTAATCTCAAAAACCACTGGGCCGATTTGAAAAATTATTTCGGTGTTGCATAGTCCATTTCTAGGAAGACTATAGGCTATATACCATCACGTTTGGACCAATAGGAGCGGAGCACCAATGAAAAATGTTTCGAAAACGGCGGAAAATTATCACACTTCGGGCAATAGAAGACGCAAACGAGTTTGCGTGGGTCGGCTAGTGTATGTATACACGATACATGTAGCATCTGTTTATTCCGGGTAATCTCTGGAACGGCTGGACTGATTTCGACGGGACTTTCACTGATAGGTAGCTGATGATATAGGGAGTAACTTAGGCTACTTTTTTTGTGTTACCCGCGCTTATTGTCGTACCGCGGGTAAAGCCGCGGGGCGAAGCTAGTCTGTATATAAAAGAAAGTCGTGTTAGTTACACTTTTTATAACACAAGAATGCTTGAAACAATATTGGCTGAAAATTGATGGGGAGGTAGGTTAGAACCAGGAGACAGACATAGGATACTTTTTACATAGAATTCTCTTTTTGTTTACTTTGCCCTCGGCTCAGCTAATTTTAAATAAAGTTAAGTTCAATGATGCAGGATCATCTTAAAAGGTCTCCATAGTGTTGGTCACCATGCTGCGATGTTGCATTGTCTGCATACGCAATGAGTATGGTGACCACTACTCTTGGATTTTGCTCATGTTTTCAGTCAATTGGTACTACATATAAAACAAAACCTCCTACATAAATGTTGTTTAAAACATTAGATAAATGAAAATGTACATTTATCAGTAAAAAAAACATGCTTTTAATTTATGACTAACAATTAAACATATTATTTGCAACATAGATACATCTGCTTGTTTGCCCACTTTTCATAAAAATACATAGTTCCATTAGGACTAAGACTCATCTACAAGTAACTAAAAATTAAAGAAAATTAAAGAGCCTGTATTTTTATTTCCAGATTTCATAACTAAGAAGTAAGTATATTTTCTACTAGCTACACCCCGCATGTAAAGCCATTCCAGAGATTTCCCGGAACAAACGGATAGGCAGACAAAAAAAATATTTAAATACATTTTTGATAATGCACTGTGTATACATACATATGCATTTATTAAAAATCAGTTATTTTAATATTACAGTCACTCCAATTTTATTATTTTGTATTGATTTTGTTACTAAGAAGTAAGTATGTTTATATTAATTAGATAAATATCTACTTGAATAGATTTTATTACTGAACTAGCTGACCCACGCAATCTCTTTTACGTCTCCTATTGCTTTTCTAAAACATTCTTCATTGGAGATCCGCTCCTATTGGTCTTTGCGTGATGATATATATATAACGTTCCTCATATGACATATCAAACACTAAAATAATTTTTCAAGTCAGACCAGTGCTTCCTGAGATTAGCGCGTTCGAGCAAACTCTTCACCTTTATATATTAGTATTACAGTATTTATATATGTTCGAGTCATGTAAAAAATATTTAGAAAAGTAGAAATACAAAAAAGTTACATTCATGGTCACAACTTCTCTATACTTTTCACGTGTCTCTTCAGTCGTGTCTGCATTGACAGGATTATGACAAATAAAACACAAAAACGAAGACATTTTTCCATTAACTGCCTTTTTAGTTTGTAGAAAGCAACTTGAATCTTTATTTGTAAACAAAACCCTCTATATTTTTTTTTTTAACATTGATTTGACACATGACTGCTCGTGTTTTTGACAGCTAAATCTAATCGATTACCGGGTGTTCGATACTTGCTGACATTTTTTACTATTATTAATCTTCAGTGAAATCAAAAAATGAAATAAAATATAATGTATTTAACAAATTACCCGTTTTTCCTACTGCCACTTATAATTAGAGTATTTTTTATCTTGCCCTAAAATATTTTTTTAATCGAGGTCTGACGGTTTTATACTACTTTTTATTCCAATCAATGACTAATATATTTTTCACTATGTTAATTGTATGTGTGTGTCTGTAACAAACTGAGTACTTTCTCCGATTCAAACGTCTGTTGTAGCTGAGTTACTTTTAAAACATAAGCGGAAAGAAACTATGAAAACTATGATTTTTTCACTTAATACGAAACTTTAAAAAAAAATAATGTGATAGAAACTCTTGTGTACTGTTATAATTTTAAATTAATGTAAAGTTTCTTTTATTTCATACATAATAACATAACACATCGAATTATTTAATTAAATTACGAATAATACTTATTTCAAACTAAAAATATAGAATTTTGATGTTCTAATACATCGACTAAAATTTTCGTAACTGATAGTGCAACACTAAAAGTCACGTCAGATCAGAATCGGAAAAAGGATAAATTTTGTGCCTTGAAGCATATTAATGCAATAAAATTAACACTGTTTCGACAGTATTACAAACAATACGAGAACTGTAATTAGAACAATTAATAGTGCATTCCCTTTAGACTCGTGTTGAATAGAAAACTTTGTGTTAATACGTTTTTATCGGTCAACGAAAATGATTTGATGTGCTACAAATAAGCGTTTAAATTGTATGAATTGGTGTAGGACTTTTTAATTAGCTGTTTGCGTCGTCTACATTGTGCGTGCGACAATTGCCGGACATTTGATTCTCGAGATTGCTATTTATTAACCAATGGAGTCAAGAACGTGCACCGTGTTTCAAATTATTTTTGCGAGTACAAAATATATTTGATGAACGACCCCTGGGATATCGATGAGTCTACCTGTGAGTATTCTTTATTTAAATTAATTATAGGTGTTTACCGATGTACGCTGAATATATTTCTATAATCTAATTATAATAGTTTTGCTGTAATAGGTCATTTGCAGACAACATAGTGTGATTCTTATTAGATAAAGTATAATTAATGATTAGTTTTTGAACAGTTAGAATGTTTTTTTTTTTTAATTTGTTATGTTGATATGTTTTTGTTATAAACATTGTTGTCATTGCTCATTTGTTTAAATGTCTTTATAAAATTTAAAGTTGTATTATTTTTTGAACATACTATTATTGTGATACCAACATTTTAAAATACATTTTAACATTAACAAGACCTTGAAGCTATAACTATACTTAATTGAACAATAAAGCCTATATTTTTTGTGATAAAAAAGAAATTGTTTGTCATACCTGAGCAATTTTTAATTTTTATTAAATTTAGTATGCAGTGGGTTTAGGGGGTGTTTAATTGATCTACCTAGGATTAATAATTAGAGCAGGGGTTCCCAATCTTTTTCAACCTACGGCGCACTTTCAAGATTACAATATTGTCAGGGCGCCGTCGGCCCTCCGTACCTAGCCATTAGACATAGATAGAATCAAAAGAGTTAGGTACGTACAATAGTAGTTATTATTGGTTGCAAGGCACAAAAATTTAAACATAAATGCAAATAATTAACCCTTTCCGATAATGATAGAAGACCGACTCGCGGCGCACCTCGCTACTTCCTGCGGCGCCCCAGGGCGCCGCGGCGCACGCTTTGGGAACCCCGGAATTAGAGAATTTACCAAACAAACATATCAAGTAAAGCTCAGTCATCTGACTAAACGCTAAATGTATTTAAGATGAAAAAGTACACCTTGTCGAAATAATTGTAGTACAAACTTGCTGATTCCTGCTGTGTTACGAAAACAGTTGGTAATGCTGCAGGGCCAAGCTACTCTAAACAAGTGGCATAAGTGTAGATAGTGTTGGTGCACCCGCACCCCATTGTAGTTACTGTCCGTTCAGTAGTTTTTGCATGAAGGAGTAACAAACACACAGCCACCCATACTTACAAACTTTTGCGTTTATAATATTAGTAGGAATTAGGATAAACATATAACTAGGTATTTGATATTCTAACAGATAGGCTTTTCATACATTTGAGTCAGCCTGTGTCCATCTCTAGTGCTTCCTAGACATGTTTCGGGTTTTTTAAGTATATACCTGCCAAATTAATGACTACTTCCATCTGTCTGTCTGTTTGTTCTGGTTATCAGCAGCACCAATAAAGAATGTTCCAAAAACGTGAGTAAATTATTACTCTACATGCAATAGGAGACCCAAACAATGTTGCGTGGGTCTAGCTAGTATCTAGATTACTATCTTTGATGATT
This sequence comes from Spilosoma lubricipeda, assembly GCA_905220595.1. Taxonomy (NCBI): domain Eukaryota; kingdom Metazoa; phylum Arthropoda; class Insecta; order Lepidoptera; family Erebidae; genus Spilosoma; species Spilosoma lubricipeda. Next base: position 4,403,750 of record HG992303.1, on the reverse strand, counting down.
CATCGTAGTACAGATACAGCTTTTCCTCAGAAAGGATTATGTACATATTATGACTGAAATATTTAGTAATAACACAAACTGTTAGCTTTAATATTATACTTTTTATCAAATCATGTTTATTTCCTTAATCATAATAAAATTATATGCCTCTTATCATTATTAACAGTGATATCTACAAAATATCCAGAAAACGAAGCTCTTTTTGGTCTAGCTGTTAATGTATGCGACTGCCGATCAGGTGGTCTTGAATTCGGTACCCAGATTGTGCCAAAAGTGATGTTACAGTGTTTCATACCCGTGCCTCTGAGAGCACCTTAATTTGTCTGACCGGTTATCAGGAGCCTCCTATGGCAATCGTTGCTGGGAAGTCAGTGCCCTTAAATATACTGACAATTAGTTCAATCTTCAAATTCAGTTTGCCTGTCTGACGCTTGTTGCTTCGTGGAAAAACTGATATTGATGTAAACCGGTTGAACTAGTAGCCGACCTCAAATATTATAGGTTAGGAAATAGAACCAGAAAACGGCACAATATAGCTACTTACGAATTTCTAAATATGTGGAAAAAAATTTAATGAAGTATTACTAAGATGAGCAAAATACCTATTTAACTATCGGTCACAATAGCAAACGCAAAAGTTTGTAAGTATGGATGGATGTTTGTTACTCCTTCACGCAAAAACTTCCATTCATCCATCCTTACAAACTTTCGCGTTTACAATATCAGTAGGATATTAGATTGAATATAATGTACTTTTTACTTTACTAGCTGAACCCCGCGGTGTTACCCGCGGTTATTGTTGTACCGCGAGTAACGCCGCGGGACAAAGTTAGTCTAAAAAAAAAGTAGCCTAAGTTACTCCCTGGATCATCAGCTACCTGCCAGTGAAAGTCCCGTCAAAATCCGTCCAGCCGTTCCAGAGATTACCCGGAACAAACAGACAGACAACGTTTTTTGAACTATATTTTTGGTATATGTACCGTGTATACATACATATGCATTTAGTAAAAAGCGGTTATTTTAATATTACAAACAGACACTCCTATTTTATTTATTTGTATAGACTACGAGAATATCTTTCACGACATTTATGAGATTGACTGATTTTAATTTAGAAACAGAACAAAAATAAAATGCAGCTCTAAAGAAACTATATTCGCCCAAATGCAACCAATTAAAACTTTTAGATCTGCACTATCGGTCTCGCCCGAAATTAAATATCGCAGCCCGAACGATCGTTCCATCGATCGAGTCCGGTAAGATTTTGATGTCGATCTACAAATGGTAGTTATGGTAGGACCTCAGAGCGAGCGTAGTGGTGGACCTTTCTAACAGCGCCCGAACCGTGTCGCTGATATGATCCTAGAATGCATCTTTGAATCGGATCAGCGATCGGTCAATCGATGAACCGTTGAAGCCCGACAGCACAAATCTAGAGGTATCTTTACGATTCCGGTTCTACCTCCATGGTAATTTCATGCTATTGTTGTCAATTTCAAACCAGATGCTCCAACTGCTTGTGTCTTACTAGAGCCATCTGTTTCAATATTTACCCTGTCTGTATATTTTGTTTTCTTTACATAGTATAAAATGATCTAAAATGATATCTATACAAATAAATAAAATTGGAGTGTCTGTTTGTAATATTAAAATAACCGCTTTTTACTTAATGCATATGTATGTACACGGTACATATGCCAAAAATGTAGTTAAAAAAATTTTTGTCTGTCTCTCTGTCTGTCTGTCTGTTTGTTCCGGGTAATCTCTGGAACGGCTGGACGGATTTTGACGGGACTTTCACTGGCAGGTAGCTGATGATCCAGGGAGTAACTTAGGCTACTTTTTTTAGACTAACTTTGTCCCGCGGCGTTACTCGCGGTACAACAATAACCGCGGGTAACACCGCGGGGCTCAGCTAGTATAATATAAAATGATGATAAAATGAAGTCGGTTCCGCTGTCTATTGGCTTAGATTAAACATGAAGAAATATGTAAAAGAAAAAATATAAAGAGGATAAATGACACAATGTAAAAGAAAATTAAAAGATACACACACCATTAAACCTATTCTTTTGGTTTGTCATATTGGTATGGGAGCCAAAAAAATCTATGGTATATATTTTTTTCACCTGTGATGGCTTCGATCCGAATACCTCAAACACGTCATTCCTTTTACTTATATCATTCACCGATCTACTTGCGCGAACAATGAATGAGTTTTAATGCAGTTTTATCAATAAACAGCGATTCAAGAGGAAGGTTTATACGCAACCTCGTTTACGTCTCCTGTTGCCCAAAGCGTAATAATTTTCCCCCGTTTTTGTAACATGCCCCGCTCCTATTGGTCTTAGCGTGATGATATATAGCCTATAGCCTTCCTCGATAAATGGGCTACCTAACACTGAAAGAATTTTTCAAATCCTGAGATTAGCGCGTTCACAATCATACAAACTCTTCAGCTTTATATATTAGTATATATTTTTTCTGTGTCCGTTTTGAAAATAAAGTTCTCGACAAGGTTTCCTAGCAAGTGATAAAATAACCGGACCATTTGCCTACCAACTCAACCGGAATCCATGGTCTCATAGAAAAACGCACTTACAATATTCCTGTGACGTGGGGTCACTTATGAGAGGTCCCCATCCACATCATACCGCAGTAGTCATTACTTTTCACGAGTGAGGTTTCTTCAGACTTCACTTGACTGCCTCGTTGGTCTAGCGGTTGGAGTGTGCGACTGCTGATCATGAGGTCTCGGGTTCGATTCCCGGGTCGGACCAAATGTTTGTATGATCTACAAATTTTTGTTTCGGAGTTTGGGTGTTTTCTATGTATAATATGTATGTATTTACAAAAAAAGAAAAAAAAAGAAGTATTTATATCAGTTGTCTAGTACCCATAACACAAGCTCTGTTTAGCTTGGGACTAGATGGCGTTGTGTGTTAGATGTCCGAAATATTTATTTATTTATTTTATTTATTCCGCTCGTTCCTTCCTTCTTGCAGTGTTCTAAGGAAACAGACTTCCGTATAGAGCTGCTAGACCCTTGAATTTGCAAGGAGCAGTACTGCTGCAGTGATGAGGGAAGCGGGAGCATGCACTTGTGTACCATGGAGTTGCAGTTGACCCGTCTTTTCATTCGCTTCTATCTATATCTATACAAATAAATAAAATTGGAGTGTCTGTTTGTAATATTAAAATAACGGCTTTTTAATCAATGCATATGTATGTATACTCGATAGACATACCAAAAATGTAGTTAAAAAAATTTTTGTCTGTCTGATTGTCTGTCTGTTAGTTCCGGGTAATCTCTGGAACGGCTGGACGGGTTTTGACGGGACTTTCACTGGCAGGTAGCTGATGATCCAGGGAGCAACTTAGGCTACTTTTTTAGACTAACTTTGTCCCGCGGTGTTACTCGCGGTACAATAATAACCGCGGGTAACACCGCGGGGTTCAGCTTGTTAATATTATAAAGCTGGAGAGTTTTATTGAACGCGCTAATTCCAGGAACTACTGGTCCGATTTGAAAAATTATTTTAGTGTTAGATGTCTCGTTTATCTTTATTGAAAACACTTTAAGAAGCAACAATCAATCTATATTCGACGCTATGTATATAGCTGTAAGTTTCAATATTCCATGTCTTAGGAGATCAACGAGAACTTTCTCGAGCGTTGTTCTCGAATATTTCTTTCTTCGCTACAATATAATCATGCTACGACTAATGAGAGAGGAGTATCAATAAAAAAATGTTGCTTGAGAGTTTCCATTGCGTGCGCTGCGTAAACAGTTAAAGTTTTACAAAAACAGTATATGAAAGAACTAGTTGTTGCCCGCGTATATGTCGGTTATCGCGGCAAATAGTAGCCTATGTGTTATTCTGATGTATAAGCTATATTACTGTAAAGTTTCATCCAAATCCGTTCAGTAGTTTTTGCGTGAAAGAGTAACAAACATCCAAACATCCATCCATCCTTACAAACTTTTAATGTAATAAATTTAAAATATTAGTAGGATTTATAATATTAGTAGGATTGTTCCCCTTTAATTTTTTTATAAAAAAGTCTGCGACTGCATATGTCTATCTTTTAAGGACGGCTCACTATGATATTTTTTATGGTAAACTAATTTGTTCACTGTGGGCGACCTCCACGTACAGCGCAACAACAACATAACATAGTACACCGCCATCTACTGAAGATACGTCGAACTACCAAGTAACAAAGGAAACTAAGAAACTAGCAATCCTGAATCGCGTTATAGAAGTTCTCGCGCCGATTAACATATATACAACATCCCAACATCAACAGTTGAGCCGTGGTCCACCAGACACGATCACCTCGCCTGGTCGGAGGATCCTCCCTTTGAGTTGGAGGGGCATGATGCACCCGTACCTCTACAGAGCAATAGAAGGCGCAGATGAGGTTCCATTATAAAAGAAAGTTAGAATGATGATAAAAGTACTGCATAAGTAATACTGTAACAAAATAGTTTATTTTAGTTATGAAATATAGTCGATTGACTATTATTAATGACAATTACACAGAATTGGCACATTAACAAGTAAAATGTACAATATAATGAGAATTTATGTGATTTATGGTGCGCGAAAGTAGAAATTGTTTTTTATCTGTGATCAAATGGATGTAGATGGATGTAGGTAAGTGATTTTTTTACGGTTTTGTTCTGAAATGAAAGTAAAATCTTTGTTGTTTTAGGGCTCCGTACGCAAAAGGTTAAACGGGACCCTAGTAATAAGACTTCGCTGTCCGTCTGTCACCAGGATGTATCTCATGAACCGTGATAGTTAGACAGTTGAAATTTTCAGAGATGATGTACTTATCTGTGTTGCCGCTAAAACAAAAAATACTAAAAAACAGAATAAAACTAATATTTAAGGAGGCTCCCATACAACAAACGTGATGTTTTTTGCTCGTTTGTTGCTCGAAATTCATAGCGGCAACAAGTAGTCGCTTGAAATATTTATTATTCAGATATATATTCACTTTAAACATAAAACAAATATATAAGTTTCCCATATAGTGAACGTTTTTTTTTTTTAGTTAATTAAATAATGGTACGGATCCATTTTGCGCGAGTTCTAATCGCACTTGCCGACTACGCCGGTTTCTTTACCCGACTACGGCGAAAGCAAAAGAAAGGGTAACAGTTTTGGCAGTATTTAATAAGTTTGGATTCTCTCCCGTAGCGCATAACCGGTTTTAATAAATGAGGTGTCAATAGATTCGTAATAATGGCTTGAGTGACAAAGGCTGTTTACTATTAAAACTTTTTTATTTTATTTTATGACATAGGTGGCAAATGAGCAGACGTATCGCCTGTAAGTGCGTTGCCGGCCTTTTAAGAAGATGTACGCTCTATTCTTGAAGATTTGAAGGTTATTAGCTGCGTGTCCGTGATTATTGTTATACCTTTACAACAACAAAAGTAGTCTAAGTAGTACTTACTTGTTATATCATCTATACTAATACTAGCCCAAAAACAAAGTTTCATGTTTCGAACTTCAAAAATGACGGACTTCCAGACTAACCTATATGCGAAATGTCAACCCCTATTTCACCCCCTTAGGGGTAGAAATTCCAAAATTCCTTTCTTAGTGCGTGTCTACTCAATAAAAGGATCCTACTCACCAAATTTCATAGCCCTAACTATCATAGTTTACGCTCGGCGATGATGAATCAGTCAGTCAGGACTTACTATTTTATAAGTATAGATAATAATAAATAATAAATAAATATTTCGGACATCTAAACACACAACGCCATCTAGTCCCAAGATAAGCAGAGCTTGTGTTATGGGGTACTAGACAACTGATACAAATACATATATACTTTTTTTTTTTTTTGTAAATACATACATATTATAGATAGAACACACCCAAACTCCGAAACAAATATTTGTAGATCATACAAACATTTGGTCCGACCCGGGAATCGAACCCGAGACCTCATGATCAGCAGTCGCTCACGCCAACCGCGAGACCAACGAGGCAGTCTCAGGCAAGTATAGATATAAAGCTGAAGAGTTTGTTTGTTTGTTTGAATGCGCTAATCTCAGGAACCGCTGGTCCGATTTGAAAAATTATTTCAGTGTTGAATTCATTTATCATTCTTCATCTTCATTTATCGAGGAAGGCTATAGGCTATACATATATCATCACGCTAAGACCCACAGGAGCGAAGCACCAATGAAGAATGTTACGAAAACGGGGGAAAACTATCACGTTACGGGCAATAGCAACAAGGTTGTGTGGATCGGCTAGTCAGTTATATTCCAGTGAAAGGCCACTCAAAACCGGTCTAACCGTTCCAGAGATAGGCCGGAACAATCAGACGAAAATAAATCATTTTTTGGCCTTATCAGGTCATGTTAAGCAGTCGGTACCAGTTGTTATTATATTAATTTGAAATTTGAACAGTCGTGAAGCTTCGATAGCAAGATTACGTAGTCACAACGTTGTCTTGCTAATTCCCAACCCGCACAGCGTGGGGACGTACGGCCTAACCTTCTTCTGAGAGGAATTCCGATCCCAGCAGTGGGACGTTATGGGTTGTTGATAACATGACCTAATTACTGTAATATTGTCATATGCATTTAGTGAAAAGCTATTAATTTGAATTACAAACAAACATTTCAGTTTTATTTATTTCTATAGATATACTTTAGTTAGTATGACGTTAATGTACACTTTTTTGTATGATAATCGAGATATGTGATATGATTACAAGTTTAAAATGATAAACTATATACCTATTTACTAGGTATTATTCATTTAAAAAAGATATTATATGCCCATAAACAAAATTATTGTTTTTTAATAAAAAAATAATTTAAAATACACCTGCCCCCCTAGCCAAGTTGCAAGCGTTCTTCTTTCTACAATCGTTAACGCCTAAATTCTGGTGTGTCATTGGCTAATACTTGGTCTAAGATTAACCAATGACATACGATAATTTAAGCGTTAATCGATGACCCACACCATGGCGGCCTAGTCATGCAGAAACATCACTAGGCCGCCATGGTGTGGGTCACGGATCTGCATTGTTGCATTGAGTATAGACCTTTGACTCTTGGATTCTGCACATGCTTTCACTCAGGCAGAGTAGAGTTATTTTGGCAGGGTCATATATAAAAACTGCTTGAAAAACATGCAAAAGTGTTCTTGTAACTTAGATGCAGAATTAATTATTTTATTTTGGTTATCCAGCTGGGTAACACAATGGCACTGGCTCGTTTGTCAACCGTAAGGACAGGTCAAAATTATGGTTCTTTCTTTACTTTACAAGGCCCACCTAGACCCTACATTGACTATCATAACTTTATATTAACAAACTAGTTGTTGCCCGCGGCTCCGCCCGCGTATTTGTCGGTTATCGCGGCAAATAGTAGCCTATGTGTTATTCTGATGTATAAGCTATATTACTGTAAAGTTTCATCCAAATCCGTTCAGCAGTTTTTGCGTGAAAAAGTAACAAACATCCATCCAAACATCCATCCATCCTTACAAACTTTCGCATTTATAATATTAGTAGGATGTTCACGGTTCATGAAATGAAGTACTGGTGGTAGACAGACGGATGCATATAAGTTACAAGTATATTTTTGCATGGTTTTCAAGCAATTTTTATGTAAGACATTGCCAAAATGACTCAACTCTACCTGATGCAAAGTATAAGCAGAATCCAATAATGGGGGTCACCATACTCATAACGAATGCAGACAATGTAGCATGGGTTACCACTATAACTGCCCAGTGATGCTTCTGCATCATTTGGCCTCCGGTCTCGCACCCACCAACGAAACACGACAGCACGAACGCTGTCATTTTACGTTGATTTTCTGTGCGAGGATAGTACTGACCTAGTCGAGCCGGCCCGTTCGTGCTGAAATCAGCGTGGCTCTACTCAGGGGCGGTTCCAGCCTGGAATTTTGGGGAGGGTCACTAATAATTAATTTAAGTCGAAAAAATTAGACTTTATTGCACAATATTAAATTTTATTACACATATTAGAAACAAATGGATATGTATTGTTTTTATTGGTAAGTCTATTAAGATGACAATATTTGAATATTTGAGACGTGTGGGACAATCTCTTAATGAATACTTAGAGGACCTAGCTCCGTGGGGTGAGGTGAGGGGGGACATGAAGGGTGTATGTGGGACTCCGGGCAAATCAGTCTATCCTCTAAACCCCGCGGCGGCCTAACTCGGCTGTCAAGAGGAGCTCCAGAAACACATCAGCGGCATCTGGAGTACTCACTGCCGTACCTCACAAATGAGGCACATCCCAGGGTAATTAGATTCAACCCCGTGGCAGGTCGCTATTGAATCAGCCCTTTCCCGATCACGCTCTGCGGGCTCCTTCTGGAGCATAACGTCTCCACAGAAGCGGCCCTCGGCCTCCCATCCCTCCCTACTTGCCAGTATTGCTGTGATCAATACTGGTGACAGATTCCGACAGATCTGTCCGCAGTGGTGGCATTGTGCCATAACCACACGTCCGATTCTGTTCAGATATTCACCGAAGCAACCATACCCGGTGAGCATCTGATTGAGTCGGTAGGTGACACAGTCAGTTCTCCCTATCGAAGCTTTGGCTTTGTTGGCGCGTTGGCTGGCACAAACCTGGGCGAGTAGCAGACGATGTGGTGCTCCTGCTACCGCTCGTACTCGGAGGATTAGCCGCCCGAAATGCTCTCCGAAGCTCTACCGACTGTCCAGGATGAACCTAGGTAATTTATGTACTAGCTCACCTGGCCTTCAGTGTCCTCCACCCAGAGACATGAGCTGGGTGGTTCTTGGTGCTTACATAAGCCATGGAAGCACCACCTTCAGGCTCAACTCACGAGCCTTATGCACAACACAAGCCACTCCTTGCTCGGCGAGCAGAAGCACCTCCCAGAAGCGTTACCCTCTAGCCTGTATTATTGTATCGTCTACATAGCAGGCGATACTGAGACCAGAGGCAGACTATTGCGAAGGCCCATAACAATGGGCCCAATACAGATCCCTGGGGAACCACACAACACACCTCTCTTCGATTTGCCACTCCGTTCAGGTCGACAAACTTCACTGCCTTGTCACGCAGATAGGCCTCTATGACGGCATGTAGGTGAGGCGGCACCATGTAATATTCAAGGGCCGCCCTGATAGCGCGCCAGGGAAGACGTTAAGTAGCAACGACGTAACAAAGCGTTAACGATATCAAAGCTTACTGTCAACACGACCCTCCCGATCACAGCTACCCGCTGATACTGTCAGAGATAACTCTTTCAAAGAGTTTCTCCGTTTCGTTCAGGCAACTTGGAACGCAAAGATAACATCTGCACCTTACTTTTTGAGGAGCACCAGTCTCGTTTCTTTTCAGTCTAGGGGGGAGATACCGAGGCCGAAACACTGAGTGAAAATTTGCCTCAGTTTGTCTCCCAGCACCGACCTGGAACACCATCAGGTCCAGGAGCGGTATTGCGGGAAGCCAGTCTCCATATGGCTAGATCCAGCTCTCCCTCCAATGCCTCACACACGTCGGAATAGAGTTGTCTGTCTAGCACTTTTCCTAGAAACTCTGGTCCAGACTAGTAGTGTCATCTGAGTCTTTATGGTAGAGCAAGCCTGAATCACGAGTCTTGGAGGGCAAAGCTTTGTTGTCCACATTTTATTACAGTTGTAATTTATAGATGGTAAACAATTCCTATCCTTTGATTTCTTATGTCGATTGAACAATTATGGAAACTAAGGAGAGAAAAAAAAGGTTAAAAAAAATTACAAGTGTACGATTTTGGGGGGGGTCGTGTCCCCTGTGACCCCCCCCTTGGAACCGCGCCTGGCTCTACTACTTTGAAAACCTATGTGGTTTGTTTCGTCCTTCTTCTCAGAGTTAGTCTCGTTAAACGCCAGCGTTTCATATCTGTATAGTCCGTGTAAAAATATATGTAAAATATTTACTTACAAATCTTTTTATGGAATATGGTAAGCGATTACCGCCGCCCATGGACACCTGCAAACACCAGAGGCGTCACAAGTGCGTTGCCATTGGTTAGGGGAGATAGGGGGAGGGAGTTTGAGTTAGGGGCCTCCGGTATTCTCACTCACTCTGTGAAACACAGCGCAAGCACTATTTCACACCGGTTTTCTGTGAGGCCGTGGTATCAATCCGGTCGAGCCGGCCCATTCATGCCAAAGCGTGGCTCTCCCACGATGTTTCGTTTATTTCGTTGATGGTGATAAAAAATTGTGTGTATAATGATTCAATACTTTAAACATTTGGGTCGAAAACCAATGATTTTGACATTAGTATACGAATTAGGACAATTATCGTGAGTTGTTCAACTATTGCGCGCAGTTCGCGACCTTTCGATTAGATTAGGAGAATCTTATCAATTAGACCTAAACAGCGTTCATACAATGTTTTATATTTACTACTAGCTGAACCCCGCGGTGTTACTCGCGCTTATTGTTGTACCGCGAGTAACGCCGCGGGACAAAGTTAGTCTAAAAAAAGTAGTCTAAGTTACTCCCTGGATCATCAGCTACCTGCCAGTGAAAGTTCCGTCAAAATCCGTCCAGTCGTTCCAGAGATTACCCGGAACAAACAGACAGACAGACAGACAGACAGACAATTTTTTTTTATCGTGTATACATACATATGCATTGATTAAAAAGCTGTTATTTTAATATTACAAACAGACACTCCAATTTTATTTATTTGTATAGACTAGCTGACTAGCGTGATATTTTTCCCCCGTTTTTGAAACATTCTCCATTGGTCCTCTGTTCGTTTTGGTCTTAGCGTGATGATATAGCCTTCGTCGATAAACGAGCTATCTAAACACTGAAAGATTTTTTCAAATCGGATCAGTAGTTCCTGAGATTAGCGCGTTCAAACAAACAAACTCTTCAGCTTTATATATTAGTATCTGTATATATATAATTCTTCTTCTCAAACGACTGGACCGATTTTGATGAAATTTTTTGTGTGTGTTCAAGGGGATCTGGGAATGGTTTAGATTCACAATTTTGTCCGCTGGACAATATTTTTTTAATTAATTTGTAATTTATTAGTAGTTATGGCAAAACGACTTTTGCCGGGACAGCTAGTATTAGTATAGAAGTATAGATGGGTACCTATAGATAACGTTTTAAAACGTTTATTATAACATACCATGCTACGTAATATGATTTTATTATATTGTAACACGCTTCATAAAAAAACCGGCCAAGTGCGAGTCGTCTCGCGCATCAAGGGTTCCGTACAAACCTGTGGGTATATTGTATGATGTAACTAAAAATTTATGCTTTTAGTAATTTTTCATTTATTTGTGCTATAAGACGTTGGTTCTTACCATATTTCAAGACTGAGTTCATGGGAAGTTCCCCCTAGGTTTTGATTCTCTTGCGAGTGTCGAAAATTTGCAGCATATACGGCTGTATCTTTTGCTTGCGTTGGCTTAGAACAGCTCCAAGGGACAGTACACCTGAGTATCTATACAAATAAATAAAATTGGAGTGTCTGTTTGTAATAATAAAATAACAGCTTTTTAATCAATGCATATGTATACATACACGATACTTATACCAAAAATGTAGTTAAAAAAAATTTTGTCTGTCTGTCTGTTTGTTCCGGGTAACCTCTGGAACGGCTGGACGGATTTTGACGGGACTTTCACTGGAAGATAGCTGATGGTTCAGGGAGTAACTTAGGCTACTTTTTTTAGACTAACTTTGTCCCGCGGCGTTACTCGCGGTACAACGATAGCCGCGGGTAACACCGCGGGGTTCAGCTAGTTTGATATAAATTTCAGCTTGATACATCCTCGCGTTTCTAAAATAAGGGTCTTGACAGCCAGACGTACAACAATGTGATCCTATAAGGGTTCCGTTTTTTCCTTTTGAGGTACGGAACCTTAAAAACTAGATATTGCTAATTACTGTATAGTCACGGGACTTGAAGACTAACAAAACAAGAATAGAATCGAGTTATTTTCTGGAGAAACATATTAATGAGACATTACCAGGACCCAAACCCTATGTGTTGATCGAATTTTGAGCATTATTTATTAACTTTATAGTTTTTAAGTTTCCCTTAGAACGAAGGAAAGAAAAAAGCTAAATTAACTAAATAAATATATCGGTGTTAGATACACACAACGCCATCTAGTTCCAAACTAAGCAGAGCTTGTATTATGGGTACTAGACAACTGATATTAATACTTATATACTTTTTTTTGTAAATACGTACATATTATAGATAGAAAACACCCAAACTCCGAAACAAATATTTGCAGATCATACAAACATTTGGCCCGACTCGGGAATCGAACCCGAGACCTCAGGCACAGCAGTCGCATACGCTACCACTACGCCGTCGACGTAGTTAATATAAAAGCTTTTGAATCCTTTTATCGTCTCTCTGTGTGTCCATGTTTCTATTTCTGGTGACTACGTGGGAAGCAACAAGTTAGATTAGTTCTGAAATAGTTACGTTTGCGATCCCATGACATATAATGAAACTAGCTGACCCACGCAACCTCGTTTGCGCCTTATATTGCCCGTAGCGTCAAAATTTCCCCCGTTTTTTGAAACATTCTTCATTGTAGCTCCGCTCCTATAAGTAGTAGCGTGATGATATATACCCTATAGCCTTCCTCGATAAATGGACTATCCAAGACCGAAAGAATTTTTCAAATCGGAATAGCGGTTCCTGAGATTAGCGTGTTCAAACAAACAAACAAACTCTTCAGCTTTATATATTAGTATAGATAACGGTCCTTGAAATGTAAGATTTTAAACTACACGTTTGAATAATTCGCAGGAAAATTAAACTCTATAAAGTAGTTCAAATGGAGGGTGAAATTTGTACAAATAAATAAAATTAGTGTCTGTTTGTAATATTAAAATAACCGCTTTTTACTAAATGCGTATGTACATATCTAAACACTGTTAATATACCAAAAACGTATTTAAAAAAAATCTGTCTGTCTGTCTGTTTGTTCTGTGTAATCTCTGGAACGGCGGGACCGATTTTGATGGGAGTTTCACTGGCAGGTAGCCGATGATCTGAGTAGTAACTTAGGCTACTTTTTAGGGTTCAGTGCCAAAGGAAAAAACGGAACCCTTATAGATTCGTCATATCTGTCTATCTATCTGTCCGTCTGTCCGGCTGTCTGTCTGTCCGTCCGTTCGTCCGTCTGTATGTCACAGCCACTTTTTTCAGAAATTATAAGAACTATATTGTTGAAACTTGGTTAGTAGATGTATTCTGTGAACCGCATTAAGATTTTCACACAAAAATAAAAAAAAAACAATAAATTTTAGGGTTCCCCATACTTAGAACTGAAACTCAAATTTTTTTTTTCATCTATCCCATACGTGTATTTATAAATAAGTCTTCAAAAATGGATTTGATTTATTCGTATAGATGACCAATCCATACGTGTATTTATAGATAGGTCTTGAAAAATGAATTTGATTTATTCGTATAGATGACCAATTTCTCTGTAGATAGTTTTAATTGTTGATAATATAAACTACAGAACCTCACACTGTCCGTGTCGTCACACACTTATCGAGGTTTTTCTTTATTTTATAAACGCTTGTATAAACAGCTTTCTATTTTTGAGCATCAAAAGAATACGGCTATAAATCATAGAGCATCACTGGCAGGGGGACCGGGGGGAGTAGCTATAGCATCTTTTCCCGATGCAAAACAGTCTGTCATTTTTGCGGGGGAAGTCTTCACACACACATGGTCTAAGAAAACAAGGTCTCGCATTCTAAGAGCGACACGTGTGACGTCACTATCCAGTTACCACTTTATAGCAATACTAGCCGACCCACGCAACCTCGTTTGCGTCTCCTATTACCCGTAGCGTGAACATCTTCCCCCGTTTTTGTAACATTCTTCGCTGGTGCTCCGCTCCTGGAGGTCTTAGCGTGATGATATATATACTATAGACTTCCTCTATAAATGGGCTATCTAATACTGAAAGAATTTTTCAAATCGGACTAGTAGTTCCTGAGATTAGCGCGTTCAAACAAACAAACAAACTCTTCAGCTTTTTATATCTATACTAATACTAGCTGACCCACGCAACCTCGTTTGCGCCTTATATTGCCCGTAGCGTGAAAATTTCCCCCGTTTTTGAAACATTTTTCATTGGTGCTCCGCTCCTTTTAGTAGTAGCGTGATGATATATACCCTATAGCCTTCCTCGATAAATGGACTATCCAACACCGAAAGAATTTTTCAAATCGGACCTGTGGTTCCTGAGATTAGCGTGTTCAAACAAACAAACAAACAAACAAACTCTTCAGCTTTATATATTAGTATAGATGTTTTTTCCGGATAACTTCGTCGTTTATGAACCGATTTTGATGATTCTTTTTTTAATGGAAAGGAGATGTGATGCGGTTCCTGAGATTAGCGTGTTCAAACAAACAAACTCTACAGCTTTATATATTAGTATAGATAACACAAATTGAACCAACCAAAACCAGCGATAACGGTGATGACGTAAGCAAGTGTAATTCACGTCATCACAGTGTCTCAGAATGCTTTACCAAAGTTTATTGTTATACCATGCGCACACACACATTTTAGACTCACATACAAAATTCTAGTGAAGCAATCATAACTCATTAGACTCATTAAATCCTTTTCTAAATTTCGTGTTTATTCCTAACTTTCCACAAGTCCTTGCTTCCCTACCTTTTGAACTTGAAATTGGCAAAAAAAAAACAAGACTCACAATTTCACACACTAATATATACAGTCTGTCTCATAGCAGTGTAACACGTAGCCCATTTGTGACTATACTTTGATAGAGGGGAACGCCTGCGTGTAGCTGATCCCTACCGTGTTGATCTATGCTATAAAACAAACAAAAATATTTACGAACCATCAAGGATATTTATAAACAAATTGAAAAGATGAAAGAAGAATTTTATGTAAACAGATTAAAAATGGATTGAAATAGACAATATTTATATGGCCATAGACATCGTGATTGTTTTCTTTATTGCTTTTATGATCATTTTATGATCTAACTAGGAACTGTAATTTAATTTTTTATTGCATTACGCAAATATGACTTCAACGATAAAGTGTTATATGTCGTGTTATCGGTTTCAGGGTCGTGGTCCAACTGTAATGTCCAACCATGTAGGAATACATATTTATTGTATGTAAAAGTTTTAACATTAATATTATTCTTTTTGTTTCTTTTTATTACCTGCTGTCGTCCTATAGGTATATCCTTATCTAATTTGTTCCCTCCTAGCTCCTTAACTACTCATTAGATTTGGACAAATGAGGTGTCTCTAGAAGCGTCGTGATCGTCTTCTGGTTATAGGCTATATGACGTGTCACTGAATCTAATGTGGCGCCCTCTAGCCGACATAAAGTACTGTATTAAAAAATAAATTTGAGATAAATATGCCGTGTTTGGTATCATTGGAAAGGGCGTTACTTGTACATTTCAAAAATACATATATTATTAGCATTTGTTCGTGACTTTGTCCGTATTTATTCGATAAGTGTGATATTTCTATGGTATGCTTATTTGTTCCCTCGTTCTTTCTAAACTAGTCAGAATAAGACAAATGAGGTATCGTTAGAAGCGTCTTGATTGCCCGCTGATAATAGGCTATATGACGTGTCACTGAATCTAATGTGGCGCCCTCTAGCCGACGTAAAGTAGTGTATTAAAAAATAAATATGAGAGAAATATGCCGTGTTTGGTATCATTGGAAAGGGCGTTACTTGTACATTTCAAAAATACATATATTATTAGCATTTGTTCGTGACTTTGTCCGTATTTATTCGATAAGTGTGATATTTCTATAGTATGCTTATTTGTTCCCTCGTTCTTTCTAAACTAGTTAGAATAAGACAAATGAGGTATCGTTAAAAGCGTCTTGATTGCCCGCTGATAATAGGCTATATGACGTGTCACTGAATCTAATGTGGCGCCCTCTAGCCGACGTAAAGTAGTGTATTAAAAAATAAATATGAGAGATATATGCCGTGTTTGGTATCATATGAAAGGGCGTTACTTGTAGATTTTAAAAATATATATATTATTAGCATTTTCTCGTGACTTTGTGCGTATTCATTCGATAATTGTGATATTTCTGTGGTATCTATTTAAAATATACTTTGCAAAAAAATTAGTATTGTAGAGGCACCAAAACATTTTAAATAAAAAAAAAGTAATAACTAAAACCCAACTACGACAAAAAACGACGCTGAAAAAGTATGAAACAAGTTTCAAAAGCCGTAGTCACGCGTTGTTAAAGTGATATGGACTATGGTACATTAATAAGTTTCAAAAGCCGTAGTCCATGTAGTGTAATGTACCATAGTCCATATCACTTTAACAACGCGTGACTACGGCTTTTGAAACTTATTAATGTACCATAGTCCATATCACTTTAACAACGCGTGACTACGGCTTTTGAAACTTGTTTCATACTTTTTCAGCGTCGTTTTTTGTCGTAGTTGGGTTTTAGTTATTACTTTTTTTTTTTACTCAATGCGTATGTATGTATACACGGTACACCGCGGTGGTACCCGCGGTACAACAACAACCACGGGTAACGCTGCGGTACAAAGCTAGTCTAAAAAAAGTAGCCTAAGTTACTCCCTGGATTGTCAGCTACCTGCTAGTGAAAGCGACAAGTCAAAATCGACCCAGTCGTTTCACAGATTACCCGAAAGAAACGGACAGACAGACAAAAATTAAAAAAAATCTTATTTACATACGTATGCAATTATTTAAAAGCGGTTATTTTATAACAAAACAGTTTGGTATGTATAGTATAGACTAGCCGACCCACGCAACCTCGTTTGCGTCTCCTATTGCCCGTAGCGTGATAATTTTCCCCCGTTTTTGAAACATTTTTCCTTGGTGTTCCGCTCCTTATTTATTTATCTCCTATTAGTCTCTCCCTATTAGTCTTAGCGTGATGATATATAGCCTATAGCCTTCCTCGATAAATGGGCTATCTAACACTGAAAGAATTTTTCAAATCGGACCAGCGGTTCCTGAGATTAGCGTGTTCAAACAAACTCTTCAGTTTTATATATTAGTATTACCAGAATAACACATAAGCTACTACTAGCTGACCCACGCAACTTCGTTTGCGCCTTATATTGCCCGTAGCGTGAAAATTTCCCCCGTTTTTGAAACATTCTTCATTGTTGCTCAGCTCCTATTAGTAGTAGCGTGATGATATATACCCTATAGCCTTCCTCGATAAATGGACTATCCAACACCGAAAGAATTTTTCAAATCGGACCAGTGGTTCCTGAGATTAGCGTGTTCAAACAAACAAACAAACAAACAAACAAACAAACTCTTCAGCTTTATATATTAGTATAGATTTACGGCGATAATCGATATATGCGAGACTAGTTGCTGTCAAATTCTAGTAATGACGTACGATTGGCAGTCACGTTGTAGGGGTAAGTATTTTCCTTAAGCAAAGGTACTGTAATAACTTTTTTTTATACAACTAGCCTGTCAAGGTGACTCTACTCTGCCTGATGGAAAGCATGAGCAAAATCCACCATACTCATTGCGAATGCAGACAATACAACAATGCAGCATGCACCTACGCAACGGCAGCATATCGACTTCTGCATCATTGGGCCTCTGGTCTCGCACTTACCAACGAAACGAGACAACACTAATGATGTCATTTTACGTTGATCTTCTGTGCGAGGGTAGAACCGGTTGAGCCGACGCGTTCATGCTGAAATCATCGTTACATCTTCCTTAAAAACTTACTTTAATACTAATATTATTAACTACTATTAAAACTATAGTACAGTGCTATAAATTATTTCTCTCTCTCATGACCTTCTCATAACCTTGTAATGGTCTAGGACTCAATGCTTGTACTTAGTAATCAAGTTTAAGGGCCAGACGAAAACATTGCGTGTTATAAGGTTGTACACTATTTAGTCTGTGATAGGGTTGTCACAATTCGGCCATATTTGCAACTGAGAGTGCCAAACAGTTGTCAAAGACGATAGGTTTTTCGTTTTTTTTACTGTAACCATACTGATTAACTATATCTTATTGTTATATAGCTGAACCCCGCGGTGTACCGCGAGTAACGCCGCGGGACAAAGTTAGTTTAAAAAAAGTAGTCTAAGTTACTCCCTGGATCATCAGCTACCTGCCAGTGAAAGTCCCGTCAAAATCCGTCCATCCGTTCCAGGGATTACCCGGAACAAACAGACAGACAGACAAAAAAAATTTTAACTACATTTTTAGTATATGTACCGTGTATACATACATATGCATTTAGTAAAAATCAGTTATTTTAATATTACAAACAGACACTCCAATTTTATTTATTACCCGACTACGGCAAAGCCAAAGGAGGGTTATGATTTTGATAGGCTATGTATGTATGTATGTATGTATGTATGTATGTTCATTTGTTCCCTCCTAGCTCCTTAACTACTCATTACATTTGGACAAATGAGGTGTCTCTAGAAGCGTCGTGATCGTCTTCTGGTTATAGGCTATATGACGTGTCACTGAATCTAATGTGGCGCCCTCTAGCCGACATAATGTACTGTATTAAAAAATAAATTTGAGATAAGTATGCCGTGTTTGGTATCATTGGAAAGGGCGTTACTTGTACATTTCAAAAATACATATATTATTAGCATTTGTTCGTGACTTTGTCCGTATTTATTCGATAAGTGTGATATTTCTATGGTATGCTTATTTGTTATGCTAAACTAGTCAGAATAAAACAAATGAGGTATCGTTAGAAGCGTCTTGATTGCCCACTGATAATAGGCTATATGGCGTGTAACTGAATCTAATGTGGCGCCCTCTAGCCGACGTAAAGTAGTGTATTAAAAAATAAATATGAGAGAAATATGCCGTGTTTAGTATCATACGAAAGGGCGTTACTTGTAGATTTCAAAAATATATATATTATTAGCATTTTCTCGTGACTTTGTCCGTATTTATTCGATAGTTGTGATATTTCTGTGGTATCTATATAAAATATACTTTGCAAAGAAATTAGTATTATAGAGGCACCAAAACATTTTAAATAAAAAAAAGTAAAAACTAAAACCCAACTACGACAAAAAACGACGCTGAAAAAGTATGAAACAAGTTTCAAAAGCCGTAGTCACGCGTTGTTAAAGTGATATGTACCATATGGTACATTACACTACATGGACTACGGCTTTTGAAACTTATCAATGTACCATAGTACTTATCAATGTAACAACGCGTGACTACGGCTTTTGAAACTTGTTTCATACTTTTTCAGCGTCGTTTTTTGTCGTAGTTGGGTTTTAGTTTTTACTTTTTTTTTTATTTGTATAGATGTATAGATTAAGTGACTGCCAAAGTGACTCTACTCTGCCTGATGGAAAGCTTAGCAGAATCCAAGAGTAGTGGTCACCATATTCAATTAGAATGCTGACAACGCAGCATGGTGACTACGGCGGCATTTTGAGATGCTTCTGTATCATTGGGTCTCCGTTCTCGCACTCACTAACGAAATATCACAGCTCTAATTCTGTCACTTTAGGTCATGCCCTTTCGTGCTTATTTACGTGGCTGTACTACCTAGTGCTAAGGAAGTAATTGCGAAAAAAGAAAGTCTATCGTTTTTGACAACTGGTTGTAATTCTCAGTTGCAAGTGTTGCCCGAGAACGTTGTCACTTCAAAAGGAGGTTTTGTACTTCTACACCACGCGGTCCAGACGGGTTGTTATAGGGTTTGTGTCAAGTAGTGGCCGCCCGCGAGGCGGCGACGTTACGCGTGTGCCGTACGTCGCCTACTTAGAGAGTTTAATAGCTGACGGTGCCCGCTTCGGAGCGGGCATGCGCTGGGAGGGGTCCGGATGTGTTAATAACAGCAGTTCCCGGATCCCTCCCGTCTCAGGCGCAGAGTGGCACACCGTGTGGTTTTAGTCGGTTCGATTCCGACACACCGCCCCGCCGCAAACCCCGGCGGGGTGACGGCCCGAGGGGGTTTCCGCACGCTAAAAAAAAAAAAATGGTTTGTGTCAAGGGTTCCTTCTCTCTGCAGTGCTGTTGTCCTGGTAGTTTGCTCAGATACTTCTTATTTTTTATCCGTCACAACAGGGAAGTAGAGAGAATGTACTTCAGTACAAAAACATGAATCAACTTATTTATAGGTAGTCAATTGATAATATGATTGGCAGGTCTACAGGCACTCGAGAATTATCAATTGGTTTTTTTTTACATGATATAATGCGAATGAGTAATTTTTGATAAGAGATTGGTACGAGTGGTATGCTCTATGGTTTGTTTAAGATTGATACAGCGCCATCTAGTGAATGCCCACAGTCAACACTAAAATTAAAATATATGATGACGCAGAAGCATCGTCTTAATAGGCCGCGTTAGTGTTGGTCTTCATGCTGCATTGAGCATTGTCTGCAAAGTACACTGGTTTTTTAATCTTCTTTAGGCGCGTACGGAACTTTTGGGGAAACAAAAATCTTGGGAATCGCGTCACCCTCACCGAATGCTTTCCATGAGTTATATTATTATGTGTACTGTATATATATATAAAATCTATACAAATAAATAAAATTGGAGTGTCTGTTTGTAATATTAAAATAACCGCTTTTTACTAAATGCATATCTATACAACTAAATAAAATTGGAGTGTCTGTTTGTAATATTAAAATAACCGCTTTTTACTAAATGCATATCTATACAACTAAATAAAATTGGAGTGTCTGTTTGTAATATTAAAATAACCGCTTTTTACTAAATGCATATGTATGTATACACGGTACAAAAACTAATAATGTAGTTAAAAATTTTTTCGTCTGTCTGTCTGTCTGTTTGTTCCGGGTAATCTCTGGAACGGCTGGACGGATTTTGACGGGACTTTCACTGGCAGGTAGCTGATGATCCAGGGAGTAACTTAGGCTACTTTTTTTAGACTAACTTTGCCCCGCGGCGTTACTCGCGTAACACCTAGCCACGGTTCAGCTAGTCTATACATCTATACATCTATACAAATAAATAAAATTGGAGTGTCTGTTTGTAATCTATACAAATAAATAAAATTGGAGTGTCTGTTTGTAATATTAAAGTAACCGCTTTTTACTAAATGCATATGTATGTATACACGGTACATATAGCAAAAATGTAGTTAAAAAAATTTTTGTCTGTCTGTCTGTCGGTCTGTCTGTCTGTCTGTCTGTCTGTCTGTCTGTCTGTTTGTTCCGGGTAATCTCTGGAACGGCTGGACCGATTTTGACGGGACTTTCACTAGCAGGTAGCTGATGATCCGGGGAGTAACTTAGGCTACTTTTTTTTAGACTAACTTTGTCCCGCGGCGTTACTCGCGATACAACAATAACCGCGGGTAACACCGCGGGGTTCAGCTAGTATATACATATAATAGTGAAATAGTGCTTGCGCTGTGTTTCACCGAGTAAGTGAGGATACCGGAGGCCCATAACCCAAACCCCCTCCCCCTATCCGCCCTCCCTATCTCCCAAAGATCGGCAACGCACTTGTGACGCCTCTGGTGTTTGCAGGTCGTATCCGTCTGCTCATTTGCCCGCCTATTCCACAAAAAAAAAAAGAATAGAAATACATCCGAATGGTTATGATCAAGGATTTAAGTTTACTAATTACTACAATCACTTATAGCCCAGTCATATTAGGTAAAAAAAAAAAGTAAAAACTAAAACCCAACTACGACAAAAAACGACGCTGAAAAAGTATGAAACAAGTTTCAAAAGCCGTAGTCACGCGTTGTTAAAGTGATGTGGACTATGGTACATTAATAAGTTTCAAAAGCCGTAGTCCATGTAGTGTAATGTACCATATGGTACATATCACTTTAACAACGCGTGACTACGGCTTTTGAAACTTGTTTCATACTTTTTCAGCGTCGTTTTTTGTCGTAGTTGGGTTTTAGTTTTTACTTTTTTTTATTTAAAATGTTTTGGTGCCTCTATAATACTAATTTCTTTGCAAAGTATATTTTAAATAGATACCACAGAAATTTCACAATTATCGAATAAATACGGACAAAGTCACGAGAAAATGCTAATAATATATATATTTTTGAAATCTACAAGTAACGCCCTTTCGTATGATACCAAACACGGCATATTTCTCTCATATTTATTTTTTAATACACTACTTTACGTCGGCTAGAGGGCGCCACATTAGATTCAGTGACACGTCATATACCCTGTTATCAACGGACAATCAAGACGCTTCTAACGATACCTTATTTGTCTTATTCTGACTAGTTTAGAAAGAATGAGGGAACAAATAAGTATACCATAGAAATATCACACTTATCGAATAAATACGGACAAAGTCACGAACAAATGCTAATAATATATATATTTTTGAAATGTACAAGTAACGGCCTTTCCAATGATACCAAACACGGCATATTTATCTCAAATTTATTTTTTAATACAGTACTTTATGTCGGCTAGAGGGCACCACATTAGCTTCAGTGACACGTCATACAGCCTATAACCAGAAGACGATCACGACGCTCCTAGAGACACCTCATTTGTCCAAATCTAATAAGTAGTTAAGGAGCTAGGAGGGAACAAATGAACATACATACATACATACATACATACATAGCCTGTCAAAATCATAACCCTCCTTTGGCTTTGCCGTAGTCGGGTAAAAAAGGGGTCAACCTCGGAATGAAAGATAATAAGCTGCAAATTGGTATGAACCTTTGTTTTGTCATTCTAAATGTTGTCTCAAAAGTCACAATCGTTATCGTGTCCGCGTCTCAAGATATTCAAGGTCAAAGGTCACAAAAATCGGTTTTTCGCGAATATCTGGCTTCCTATCGGTTAAATGAGATTTGCATTTATTATAAAAGTTGTAGGCTATAAAATTCCCTACAACTTTTGTTTAAACTTTTTTTTCATACGACTTTTTGAAGGTAGAGCGCGAAGAGTGCACATCGTACAGTCATATACGGCCTAATGCAAGGTCAAGCGTGAGTTATGGTTATCAGTACGTTATAAAGTCAATTATTTACTTGGAAATTATAATTATTAAACAATGCCTATTATTTATGTACTAACTATTAATTATTTATATTTAATTAAAGTAAGTAACTTGATTTTTTAAATATAATTATTCATATTTAACTATTTAAGTATAAAATATTATTAATTCTGGATTATATATTTTAGTTTTATTTTAAGTTAACACGACATTATATATCTTTTCTTTAAAACGCGTAAATTTCTCAATACTTATATACCTGGAAATACTTGTCCCTACCCTATGCCCTTTTCTATTCATTGCCGGGACAGATGTTCTATAGTATTCAAGGCCACTCTCTCCACTTTGTATGAGTTCTACACGCAATTCATCAAATTTACAAAACTAAATAAACCTGTACAACTGTCAACACTTCCACCAACAAGTGTAGCAGCTCATCAACACATAAAACGTGTCTACTACCAGATTCAAACTTGGTTAGGGAAGGACTTAGAACCTCAAGAATGGGGCTGGATGCTTGAAAATGAAATCCTGGAGCCCATACGAACGTTATTACCTCCAGCACCAGCCGAACTACTAAACGTAATATTTTGCAATTGCAAAAATGGTTGTGGTTCCCGCTGTGGATGCAGAAAATCAGGGCTACAATGTTCTTTAGCTTGCGGCCAGTGCAACGGACAAGCTTGCCTCAACGCTTCACTGTATCCAAGTAATCCCGATGAAGAAAATACATATGATCCCGATATTCTGGAAGGTTTGGAGATGAACATGACAGATAATGAGGATGATGACAATGAATCGAACATTTTTGAGCGACAAGAAGAAGAAGACGACGAAGAAGAAGAAGATAATTAGCTTCCATTTCCAATTTCATTACAATTAAAATCAACAAAGATACTTTTGATATTTGAACTCACATTTTGATAAATGTATATTATGCCGTATTTAATAATAAATAAAAATATGTGTAAAATATATACTCTTACTATGTTTTAACTTAAAATAAAACTAAAATATATAATCCAGAATTAATAATATTTTATACTTAAATAGTTAAATATGAATAATTATATTTAAAAAATCAAGTTACTTACTTTAATTAAATATAAATAATTAATAGTTAGTACATAAATAATAGGCATTGTTTAATAATTATAATTTCCAAGTAAATAATTGACTTTATAACGTACTGATAACCATAACTCACGCTTGACCTTGCATTAGGCCGTATATGACTGTACGATGTGCACTCTTCGCGCTCTACCTTCAAAAAGTCGTATGAAAAAAAAGTTTAAACAAAAGTTGTAGGGAATTTTATAGCCTACAACTTTTATAATAAATGCAAATCTCATTTAACCGATAGGAAGCCAGATATTCGCGAAAAACCGATTTTTGTGACCTTTGACCTTGAATATCTTGAGACGCGGACACGATAACGATTGTGACTTTTGAGACAACATTTAGAATGACAAAACAAAGGTTCATACCAATTTGCAGCTTATTATCTTTCATTCCGAGGTGAAAGCCCTAATATGACTGGGCTATTAGTTGATGACTGATGATGATTGATGACTGCACGGGCGGCCTAGTGGTTAAAGTGTCAGTCGCCACGAGTGTTGTAGGTTCAAATCCCACATAGGACAACACTTTGTGTGATCCATAAATTGATGTTCTGTGTCTGGGTGTTCTTTGCGTTCGTTTCATGTATGTTTGTAAAGTCCCCGCGACACAGGATGTTAATTTCTAATGTGGGAGTTGTCTTTAAAAAGAAATAATGTTTTTACTTCTATCAGTAGTCCCAAAAAGCCTGCTTCGAATTTTTTATAATAATAAATAAATAATAAATATTTCGGACATCTATTACACAACGCCATCTAGTCCCAAGCTAAGCAAAGCTTGTGTTATGGGTACTAGACAACTGATACAAATACGTATATACTTTTTTTTTGTAAATACATACATATTATGCATAGAAAACACCCAAACTCCGAAACAAATATTTGTAGATCATACAAACATTTGGTCCGACCCGGGAATCGAACCCAAGACCTCACGATCAGCAGTCGCACACGCCAACCGCGAGACCAACGAGGCAGTCATGGTTCGGCAGGACCAAAAATAAACATAATTTTTTAGCACTAGCTTTCGACCCTAATGCTTTGGCGACACGCAACCCTGAGTAGCGATATTAGCATAAATGATTATATTACTCTGAAATTATTCGTCTAGCATTCAACTTCAACTGATTTTACCAACAATTTGTGGATTACAAAGTCTGGTCCAAGTGTGACCCCAACACAGCGCAGTAAGAATCCGTGAAGTAAGCGCTTATACCACTACGCCATACGTGTTTTCCCTATTATAGATTACTAGCCGACCCACGCAACCTCGTTTGCGTCTCCTATTGCCCGTAGCGTGATAATTTTCCCCCGTTTTTGTATCATTCTTCATTGTTACTCCGCTCCTGTAGGTCTTAGCGTGATGATATATAGCCTATAACCTTCCTCGATAAATGGGCTATCTAACACTGAAAGAATTTTTCAAATCGGACCATCCTGAGATTAGCGTGTTCAAACAAACAAACTCTTCAGCTTTATATATTAGTATAGATAGATGTTTTTCCCTATTATAGAAGCCACACCTCAATAGTGACGTTTTCATTGTATTGATAAGAGCAATATATGGATATCAATATAATAAAGATGTGGTGATCTGTGGAATTGTCAGTTTCATTTGAATAATTATTTTTATTCCCGTGGAATTTAACAATAACGAGCGGGATATTAATAAAAAAACTTTTGCTAAAAGGTCTCCTCCAAAGATCCATAAATTGTTATTCCGAGTTCTTTAATAATAATAATAAATATTTCGGACATTTAACACACAACGCCATCTAGTCCCAAGCTAAGCAGAGCTTGTGTTATGGTTACTAGGCAACTGATACAAATACATATAGATTTTTTGGAAATACGTACATATTATATACAGAAAACACCCAAACTCCGAAACAAATATTTGTAGATCATACAATTATTTGGTCAGACCCGGGAATCGAACCCGAGACCTCATGATCAGTAGTCGCACACGCCAACCGCAAGACCAACGAGGCAATCTCTTTGAGTTTCATGTGTGTTCGTAAAGACTGTCGCGACACATAAGAGGTAGTAGAGCCAAGCTGATTTCAGCACGAACGGGCCGGCTCGACCGGGGCGGTACTACCTGAGCACAGAAGTTCAACGTAAAATGACAGCGTTCATGCTGTCGTGTTTCGTTGGTGAGTGCGAGACCGGAGGCCCAATGATGCAGAAGCATCACTAGCCCGCCATGGTGTGGGTCACCATGCTGCATTGTTGCATTGTCTGCAATCGCAGTATGGTGACCACCACTCTTGGATTATGCTTATGCTTTCCATCAGGCAGAGTGGAGTCATTTTGGCAGGGGCAAACATAAAAAATAAACATATTCCTATGTGTCTTAAACAAGTAAAGTTATTTAATAGAAAAAAGACCCGAAGGCGTCAATATCTGACATCTTTATTAAATTTTCTTTTTTTTTTTTTGAAATCATCACGCTGATATTATGAAGGCGAAAGTTTGGGAGTGTGTATGTGTTGCTACTTTTTCACGCAAAAATTACTGGACGGATTTAGATGAAACTGTACAGTAATATAGCTTATCGATAAGCCCATAGGCTTTAGGGCGTGCCAAAGGAATATACATACATTCATACATATATAGGACTAGCTTTTACACGCGGCTTCGCTCACGCCGACTTTCATTCTGTGATTTACCCCCTAAGGTGTGATATTAAAAAAAAAAGTAAAATACGTATTTCATTACTTTAACCCCACTATATTTTTACAAAGTTTTAAGGAAATTCATCAAAGGAATAAAAAGTTTCATACAAACTCATCTCCTGATTTACTCCCTTAGAGGTAGAATTTCCAAAATTCCTTTCTTAGTGCTCACTTACGTTATGTAAAGAACCTACATGCAAAATTTCAGGATTCTAGGTTCAGCGGTTTGGGCTGTGCGTTGATCTCTGGGTATGTCAGTCAGTCACCTTCCTCTTTTATATATATAGACTAGCTGTCCCGGCAAACGTCGTTTTGCCATAACTACTAATAAATTAAAAATTAATTAAAAAAACATTGCCCAGCGGACAAAATTGTGAATCTAAACCATTCCCAGATCCCCTTGAACACACACAAAAAATTTCATCAAAATCGGTCCAGTCGTTTGAGAGTAGTTCAGTGACATACACACTCACAGAAGAATTATATATATATAAAGATATAGGCCTCCCTTTAAGAAAGGTTTAATCCTACTATAACACTTTGACTGCCTCGTTGGTCTTGCGGTTGGCGTATGCGACTACTGATCGTGAGGTCTCGGGTTCGATTCCCGGGTCGAACCAAACGTTTGTATGATCTACAAATGTTTGTTTCGGAGTTTGGGTGTTTTCTATGTATATTATGTATGTATTTACAAAAAAAAAATATTATATGTATTTGTATCAGTTGTCTAGTACCCATAACACAATGGGTGGATGGCGTTATGTGATAGATGTCCAAAATATTTATTATTTATTATATTATTATTAACACTGTCCAGAGGGGTTGGTATATGGTTCGTGTCAAGTGTTCCTTCTCTCTGCAGTTCTGTTGTCCTGGTAGTTTGCTCCCTCACTCGACTCTTACGACACCCACTGGGAGCATAGGGGTGATGATATTCTGTATTCTTAATCCACAAAGATAGTGTATATAATACAGTTTAATGAGCCTAAGAGATTGTGTATGTTTGAGCGCTCTAATCTCCGGATTTACTAGTGTAAATAACGTTAGATTGAATTTTATTGTGGTAAAACGATTCAAAAGATTAAAGCGTGTATACCTAACGGGCGAGCAGTTGATTATGATATTTAAACAACAAGATTGTGGAATTAACTCCATGTGTAGGGATCCATAGTGAGCTAGGGAATTGTGGTGAGACTATAAAGTTTCACCACATTTGATTTTGCTATGATAGATAGCTATCAAACAACGTGTAATTTCACTTTTTAGAGTTCGTCATGTCTGTCCGTCTGTCCGTCTGTATGTCACAGCCACTTTTTTCCGAAAGTATAAGAACTGTAATGTTGAAACTTGGTAAGTAGATGTATTTTGTGAACCGCATTAAGGGCCTACCTCCCTTTAGATGCGTAAAAAAGGTTGCATTCCAAAGACTACACCTCATTAACGGCTGCATCAAAAGATTGGAAAAAAATGTATGTTTACTGTCAATTCATGTTCAAGAATGTGGCTAAAAAATTTTTAAAATACGATAAATAGTATTGTCATAAAAAAATATATAACAACACGCTATTTTGTTCGCTTATTTGCTTACTGCTTTTAAACGGCTTTGAAGCTAAAAAATATTTTTATATAGAAAAATTTGTGGTTAAATTTGCTATAAATTCGCCATTACTTATATTTAAATCAATCAATATTTTGTAAAGGAAATGTTAAATATTGAGATTTCCAAAGTTAAAAGTGTAGCGGGTCTCTGTGCGGGCGCAGGCGGCAGTCGTGCGTTGGCATTCAGAGGGGAAGGCTGTGTCGTTCGCTGCTCCGCTCGCGCTATCGACTAACTATGCGTATACATTTGCTTTTTGCAAGTGTTTACGTACTTTCTGGGTTAGTGTGCATTAGAGACTAACTCGCTGTAATGGACTGAAAGTAATCGTGCGCTTGGACGCTTTATTGATGTTTTGTGGACTATTGTTTTTATGAATTTATAATTATTTTTTTTGCTTGCATTGTACATTGTGCTTATTTCAAAATAGATGTTTATCGCCTCGTTCGCTCGCTCGCTAATAAAGCTCAATGCAAACCTCTAAAGTCATCTATTTTTAAGTTTTTGTGTCTGTCTGTCTATTTGTTCTGGAACGGCTGGACCGATTTTGATGCGACTTTCACTAGCAGATAGCTGATGATATAAGGAGTAACTTAGGCTACTTTTTTTAGACTAGCTTCGACGCCGCAGCGTTGCACGCGGCTACAACTACATACGCGGGTAACACCGCGGGGTTCAGCCAGTAATAAATATTTCGGACAATACTTTTGACTGACAATAGTTTTAAGCTATTTTTGTAAATAAATACATATTAAACACTAGCCGAACCCCGCGGTGTTACCCGCGGTTATTGTTGAACCGCGAGTAACGCCGCGGGACAAAGTTAGTCTAAAAAAAGTAGCCTAAGTTACTCCCCGGATCATCAGCTACCTGCCTGTGAAAGTCCCGTCAAAATCCGTCCAGCCGTTCCAGAGGTTACCCAGAACAAACAGACAGACAGACAGACAGACAAAAAATTTATTAACTACATTTTTCGTATATGTACCGTGTATACATACATATGCATTTAGTAAAAAGCGGTTATTTTAATATTACAAACAGACACTCCAATTTTTTTATTTGTATAGATAAAGAACACCCAAACTCCGAAACAAATATTTACATATCATACAAACATTTGGTTCAACAGGGGAATCGAACCCGAGTCCGAGAGACGTACAACAGTCGCGTAAGGTACCACTGCCCCAATGTAGAACATGTAAAATATTATCTATACAAATAAATAAAATTGGAGTGTCTGTTTGTAATATTAAAATAACCGTTTTTTACTAAATGCATATGTATGTTTACACGGTACATATACCAAAAACGTATTTTATTTAATTTTTTTGTCTGTCTGTCTGTCTGTCTGGTTGTTTGTTTTGGGTAATCTCTGGAACGGCTGGACGGATTTTGACGGGACCTTAACTGGCAGGTAGCTGATGATCCAGGGAGTAACTTAGGCTACTTTTTTTAGACTAACTTTGTCCCGCGGCGTTACTCGCGGTACGAAAACCGCGGGTAACACCGCGGGGTTCAGCTAGTTAAAAATAAAATCATGATAGTTATCTGTAGGAGACGATTTTATTTCAATTTGTGGACATTGGTGACTAGGGAACCCTATTCTATGGATGACCTGACACGCACTTTCTGTTTTTTTTTAATTAAAAATGCTACTTTTAGATTCAGTAATATGAATTTTTTTATTAAAAAAGTATATAAGCTGAATAAATAGTTTATCAGATTTTTTACTCTCTTCTATACAAATAAATGAAATTGAAGTGTCTGTTTTTAATATTAAAATAACCGATTTTACTAAATGCATATGTATGTATACACGGTACATATACCAAAAATATAGTTAAAAAAATTTGTCTGTCTGTCTGTTTGCTTGTTCGAGTAATCTCTGGAACGGCTGGACGGATTTTGATAGGACTTTCACTGGCAGGTAGCTGATGATCCAGGGAGTTACCGCGGGTAACACTACGGGGTTCAGATAGTATCAAATATAGTTTGATCGGTAATTTGATTAAACTATTTATTTAAATGCTGAGCCTAAAACTTCTAGTCCGACTCTCACATGACCGCTTTTTTTTGTACTTAGTACCTACCGATGATAAAATGTTTTAATTATAAATCTTACTAAAACTTTTAAAAATATTTTGTTTTTTATGTTAACATTATAACCATTTTTAATCATTATGTTTTGAAGTTTAGGCAAAAACGCCGGCCAAACGCGCATGTCTGTCCCGCTCCCTAATCTTTGATCATCGTTTTGAAGTAGCGCGTGCGGTACGGAGATATGAATGTGTGCGGTGCAGATGTGATAGTATGCGTTTAGCTTCGCCCAGACGCTCAAGGTTATTGAGGCTACTATACGCCTTAAGATTTTCACACAAAAATAGAAAAAAAAAAATTTTGGGGGTCCCCAACTGAAACACAAAAAACATTAATATGTACTTTATAAAAAAGAAACAAAATTATTTATTCTGAATAACACAGGACAACACATAGTTTTATAGAGTTAAGATAACGGAACACAAGCAATTTTAGCATTCTGTGCAATGCCAGAAAAGGCGCCTATCTCAGCACATTACTACAGCCAGAATGACGGCAGGGCCCTATAGTTAAATTCCACGGGAATAAAAATAACTATTCAAATGAAATTGACAATTCCACAGATCATCACATCTTTATTATATCGATATCCATAGATTATATATATTGCTTTTCGGAGAAAATGTTCACTTTTTTATCGTTTTGCCAAACCATAAAATTTTGATGTACTTTCATGTATTTTTCTTTTGACTTCACTGGAAGCAGGTTTTCCATGGCCTATTTGGCTTCTGATCTTAAATCTGGTGGAGTACAATCAATTTCCATTTCACTCTCTGAACTGTTAGAACTCATTTTAATTATTCAAATTATATTTTATTAAATATTTAAATAACAAATCAAGACGAATTTTCAGCTTTGCCGCCGATTTTCTATTTATCATCTGTGCCGAAAGGCAAACGCATTTACGCATACAGCCACGTGAACGCAATTTGTACTAAGCAAAGACATTTTGGTATGCCAAGAATGTTAAAAGAGATCCAACCAAAGAGTACATAATAACCCCAGCACGCCGTTTCATACAACTTTGCTGGAGCGTTGTAATGTTCCAAATTCAAAAAACGCTCCTGCAATGGATTTGTTATTCGCTGTCCGCAAATTAGATACTTTGCGTTCTTTTTTCGAAAATAATGACAATATTTCCATGCATGTTTGAGAAATAGTACAATATTGCAAAGGCCGGGAAAGAGGCAATTGCAGGTCGAGTATTAGTTTAAAGGCCGAGCCGCAGGCGAGGACTTCACTAATACGAGACAGGATGTAGGTACTATTTCTCAAACATGCATGGAAATATTCCATATAGGATATAGGATGCCATCATCAGTTATTAATCTCCTTATCATGGTATCACCGTCGAAACATCTCCTTTCCATTAAAACAAGAATCATCAAAATCGGTTCATAAACGACGAAGTTATCCGAGAAACACATATAAAAAAAAAATACTAGCTGAACCCCGCGGTGTTACCCGCGGTTATTGTTATGCCGCGAGTAGCGCCGCGGGACAAAGTTAGTCTAAAAAAAAGTAGCCTAAGTTACTCCCCGGATCATCAGCTACCTGCCAGTGAAAGTCCCGTCAAAATCCGTCCAGCCGTTCCAGAGATTACCCGGAACAAACAGACAGACAGACAAAAATTTTTTTAACTACATTTTTGGTATATGTGCCGTGTATACATACATATGCATTTAGTAAAAAGCGGTTATTTTAATATTACAAACAGACACTCCAATTTTATTTATTTGTATAGATATAAGTTCGAATTGAGAAACCTCCTCCTTTTTTTTAAATCGGTTTAAAACTGGCACGTAAAAAGTTGAAATATAGGTGATACAAAATAAAATCGCTTTTTCAAAATTAATTCACTAGTTACGTAGCCACGTTTCACATATTTTACAAGCTTTTTATTAACTTGCACTGTGTGTATGCTTGTATGTTCAGTGGAATCTTGCAACTCAATTTCGAAGTAGATATCTTCAACCGATTTTGCTGAAATTTTGCAAGCATATGTATACAGCGTCACAATACAATAATATAATGACATGGAGCTGATCTGATGCTGGAGCTACATGGTGGCCATAGGAACTCTGTAAAGAAACGTCGCAACATCATCGAGTTTGTATTCGTTTGATTCGGCTTTTTAATTTAATTTAAGGACTGTAGTTCATGATGACGGCTTATCAGCCGAAATTTGATTCTCTGGTTGCCATCCGTCATTTGTATCTGTGACTTTCAACTGATAACTGTTATCAGATGTGTACGTTATCTTATATTGTTTTCATAACCCATATGATAAAATATCTTCACGATAATACGTGAAAAGAATTCAGTATTTTTTAAGTGAAAACTTATTTAGGCGCGTTGAGCATTTTTTCATCAACAAAAATCATGAAACTCGCATCATCATCACCGCACGCTTCCCATCAGCTATTGTATAAGAGTAATATTTATATACTTACACTAGCCGACCCACGCAACCTCGTTTGCGTCTTCTAATGCCCGTAGCGTGGTATTTTTCCCCCGTTTTCGAAACGTTTTTCATATGTGCTCCGCTCCTATTGGTCCTAGCGTGATGATATATAGCCTATAGCCTTCCTCGATAAAGAATTTTTCAAATCGGATCAGCGATTCCTGAAATTAGCGTGTTCAAACAAACAAACTCTTCAGCTTTATATATTAGTATAGATATACCTATAGTACGTTATTAGTATAATCCAACTGCCTCCTTGGTCTAGCCGTTGACGTATGCGACTGCTGATCAAGAGGTCTCGGGTTCGAATCCCGGGTCGGGCCAAAAGTGTTATTGAGTTTTTCTAATTCTATAAATACTTAATAACAGCTCGCAGTTTGGAAGTTGGGGTCTGAACCCCGTGCCTCGGAGAGCACGTAAAGCTGTCGGTCCTGCGCCTGATCTCTCCCCGATCGTGTCGGTTAACCGTGCCATCGGATTATGAGAGTGAGGGAACAGAGAGTGCACCTGTGTTTGCGCACACACTTGTGCACTATAATATCTCCTGCGTAGTTGGTTGGTCTCTGTTGAGACTGGTCGCCGTGGCCGTAATCGGCTAGGAGAACATCAGTATAATCCAGTAGCTTGATGATACAATTCACAAATTACTTAGCTTCCACTTCTATCGGCAATCCCCAAAGACTGCCACGTATTTTTGAAGTGATAACTTCTTGTGGGAGGGTAAACCGCGTCGTTACGTAACGCGTTACGACGCCAATCGGTCTGGCTTCCCTTTCTCTCACGCATACGACAGCGATAGGTAAGGTCCTCTTCTCTCACTCTAACCCACAGTGCTAGGCGTATTTATAATAGTTCAACTTAGATTAGTTTAAGTTATCACTTCTGTCGGGTGTCCCGAGATGTTTGTTGGAACGAAGTTCCTTATCGCGCATTGTGAAAGGGGACTAGACGGAAAAAAATCTTACGAAAAGTTGTCACGACACAAAAATTCTTACGAAAAGTTGTCACGACACTTTTTGCTACAGTAAGCGATTGTAAGCCGTGCGGTGTGCGCATGTTTCTCTCTCTCTTACAGAAAGCAAGCCAGACATTTTCATTTCTATTTCGCATTGAACAGTGTGGTGTCGCGACGATTATTTTTGTTGAGTATATACAGGTTTTTTGTACATAATAAATAATCTATACAAATAAATAAAATTGGAGTGTCTGTTTGTAATATTAAAATAACCGCTTTTTACTAAATGCATATGTATGTATACACGGTACACATGCCAAAAATGTAGTTAAAAAAATTTTTGTCTGTCTGTCTGTCTGGCTGTCTGTCTGTCTGTTTGTTCCGGGTAATCTCTGGAACGGCTGGACGGATTTTGACGGGACTTTTACTGGCAGGTAGCTGATGATCCGGGGAGTAACTTAGGCTACTTTTTAGACTAACTTTGTCCCGCGGCGTTACTTGCGGTACAACAATAACCGCGGGTATCACCGCGGGGTTCAGCTAGTAATAAATAATAACAATAATGAATCCTGACAGTGAACTTCGTTCCATTCGGGTGTCCCTTGACACCTCTCGAGTTTTTTTTTAAATGTTAGTCTTTGTTTGTTAACGAATTCAGAATACAGAGTGTACCTCTATTCTGACTTTAAAAGAGACGATGATCCCTGAGTTTGTTTTGTCCTTAGTTCTCAGGGCTAGTCCAGTTAGTTCATGTAACTTAATTGCAGAATAAATGATTTCATTACGTTTTATTTATCACTAGCTGAACCCCGCGGAGTTACCCGCGGTTATTGTTGTACCGCGAGTAACGCCGCGGGACAAAGTTAGTCTAAAAAAGTAGCCTAAGTTACTCCCCGGGTCATCAGCTACCTGCCAGTGAAAGTCCCGTCCAAATCAGTCCAGTTGTTCCATAGATTACCCGGAACAAACAGACAGACAGACAGACAAAAAAAAATTAACAGCATTTTTGGTATATGTATCGTGTATACATACATATGCATTGATTAAAAAGCGGTTATTTTAATCTTACAAACAGACACTCCAATTTTATTTATTTGTATAGATGTGGGTGTGGTAAGAGTCGATTGAAGGAGCAAACTACAAGACTACAGTTCTGCAGAGAGAAGGAACACTTGACACAAACCGTATACCAACCCGTCTGGACAGCATAATGTCTTCATCATCAGCTAATCGCAGTCTTTTACCCTACCCTACTCCTTCTCAAGGTAGTAGAGCCACGCTGATTTCAGCACGAACGGGCCGGCTCGATCGGGGAGGTACTACCCTCGCACAGAAAATAACGTAAAATAACAGCGATCATGCTGTCGTGTTTTGTTGGTGAGTGCGAGACCGGAGGCCCAATGATGCAGAAGCATCACTAGCGCGCCATGGTGTGGGTCACCATGCTGCATTGTTGCATTGTCTGCGTTCGCAGTATGGTGACCATCACTCTTGGATTCTGCTTATGCTTTCCATCAGGCAGAGTAGAGTCATTATGGCAGGGTCAAACATAAAAATAAAATAAAAAAAAAAGTCCAATGAAAACATAGACCTCTCCAATTGAAGTATGTGGTGTAGTTGGACAAAATCTCCTTACTAAGACATTTTTTTTTACCAACAATGGTTTCAATGTAGTCATTAAAAACATATTTATTTTTATTTTTGTGAATAGAATATTTTAGGGTCTATCCTATTTTTAGTCTGAAGATATTATCTATCTATATCTATACTAATATATAAAGCTGAAGAGTTTGTTTGTTTGTTTGTTTGTTTGTTTGAACACGCTAATCTCAGGAACCGCTGGTCCGATTTGAAAAATTCTTTCGGTGTTGGATAGTCCATTTATCGAGGAAGGCTATAGGGTATATATCATCACGCTACTACTAATAGGAGCGGAGGAACAATGAAGAATGTCTCAAAAACGGGGGAAATTTTCACGCTACGGGCAATATAAGGCGCAAACGAGGTTGCGTGGGTCGGCTAGTACTAATATATAAAGCTGAAGAGTTTGTTTGTTTGTTTGTTTGAACACGCTAATCTCAGGAACCGCTGTACCGATTTGAAAAATTCTTTCGGTGTTGGATAGTACATTTATTGAGGAAGGTTATAGGGTATATATCATCACGCTACTACTAATAGGAGCGGAGCAACAATGAAGAATGTTTCAAAAACGGGGGAAATTTTCACGCTACGGGCAATGTAAGGCGCAAACGAGGTTGCGTGGGTCAGCTAGTACTAATATATAAAGCTGAAGAGTTTGTTTGTTTGTTTGTTTGAACACGCTAATCTCAGGAACCGCTGGTCCGATTTGAAAAATTCTTTCAGTGTTGGATAGTTCATTTATCGAGGAAGGCTATAGGGTATATATCATCACGCTACTACTAATAGGAGCGGAGCAACAACAAAGAATGTTTCAAAAACGGGGGAAATTTTCTCGCTACGGGCAATATAAGGCGCAAACGAGGTTACGTGGGTCAGCTAGTAGTAGATAAGATCGATTAATTTTATCACACTCTGTGGAGTTATCCAAACAGTTAAGATTAATGTCACGCAACTATAATTTAGACGAGGAGCTAGCTTTAACTTTACATAGCTACAATTTTTTTTTACTAGATATTGCTCGCAGCTTCGCTCAAATAATTATTTCGTGTTAAGTGTGTCTTTGAACTTTGAACACACAACTGTTAATCCCTTATTGATGAATCAATCAGCCAGTTACTTTCGCGAACGACAGTAAAACTTTCATTTGGTCTGTCGTGAATAAAACGTCGTTTAGTTTGTCATTAGGATTAAACTTTGGAGAAACAGAAAGAGACGTTAGAAATAATCACACTCTCATGGAGTGTGGCTATTCTGACAGTCAGTGTCTTGACGATTGTAGTTAGGAAGGTGTATAAATAGTAATCGAGACGACAAGAAGTTTAATTATGTATTATTACTTATACCACTACTACTTACACTATCTATATTACTATTATTTGTTTTCTTGAGGCTGAAGGACCGCTGGTCTTTAATCTTGAGGCCGAAGGCCCAAATGTTTATGTGATTCCTTTAAACCACTGTTAATGTGGAAGGAGATAAATAAGTCGACTGTAGTTTACTTGGATTATAGATTTTAATGTAAATGATATACAATTGGTTTAATATGCAACTGTGTATGCGCACGATGCATATGAGAACCCCAAGCCGTCTCTCGCTGCCGCGGGTCGATGCACCGCGCCTCTCCTCACCGTCCGCTGCGCCGCAGGCCCCGCGGTCGCCCTCGCGTCACTCGCGCATTTGTGTTGGTATGTCTGTACTAACCGCGCGAACAACTATATATATTAGTAGTGCAGGATAGTTACTCCATAGGTGCTGGTTTTCTTTGTATGAAAAATTAGTTGCACTATATACAAGACATACTGTTCAATGAAGCTCTTTATTATACTTTAAAATATATTAAACTTGTATAAGATAGAAAGTGTCGCTACCAGCTCCTAAACTATACGTCTGCTTTGTTAAAATTACATAAGGTGGGTGATAAATGCCATCCACGATCAGCTGCTAATTATTAAACCTTGAAACACTGAGTGTTTGTCTTCACGACAGTTCGGTGGAAGATTTCCTATAGTCTACACGTGCATGTGAATTAGACAAAAGTTTACTAGTGAACATGTTCGAGACTCTTCTCTCTATTGGACTAATATGTTTGACCGGGAATAAAGTGTGAAAAAGTGCTTTTGAGGCAAAGGAAACCATTTTTTGGGATCAGCACTAAAGAAATATATTTGCCGATGTGTTGTATCAAAATAGTCCAGACTGGTTCCAGGAGTAAACTAATGTGTGAAGTCGTCGTCGCAAATTATAACACTACTTAAATATGAGTGAAGTAGTTTAAATAAGTGGGGTTAAAACTGACGTTTGACTTGTTTATCTGTATATGGAACAAGCTTCAAATCCATAAATTCTGACACGTGAATATCCTAAGGCAGAATTAGATTTCGCCAAATATCCAAGAAACAAGCGCTTAGTACAGAAACCATCCGATACTGGAAAGTCTAAAAGTATTTCCTGAAACATGCCCGTTAAAGTTTTTAGCCGTCTATCCCAAGTGGGTATCGGTTTAGCCTTAGCCGGTGGGGTCATAAACAATGCTCTTTTCAACGTTGATGGAGGCCAAAGAGCAGTCATATTCGACAGGTTCACTGGCATCAAGCAATTTGTCGTCGGTGAAGGAACTCATTTTTTCATACCCTGGATTCAAAAGCCAATAATTTTCGCCGTAAAATCCAACCCGAGAACCATCTCCACAAGAACTGGAAGCAAAGATCTCCAAACTGTCGAGATAACACTTCGGATCCTTTTCAGACCAGTTGCAGAGGAACTACCCAGGATCTATACCGTTTTGGGAGAAGATTACGACCAGAGAATACTCCCATCTATCACATCAGAAGTTTTGAAAGCTATAGTGGCTCAATTTAATGCTAGCGAACTGATCACTTCGAGAGAGACGGTTTCTTTTAAAGTGTATGAAAGTTTGACTGAAAGAGCTCAGCAGTTTGGACTAATTCTGGATGATATTGCAATCACGCATATCACGTTTGGGAAAGAGTTTCTCAAAGCTGTGGAGTTGAAGCAGATTGCCCAACTAGAAGCTGAAAAAGCTAGATTTATGGTGGAGAAAGCTGAACAAAAGAAGAAAGCGGCAGTTATTTCTGCTGAAGGGGATTCTCAGCAGGCAGTTCTCTTGGCTAAAGCTTTTGGAAGTGCTGGTGAAGGGTTGGTGGAGTTGCGAAGGATTGAAGCGGCTGAGGATATAGCTTACCAGCTCTCAAAGTCGAAGAACGTTACGTATCTTCCTGATGAGGGGCTTGTGAACATTAAGCATTAGATGTTTAGGAGGTGATTATTTTTGATAATATCTATATATATCTACTAGCCGACCCACGCTGCCTCCCGTCCAGCTGATTTTTACAAGAAGGGCATCAATAAACTGCCAATGCGTTGGCAAAGATGCGTCGATTGCATGGGTGATTACTTCGAATAACAGAAATAAAAATTTTGAAAAAATAACTACTTTCACTTATTGCATACAAATGGCAATTTCATAGGTAAAGACCTATTATTAAAAATAATTACTAGCCAGAACAAATAATAGTCTCATTTCTTTCTTTTTTGTGTTTAATTTTTATATATAAAAGGTATACATTTAGAAATAAATAATTATATCTGGTTATCTATAGTACTGCTTCGTTTGAAGATTAATAAAATAAATAAATAAATGAATATTTCAGACATTTAACACACAACGCCATCTTGTTCCAAGCTAAGCAGACCTTGTGTTATGGGTACTACATAACTGATATAAATACATATATACTTTTTTTTTTTTAAACATACATATTATACATAGAAATTACCCAAAACTCCGAAGCAAAGATTTGCAGATAATACAAACCTTTGGTCTGACTCGGGAATCGAACCCGAGACCTTAAGCACAGCAGTCGCATACACTTACCACTGCGCCACCGAGTAAAAAAAATATGTTATTAAGTGTTTATTTCTTTTATGTGAAGCAGGTGAAGTTACGCCAATTATAATGTGATATTTAAGTATCTAGTATTTTAGTTGCTTTTTAGGAAATAAATTATGTTCAAGAATGTGCATTTGTTTTGCATCTTGTTGTTAAAACTAAGAAATGTATGTTTGTCGAGGTCAATTCAAGGCCTTACACTTTTGAACTGATATTTTTATCAATTAAACTCTACACACGGATTAAGAACCACCCCTATTCACCCCGTGGGTGTCGTAAGAATCGACTGAGGGAGCAAATTCTTTTTTTTATGGTATAGGTGGCAAATGAGCAGACGGATCGCCTGATGATAGATGTTACAAGTGCATTGCTGACCTATGGGGAAAGGGATGTGGGGAGGGGTTGGGCTATCGGCCTCCGGTATCCCTCACTCAGCAAGCGCTATTTCACACCGGTTTTCTGTGAGGCCGCGGTATCACTCCGGTCGAGTCGGCCCATTCATGCCGATGCGTGGCTCTCCCACCTTAACTAAGCAAGACAACAGCATTGCAGAAAGAAGGAACACTTGATACAAATTCTATACCAACCTCTCTTACCTTGACATCACGTCTGTCTAGCGTGGTAATGTAGAATGTGGTGACTTCCACATTTAATGCAAAACAGAAACACACTACAGCGCCATCTACCAACGATACGTTGTACTACGGAGTAACGAAGGAAACGAAGAAACTAACAATCCTGAATCGCACAATAGAAGTTCTCACGCCGATTAACATAGATACAACTTTCCAATCCCGGTAGATGGAGCTGTAGTGTGTTTCTGTTTTGCGATGTGTGTGGAAGTCGCCTCATAACACCTCCTTTCTAAGAATAAGGTATATATTTAAAAGTAGGCAGTTCATGATTTTTTTATAATATTTTAATTTTTTTAAACTTTTGTTTCAGGAAACATTCGCTTAGTTAATCCTTTTCCTTCACCGTACTTCCTATAGCATTCCAAATATATTTATGTAGAACACTTCCAAAAATTTAGTAAAATTGCGACTCTATTCCTTTACTCATTCCAAATCCAAATTTTTAGCAGATAATAAAAAAAAACAATAATTAATAATAAAATAGTGAGAGTAATCTTAAATTTTAGAATATTGAATTAAATTCGATCAATAGTGTAACAATCTTGTATTTTATACAACATCGATGATTTGAAAATCGAATCTTCGAAATTTGAAATATAATTGCAACGATTTTTTAATAATAATTAATAATAAGAATTTGCGTCTGCGCTTAAATATAGCTTCCAATAACCGCTTACAAAAGCGATTAATGATTGCAATGCGGGTATAACTTAGGTCTTCCGTTACCTTTCCAAGATGTTCTGACCTATCCTTACGATGTCTTCGTCACCAGCTGTGGAGCCCTCTTCTCCTTCCACTACTCCTTCTTCGCCGGCTTTGAGAGCTGATAGCGGGCAGTTCCATACTTCCACGCCGTATTTTACTGGAAGGGTAAGTGCTTTTATTAAAATTCAAAATCATTTATTCAATTAAGATACTAAGTGACATTTAAATACAGTTTAAACTGGAACTGGACTCTGGACTCTGAACTCTGGAACGGCTGGACGGATTTTGACGGGACTTTCACTGGCAGGTAGCTAATGATCCGGGGAGTAACTTAGGCTAACTTTGTCCAGCGGCTTTACTCGCGGTACAACTATTGCCGCGGGTAATATGGCGGGGTTCAGCTAGTTAATCATAATAATTTTGTTCCAGAAGCAACCCCAACCTCCTCTGAACGTCATACTTCCAGCCACGACTCCATCGACACCACCTACATACAGTACGTAATTTATCTATCTAATACATCTAAAAGAGTTAGGATTCATTTCAAAAAAACACCGAGCAAACCTCATTCGTCCAGATATTCTACGCTAAAGTACCTACCACACGCGCAAGTATCACCACAGTTATAACTGAGCAGGTAAAATTGTCGTAATACTTGAATACGGACGTAGCTTCCACACGGCACAGTTAAGTACGCGCAAGCCTCATTCTATGTATGTATGTATATACAAAAAAAAAAAAGAGTATATAAGTATTCGTATCAGTTGTCTAGTACCCATAATACAAGCTCTGCTTAGTTTGGGACTAGATGGCGTTGTGTATTAGATGTCCGAAATATTTATTTATTTATTTATTTATTTATTCTTGTCAAAATCATCGGCGTGGAAACAATGTTTCCCAATAAGGAACTATTTCTTCTGCTAGTCTTTTTACAATGTTTGCTAATAAAAAAAAATAGTATGCAGAAGAAAAATGCTCAAAGCGCAGTGGTAGCTGTTCTTGAGGTCTCGGGTTCGATTCCCGGGTCGGACCAAATGTTTGTATGATCTGCAAATATTTGTTTCGGAGTTTGGGTGTTTTCTATGTATAATATGTATGTATTTACAAAAAAAAAGTATATAAGTATTTATATCAGTTGTCTAGTACCCATAATACAAGCTCTGCTTAGTTTGGGACTAGATGGCGTTGTGTGTTAGACGTCCGAAATATTTATTTATTTATTAAATATGTGGTTTGCGCATTTTACCGACCGCACGCACGGTGTTCCATGTACAAGCCAGCGCAGGCAAAACTGTGGTGATACTTGCGCGTGTGGTAGGCCTATAATATCATAAATGTTAAATCATAAAAATTACCGTGGGAGAGCAATTCTTCGGCATGAATGGGCCGGCTCGACCGAAGTGATACCACGGCCTCACAGAAAACATGTGTGAAACAGCGCCTGCGCTGTTTTTCACCGAGTGAGTGAGGATACCGGAGGCCCATATTTTTTTTTACCTGTGGACACCCCAATTGGGCCGTCACTTGCCGGGGTTTGCGGCGGGGCGGTGTATCGGACCGTGACGGGAGGGATCCGGGAACTGCTGTTATTAACACATCCGGACCCTCCCAGCGTTTGCCCGCACTGAAGCGGGCACCGTCTGCTGTTAAACTTTTTTATTTAAGTCGCCTAAATTGAGAGTTTAACAGCACCCCACCCCCACCCCCATCTCTCTCCCCATTCCTCAAAGGCCGTCAAAGCACTTGTGACGCCTCTGGTGTTGCGAGTGTCCATCAGGAGATGCGTCTGCTCGTTTGCCCCCTAGTCCATAAAAAAGAAAATAGGTAAAATTTCTGAGGTTGTAGGGGTCAATCTCTGGATATACAAGTCTGTCCGGGCAGCTACTAATAAATAAATATCAGCACGCTATTTGCTATAATACAGGCTCTGTCTAGTTCGGGGTCTGATATGCCATGAGTGAAATGTTTATATAATTGAAGATCTTAAGGTTGATGGTTCTTTTCCAGGTGAAGCGACCTTGACCCCACCGCCCCGTTCGCCAGGTGCGCCACTAGTTAGTCCTGCTTCTGGAGATCGAGCTCATCCACCAGACGGCACTTCCTCAGATAAGGTAAGCTTCTTCTTCTCACCTTAGAAATCAATGAAAATTCTGAGGGGTTTTTTGATTTCAAAACTTCTGGAACCGCGTTGAGCACTTTTTAGTAGGGGAAAATCTTATGAGTTCGTTTTACCGCGTCACTGTGTCACCGACATGCTGAAATCACATAACTTCTTTGGCTGCGTTGAGCACTTCTTAGTAGGGGGAAATCTTATGAGTTCGCGTCACCGCGTCATCGACATGATGATTTAATTTAAACATTATGAAATTTCTAATTGTACTAATTAATTTTACAAATAACATTCTAAGTTATAAGTTTTCACTTTTCTTATGTATGGCCCTTCCAAAATTATTTTTCTTTGCCTGATGGAAAGCATAAGCAGAATCCAAGACAATGCAACAACCATAGCGGCCTGCTTCATTGGGCCTTCGGTCTCGCACTCACGAACGAAACACGACAGCACGAACGCTGTCATTTAACGTTGATCTTCTGTGCGAGGATAATACCGCCCCGATCGAGGCAGCCCGGAAATCAGCGTGGCCCTACTATGTTATATTTTCCGTAATGAACCCATTCGAAGCCGGGGCGGGTTGCTAGCTTATGAATAAGATAGCTTGATATCAGAGACTCAAGTGTCAGTCAAGTCAAGTCAAGTCAAGTCAATGTATAGAGAAATATAGAGTACACTCTATATTTCACTATACCTTGGTCTTTGCTAACGGAAGGGCGTATCCGCTTGCAGCGATAAGCAAGTTATATCAAAAGGAAGTGTTGTTACAACATTGTATTGAGAAAGCAATTGTTACTTTAAGTGCTTTTACACGAAACTCGTTTATTTTACAAATTAAAAATTGCTTGTCTATAAAGTCGGTTTACGATCTATACTTTTACGTGATAACGTTTTAAGAAAACATTGATGATTGATGAACGAACAAGCGAAGAAGCTTGTGGCGCCACAGGACGTACACTCCAGTCGTGCGTCGGAACTGACACACTAACACACTTCTTTACTTGATGTGTTCACACACACACACACACACACACACATACATTTCACTGAATCACCACCTGAATACATTCCGTGGGGGTCGTAAGAGCCGACTGAGGAACCAAGCTATGCGTCACAAACCGAACGCTCAGGCCTCATGTGCCTCTCTGTCGC
The DNA here is from genome assembly GCA_905220595.1 of Spilosoma lubricipeda. Taxonomy (NCBI): domain Eukaryota; kingdom Metazoa; phylum Arthropoda; class Insecta; order Lepidoptera; family Erebidae; genus Spilosoma; species Spilosoma lubricipeda. The sequence goes on along the minus strand of HG992303.1, from coordinate 4,359,641 downwards.
TTGTTCCGCGCTCTCCCTCGCACGCTCATCTCAGGTGGAGTGTGACAACGAGTCATGCTTTTTTGTGCGTGCAGCCGGCGTTCATCGCTTTATAATACGTTATCACGTCAATAAATATTTTAGACTTTACTACTCCTTATGACACGATTTTCATATTTAGCCCTTGGCATGAAAATTTTATGGACAATAAAAATCGAGCTTCAACTAATAGTGGCGTTACGCTGCAGCCTCATTAGTTATGTTGTCTAACAAACTATTAAATCAAACAGCGCTAGAACGCTTATTTCTGAGGATAGTTTTCTCGCGACCAAAATGACGTAAGTGCGGCAAATGTCATGGCTCTTACGCGTTTCGTTCAACGCAGTATAAGCGTGCCACCTACAAAAACGAAGATGCTTGTGGCGCCACACGACGTACACTCCAGTCGTGTATCGGAACTGACACACACACACACACACACACACACACACACACTTTTTTATAATTCTTCTTTTTTCTATAGTCATCAGAAACAGCGGTTGGTGGCATATCCCGCACGACGAGCACGGCTTTGTCCAGAAAAGAGAGTTACAAAGCACAGAGACAGCATTACAGAAGAGAGAAGAAGAGGGCGGCATCAGCGCTATTGCATTCAATTGAAGATCCGTCTGTTGTGGTGTTAGCTGACTGGCTTAAGGTGAGAAGAACTCTGGTACTTGAAACAGATCTCATCATTAATGGCTTCACAGAATACCCGAGTTCAGGAACTTTGCAGATATTAGTAACCCGACTACCCTGCTATACTACTACTGGGTCGATTCCCGGGTCTGACAAAATGTTTATAATAATAAATAATAAATATTTCGGACGTCTAATACACAACGCCATCTAGTCCCAAACTAAGCAGAGCTTGTATTATGGGTACTAGACAACTGATATACTTTTACTATATACTTGATGATGATATTGATACTATGACTTGATTACTTATATACTTTTTTTTTTGTAAATACATACATATTATAGATAGAAAACACCCAAACTCCGAAACAAATGTTTGCAGATCATACAAACGTTTGATCCAACCCGGGAATCGAACCCGAGACCTCAAGAACAGCAGTCGCGTTCGCTATCACTGCGCCACCGAGGCAGTATATATGATTGTTGCTAGACATGGTAAAATAGCTCTAAACGCGCTGTGATTGGGCAGATAATGGATTGCGCGTGTAAATATTATGCAAATGTTACTGATATACCAAGCTGTGTAAGGGAATTTGCACTTTAATGCTTAGGTGCTAAGGTCATTATTTATTTTTGTGTCTTTCAGGTCCGCGGCTCTCTCAAGTCTTGGACCAAGCTATGGTGTGTCCTGAAGCCTGGTCTATTACTGCTCTACAAGAGTTCTAAAGCGAAGGTAAATTAATTTGACATATATTTTTGGAGTTTACTTTGAAAATTTTATGAACAGTAAATTCAAGCGTTATTTAAAAGTGACGCGTTGCGCTGCAGCTTTTTGGCATTAGTTATGTCGTCTAACAAACTATTAAAACAAACAGCGCTAGAACGCTTTATTATTAGAGATAGTTATCCCGCGACCAAAATGACGTAAGCACGGAGAATTCTATGTCTTACACGTTTCATTCAACGCAGTACAAGCGCACAACGTACAAAAGCGAAGAAGCTTGTAGCGCCACGGGACGTACACTAAAGTCGTGCGTCGGAACTGACACACTAACACACTTTTTTTACTTGATGTGTTCACACACACACTCATACATTTCATTGAATCACCACCTATACATTTCGTGGATGTCGTAAGAGCTGACTGAGGAACCAAGTTATGCGGGACAACAGCACTGCAGAAAGAAGGGAAATTGGCCACAAAATCCTATACCATCCCGATTTTATAGGGTGGTATACTACACCAAAACTTCCTTTCTAGAGACCTACGTCCAGAATTATTGATGACTAGCTGAACCCCGCGGTGTTACCCGCGGTCATTGTTGTACCGCAAGTAACGCCGTGGGACAAAGTTAGTCTAAAAAAAGTAGCCTTAGTTACTCCCTGGATCATCAGCTACCTTCCAGTGAAAGTCCCGTCAAAATCCGTCCAGCCGTTCCAGAGATTACCCGGAACAAACAGACAGACAAAACAATTTTTAAATACACATTTGGCCCTAGCTGAACCCCGCGGTTTTACCCGCGGCTATTGTTGTACCGCGAGTAACGCCACGGGACAAAGTTAGTCTAAAAAAAGTAGCCTTAGTTACTCCCTGGATCATCAGCTAGCTGCCAGTGAAAGTCCCGTCAAAATCCGTACAGCCGTTCCAGAGATTACCCGGAACAATCAGACAGACAGACAGACAGACAGACAAAAAAAATTTAAAATACATATTTGGCATATGTACCGTGTGTACATACATACGCATTTAGTAAAAAGTGGTTATTTTAATATTACAAACAGACACTTCAATTTTATTTATTTGTATAGATGGATATCTGAACCCTTGATTCTGGGAATCCCCTCTCCAGATTAATGTTTAAATTTAAGTTATTTTATTCACAGAGCAGTCATTGGGTCGGCACAGTTCTGCTAACATCCTGCCAGGTGATTGAACGTCCGAGCAAGAAGGACGGCTTCTGCTTCAAGCTCTATCATCCTCTAGAACAGAGTATTTGGGCTCCCCGTGGACCTCATAACGAGACCATAGGTAAGGAACCCCTTTATCATCAAAAGCATCTCAATAGATCACCATAGACTGCCTCGTCGTTCGTACAAATATTTGTTTCGGAGTTTGGGTGTTTTCTATGTATAATATGTATGTATTTACAAAAAAAAAAGTATCTATGTATTTGTATCAGTTGTCTAGTACCCATAACACAAGCTCTGCTTAGCTTGGGACTAGATGGCGTTGTGTGATAGATGTCCGAAATATTTATTATTATTTATTTATTATAGTAACTGCCTTGGTGGCGAAGTGGTAACATATGCGACAGCTGCTTTCAGAGTTTGGGTGTTTTCTATTATATATGTCACCGTAAGATTATAATCTATCTAGCGAGATTGTAAACTTTCAATATATTGTGTAGTAGAGCCACGCTGATTTCAGCACGGTTGGGCCGTATCTCGCGGGGCGGTACTACCCTCGCACAGAAAATCAACGTAAAATGACAGCGATCATGCTGTCGTGTTTCGTTGGTGAGTGCGAGACCGGAGGCCCAATGATGCAGAAGCATCACTAGGCCGCCATAGTGTGGGTCACCATGCTGTATTATTGCATTGTCTGTATCCGCAATGAGTATGGTGACCACCACTCTTGGATTCTGCTTTCCATCAGGCAGAGTAGAGTCATTTTGGGACGCCCAAACATAAAAAAAAAATGTCAACTGTGATATACTGCTTACAACTTTCCCTGATTAGTCGGTCTTACAGTACGTCGATAAATGGCCATAGAGTTAGGTTAGAGCTTCTTTGTTTAATTACAAATTCATTTTACCGTCACAACAATTTTATGTTACTAACTAGCCGACCCACGCAACCTCGTTTACGTCTCTTATTGCCCGTAGCGTGATAATTTTCCCCCGTTTTTGTAACATTCTTCATTGGTGCTAAGCTCCTGTAGGTCGTAGCGTGATGATATATGGCCTATAGCCTTCCTCGATAAATGGGCTATCTAACACTGAAATAATTTTTCAAATCGGACCAGCGGTTCCTGAGATTGGCATGTTCAAACAAACAAACTCTTCAGCTTTATATATTAGTATAGATTCTAAAGCTGTGAGGTATTTGACAAACTTTCTATTAACTTGCAATGTATGTATGCTTGTATGTTGGGTGGAATCTTGCAACTCAATTTCGAAGTAGATATCTTCAACCGATTTTGCTGAAATTTTGCAAGCATATGTATACAGCGTGACAATACAATATTATAATGACATGGAGCTGATCTGATGCTGGAGCTACATGGCCATAGGAACTTTATAAAAAAACATCGAAAGCTTGTTTTTAAAAAGCTTTTTAATTTAATTTATTTAACATGAAATCACTTTACAATAAAAAAAACTTAACATTCGGCAACAAATGAATTAAAAATAAACAAATATGGCGGCGCGGGACATATGCTGTTCAACCAATCAGCGCGCGAGATGCGATTTGTCGCATAGCATATTTAGAATACATTTATTAGTCACACATAACATACATGTAAAAGAGAAAGATAAGACATTTAACTTAGAGTAAATAACAACAAACAATATACAAAACAAACAAAATAAAAGCAGTGAAATGTCTAGTTGTGTGACCAAAAGGCCACAGCTCAGCTTATGCTGTGGTCACTGTGGTCCTGAAAGTGACCACAGCGCTGATTTTCAGCTGTAGCCCAACTTTACACCTCACGAACGCGTGCACAGTTTCAACAATAAACATATAGGAAATAATGAAAAATAAATAAAAAATACATTAAACCCCCAAGATATATAAGATTGACATTACAAAGCACTGCAATTGCAATGCAATGTCAAAAAGAAAACTCTAATTTTTGACTTAAAAGAATTATGACTAACATATCACAATTTGACGGTTTCACTATAGATAGATTACAATCTAACTTATAAAAATAATACTTTAAATCGTAAGCAGTATGTTACAGTTCACAATCTTTCGACAGTTTGCAATCTCGCGGTTCTTTAAGCGGGGCTCGAAAAAGCATCTCACTAGACGGCCATAGTATGGCTCCTCACCCCTATTCACCTCGTGGGTGTCGTAAGAGTCAACTGAGGGAGCAAACTACGCACTGTAGAGAGAACGAACACTTGACACAAACAAACCCAACCCGTGTGGACAGCATGGTATAGTTTTTTTTATGAAATAGAGAAACGACCAGACGTATCGTGTGATGATAAGTCATTACCAGACAACACCAGAAGCGTCACAAGTGCGTTGCTGGCATTAGGGAGATGAGGGGAAGGGTTTAGGTATGGGTCTCCGGAATTCCTCACTCACACGGTAAAACTCAGCGCAAGCGCTGTTTCACACCGGTTTTCTGTTAGGCCGTGATATCACTCCGGTCGAGCCGGCCTATGCTTGCCGAAGCGTGGCTCTCTCACAGTCTACACAGATCTATGTGATTCTATAGGCTGTTAAATGCTGTAAATGTGGGTGAATGCTTACCATGAAGGTTGTCTCCAGGAGCAGTAGTCCAGCCGCTGCCGACGGCGCATCTGATCTTCCGAGCGTCTTCTCAAGCCGCTGGACACTGTTGGTTAGACGGGCTCGAATTAGCTCTAAGATGCAGCAATGCTATGTTAAGGTAATTGCTTTTGATTTTAAACTCGCTTTTGCTTGTAAATTTTATCGAAACTGGTCCAGCCGTTTGAGTGTAAAGAACTAGCAAACATATAAACAAACAGGCTGCATGGTTGGCCTAGTTTTTTAAGCGGTCGCCACGCCGCTTTCCACTGCGCTAAGTGTTGTGGGTTGAAATCCCACGTCCTATGTGGGATTTGGGGGACACTTTGTATGATATAAAAAAATGTTGTACTGAGGCTGGGTGTTCTTTGTGTCCGTTTCATGTATGTTTGTAAAGTCCCACGCGACACAAGATTTATTCCAAATCCGAAAGTTGTCTTTGAAATAAGGAAATTAAAAAAAAAACACTTCAAGAACTGGATCATATTGAAACGGGACTACATGCGAAGCACCAGATTTCAAATAAAAAAATATCATCAAAATCGGTTCACCCAGTCAAAACTTCAGAGATAACAAACTAAAAAAAAGTCGCCTTCTTTTTTGAAGTCGGTTATAAAGAAACTAACATTTTAAAAATATGAGTGTGATTATAGAAATTGTATTCTTTTGTGAACGCAAATGTCATCATACCTCCTAAAAACGGATGGACCAATTTTGATGTAGCTACTTATCCTCTGAAACTTTATTAAGATTTCAGCAGTTCCTTGAAAGGTTTTTTTCCAGTTTTTAAATGATTTTCTCGATACAGATGTTCCCGGCCGAGGCCAGAACAAACCGTGACCCCGGACGCTCCCCAGACTCAAACGAATTTGTCGCATGAGGACTTAGAGAAGCATTTTAATGAACACGGTGAGTCCTTACACTTATCCTAACCTCGATGTTATATACACTTAGAAAAACACACACTAAGGACTGGAGGAGAGTAGCTATAGCGTACATACACATTTTTAATTCACATACAAAACAATCGCTTGTCACCACGAACTCACACATAACAATTAAAACATTCACAATATCACACACACATAAATACATTCCGTGTAGGCATATTTGTGACGCCTGCGTATGGTTACCTCCTACCGTGTTGCTTTACGTGATATACAGGGTGATATAATACTGACGCATCGATCATGTCCCGTAACCTGAACGACCAACTTCCCAGTTTCATCCTAAATGACTGCACAAATGATGTGGTGGTTACGGACACCAAGTCACTTTTGAGTGTTGTCGTTTCATATGGGAGAACAATTTGTGTGATCTACAGGGACCTTTCAATGTGACTCTACTCTGCCAGATGGAAAGCATGAACAGATTCCAAGAGTAGTGTTCACCACCGTCAATGCAGCATGGTGACCCACACTATGGCGTGCTGTTAGTGCGGGATTGTATTTCCAAAAAAAAATGCTATTTCTTGGATCATGATGGTCAAGGGGCGGGGCTTGATGAATGCGTCATTATTTTCTTAACGCGAACGGGGTGTAGCGAAATATTAATACTGTAATAATTTTTCAGTTGTTTATTATTTCAATGTCTTTGAAATAATATGGAATCTTTGACGGATTATGTAATGTTGACTGTTTAAAAGTAGTGCTTTTTATAAGGTTCATACGGTTTAAATTTATTTAAAGTAAATAACACCAATATTAGTGCGAATTTATTTTAAAAAACGAAATAGTATTAAGATTGATATTTTAGGGGCTATCCATAAATTACGTCACCCGAATTTCATTTTTTGATTGATCCTCTACTCCCGTCCGTAGCTGGTTACTATCGAGAGACCAACCTAGTCTGACGTCACTTATTTGACAATTTTACATTTATATTCAAATTTCGTGTTTTAAACTTTGTATACATAAGATATAGAAATGTGTCTCCCCAACACCTTATCACACCATCTCTTCCCTTGACGTAATTTACGGATAACCCCTCATTTGTGCAATAATATTTTTTATTAATACTTTTGTGATCTGTTTCTCTCAAAACATTTTATGTTATCGAAACTACATACTAAAGGTATTTTTTTCTACCTACCCTCACTTACGCTAAATTCAAAATGTAGTGCTAAAAGTATCTGAGCTATCTTCCTGTGGTTCTCCTTTGATGTCTGTTTCTGACTATTCTCCGAGACCATCGTCAGTAGACCGAAAATCTTACCAATTGCCAAAGAAGTCGAAAACTCACATGACGAAATTCACCAAATTCATAGAATCCATAGAAATCATGTCAAGAGACCACGATTCCAGCGAGCCACCCACGCCAGATAGAGACATAAAGTTTTTAGACTTCTTGAAAAGAAAAGAAACGGGTATAATGCGGAATGCACCGTCTACATCTTCTGTTAGGGTCTTAAAAGTTCCAAAAGAATATAAAATTACTAGCAAAAGTTTGGCTTCGAGCCCGTACAGAGTTGAAATGAAAAAATCTCCTATACTAAGATGTTTGGAATTCCCAAAAATATCTCTACCAGAGAAGACCAAAGAGAAATCCTCTCCAACGAATATTCTAGAAGAAAATTTCTTAAAATTCATGTCGACATTTCCCAAAAGGCGGAGTTCTACCCCGACGTCTTTTAAACAGAAGCGCATTAGCGAATTGCGCGAATCTGGGGTTAAAACTGATTCCGAAAACGATGACGTCTTCATAAAAAATCGGAAAAAGAAACTGTTTAAGGGGTCTGAAGTTATTTGTGATACCCCCGAGAATATTATTATAAAAACAGCGCCATCTGCCGAAAGAGTCAGGGAACTTAGCAGTACTTCGAGCGATGATGACGTGTACAGGTTAGTAAAATAAAACAATGTTTACCAAAGAAGCGTATGCGACGTATAAAAAGCCAACTTTTCAGAGTTACTTAAATGGATTACAACTCTAACTGTAACGAAATAAGGTTGCATTTCGATTGCGCCTATATATACTCTTCTTTCTACTGTTCTGCATAGTTCTAAACCGTTTATAGAATGGGATGCGATTTTTAACACTTCAGTTAGAGATATTTAGGTTTTTGAAATGAGAAAGGCTTAAATGAAGAGGTTTTCTTTGAGAGTTATTGTTATATAATTCCCGGCAGTTTCGCATGCGTTTTCAATTTGCTTAAATATTCACGAAATATAAAAAGAAACTTTCTTATTCTGCTATTAAAAAAATACAATCATCATAATTATAATGTCTTTTTTAATGTGACATATCTCATTTCAGTCAATATTTGACATTTACGATATCGTTTGACGGGACTAAACTAATTTTCAGTGGTTTTTAGTTTAGTTTAGTGAATTTTCGAACAACATAATAACCATCAATAAGTACATATGCTCAAATATTTAAAGTAACAAAAATATTCAAAGTAAATAATTTCAATAATTTTAGGAAATCACCAGCATTTTCGCATTTAGGCCATGTTTGCGAAAAATTTTCGCTCATAGACTACAGCAAGCTGCCTTCAGCTAGCTTCGAAGCGAACCGCACGGCGCGAAAGGATGATATGATGACGTCACACAACGTTTACGTGGCCGGCAATATAGTAGCGAGCGGTGATTTAAGCGGTATAAATGAAATGTCAAATCAATTTGAAATGTCTTGAAAATTTTCTGTGGTAGTTTATAATCTGTATTTTTTTCCACTAAGTTAGTAGGTCCATGATAGTTACCTAATTATAAGTTTGAGTAGAAATGTTGTCAAGATTTCCACCGTTTTAGGTATTTGGCTAGATATTGTTTTAAAGTTTTGCTAATTAGTTTGTTGGGTGTTGTGCTATTCTTTTTTGTTTAATTAAAGGTATAACTAATCTTCTTCCTATAATATTCCCAATATTATTTGGGTTTGGATACATTTCAACTGGTTTTATCTTTATATCAATTTTTCCGGAGCGGCTAGCATCGGACCTCCGCAACCTGAGGGCGAACTGAATTCAAAGGTTGAACTTGTTGTTAGTGCATTTGAGGGGGCTGGCTTCCCTACAACGATTACTATAGCTTAGATGATCATGACAACCGGGACTAACGTCTTAATGTACTCTCCTAGACACGGGTGGGAAACCGCCAACTTCCATACTCCGGACTGTTATTAAGAATTTCTTGTAAGAAAAACCCAATAACACTTTTGGCCTGACCCGGGAATCGAATACAAGATCTCTTGACCGGTATCGATACGATAAATACTAAGGGTAAAACAAGATAAACAATGTTAATGATACAAGAAAACGTTGATTCAATATTTAATCAATAAGGTCTCTACGATGCTTTGATAGGGCTCGGTTCTACACGGGAATGGTGCCTGACACCTGAAGCCGGCCGGTTTTTAGTGAAAACATCACATACTCCTAGCTTCTGCATTAACACAGTTGCATCCCTCGGGAGCTGGAAACCCAAAGGAATTTTCTAATCCGTTTACAAAAAAGTGTAATTTAGATATATACACGGTACTACCCTACCCTCGCACAGAAGATCAACATAAAATGACAGCATTCGTGCTGTTGTGCGAGACCGGAGGAACAATAATACAGAAGCATCACTAGGTCGCCATAGTGTGGGTCACCATGCTGCATTGTTGCATGGTTTTTTTTTTTTTTTTTTTATAATTTACCTGCCAAAGTGACTCTGCTCAGCCTGATGGTAAGCTCAAGCAAAATCCAACAGTGGGGGCCACCATACTCACTGCTAAAGCAAACAATGCAGTATGGCATCCCACACTATGGCGGCTTAGTGAGATGCTTTTTCACGCCCCGCTTAAAGGACCCAGGATCATAGTGGGAGGGAAACACGTGCGCTGGTAGTGAGTTCCAGTTTTTAACTGCTCGGCACAGGAATGCTTTCGCAATGAGTATGGTGACCCCGACTGTTGGATTCTGCTTATGCTTTCCATCAGGCAGAGTAGTCATTTTTGCAGGCTCATATATATATACTATCTTTTACACGCGGCTTCGCTCACGCAGATTTTCATCCCCTGATTTACTCCCTTAGGGGCGATATTTTGAAAAATACTAAAATACTTATTTCATTACTTCAACCCCACTATATTTTTACAGAATTTTAAGCAAATTCATCAAAGGAATAAAAAGTTTCATACAAACTTTCATCCCCTGATTTACCCCCTTAGGGGTGGAATTTCAATAAATCCTTTCTTAGTGCTCATTTACGTTATATCAAGAACCTACATGCAAAATTTCAGGATTCTAGGTTCAGCGGTTTGGGCTGTGCGTTGATCTCTGGGAATGTCAGTCAGTCACCTTCCTTTTTTCTATACTTATAAAATAGTAAGTCCTGACTGACTGACTGACTGACTGACTGACTGACTGACTGATTCATCATCGCCGAGCGTAAACTATGATAGTTAGGGCTATGAAATTTGGTGAGTAGGATCCTTTTATTGAGTAGACACGCACTAAGAAAGGAATTTTGGAATTTCTACCCCTAAGGGGGTGAAATAGGGGTTGAAAGTTTGTATGGAAGTCCGTCATTTTTTAAGTTAGAAACCTGAAACTTTACTTTTGGGCTGCTGATTAAAAATGAGTAAACACATATTTCAGCGTTTTTGAATATTCAACCCCTAAGGGGTGAAATAGGGGTTGACATTTCGTACATAGGTTAGTCTGGAAGTCCGTCATTTTTTAAGTCTGAAACATGAAACTTTATTTATGTGTTACTGATTTAAAAAGAGTAGAGACGTATTTGAGCGTTTCTGGGTATTCTACCCCTAAGGGGGTGAAATAGGGGTTGAAAGTTTGTATGGAAGTTCGTCATATTTTAAGTTAGAAACATGAAACTTTATTTATACGCTACTGATTAAAAACAGTAGATACGTATTTAAGCGTTTCTGGATATTCTACCCCTAAGGGAGTGAAATAGGGGTTGAAAGTTTGTATGGAAGTTCGTCTTTTTTTAAGTAAGAAGCATGAAACTTTATTTTTGGGCTACCGATTTCAAATGAAAAGACACGTATTTAAGCGTTTCTGGATATTCTACCCCTAAGGGGGTGAACTAGAGGTTGAAAGTTTGTACGAAAGTTCGTTTATTTTTGAAGTAGCAAACAAGAAACTTTATTTTTGGGCTACTGATTAAAAGAGAGTGGATACGTATTTAAGCGTTTCTGGATATTCTACCCCTAAGGGGATGAAAAAGGGGTTGAAAGTTTGTACGTAAGTTCGCCATTTTTGAAGTTACAAACATGAAACTTTGTTTTTGGGCTACAAATTAAATATGATTAGATACATATGTAAGCGTTTCTGGATATTATACCCCTAAAGGGTGAAATAGGGGTTGAAAGTTTCTATTTAAGTTTGTCATTTTTTAAGTTAGAACCATGTAACTTTATTCTTGTACTACTGATTAAAAAAGAGTAGATACGTATTTAAGCGTTTGTGGATATTCTACCCCTAAGGGGATGAAAAAGGGGTTGAAAGTTTGTACGTAAGTTCGCCATATTTGAAGTTACAAACATGAAACTTTGTTTTTGAGCTACAAATTAAAAATTAGTAGATACGTATGTAAGCGTTTCTGGATATTCTACCCCTAAGGGGTGAAATAGGGGTGGAAAGTTTGGATGAAAGTTTGTCATTTTTTAAGTTAGAACCATGAAACTTTATTCATGTACCACTGATTAAAAAAGAGTAAAGACGTATTTAAGCGTTTCTGGATACTCTACCCCTAAAGGGGTGAAATAGGGTTTGAAAGTTTGTATGGAAGTCCATTATTTTTTAAATTAGTACGAAATAACTTTAATTTTGGGCTATTGATTAAAAATGACTAGATATCTATTTAGAGTTTCTGCATATTTTATCCCTAAGGGGAGATTTAGATTAAGATTTTTTTTTATGGAAATCCGACATATTTAAGAATACATAGAAATAAGAAAGGTGACACTTTACTTTTGGGTTGCTAATTAAAAATGAGTAAATACGTATTGCAGCGTTTCTGAATATTCTATCCCTAAGGGGTGAAATAGGGGTTGACATTTCGTACATAGGTTAGTCTGGCTTTCCGTCATTTTTCGAAATAGATGAATACTTATATCAGCATTTATGCGAATATTGTTCCTAATGGGGATGAAATATGAGTCAAATCTTTGTATGAAAGTTCTTTTAAATGGGCTATTGATCAAAAATAAAAAAATACGTTCAAAAACACGAATAAAGTACTGATACATACTTTTACACAGTTTTAAGTAAATACATATTATCAACTTCCACGCGAGCAAAGCCGCGGGCAACAGCTAGTATACTTATAAAATAGTAAGTCCTGACTGACTGACTGACTGATTCATCATCGCCGAGCGTAAACTATGATAGTTAGGGCTATGAAATTTGGTAAGTAGGATCCTTTTATTGAGTAGACTAGTAGTAGTAGAGTAGGCACTAAGAAAGGAATTTTGGAATTTCTACCCCTAAGGGGGTGAAATAGGGGTTGAAAGTTTGTATGGAAGTCCGTCATTTTTTAAATTAGAAACCTGAAACTTTACTTTTGGGCTGCTGATTAAAAGTGAGTAAACACGTATTTCAGCGTTTTTGAATATTCAACCCCTAAGGGGTGAAATAGGGGTTGATATTTCGTACATAGGTTAGTCTGGAAGTCCGTCATTTTTGAAGTCTGAAACATGAAACTTTATTTATGTGTTACTAATTTAAAAAGAGTAGAGACGTATTTGAGCGTTTCTGGGTATTCTACCCCTAAGGGGGTGAAATAGGGGTTGAAAGTTTGTATGGAAGTTCGTCATATTTTAAGTTAGAAACATGAAACTTTATTTATGTGATACTGATTAAAAAACAGTAGATACGTATTTAAGCATTTCTAGATATTCTACCCCTAAGGAGGTGAAATAGGGGTTGAAAATTTGTACGTAAGTTCGCCATTTTTGAAGTTACAAACATGAAACTTTGTTTTTGGGCTACAAATTAAATATGAGTAGATACATATGTAAGCGTTTCTGGATATTCTACCCCTAAGGGGTGAAATAGGGGTTGAAAGTTTCTATGAAAGTTTGTTATTCTTTAAGTTAGAACCATGAAACTTTATTCACGTACTACTGATTAAAAAAGAGTAAAGACGTATTTAAGCGTTTCTGGATACTCTACCCCTAAAGGGGTGAAATAATGGTTGAAAGTTTGTAAGGAAGTCCGTTATATTTTAAATTAGTACCAAAAAACTTTAATTTTGGGCTATTGATTAAAAATGACTAGATATCTATTTAGAGTTTCTGCATATTTTACCCCTAAGGGGGTGAAATTGGGGTTGAATTTTTTTATGGAAATCCGTCATATTTAAAAATACATAGAAATAAGAGAGGTGAAACTTTACTTTTGGGTTGCTAATTAAAAATGAGTAAATACGTATTGCAGCGTTTCTGAATATTCTATCCCTAAGGGGTGAAATAGGGGTTGACATTTCGTACATAGGTTAGTCTGGCATTCCGTCACTTTTCGAAATAGATGAATACTTATATCAGCATTTATGCGAATTATGTTCCTAAAGGAGATGAAATATGAGTCAAATGTTTGTATGAAAGTTCTTTTAAATGGGCTATTGATCAAAGATAAAAAAATACGTGCAAAAACATGAATAAAGTACTGATATATACTTTTACACAGTTTTAATTAAATCCATATTATCAACTTCCACGCGAGCTAAGCCGCGGGCAACAGCTAGTATATCTATAGACTAGCTGTCCCGGCAAACGTCGTTTTGCCATAACTACTAATAAATTAAAAATTAACTATACTTATACTTAACATAGCCTGTCAAAACCATAATCCTCCTTTGGCTTTGCCGTAGTCGGGTAAAAAGGTATACTTTGTCATGAAATCACACAAAAGATTTCCAGAAAGCATTCAAGGTTTATCATAGTTGTTCTGATAAGTAACTAGTTTTGTAATACCGACTAAACTTGATCAAATAATGATAAGATTTGAGATAAGAATACCAAACTGACTTACTTTTTACCGAGACTACGATGAAAACTAAAGGTTACAGTTTGAAACTACTGAACAGATGTTAATGTGTATAAATATATATATATATATATATATATATATATATGTATAATTCTAATGAGTGTTTTAATGTGTATATCTCCTACGTGGTTGAGTCTTCATTTGGATATCAGCTAGAACATCATCACTAATGCCATATAGTGGCTCTATACAGAACCCAATTTTTAAACACTATGTCAGACGACCAATTTTCTATATAAACTAGCTGTCCCGGCAAACGTCGTTTTGCCATAACTACTAATAAATTAAAAATTAATTAAAAAAACATTGTCCATCGGACAAAATTGTGAATCTAAACCATTCCCAGATCCCCTTGAACACACACAAAAAATTTCATCAAAATCGGTCCAGTCGTTTGAGAGTAGTTCAGTGACATACACACTCACAGAAGAATTATATATATAAAGATAGATACATACATACACTTGAAAAACATAACTCCCTTTTCGCAGTCAAGTACAAAATACCGAGCGAAGCTTGGACATCCAGGTACTTATGGTCTTTAACTAGTCTATTAACGAGGCGCTCATAGCCCAGTTGCACTCGGTGATTAGAAACAATCACCGAGGGTAAGCAACGACGGCGCGGTCAATACCTGGATGGGTGACCGCTGGTAGCATTATACCATGAGCGTCTCCGTGATTCGGAGCTCACGTTAAGCAGTCGATCCCGACTGGTATCGTAGGATAACAGTCGTGAAGCTTAGAGGCCTTCTTTGGGCCGCTTAAAAACATCCAACGGCAAGATTACGTAGCCACAACGTAGTCTTGCCAGTCTCCAACCCGCACTCGGCCAGCGTGGGGAGGTATGACCTTAACCCTCTCCTGAGAGGAGACCCGAGCTTAGCAGTGGGACGTTAAGGGTTGTTGATGATGATAGTCTACCAACAAGTAAGCGGCAAAACTCAGTACACCAGTGTGTATGTATAACCTTTAAATTACTGTTAATTCAAAGTTTAACCTTACTTTGAGCAAAGTTTGTCTAGAATTTGTAAAACATGAAAAGTTAATAATACTTTGTTGGTTTCTGAATATAATTATGTAAACGAAACGTCGGAAACATCTAAACTAATATTATAAACGCGAAAGTTTGTAAGTATGGATGGATGTTTGTTACTCCTTCATGCAAAAACTACTGAACGGATTTGGAAGAAACTTTATAGTTATACTAGCTTTTACACGCGACTTCGCTCACGCAGACTTTCATCCCCTGATTTACCCCCTTAGGGCTGGAATTTCAAAAATTCTTTTCTTAGTGCTCACTTGCGTTATATAAAGAACCTACATGCAAAATTTCAGGATTCTAGGTTCAGCGGTTTGGGCTGTGCGTTGATCTCTGGGTATGTCAGTCAGTCACCTTCCTCTTTTATATATATACTAGCTGTTGCCCGCGGCGTTGCTCGCGTGGAAGTTGATTATATGTAT
Source organism: Spilosoma lubricipeda (assembly GCA_905220595.1). Taxonomy (NCBI): domain Eukaryota; kingdom Metazoa; phylum Arthropoda; class Insecta; order Lepidoptera; family Erebidae; genus Spilosoma; species Spilosoma lubricipeda. Next base: position 4,344,014 of record HG992303.1, on the reverse strand, counting down.
TTATTTAAAACTGTGTAAAAGTATGTATCAGTAATTTATTCATGTTTTTGAACGTATTTATTTATTTTTGATCAATAGCCCATTTAAAAGAACTTTCATAAAAACATTCGACCCATATTTCATCCCCTTTAGGAACAGAATTCGCATAAATGCTGATAATGTATAAAGTTTCATGATACTAATTTAAAAAATAAAGGACTTCTATACAAACTTTCAACCCCTATTTCACCCCTTTAGGGGTAGAATATCCAGAAACGCTTAAATACGTATCTACTCTTTTTTAATCAGTAGCACATGAACAAAGTTTCATGTTTCTAACTTAAAAAATTACGAACTTCCATACAAACTTTCAACCCCTATTTCACCCCTTAGGGGTAGAATATCCAGAAACTCCTAAATACGTATCTACTCATTTTTAATCAGTAGCCCAAAAACAAAGTTTCATGTTTCGAACTTCAAAAATTACGGACTTCCAGACTAACCCATATACGAAATGTCAACCCGTATTTAACCCCTTAGGGGTACAATATCAGGAAACACCTAAATACGTATCTACTCATTTTTAACCAGTAGCCCAAAAATAAAGTTCCATGCTTCCAACTTAAAAAATGACAAACTTTCATATAAACTTTCAACCCCTATTTCACCCCTTTAGGGGTAGAATATCCAGAAACGCCTAAATACGTATCTACTCTTTTTTAATCAGTAGCACATGAACAAAGTTTCATGTTTCTAACTTAAAAAATTACGAATTTCCATACAAACTTTCAACCCCTATTTCACCCCTTAGGGGTAGAATATCCAGAAACTCCTAAATACGTATCTACTCATTTTTAATCAGTAGCCCAAAAACAAAGTTTCATGTTTCGAACTTCAAAAATGTCGGACTTCCAGACTAACATATATGCGAAATGTCCACCCCTATTTCACCCCTTAGGGGTAGAATATCCAAAAACGCTGAAATACGTGTTTATTCATTTTTAATCAGCAGCGCAAAAGTAAAGTTTCAGGTTTCTAACTTAAAAAATGACGGACTTCCATACAAACTTTCAACCCCCATTTCACCCCCTTAGGGGTAGAAATTCCAAAATTCCTTTCTTAGTGGGTGTCTACTCAATAAAACGATCCTACTCACCAAATTTCATAGCCCTAACTATCATAGTTTACGCTCGGCGATGATGAATCAGTCAGTCAGTCAGTCAGTCAGTCAGGACTTACTATTTTATAAGTATAGATATAGATAACTTATACATCAGAATAACACATAGGCTACTATTTGCTGCGATAATCGATATATACGCGGGCGGAGTCGCTATTAGAAATTTCAATATCATTTTTGAAGACCTATCCATAGGTCCATAGATAGGTCACATCCCCCACACCTATGGGTTTGATGAAAAAAACATTTTTGAGTTTCACTTCTAAGTATGGGGACTCCCAAAATGTTTTGTTCTTTATTTCAATTTTTGTGTAAAAATCTTAATGCAGTTCACAGAATACATCTACTTACCAAGTTTCAACATTCGTTCTTATAGTTTCCGAAAAGGTGGCTGTGACTTACGGATAGATAGACAGACATGACGAATCTATAAGGGTGCTGTTTTTAGGCATTTAGCTACGTAACCCTAACAAAGTCCTCCGCCGCGTCTGTCCGTATGTCTGTTCGCGATAAACTCGGAAGCTAATACACGGATTTTTATGCGGTTTTTATTTATAGAGTGATTATTGAGGAAGGTTTTCGTATATAATTTGTATAGTTTTTGAGTATACCCATTAGCTAAAATTAATTAGATAATTGTACACCTCAGAGAAACGAGAAGAATATTAAATTTTCCGTACTGAACCCGTCTGAAGCTGAGGCTATACAAATAAATAAAATTGGAGTGTATGTTTGTAATATTAAAATAACCGCTTTTTAATAAATGCATATGTATGTATACACGGTACATATACCAAAAAAATTTTGTCAGTCTGTCTGTCTGTTTTTACCGGGTAATCTCTCTACTGGACGGATTATGACGGGACTTTCACTGGCAGGTAGCTGATGACGCAGGGAGTTTAGGCTACTTTGTTTAGATTAACTTTGTCCCGCGGCGTTACTCGCGGTACGACAATAAGCGCGGGTAACACCGCGGGGTTCAGCTAGTATGCTTATAACTAAAAACTTTCTTCAATGTTCTCGAATCGTTGACCCGAGGCGTGTATTAATTTTGTTTTATAAACAAAACAACTATTGTTTAATATGTATTGAATAATTCAAATACAAGTTTTACTTTATATTAATATAACTAGCTGAACCCCGCGGTGTTACCCGCGGTTATCGTCGTACCACGAGTAACGCCGCAGGACAAAGTTAGTCTAAAAAAGTAGCCTAAGTTACTCCCTGCGTCATCAGCTACCTGCCAGTGAAAGTCCCGTCAAAATTCGTCCAGCCGTTCCAGAGGTTACCCGGAACAAACAGACAGACAGACAGACAAAAAAAAAAAAAAACTACATTTTTGGTATGTGTATCGTGTATACATACATATGCATTGATTAAAAAGCTGTTATTTTAATATTACAAACAGACACTCAAATTTTATTTATTTGTATAGATAATAGTTAACAAATTTTACTTGGCAAGAAAGAGAAACTCCTTAAATTTGTATTTAATTTCATCTTACCTGGATTTGACTTCGGGCTACAAAACAGTCAAAACTCATACATATACTGTCGCAGGTATATTTGCCAAAGCCGTGATAATACAACTTCACTGTTGATATCTATACATCTATACAAATAAATAAAATTGGAGTGTCTGTTTGTAATATTAAAATAACCACTTTTTACTAAATGTATACGTATGTATGTATGTCTGTCTGTTTGTTCCGGATAATCTGTGGAACGGCTGTACCGATTTCTACGGGACTTTCACTGATAGGTAGCTGATGATATAGGGAATTAATTAGGCTACTTTTTTATATATATATATTTACAACTTCAAACCAGGCTACAATGCAGCTATCTACACACATATTGTACGGAACCCTCGTTTCTCGCGTCAGACTTGAACTTGTATCCTTTTTAATGTAACACTAATAGAAATAAATTAATATCTCAAGGTTAAAATGTACCAATGTACAATAACATGTCGTCTCTTGCTCAAACATATTAAAAACAATTACGAATAGTATATGACATATACTATTCGTAAAGCTGAAGAGTTTGTTTGTTTGTCTGAACACGCTAATCTCAGGAACCGCTGGTCCGATTTGAAAAATTCTTTCGGTGTTGGATAGTCCATTTATCGAGGAAGGCTATAGGGTATATATCATCACGCTACTACTAATAGGAGCGGAGCAACAATGAAGAATGTTTCAAAAACGGGGGAAATTTTCACGCTACGGGCAATGTAAGGCGCAAACGAGGTTGCGTGGGTCAGCTAGTAAGCCATAACCCGAGACCCAAAGCTGGCAACTTTCGTATTGTCAACACGTCTTGGTGACAAAAGTTTCTGTAATTTCCTTGTGTTGGCAACAAAAATTGTCAACAAATGTAGGCAACCGTGTTTCTGTTTTTGGCGGTAAACAATAAAAGAATACGCTTGTTGCAGATATTTATTGTCTCTGTGGAGACCATAGAGGTTTAAGTATATTTAAACTCTCTTTAATGCCTCTATGGTGGAGAGGCTTAATTGGAATGTTTTTCAAATTTTCGGCGAATCGGTGTAGACACAATCGAAACAAAAGATGGCTGAAATTGCCAACAATTCCAGAGGATACGCGCCTTTATATGTTACATATTTTCGTGTGATGATGTATTAAGAATATAGAGAGCCGTGGGAGAGCCATGCTTCGGCATGAATGGACGGGCTCGACTGGAGTGATATCACGGCCTCACAGAAAACCGGCGTGAAACAGCGCCTGCGCTGTGTTTAACCGAGTGAGTGACGATACCTTTCCCCATCCCCTAAAGGGCTGCAACGCACTTGTGACGCCTCTGGTGTTGCGGGTGTCCACGGGTGGCGGTAATCGCTTACCATCAGACGATATGTCTGCTGTCTAGTAGTTTTCACCAATAGAGAAGGTTTATATGTGTACCTAATACATGCATATTATATTAGATAAAAATCCAAAATTTTTATTGACTTCGTACGAAGCCGGGCCGGGTCGCGTCGCTAGTTGAACTATAAAATGCTGATAATGCACTTGCGAATAATCGGAATACAAAAAGTACAATCCATTGCCAACTTAACCGCCTTAATGTTTTATATATGTAAACAACTCTACAATTATGTACTTGAATTTTTTTTGTTATATTGTGTGTGACTGTGTCATGCATGGCTATGGCTGAGTAATTTAGTTAGTATTTTATCAGCTCTCGCGCGAGCTACACGCGTCGCCATCATTGTGATATTATCAAGGATATGTTTTGTGTGTTAATAAGGTGTTTGGAAATCGTGCAGTGATAAAATTGTGTTTGAAAGAAAGAGTTCGAAATTTAAACTGATAATATTTTGAAATGTGTGTTCCATAATGCCTTTTCTTTTTTTTTGTAGACGGAATGTGTTTAGTCGATTTTTTTGCATAGTGAAGTGTCAATTGTTTTTTTTTATTAGGTGTCATTAATGATACCTATGACATAAGTTTATAATCTATGTGTATTGATAATAATCTTTGTTTTAGTAAACTCACGTTACTCCTAATTTAAAGAGATGTAAACAAATATGTATTTACAAAAATTTAACTTTCATTTGTTGCAAATCATAAATCTTAACTTCTTTCTATCGGATTTTTTTTATTTTACAACGTTTTATTCAAGTACGGGTATTCTTTCAATACACGACTAGCCTCAGTATCTATATGTATAAAATCAATGTTTGTTCATCTGGCCGTCACGTAATTTTCTCACACCTTATTGCCAGAGATACACAAATTAACATAAGACATCAATTATCCGGGTAAATCGATGCGAAAAATTAATGGCCGACTGAACTTCGATTCGTTAGATCACATCCACAACACTTGCACAAGGATAAGCTCTGTTGTTAGACTGGGTGTTCTTAGGGCTCTCACTCTCAACTACTTCCAGCAGACGGTGCCCGCTTCAGTGCGGGCAAGGGCTGGGAGGGGTCCGGATGTGTTAATAACAGCAGTTCCCGGATCCCTCCCGTCTCAGGAGCAGAGTGGCACACCGTGTGGTTTTAGAAAAAAAAAAGGGCTCAACTACTCCTAACAAATGCCACTTAAATTCGTATGGCAATTGGAGTCCCTTATCTGCGCTCAGTGCACTTGGATCCCCAGCTTATTTGTTTATTTACTAGCTAACCCCCGGGGTGTTACCCGCGTTAATTGTTGTACTGCGAGTAACGCCGCGGGACCAAGCTAGTCTAAAAACAGTTGCCAGTGAAAGTCCCGTCAAAATCGGTGCAGCCGTACCAGATATTACCCGGAACAAACAGACAGACAAACATTTTTTTAAACTATTTTTTTGGTTTATGCACCATGTATACATACAGATACATTAAGTAAAAAGCGGTAATTTTAATATTACAAACAGACACTAATTTTATAGATTTGGCGTAACAGTAAGTGTCTCTTACCACCAGACCTATACGCCAAGTCATGTATAAAAGCAAGCAAAACCACGTGCATTATCTAGTGTAGTCTAAAAGTAATTAACTTCAATGTAATTTAATATAACAATATCGTTACATTACAATATGATATTAAACAACCTACTCTATTGACGTTACAATGTAAACAGATGTTATGCTACATACGCTCACGCATTTATCGTCGAAAGGGTAAGCAGAGGCGTAGCATACACCCACGATGGTTTGAACCCACCCATTCAATAATAATAACTCTAATTAGAACATCAAATTTTGCCTTCGGCTCTGCCCGCGTGTATGTCCGTTATCGCGGTAAAGAGTAACCTATGTCCTTCCTCAGGAATCAAAGTATCTCCATGACAAATTTCATTGAAATCGGTTTAGCGGTAAAAGCGAAACAGAGACACAAACTTACTTTAGAATTTATAATATTATAATCGACTAGCTGAATCCCGCGGTGTTACCCGCGGTTATTGTTGTACCGCGAGTAACGCCGCGGGACAAAGTTTGTCTAAAAAAAGTAGCCTAAGTTACTCCCTCGATCATCAGCTACCTGCCAGTGAAAGTCCAGTTAAAATCCGTCCAGCCGTTCCAGAGATTACCCGGAACAAACAGACAGACAGACAGACAGACAGACCGACAGACAGACAGACAGACAAAAAAATTTTAAAGTACATTTTTGGTGTATGTACCGTGTTTACATACATATGCATTTAGTAAAAAGCGGTAATTTTAATATTACAAACAGACACTCCAATTTTATTTATTTGTATAGATTTTATTTCTGACTATCTATATCTATTTGTACCGCCAATTGTACTTCTCTAATTTTAAGCTTACCTTGTAATGCATCTGGTGTACAATAAAGCGATATATTATTATTATTATTATCTATACTAATATATAAAGGAATCTCAGGAACCGCTGGTCCGATTTGAAAAATTCTTTCGGTGTTGGATAGTCCATTTATCGAGGAAGGCTATAGGGTATATATCATCACGCTACTACTAATAGGAGCGGAGCAACAATGAAAAATGTTTCAAAAACGGAAGAAATTTTCACGCTATGGGCAATATAAGGCGCAAACGAGGTTGCGTGGGTCAGCTAGTTGACGTATAAGACGGACCAAATGTTTGTATGATCTGCAAATATTTGTTTCGGAGTTGCGTGTTTTCTATGTATAATATGTATTTACAAATACAAAGTATATATTATGTATTTGTATCAGTTGTCTAGTACCCATAACACAAGCTCTGCTTAGCTTGGGACTAGATGACGTTTGACGTTGTGTATTAGATGTCCGAAATATTTATTATTATTACTAGCTGAATGAATGAAGCTGAACGTGCTAGTAAAATCGTTACTTGACAATTAATTGATAACTTCGACCTGATGCTGCGTAGGGTATTTTTTTTTTAAATTTATGTTTATTAACATGTAGAAACCTCTATGCACCGTCACAACACTGGGGTTTGCAGCAGATTTGTGTCGCAAAGGAATCAACTAAAACCCACACGGTGTGCCACTCTGATCTTTAAACAGGAGGGATCCTGGAACTGCTGTTATTAAGACATCCGGATCCCTCCCATAGCCTGCCCGCAATGAGGCCAAGCATTGTCTGGATTCAAATCAAATCAAATCAAATTATTTATTTGCATAAAACAGGTAGGTACAAAGATAGCATGATATACATAATAGTTGCGCTGATTTATTACCTTTCTCAGGTGTGCAAATTTTAACGTCGAATTGAGTATAAATGGAAATAAATTTTAGGTAGTTATGCATAGGTATTATGTCAAGGTTACATTAGTCAAATTGTTATTAAAGAAAAGATGTAAATTGAAAACAAAATTAAAATGAAGCAAATGTCAGGAATCACAAATTAATTAATTTAGAACTAATATGTCAAGAGCATCATAATTATATTTTATCCGACAAAAAATCATCAACACTATAATAACATTTCTGAAATAGCAACTTTCTCAGTATTATTTTGAATTTGATCACATTTAACTTTTTTATGTCTCTTGGCAATTTATTATAAATTTTTGGTGCCATGGCGAATACGCTTTTGTGCATTAGTGTGGTATTAGATTTATAAATGCATAGTCTATTTTTGTCTCTTTGGATTCTACCATTTGCGTCTGAAGCTAAAACAAATAGGTGCAAGTTACATTTTACAAATAAAGCCACTTCAAGTATATATAGACAGGGCAAGGTAAAAATTTCATACTTCTTAAAGTATGGTTTACAGCTGTCTGTCTGATTCAAAGAAAACATTGCCCTTATGCATCGTTTTTGTGCCTTAAATATAAATTATTTATGGACAGAGTTCCCCCAAAATATGATTCCATACCTAAGAACCGATGCCACTAGACCATGGTATGCAGTCAATAGTGCATTTTCATCGGTTATTTGGCGGAGTTCATGAAGAGCATACACTGACTTATTAACCCTTTTAGTTAATTGCTCAATTTGTGGCTTCCATGTCAGTTTCCTATCAATTATTATACCAAGAAACTTGGTGGACTCAACTTGTTTCAAAAGTTTACCATTGGCACTTATATTTAGTTGTGGTGTTAGAATCCTCTGACTAAAATGCATTATCATTGTTTTATTATAAATTGTTTCCGTCTAGCCAATTGACAACTGAACCCAGTGAGCCGTTAATATCGGATTCATAAGTGTTGGCATCGTTACATCTAACAGTAATGGTACTATCATCTGCGAAAAGGGATATTTGGCCCTTAGTTGCATTAGGTAAATCGTTGATGTAGAGAATAAATAATAATGGGCCTAGAACGCTACCCTGTGGCACGCCATATTGAATTATGCGCGATTCAGATCGGTATACTTTTTCCGTTTTAGTATCGTTTTCTATTTATAAAATCTCGGTGTACTGTTTCCTGTTTTTTAGGTAGGATTCTATAAGTTTTAGCACATTTCCTCTTATGCCATATGTATTTAGTTTACCTAGGAGAGTTGCATGATCCACATAGTCAAAGGCTTGAGTCATGTCCATGTATATGGAACAGACAGGTATTTTATTGTCAACATTTTTGATGACATATTTCAAAAAATCATATATGGCCAGTTTATTGACTTGTTGCAACGAAAACCCTTTTGTTCGTAAGCTAAGATATGGTTATTTTCAAAGTAATTATTGAACTCTTTATTTAAGTATTTCTCAAATACTTTTGATAAGATGGGTACCAGAGCTATAGGCCTATAATTTCCAATGTTATCACTATCACCTTTTTTGAGTATAGGTTTGATTACTACTGTTTTTAATTTATCAGGAAAGACTCCAGCTTCTATACTTAAATTTATTATGTGACTAATATACTACTACTACTAGCTGACTCACGCAACCTCGTTTGCGTCTTATATTGCCCGTAGCGTAACAATTTTAACCCGTTTTTTAATCATTCTTCATTGGTGCTCCGCTCCTATTGGTCTTAGCGTGATGATATATAGCCTATAGCCTTCCTATTAGCCTTTAAATGTACTATCCAATAAAGAGTTTTTCAAATCGGACTAGTGGTTCCTGAGATTAGCGCGTTCAAACAAACAAGCAAACTCTTTAGCCTTATATATTAGTACTAGCTGAACCCTGCTGTGTTAACCGCGGTTATGTTGTTAAAGTTAGTCTAAAAAAAGTAGCCTAAGTTACTCCCTGGATCATCAGCTACCTGCCAGTGAAAGTCCCGTCAAAATCCGTCCAGCCGTTCCAGAGATTACCCGGAACAAACAGATAGACAGACAAAAAATTTTAACTACATTTTTGGTATGTGTACCGTGTATTTATACATATGCATTTAGTTAAAAGCGGTTATTTTAATATTACAAACAGACACTCCAATTTTATTTATTTGTATAGATAAGATTAATTACTTCTTACTAATACAAATCGTTTGTTTGCTAGCCACTGAGTATTTATTTTTCCTCCTATACCAGGTAATATTTATTAAGAACAACATGCAAAGATTAATCTTATGTTTCATTACTTTGTTGCTCTTTGTTTCTAGTTATTATTAAATTCAAAATGGCGTCTAAAGATATTGTTTTATCAAGTTTTGCTTGCAGCTTTTTGTTATTGCGTTCGTTAGGAGTATTCTCTCTTATGAATGAAATAATGCTGACTGCCTATTGGTCTTGGCATGATGATATATAGCCTATAGGCATCCTCAATAAATCGAAACAGTAGTTACTGAGATTAGCGCGTTCAAACATACACACTTTTCAGCTTTATATATTAGTATAGATAAAAAATATGATAATCGGATAAGCAAGGCAAGGAAAGCGTTAGGTTGATGAGAGGTTCGGTAATCCGGTACTTAGATATGTATATATTTAGAAACTAGCAACTCGCCCCGGCTTCGCACGGCCTGTTTCTGGAAAATATACTATAGCCTGTGTTACTTATAGAAGATGTGCGACTTAATTTTATCCGACGTCTTCAACACATATCGTTATACTAGACGACCCGTTTGCGTCTCCTATTGCCCGCGTGTAATTTTCCCCCGTTTTCGAAACATTTTTCATTGGTGCTCCGCTCCTATTGGTTTTAGCGTGATGATATAAAGACTTCCTTGATAATTGTACTATCCAACACTGAAATAATTTTTCAAATCGCACCAGCGTTTCCTGAGATTAGCGCGTTCAAACAAACAAACAAACAAACTCTTCAGCTTTATATATTAGTATAGATTTTAGCCAATATACTCAAAAACTAAACAAATTATATACGAAAACCTTCCTCAAGAATCACTCTATCTCTCTATAGAATGGTAAAAACCGCATCTTAATTCGTGCAGTAGCTTCTGAGTTTATCGCGAAAAGGCAGACAGACAGACTTTGCTTTATTATATGTAGTGATATATACATCAGCAGTCTAATCTATCTATACTTATAAAATAGTAAGTCCTGACTGACTGACTGACTGACTGACTGATTCATCATCGCCGAGCGGAAACTATGATAGTTACGACTATGAAATTTGGTGAGTAGGATCCTTTTATTGAGTAGACACCCACTAAGAAAGGAATTTCGGAATTTCTACCCCTAAGGGGGTGAAATAGGGGTTGAAAGTTTGTATGGAAGTCCGTCATTTTTTAAGTTAGAGACCTGAAACTTTATTTTTGGGCTACTGATTAAAAATGATTAAACACGTATTTCAGCGTTTTTGAATATTCTACCCCTAAGGGGTGAAATAGGGGTTAACATTTCGCGTATAGGTTAGTCTGGAAGTACGACATTTTTTAAATTAGAAGCATGAAACTTTATTTTTGGGCTACTAATTAAAAATGAGTAAATACGTATTTCAGCGTTTCTGAATATTCTACCCCTAAGGGGTGAAATAGGGGTTGAAAGTTTGTATGGAAGTTCGTTATTTTTTAAGTTAGTAACATGTAACTTTACTCATGTGCTAATGTTTAAAAAAGAGTAAATACGTATTAAAGCGTTTCTGGATATTCTACCCCTAAGGGGGTGAAATAGGGGTTGACATTTCGCATATAGATTAGTCTGGAAGTCCGCGATTTTTGAAGTTACAAACATGAAACTTTGTTTTTGGGCTACTGACTGAAATAGAGTTAATACGTATTTAAGCGTTTCTTGATATTCTACCCCTAAGGGGATGAAATAGGGGTTGAAAGTTTGTATGCGAGTTCGTTATGTTTGAAGTAGCAAACATGAAACTTTGTTTTTGGGCTACTAATTAAAAATGAGTAAATACGTATTTCAGCGTTTCTGGATATTCTACCCCTAAGAGGGTGAAATAGGGGTTGACATTTCGCATATAGATTAGTCTGGAAGTCCGCCATTTTTGAAGTTACAAACATGAAACTTTGTTTTGAGGCTACTAATTAAAAATGAGTAAACACGTATTTCAGCGTTTCTAAATATTCTACCCCTAAGGGGTGAAATAGGGGTTGAAAGTTTGTATGGAAGTTCGTTATTTTTTAAGTTAGTAACATGTAACTTTACTCATGTGCTAATGTTTAAAAAAGAGTAAATACGTATTAAAGCGTTTCTGGATATTCTACCCCTAAGGGGGTGAAATAGGAGTTGACATTTCGCATATAGATTAGTCTGGAAGTCCGCCTTTTTTGAAGTTACAAACATGAAACTTTGTTTTTGGGCTACTGATTAAAAGTGAGTAAATACGTATTTAAGCGTTTCTTGATATTCTACCCCTAAGGGGTGAAATAGGGGTTGAAAGTTAGTATGGAATTCGTCATTTTTAAGTTAGAAACATGTAATTTTATTCATGTGCTAATAATTAAAAAAGAGTAGATATGTATTTAAGCGTTACTTGGTATTCTACCCCTAAGAGGGTGAAATAGGGGTTGGAAGTTTGTATGGAAGTTCGTAATTTTTTAAGTTAGAACCATGAAACTTTATTGGTGTACTACTGATTAAAAAAGAGTAAAGACGTATTTAAGCGTTTCTGGATATTCTACTCCTCAGGGGTGAAACAGGGGTTGACATTTCGTATATGGGTTAGTCTGGCAGTCCGTAATGTTTGAAGTTCGAAATATGAAAGTTTATTTATGTGTTACTGATTTAAAAAGAGTAGACACGTATTTGAGCGTTTCTGGGTATTCTACCCCTAAGGGGGTGAAATAGGGGTTGAAAGTTTGTAAGTAAGTTCGCCATTTTTGAAGTTACAAACATGAAACTTTATTTTTGGGCTACTGATTAAAAGTGAGTGGATACGTATTTAAGCGTTTCTGGATATTCTACCCCTAAGGGGGTGAAATAGGGGTTGAAAGTTTGTACGGAAGTTCGTTATTTTTGAATTAGCAAACATGAAACTTTATTTTTGGGCTACTGATTAAAAGTGAGTAAATAAGTATTAAAGCGTTTCTGGATATTCTACCCCTAAGGGGTGAAATCGGGGTTGAAAGTTTGTATGGAATTTTGTCATTTTTTAAGTTAGAACCATTAAACTTTATTCATGTACTACTGATTAAAAAAATGTAAAGACGTATTTAAGCGGTTCTGGATATTTTACCCCTAAAGGGGTGAAATAGGGGTTGAAAGTTTGTATGGAAGTCCGTTATTTTTTAAATTAGTACCATTAAAATTTATGCATTATCAGCATTAATGCGAATTCTGTTCCTAAAAGGGATGAAATATGGGTCCAATGTTTGTATGATAGTTCTTTTAAATGGGCTATTGATCAAAAATAAGTAAATACGTTCAGAAATATGAATAAATTACTGATACATACTTTTACACAGTTTTAATTAAATACATAAAATCAACTTCCACGCGAGCAAAGCCGCGGGCAACAGCTAGTACTAATATATAAAGCTGAAGAGTTTGTTTGTTCATCTCAGGAACCGCTGGTTCGATTTGAAAAATTCTTTCGGTGTTGGATAATCCATTTATCGAGGAAGGCTATAGGCTATATATCATCACGCTAAGACCAATAGGAGCGGAGCACCAATGAAAAATGTTTCAAAAAGGGGGGAATATTATCACGCTACGGGCAATAAGAGACGTAAACGAAGTTGCGTGGGTCAGCTAGTGTAGTGATATATATAAGCAGTCTAATTATGTAATACAGGCTCTGTTTGGTTCACGATCAAGCAAATTTGAGATGTGTCTAATTATATCTCCAGTTTTAATTGAGCTCATTTATTTGACTTTACACCACAATTCTCTGAGTTTCACAATAATTAGATCTGAACAAACATAGTCGTTCTATATTAATTTAATCCTGACTATAGTTTACTAGCAGACCCACGCAACCTCGTTTGCGTCTTATATTGCCCGTAGCGTGTAAATTTCCCCCGTTTTTGAAACATTCTTCATTGTTGCTCCGCTCCTATTAGTAGTAGCGTGATGATATATACCCTATAGCCTTCCTCGATAAATGGACTATCCAACACCGAAAGAATTTTTCAAATCGGACCAGCGGTTCCTGAGATTAGCGTGTTCAAACAAACAAACAAACAAACTCTTCAGCTTTATATATTAGTACTAGCTGACCCTTTTTTTTTTTTTTTTTTTTTTTACGTGTGGAAACCCCCTCGGGCCGTCACCCCGCCGGGGTTTGCGGCGGGGCGGTGTGTCGGAATCGAACCGACTAAAACCACACGGTGTGCCAACTCTGCGCCTGAGACGGGAGGGATCCGGGAACTGCTGTTATTAACACATCCGGACCAGTACTAGCTGACCCACGCAACGTCGTTTGCGCCTTATATTGCCCGTAGCGTGAAAATTTCCCCCGTTTTTGAAACATTTTTCATTGTTGCTCCGCTCCTATTAGTAGTAGCGTGATGATATATACCCTATAGCCTTCCTCGATAAATGGACTATCCAACACCGAAAGAATTTTTCAAATCGGACCAGCGGTTCCTGAGATTAGCGTGTTCAAACAAACAAACAAACAAACTCTTCAGCTTTATATATTAGTACTAGCCGACCCACGCAACCTCGTTTGCGCCTTATATTGCCCGTAGCGTGAAAATTTCCCCCGTTTTTGAAACATTCTTCATTGTTGCTCCGCTCCTATTAGTAGTAGCGTGATGATATATACCCTATAGCCTTCCTCGATAAATGGACTATCCAACACCGAAATAATTTTTCAAATCGGACCAGTGGTTCCTGAGATTAGCGTGTTCAAACAAACAAACAAACAAACAAACTCTTCAGCTTTATATATTAGTATAGATAGATTAACTTTGCATGTGTCAAAAGAGCCCTAAGTCATTAGGGCTCTTTTGACCCGACTGCGAAAGAAGGAGGTATATGTTTTTCGAGTGTATGTGACATACATACACTATGACGTATGTATATTTCTCTGGCACTCTCTATAGCCTAAATGGCTTGTCGTATTTTAATGTGTGGAGTGGTGTCAATAGATTCGTCTTAGTCGTTAGAGTGACACTGGATACAAATCTATACATCTATACAAATAAATAAAATTGGAGTGTCTGTTTGTAATATTAAAATAACCGTTACTAAATGCGTATGTATGTATACACGGTACATATGCCAAAAATGTAGTTAAAAAAATGTTGCCTGTCTGTCTGTCTGTTTGTTCCGGGTAATCTCTGGAACGGCTGTACCGATTTTGACGGGACTTTCACTGGCAGGTAGCTGATGATCCAGGGAGTAACATATCTATTTTTTTAGACTAACTCTGTCCCGCGGCGTTGCATTACGTGTGAATTACAACAATAAACGCGGGTAACACCGCGGGGTTATTTTAATATTACAAACAGACACTCCAATTTTATTTATTTGTATAGATGTGTTGCGTTTTGTCTATATGTGTTTTCTTATATCCGCAAATGTCAGGGGCCAGCTGAAAATCAGTGCTTTGCTTCAGTACAGCGTAAACTGAGCCGATAGCCTTTGCTGCACCATGCAATTGTTATGTGATTATGATGTTCTAGTTTGTAGATTGTATATAAATGGACTAGCTGACCCACGCAACTTCGTTTACGTCTCTTATTGCCCGTAGCGTGATAATTTTCCCCCGTTTTTGAAACATTTTTCATTGGTGCTCCGCTCCTATTGGTGTTAGCGTGATGATATATAGCCTATAGCCTTCCTCGATAAATGGACTATCCAACACCGAAAGAAACAAACTCTTCAGCTTTATATCGATACTAGCTGACCCATGCAACTTCGTTTACGTCTCTTATTGCCCGTAGCGTGATAATTTTCCCCCGTTTTTGAAACATTTTTCATTGGTGCTCCGCTCCTATTGGTGAGAGTGGTTCCTGAGATTAGCGTGTTCAAACAAACAAACAAACTCTTCAGCTTTATATATTAAGTATAGATTTAACTAGTTGTTAACTATATACTTTGTACTTGATTTAAATCCTCTACACACCAGACTGACTGACATGCCGTTAAATATGTGCTAATCCATCTTATCTACCGAACATTAACTGTTATCGCAGGTAACAAGTTAATGCCACGTTATTAATTTACCTTATCAAAGTAGTTTTCTGAGTAATATTGCGAACACTTGTGAAGATTACTTGTTGGTTAACCGACTGTACAAGAAAGATTGTTATGTTATCATGTGTATGTTTGCGTCTCCTATAGCCCGGCCCGTAGCGTGATAATTTTTCCCCGTTTTTGTAACATTCTTCATTGGTACTCCGCTCCTGTAGGTCTTAGCGTGATGATTTATAAAGCCTATAGCCTTCCTCGATAAATGGGCCATCTAACACTGAAATGATTTCAATCGAATCGGATCAGTAATTCCTGAGATTAGCGCGTTCAAACAAACAAACACTCTTCAGCTTTATATATTAGTATAGATAGATATATCTATACTAGCTTTTGCACGCGGCTTCGCTCACGCAGACTTTCATCCTCTGATGAATCCCCTTTGGGGTGGAATTTCAACAATTCCTTTGTTAGTACTCACTTACGTGATATAAAAAACCTATATGCAAAATTTCATGATTCTAGTTTCAACGGTTTGCGCTGTGCGTTGATCTCTGGGTATGTCAGTCACCTTCCTCTTTTATAAATGTAGAAGACTAGTTGTTGCCCGTGGCTCCGCCCGCGTATATGTTGGTTATCGTGGCAAATAGTAGCCTATGTGTTATTCTGATGTATAAGCTATATTACTGTAAAGTTTTATCCAAATCTGTTCAGTAGTTTTTGCGTGAAAGAGTAACAAACAAACATCCATCCATCCATACTTACAAACTTTTGCGTTTATAATATTAGTATAGATTAAACTAGCTCTGCCCCGCGTCATTACCGGCGGTACAACAACAATCGCAAACAGCGCCGTGAGGCTAAGCTAGTTTTAACAAGTAAAATTTTAACAAAAATAAAACCGACTTCTAGGTTCGACTCGATTTCTCTTGGATGCCATCATCTGATATTAATGTCCTTATCATGGTACCACCATTGGGACATCTCCTTTCCATTAAAAAAAGAATCATCAAAATCGGTTCATAAACGACGAAGTTATACGCGAACACACATCAAATATATATGAACGGTCGAATTGAGAACCTCTTACTGTTTAAGTCGGTTAAAAAAGAGACTCAGTTACTCTTAGTTTTTTTTTGGCTTATATCTGAAACGGCTAGACCGGTTAATGTTATAAGAAGTAACTTAGGCTAAGTAATAATAAGTAGATAATATCGCGGAGCTCAGCTACTTTAAATAAGAAAAGGAAAATTCGGAACAACCGCTAAATATACACATGCGCTTTCCAAAACCTGCTATATAAGGGTATGTCCAGCAGAGGCCTTAGGTATAAAGGCTGTTAATAAAAAGTACAACTTTAACAAAAATAAAACCGACTTTAAGGTTCGACTCGATTTCTCTTGGATGCCATCATCAGATATTAATGTCCTTATCATGGTACCACCGTTGGGATATCTCCTTTCCATTAAAAATAGAACCATGATAATCGGTTCATGAACGACGAAGGTATCCGCGAAAACACATAAATATATATATATACTAGCTGTCCCGGCAAATGTCGTTTTGCCATAACTACTAATAAATTAAAAATTAATTAAAAAAACATTGTCCAGCGGACAAAATTGTGAATCTAAACCATTCTCAGATCCCCTTGAACACACACAAAAAATTTCATCAAAATCGGTCCAGTCGTTTGAGAGTAGTTCAGTGACATACACACTCACAGAAGAATTATATATATAAAGTAAAGATATATACGGTCGAATTGAGAAACCTCCTCCTTTTCTTGAAGTCGGTTAAAAATAATTTCGAAATTTTTAATTAACACAATAATTTTCACAGCTTCAGTTGCTTTCTATTCTACAAGGTCACGTATATCATACTTTATCAGTCCGTGACCTTCCTCGAGAATTTCCTTATCAAATGTACTTTCAAAGATTTTTTTTCAAAATCTGCCAAATCATTATAGAGATTAGATTTCTAGAGATTTTTGTTGCGTATGCCCTGCGAAAATGACTATACTCTGCCTGATGGAAAGCATAAGCAGAATCCAAAGACGGGTGGTCGCCATACTCATTGCGAATGCAGACAATGCAACAATGCAGCATGGTGACCCACACCATGGCGGGCTAGTGATGCTTCCGCATCATTGGGCCTCTGGTCTCGCACTCACCAACGAAACACGACAGCACGAACACTGTCATTTTACGTTGAACTTCTGTGCGAGGGTAGTACCGCCCCGGTCGAGCCGGCCCGCCAGTGCTGAAATCAGCGTGGCTTTACAAACCTACTACGTTTAATACTGCGGCAACCGTACTCTTGCAAGTACGACGCCTAGGGGTTTGCGTGCTCAGTGGATTGGTGTATCTGAGTTTTAGGAAATAACACGACTAAACGTATCTATATGCTTTTACTATAATATCAGAACTTTACAATAAAATAACACAGATAATTATAATTCACTGCTAGGAGGTCTTGTCTCCTCGACTCCTGCAGCGAATCTCTCTTCTTCAGCATTTCAAAATCAAGTTTTAGAATTATTTAAATCAAATTTAAGAATAATTGTTTCAAACAGGAGATTTCACCTGCCAGTTATACATTTTTAACAGGAGGTTGCTTCGATCAATAATAGTACTAGATTAAGGATCAGGAACAAAAATAAGACTCTCAAGTGGCCATGTTTACAGACAAGCAAACATCTTCATTCTTAGAAAAAAGTTTAATAATGTTAATGACTTCAGTTTATTATAAACCTTAATGCTTAAATATAAAGTTTAATTACCATTACAAAATAAATCTATTTAGGTCCTTTCGTCAGAGAAGGAATACTATGGAATAAATTTAAAATGTCGTGTGGGGGACATGTCTCATGTCCCACCAACACAAAGGGAGGATCCTCCAACCAGGCGAGGTGATCATGCCTGGCGGGCCACTGCCCAACGGTTGACGTTGGTATGTAGTATACATGCTAATCGACGCGAGAACTTCTATTGCGCGATTCAGGATTGGTAGTTACTTCGTATTGTATGTTACTCCGTAGTTCAGTGTATCTTCGGTAGATGGCGCTGTTGTATGATTTTGTTGCCGCTGTATGTGGAAGTCGCCACATCACTCCCCTTCAAGACTGGAGGTCGATATATGTTGAGTCAGCTGTCTGTGCTCTGTTGCGGAGCTTGCCAGTGCCAGGAGTGAGCAGTTCCAGTGAGTCGGAACTGAGTGCCGCAAGTTCCAGTGAGTCGGAACTGAATGCCGCTAGTCCCAGTGAGTCGGGACTGTAGTCCGCTGATCCCAGTGAGTCGGGATGGCGTGCGGTGCGCGGTGCTGCGGTGAGGTCCCCAGTGAGTCGGGGCGGTTGCTGCGTAGTGGCTGGCTGCTGCATAGACGGGAGAGATATGCTCTGCTTACAAGAACCGTAGCTGCAGTGTGCTGTGCCTAGACGCTGATGAGGCCGTAGGGGTAACCAGGCTGGAGCGGTCGCTTCCTGCGTATGGTGAATCCCTGTTGAGGCCGAGGTTGCTGGCTGGCTGAGACTTGCTGTGGGAGTGAACATGATGGTGGCGTGGTAATGCTGCTGCTGAGTCTGCTCCATCGAAGGCTGCTTCCAATCACGTCGGGGTCACCACTGTGGGGGAAGGTGTGTCATATCCCACCAACACAAATGGAGGATCCTCCAACCAGGCGAGGTGATCATGCCTGGCGGGCCACTGCCCAACGGTTAATGTTGGGATGTTGTATATGTCGGAAGTGTCGGAGTGGGGGCGATCGATCGAAGCGGTTTTTATGAAATGGTGACGTCAGCTTTGCCGCCGTCCCTTGCATATTTTGTCAAGTGGCACTCATAATCCAAAGCAACAGAAATCGCTCTTAATCAAGTCTAGTCTAGTCTAGTAATCAATTTTCATTATTACACACGTTGGTAGGTAGGGTTTATTTGCACAGCCAAAGACAATATAGAATTCCAATAGTTTATTGAATCAATGAAGCTACAGTTAAAATCATAGATCGGCACAACACTGCCAAAGTGAATTAGGTGAGAACACCAAAATCCACTGAACGTCCGTGACGACCCATAACCTCCAGTTTCCAAAATGCGTAGAGCCTTATGAGAAGAAACCGGCAAAGAAACTCATGGCCACTCTTTTAAATCTTAACTTATTAGTTACAAACTATCAATAGTCAATTACAACAATTAAGAAGCCTATGTACTTAGCTTATTTACAGCTTGTCCTTCCTGATCCAATGCTCGAACTAAACTGATCTGTTGATTCTATTTTTCTTCAATACGAAACGGTGGGTAGTTAGTTTAAGAGCCAAAAGGTTAGTAGTCCCGCAACTCGTGCGGCCGCTCTCTTTTATACCGGCTAGTCTAGTGGTGACACCTACCACTGTATTCGGTGTTACCCGCACACATTTTAGTAACATTTAATATTGCTTACAAAATCGACTAAAACTAAACCAACATTATTAAATCAAGCTGTAAGTAAACTAAGACGTAATAATCACATCGTTAATAACAAATAATCAGTGCGCCTTGTTTTGCGTACACCGTCCACAGATTCCACCCAAACTGCCATGTTTCTAGATGCACAGTTTGACGTTTCGAATAATCGATTGAAATATCACGAATTCAAATTAAAACTTAAGAAAACTACTCGTTCTCCGACACGGCCGTCCTGATGCATCACACGTCCTCGTGTGAGTCATCTGTAAACAAAGAAAAAAGCAACCACAGTAGCTCAATTTATTCGGCCTGGCCCACAGGCATTCTGATAAGACTTACACGTCTACGTGTTTGTTAACTGAGGAATCATCTGGACAGTGAATCCGTCCTCTCGGCTATTCCTGACCAAATTAAAGATTCATAGAAACCAATTTCAATTATAACAAATTATTTTGCCTTCATGATTTTAAATTTGATGTTTCTATTCACGTCAGTATCACGATAAGGTTCTGACCATGCTCATTACGTCTCTACCAAGTATAATCACGCAAGTCTTATTGCAAACAATAATGATTGTTAACCCAGGTTCAGCACCTCTGTCTAAATCGCCAGTAACAGCGTTAAGACGTTTTGACTTAGTCGCTTAACCAGCAACTGAGTATAACCACTTCACCAGCGGCTTTTTGCTCAACTCGTAACCAGAGATCGAGATCTTTTTATTGTCACTTAACCAGCGACTAACATTCGCATAGCCAGATGCGCACCGCGCACTCTCTACAGATAAGTACTGCACGAGCTACGGCTACAAATGACCAGCGAGACCTAAGGAGGTAGTGAAACCAGGTTACCAACACTACATCCCTTGTAATTAAATAACTTTGTCTATTAATTAAAATAAACTTAAAGAGTGTAATCCTATCTCTATCAACAATTAACAATGGTCTGGTTAAACGTCACAAAGTACATTCCTAATAATTGTTCACGAACTAAATAATCAAAACAGAGAAATAAAGCCTTCGATTAATTTAATAAACTATTTAAGGATCATTGTTTTCTACATCATGTTCATCGGACAAATCAATAGGGACTTCACTAGTGGGTATCTATCTGACGGTCTGTATTTACTTTGATTACTGCGAGTGTAGATGATCAGTGGTTGGTAGAAAATATGTGTGAGTAGAAAACATGTGTGGACAGCAAATTCGCGGTCTCCCTCTAGTATTTCGGTGGCCACGTAAGAACCTTTATACAGTGGGTCTAATGTCATTTGATTGCGATCCTCATTTTATAAGAGAATGTAGGCACCAATAGAAACGACCTTATTATTTTAAGAACTTCTCGAAAATTACAACTGAAAAGCGTAAAGCAAGCAGATTTTCATTCTTTTTAAATAATTATGTCGTTTGAAATACAGTAATCGTGTACCTACTACAGAAAATGCTATTTAGTGCATTTCTTCAACCCGGATATCTTGACAGAATTTATTGTTTTATTAAAAAGAACCCCCCCATTAGGAATAAACATCCTGTGTCACGGGGGACCTCACAAAAGGATATAAAACGTACACAAAAATCACCCAGACTCAGGGCAAGAATTTGTGGACCACACAATACTATGTTACAATAAGGGCGGGCGTTACCTACCCTCAATAATAGTACTGCACTATATTGTCGTTGGCCCAGAAATCTATCTGACAGAATTTGTCTTATTAAAGAGCATTTGAAACAAAATGAAAACTTCTCACCAAATCTTTCTTGGAGCTGAACTAGAGCTGGTTGGATGGAGCTAACATTCACTGGTTACTCGGTTTGTAAATCGTTTGTCTTGGCATTCATATTGGAACTGCATCCATGACACCACACTTTTCAAGGTTCCAGTAATCGTCTTCTGCGCTTTGGTTTCCTTCAACTGTCAGGCGAGGTAGTATCTGAAATCTCAGATTATGTGTTAGCAATATTGTCACGACTAAAATTGTCCTAATTTTTACTGGATTACGTAACCTTTTGATTTTGGCACAGCTGTGACAGCGCTTGTATTTTTCACACATCACTTCACTTTTACAGTCGGAGTAGTTCTTTCACTAGTTGGCGGTTCTCGTATAGCACAAATTAATTACGTATCGAAAATATTATTTTTAACGTAGGGTAAACGAAAATAAAATAATAACAATCTGCCCTGTATTTTGTTCTTGATCCGTTATGGGTTATCTATAGCGATAATCCATAGGGGTATGTCATGGGGGTAATCTCTAGAGGTAGTCCACAGGGGTAATTCACAGGTAATCTATAGGGGTATCACAGGTAATCTCTAGGGGTAGTCCACAGGGGTAATTCACAGGTAATCCATAGGGCAATCCACAGGTAATCCCTAGGGGTATCACAGGTAATCCCACTTCTGATGTCGGAAGTGTCGGAGTGGGGGCGATCGATCGAAGCGGTTTTTATGAAATGGTGACGTCAGCTTTGCCGCCGTCCCTTGCATATTTTGTCAAGTGGCACTCATAATCCAAAGCAACAGAAATCGCTCTTAATCAAGTCTAGTCTAGTCTAGTAATCAATTTTCATTATTACACACGTTGGTAGGTAGGGTTTATTTGCACAGCCAAAGACAATATAGAATTCCAATAGTTTATTGAATCAATGAAGCTACAGTTAAAATCATAGATCGGCACAACACTGCCAAAGTGAATTAGGTGAGAACACCAAAATCCACTGAACGTCCGTGACGACCCATAACCTCCAGTTTCCAAAATGCGTAGAGCCTTATGAGAAGAAACCGGCAAAGAAACTCATGGCCACTCTTTTAAATCTTAACTTATTAGTTACAAACTATCAATAGTCAATTACAACAATTAAGAAGCCTATGTACTTAGCTTATTTACAGCTTGTCCTTCCTGATCCAATGCTCGAACTAAACTGATCTGTTGATTCTATTTTTCTTCAATACGAAACGGTGGGTAGTTAGTTTAAGAGCCAAAAGGTTAGTAGTCCCGCAACTCGTGCGGCCGCTCTCTTTTATACCGGCTAGTCTAGTGGTGACACCTACCACTGTATTCGGTGTTACCCGCACACATTTTAGTAACATAAATGTTACTAGTACTACTACTACTAGTATTACTAGTACTAGTAGTAACATATTGCTTACAAAATCGACTAAAACTAAACCAACATTATTAAATCAAGCTGTAAGTAAACTAAGACGTAATAATCACATCGTTAATAACAAATAATCAGTGCGCCTTGTTTTGCGTACACCGTCCACAGATTCCACCCAAACTGCCATGTTTCTAGATGCACAGTTTGACGTTTCGAATAATCGATTGAAATATCACGAATTCAAATTAAAACTTAAGAAAACTACTCGTTCTCCGACATATATATGTTAATCGGCGCGAGAACTTCTATTGCGCGATTCAGGATTGGTAGTTACTTCGTATTGTATGTTACTCCGTAGTTCAGTGTATCTTCGGTAGATGGCGCTGTTGTATGATTTTGTTGCCGCTGTATGTGGAAGTCGCCACAGTCGCTTAAAAATAAAAAGCCATTAGTACAAAAATATTTATTCTAAAATGATACTTAAATCTAAGTCTAAGATTAAAAACATATTGTTTCTAATTTCGTGCTTATTGTATTGTGGAATTAGATGTAGTTCTTGGTATTACATTTCAATGCTCAGAACACAGTAAGTATTGAATGACGTAGAGTTGCAGAATATATTTGTTTTAGGTTTGTTTTGTATGGTGGTAAATATTTTTGACCGATTCAAAAAAGTAATAGATACTATTTTACATTACCGCTATTACAACAAATAGGTAATAAAAAAAATTAAAAAGTAAAAATATGAAAGGAATCAAGAAACATGTTTTCGGCGTATTCTTTATACAGAAGTAATTAAAATAGTAATATAGGTTAAATTACCTTTAAACAGATTCAGCTTGTTATAAAGCTGTCTTTTAGAAGTAATTTTGATATGAGCGGTTTTTTTTTTACAAACATTAAGTAATCTTACATCAATGATTTTTTCTATAATTAGTTTAATTAGGCTTATTTTATGGTTGTGTTCGTTTCCCTTAGAAAACAAATCCTTTCAATATATGCGTTTTCAATTACACATATAAAGTTTTTGTCATACTTTTTTGCATTGATTTGCCACCACTCTTGCGAAGACAGTTGCGTATAACACGTTCGGTTTTCATGCATATGTCAAACACATCGTTTGAAGCATAACATAAACCACCCATGTCTCTTACATCTATTAATTTCGCCATCTATTAATGTATTATTACGCCTTTTGCGTATTTCCAGTTATGTCGAATCTGTCAAAATGAATCGAACATATTCTAGAATTTTTGTAAGGGTTGTATATTTCTTCTCCTCTTTCTTTCAATAGATACCCATTCTGCACAGCGAAATGGGTCACTAGGAAATCTACAAACAAAAATAACATTATAAAATAATAACACTACTCCATGCATTCCCTGTTCAAGAATAGGTGATGTTTGATACAATAGTTGGTGCGTTGTAGTAAACATTGGCCAAATAATTTCAATATTAGTTTATTGAATTATATTTACTATAATATATAATTATATTTATTATTTTATGAAACACACTTCATAATAATATGAACTTACCGAAAAAAAGATATTCCTTCCAAAACCTGGTGTTACGGTGGATATTTACACAGTTTTTGAACGCGCACTGCGGCATTTTGACGTCTTAACGTTGGCTGTCATTGCACCATACTAATTTGAAATAAGACCACAAAATTATACGTGGTCTTATTTTTCGGGCCGTTTTTGAAGCGCTTATCGGGAATCTAGTACTAATTATGATCGAAGGGAGGTTGTATGCCTCCTCCCCATGAAGGCCTCGGTCGCCACAATACTTACAGAGTTGATATCGAATGAGAATTACTTTTATATTTGTAACTAGCTGAACCCCGCGGTGCTACCTGTAGTTATTGTTGTACCGCGAGTAACGCGGCGGGACAAAGTTAGGCTAAAAAAGTACCCTAAGTTACTCCCTGGATCATCAGCTACCTGTTAGTGAAAGTCCCGTCAAAATCCGTCCAGCCTGATATTACCCGGAACAGACAGACAGACAGACAAAAATGTTTTTAACTACATTTTTGGTATATGTACCGTGTATACATACATATGCATTTAGTAAAAAGCGGTTATTTTAATATTACAAACAGACACTCCAATTTTATTTATTTGTATAGATGAAGTGTGTATGCGTACTCTTGTGAAATGAACACACAATTATGTTAAGTGTTTATGTACACCATTGTTGTCACTATATTTTTAATAAAACGACCTTTTTATATTTTTAACAGGTACTTGATAAATGCGTAGCCATAGTTAGTTAGTCACGACTATTCTTTTACAGTTTTTTAAGTTTGCCTGACCACGAATTTAAAGTAATGTGTAAAGTAATGGGCGCTCATAGCCCAGTTGCACTCGATGATTAGAAACAGTCACCGATTAAGACGAATCTATTGACTCTAATGGCTCTAAGGCGTGCCAAAGAAATATACATACATAGATACATACATACACTTGAAAACAATAACTCCCTTTTCGCAGTCGAGTAAAAAAATACCGAGCAAAGCTTAGACATCCAGGTACTAATGGTCTTTAACTAGTCTACCAACGAGGCTCTCATAGCCCAGTTGCAGTCAATCATTAGAAACAATCACTGAGGGTAAGCAACGATGGCAAGGTCAGTATCTAGATGGGTGACCGCTATTGGCATGTTACAATGAGCGTCTCCGTGATATGGAGGTCAAATTAAGCAGTCGGTCCCTGTTGCTATCGTATTATAACAGTCGTGAAGCTTAGTTGGAGGCATTTGGACGGCTTAATAATATGCAACGGCAATATGATGTAGCCATAACGTTGTGTTGCCAGTCCCCAACCCGCACTCGGGTGGGGATGTATGGCCTTAACCCTCTCCTGAGAGGAGACCCGAGCCTAGCAGTGGGACGTTATGGGTTGTTGATGATTAAGAATACCGAGTATCAGTAATCCTATTAATTAATTAATAATTAATATTAATTAATTAACACACAACGCCATCTAGTCCCAAGTTAAGCGGAGCACATACAGATATACTTTTATTTTTTGTAAATACATACATATTATACATAGAAAACACCCAAACTCCGAAACAAATATTTGTAGATCCTACAAACATTTGGCCCGACCCGGGAATCGAACCCGAGACCTTATGATCGGCAGTAGCACACGCCAACCGCGAGACCAACGAGGCGGTGTAGTATTCATTTCAGATGTGTGGTAGGAACCGACAAACTACGCAGGATTACATCACTGCATAGAGCAAGAAAATTTGAAACAATCTCTATACCAACCCGTCTGGTCAGCTTGATATAATAGGTTAAAAAAGACAACAATTAAGACCAAAACTTGTAACGATACTTTTTGCTTAAGACCAAAAGTTGTAACAACACTTTTTTATATAGTTGTAAGCCGTGCGGCGTGCGCGTGTTTCTCTGTCTGCCTCTCTCTCTCATAGAAAGCGCTCAGTTATTTTCGTTTCGTCTTTCTATTTCGCATTGAACAGGTTTTTTGTGCATAATAAATAATAATAACAATAATGAATCCTGACAGTGAACTTCTTTCCATCCCGAACCTTTCCATCCCAAACCTTGACACCACTCAAGTTTTTTTTTTAAGTTTGGCCCTGCCACAATAACTCTATTCTGCCTGATGGAAAGCATAAGCAGAATCCAAGAGTGATGGTCACCATACTCATTGCGAATGCAACAATGCCGCATGGGGACCCACACTATGGCGACCTAATGCTAATGCTTCTGCATAATTGGGCCTCCGGTCTCGCATTCACCAACGAAACAAGACAGCATGATTGCTGTCATTTTTCCTTTCTTCTTACTTAAGGTTTAAACCTATAATTCACTACCAGCGCACGTATTTTCCTCGCGCTATGATCCCAGCCCTCTTAGCGAAGATGCAAGTGTTCTTCATCAAGTCTCTTCGTATAAAACTGTGTTGTTAGAAGTTGTGTGTAGGTACCTGTAATAGGTGATAATGATGAATGCATACTAGATAATATTCTTGTCTATACTTGTAATCACATCACACTAGGTACAAAGCCTCCTTTTTTAGGACAGGCCTATGCCTATCAATGGACTGTTAAAGGTTGTTAATGAAAATCCTTCCTAATCATCACATCACACTGATATATAATAAGGCGAAAGTTTGTGAGTTTGTATGTTTGTTACTTCTTCACGCAAAAACTACTGAACGGATTTGGATAAAACTTTACAGTAATATCATCTATACAAATAAATAAAATTGGAGTGTCAGTTTGTAATATACCAAAAATGTTGTTAAATTTTTTTTGTCTTCTCTTTGTTCCGGGTAATCTCTGGCAGGTAGCTGGTGATCCAGGGAGTAACCGTCCAGCCGTTCCAGAGATTACCCGGAACAAACAGACAGACAGACAAAAAAAATTTTAACTACATTTTTGGGATATGTACCGTGTATACATACATATGCATTTAGTAAAAAGCGATTATTTTAGTATTACAAACAGACACTCCAATTATATTTATTTGTATCGATTACAAAATTATGAGAATGAGTGTACACCTTCAGGGTAGATTTTTTGAGGAACTATTTTTTTTATTATTATTAAGATCTCATGTAAAATGTACCAAAAATCACACCAACAAATGAATTTGAATTTGAATAAGCTTATTAATAAAATACATTTATTGTTATTTGCCCGAACTAGATTGAATATGTGTCTCCGTTGGAGAATATGCTTACAAACAAATTTATTAACCTAAGTTTACATAGTAACAATATAAATTAATAACATACATAGCAATTTTTAAGGGTCAAAAATAATTCGCTACGTCAGCTGAGCAAAAAAAAACGATTCGACAAAAATTGTAACCAATTGTATAATGTGTTTATATTACTAACATAATTTATTTTATTTAACCTATATATAAAGCGGCGAAGCGCGAGTAGGACTTGCCCATGAAGGGTTCCGCAGCAGCAAGTAAGATAATATCATAGTAGTAGTAACATACTATATATAATTTTAATATCGACTATATATAATCGACTGCCTCGTTGGTGTAGCGGTTGACGAGTGCGAGGTCTCTGGTCGGACCAAATGTTTGTATGATCTTCAAATATTTGTTTCGGAGTTTGGGTGTTTGTATAATATGTATGTATTTACAAAAAAAAAAGTATTTATGTATTCATATCAGTTGTCTAGTAATTAACACAAGCTCTGCTTAGCTTGGGACTAGATGGCGTTGTGTGATAGATGTGATGTTGATGTGAAATACTTATTTATTAATTTTTGCGTGAAAGTGTAACAAACATCTATACAAACTTTCGCTTCATTACATATTATGAAACAAATTCCTCCGCCGCGTCTGTCTGTCTGTATGTTCGTCATAAACTCAAAAGCTACTGCATTCATTTCTATGCGGTTTTACTTTGACTGTCTCTGTGGTAGCGTATGCGACTGCTATGCTTGAGGTCTCGGGTTCGATTTCCGGGTCAGACCAAATATTTGTATAATCAACAAATATTTGTTTTGGAGGTTGAGTGTTTTCTACGTATAATATGCATGTATTTACAAAAATTATATAGGTATACTAGCTGTCCCGGCAAACGTCGTTTTGCCATAACTACTAATAAATTAAAAATTAATTAAAAAAACATTGTCCAGCGGACAAAATTGTCAATCTAAACCATTCCCAGATCCCCTTAAACACACACAAAAAATTTCATCAAAATCGGTCCAGTCGTTTGAGAGTAGTTCAGTGACATACACACTCACAGAAGAATTATATATATACAGATATGTATTAATATCAGTTGTCCATTGTCCAGTACCCATAATTACCAGCTCTGCTTAGTTTGGGACTAGATGGCGTTGTATGATGACAAATTAAAGGAGTTACAATGGTGAATGATGAAATAAAGCATGCGATCTTCAGTTTCCATCATAAGTTTTCATCAAATCTAAACTAATATATAAAGCTGAAGAGTTTGTTTGTTTGTTTGTTTGAACACGCTAATCTCAGGAACTATTGGTCCGATTTGAAAAATTCTTTCGGTGTTTGATAGCCCATTTATCGAGGAAGGCTATAGGCTATATATCATCACGCTAAGACCAAAAGGAGAGGAGAACCAATGAAAAATGTTTCAAAAACGGGGGAAAATTATCACGCGACGGGCAATAGAAGACACAAACCAGGTTGCGTGGGTCTGCTAGTTATAGATATAAACACATATTCAATCATTGTTCGTAGTAAAATATCTGAGAAATATGTAGTTATGTTGACTTTAAGTTGATTGATAGCAGATAGTACGATTAGAGATTTAGATAGAACGTCGGCTACTGAACAGATTAGAGTATATACACTCACGTCCTTACCCATAAAGGGAGTAAGCAGAGATGTCCATAATATTATTTTGCTGAAAATAGTTCCGAAGAAGTTTTATTTTCGCTGCCCAGACAGGTTTTATCAGACAGAGGATATGTTACATGGTACATATACCAAAACTAGCAGACCCACTCAACCTCGTTTGCGTCTTCTATTGCCCGTCGCGTGATAATTTGCCCCCGTTTTTGAAACATTCTTCATTGTTGCTCCGCTCCTATTAGTAGTAGCGTGATGACATATACCCTATAGCCTTCCTCGATAAATGGACTATCCAACACCGAAAGAATTTTTCAAATCGGACCAGCGGTTCCTGAGATTAGCGTGTTCAAACAAACAAACAAACTCTTCAGCTTTATATATTAGTATAGATAACATTTTTTTTAATTTTTGGCTGTCTTTTCCGGGTTATCTCTGGAACGGCTGGACCGATTTTGACTGGAGTTTCACTGGTTGAAAATAATATAACGAGTAACTTAAGCAACTCGCGGTTGATGTTGTAACGCGGGTAACACCATCGGACTCAGCATAATTGTACCGTGGGAGAGCCACGCTTCGGCATGAATGGGCCGACTCGACCGGAGTGATACCACGGCCTCACAGAAACCAGGTGTGAAATAGTGCTTGCGCTGTCTTTCACCGAGTGAGTAAAGATATCGGAGGCCCATAACCTAAACCCCCTCCCCCTATCTCCCCTCCCTATCCCCCAAAGACCGGCAACGCACTTGTGACGCCTCTGGTGTTGCGGGTGTCCATTGGCGGCGTTAATCGCTTACCATCTGACGATACGTCTGCTCGTTTGCACACTATTCGATTTAAAAAAATTAAATGTTTTGCAAACTGTTGTCAAAAGTGCTATCACGCATTTACATAATACTTCTAGGAACGTGTTTAGTTAACGCTATCTTAATATTTATCTGTTAACTAAATAATGAAAGTGTAAGTAGTTACATATTTATTAAATTACTGTGATTATATGTTTACATTACTCTTTAAAGACTTTACGCGTTATTTAACAGATATTTAGTACTTTTAGAACGAAAACATTTTTATGCACTAACTTTTGCTTGCAGCTCTGCTCGCGTATGCGTCAGTTATCGCTTTTATTTGTGGAATACGGGGCAAACGAGCAGACGTATCGCCTGATGGTAAGCGATTACCGCCGCCCGTAGACACTCGCAACACCAGGCGTCACAAGTGCGTTGCCGGCTTTTGGGGCCTTCGGTATCCTCACTCACTCAGTAAAACACAGCGCAAGCGCTGTTACACACCGGTTTTCTGTGAGACCGTGGTATCACACCGGTCGAGTCGGCCCATTCATGCCGAAGCGTGGCTCTCCCACGGTACAATTATGCTGAGTCCGAGGGTGTTACCCGCGGTACAACATCAACCGCGAGTTGCCAAGTTACTTGTTATATTATTTTCAACCAGTGAAACTCCAGTTAAAATCGGCCCAACCGTTCCAGAGATAACCCGGAAAAGACAGCCAAAGATTAAAAAAAAAATATTTTCGAGCCGTCTAATTTATGCCGCAACTCCCACGGTAAACAGCACAGCTAGAAGCAAAACAGACACTATAATAATAAAACCACCAAAATTTGCCCTGGTACACTAACTGAACTGAACTACTGGTAACTTTTAAGGGTTCCGTAATTCTCGGAACCCTTTTAGTTTGTCATGTCCATCGGTCTTCGGCTTACTTTCCAAACGGAATGGAAAAGGACGCTAGAAAGATGCAACTTTACATGGATATGTACATGTATTTACGTCGATAAAGTCCTAATATTAAATATTAATGGAGTTAGGTATCCACTTTTCAGAGATCAGAGATATTCAACTTTTAAAGCACATTTTTTGTTTATTTAAGTAGCAGTAGGGTAGTAGTCTTAAGGTAGTAGATCCACGCTGATTTCAGCACTGTTGGGCGGCACCAGCCTCGCACAGAAGATCAACGTAAAATGACAGCGATCATTATGCTGTCGTGTTTCGTTGGTGAGTGCGAGACCGGAGGCCCAATGATGTAGAAGCATCACTAGGCCGTCACGGTGTGGGTCACCATGCTCCATTGTTGCATTGGTATGGTGACCACCACTCTTGGATTCTGTTTATGCTTTCCATCAGGCAGAGTAGAGTCATTTTGGTAGGGCCGAACATAAAAAAAATGGAAAATATTCGCCGTGATGGCTAGTCTGGTCTATCACTTTAACTAATCAATAAACGTACACAATATATTTTTAAACTACACTCGAGCCATTAAAAGCATTTCCTATCAGTGAAGATAACGGTACAAACGAGTATTTCAAATAAATAAAATTGGAATGTCTGTTTGTAATATTAAAATAGCCGCTTCTTAATAAATGCATATGTATGTATACATACCATATAACAAAAATGTATTTATAACTAGCTGAACCCCGCGGTGTTACCCGCGGCTATTGTTGTACCGCGAGTAACGCCGCGGGACAAAGTTAGTCTAAAAAATGTAGCCTAAGTTACTCCCTGGACCATCAGCTACCTGCCAGTGAAATTCAAAATCGGCTACGGTAGAATTAGAATAGAATAGCTTCTCCCACGGTAGAATTTTATAGTAACTTATCGGATATTTCTTATCATTGGTTTATAATAAACTAAGAATTTATTAACACTACAAATACATTTTCTTTTCAAACTAAACGTAAATTTAAGACGCAAAGGTCAAGTGTATGCACTTTATATTCGAGTGCTTTAACTAAACCCTTGTTAATAATACATGGTTCATAAATCTAAATTAAGGGCTACAATAGTTTTTAGATTTATGATACTTAGACCCTGTAACAAATTCGTTCCGGATAGCTTATCTGACAAATGGCAGAATTTATATAAAAATACGACAATTTACTTGTCAGATTAGCTTTTTGAAACTTATCTGTATTCTGTGAAACAGGGCTCTAGTATTCTTTCACGACCCGCTGTTTAAGTACTGATAGACTATATTGAAGTTATCTGTCAGATAACTACAGATTTCGGTTTCATAAGTTTCGGATCGAGACAAATATATCTATCAGCAACCTTTATCTGGTAAATAAATATGAAAAGTAACTAAAATGTCTCGGTGGCGTAGTGTAGTGGTAGCGTATGCGACTGCTGTGCTTGAGACCTCAGGTTCGATTCCCGTGTTGTACCAAATGTTTGTATGATCTATAAATATGTATGTATTTACAAGAAAAAGTGTATATATGTATTTATATCAGTTGTCCAGTACCTATAATACAAGCTCTGCTTAGCTTGGGACTAGATGGCGTTGTGTGTTAAGAGGTCCGAAATATTTATTTATTTATTTTTATCTTACACTTTATCAAGAAGAAAATCGGTTAATCGCTTTCGGTGTTCAACGTGAGTAATAACATCACACGAGAATAATATATTAAAGATTGTTATCAATCGGTGCTTTGTCAAATTCAATACTTTCCTGATATGTGTAGACATATATCATCTAAATCTGCTTATCTGTGTTAATAAAATGGCAGATTAAATGATAAAAACAAGCAAACGAAAAACAGTAGTCGCATATATGGTGATAACATCTGATTTCTAAAAACAACCGTGCTGATTGGTTCAACCTGGCCACGTTTCCTTAGCTTCCTGTAACTCATTTCTGTTTGTATAACGTAATCGAAGCCACAACAAGTAAAATTTTAACAAAAATAAAACAGACTTCAAGGTTTGACTCGATTTCTCTTGGATGCCATCATCAGATCTTAGTGCCCTTATCATGGTGGCACCGTTGGGATATCTCCTTTCCATTAAAAAAAGAATCATCAAAATCGGTTCGTAAATGACGAAGTTATCTCCGAACACACATAAAAAAAAATTTAATATACGGTCGAATTGATAAACCTCCTCCTTTTTTTGTAGTCGTTTAAAAAGACAAAGTTCTGAATACTGTTATTGTCTGTGTGTTTTTGATTCATGTTCCCAGCCGTTATTATTCCCAACAAGATTATTTGGATAAGTACTAATAGCCGTACAGTACATTACAGCCGTACAACCGGTTTTACCTAAATATCAGCTTTGCCACGGAGCGCCTGACATCTGACGTCCGTAACCCCGAGGGCGAACTGAATTCGAAGGTAGAAGTAGCTGTTGTAGGGGACAAGTGTCACATGTCCCGCCAACACAAAGGGAGGATCCTCGGACCTGGCGAGGTGATCATGCCTGGCGGGCCACTGACCAACGGTTGACGTTAGTTGATTTTTCTATATATGTCAATCGGCGCGAGAACTCTTATTGCGCGATTTAGATTGTTAGTTACTCC
The DNA here is from genome assembly GCA_905220595.1 of Spilosoma lubricipeda. Classification (NCBI taxonomy): domain Eukaryota; kingdom Metazoa; phylum Arthropoda; class Insecta; order Lepidoptera; family Erebidae; genus Spilosoma; species Spilosoma lubricipeda. The sequence continues at coordinate 4,310,309 of HG992303.1, read as the reverse complement.
GTGTTGTGCGTTACTTCGTAGTTCAGTGTATCTTCGGTAGATGGCGTTGTCATATGTTTTTGTTGCCGCTGTATGTGGAAGTCGCCACAGGTGTCAGTATATTTAAGGGCACGGACTTCCCAATTTAACAGCAAAATTGTCTTACATATTGTGTGGTACGTTATCCCGGTCCTACGCTCAAAAGTTTTTTATCCCAGCTACCTCTGTTAGCTACCACAATCGAAAATTTTTGTAAGATGAAAGGTGGGCCCATCATCTAAATGAAGTCACAAATGAAAAATTAGCTTGATAGTATTAAATAATAACTTGTAAAATTTGTAAAGGCGATCCCGGACTAAATGTTTAGTGGAGCAAACTAGAACGTACTTGCCTGTTTTGTTGCCTGTACGAACATTCTGGTTGGTTTAATTTAATTTACTACAGTTATTAATCTACTCTGTATCTCTCTAATCTATAGACACTCCAATTTTATTTATTTGTATAAATAAAATTGAAGTTTTATGTTTGTTATATTAAAATAACCGCTTTTAAATAAATGCATATGTATGTATACACGATACATGTGCAAAAATAACATTTTTTAAACTTTTTGTCTGTCTGTTTGTTAGCGTAATCTCTGGAACGGCTGGACCGATTTTGACGGGACTTTCACTGATAACTAATGATATAAACTGTTACACTGTTACTGAAATGTCACCCGCACCATGCTATAGCGCAAAGAGGATAGTGCAAACCGCATTCAAATCGGTTTAGCCGTTTCTGAGATTAGCGTGCATAAAAATACAGAGAAACAGACAAAAATTCTAAAAAATCGTTGATTTGATTGCGTTCATAAAGCCGTCTTATAATAGTTTATCTTCTAAATCTTATCTATACTAATAAATAAAATTGGAGTGTGTGAATATGTATGTATACACGGTATATATACCAAAAATGTGTTAATTTTTTTGTCTATCTGTCTGTTTGTTCCGGGTAATCTCTGGAACCGCTGGACCGATTTTGATTGAACTTTCACTGTCAAGTAGCTGATGATCCAAAGAGTAACTTAGGCTACTTATTTTAGACTAACTTTGTCCCGCGGCGTTACTCGCAGTACAACTGATACGATTTGTACAGACTTGATTTGATTTATACAGACAGTAATCAGATACGATTTGAATATAATGTATTGCTAGAGAGATAGATTTAGTGCACACTTGTCTATTCTATACACAATAACACTAATAAACGACTTGAATGACGTACCATGTTGGCCTTAAACCCTCTCTAGGAGTGTTCTCAGGAGGTCACGACTGTAAGAGCTTAGAGGTATAATTACAATCGCTGCTAAAGTATCTAGTATAGTCCATTCGTTAAGATAGTGTCGATACAACCGCACGCAATTGTGGTCATTGTTGTGAAATACGAATATAATATTAACGGCGTAAACTGAAATACATAATTGTTTATAATTTCAAATTAATAGCTATGTAGATGTGTGATGTAAGTGAATATGAAAGTATAATATACGGTACTTACATAAAAAATCAATTTTAAAATGTCTGTCTGTTCCGACTAATCTCTTAAACATCTGTACCGATTTTGAAGGGTTTATCAGTGATAGAAAGCTGATGATATAAAGAGTAATTTAGGTTACTTTTTCTTAGACCAACTTCGCCTCTCAGCGTTACCCGCAGTTTTATTTTATACTAGACTATATACTTAAATTATAAAGCTGAAGAGTTTGTTTGAACGCGCTAATCTCAGGAACCGCTGGTCCGATTTGAAAAATTCTTTCAGTTTGGATACTACATTTATCGAGGAAGGCTATATATTATCACGCTAAGACCAATAGGAGCGGAGCACCAATGGAGAATGTTTCAAAAACGGGGGAAAATTATCACACTACGAGCAATAGGAGACGCAAACGAGGTTGCGTGGGTCAGCTAGCTATATTATAAAGGGAAAATTCGTGACGTTATAAGAGGTAATCTCTGAATCTACTGAACCTATTTTGAAGATTCTTTTACCTATAGATACCCACATTATTTGTGAGTGTCATAAACCTATAATATTAACCCAAAGAAGGGTGGAGTACGTCATTTCTAAAGTTCGAATTGCGAAAAAATAATACGCTAGCGAAGTTGCGGGCTATACCTACTCATCTATGTATTTATTAAGTTCGTCTTAGTTTTTGGTTTATTTTCTTACATTAAGGCATTTTGGAACACATTTTAAAAAAAACTGACAACTTTTTAAAACTCCCAGAAGTCTGAAAACAATATTATAAAATCTAATAAAGTAATAAAAACCATGTAATAGAAGAAACCCTCTTCTGTATACGAAGAACAATAATAAGAAGATGAAAAGACTTTAGAAACAGAAGGTATCAAAGAAGATCATTTTGTGATAGTGGAACTCCAAACATTAGAACCAGATGAGAAAACAGCGCTTTAAAACACATGCATTCTACACACAAGTTCACTGTGATCCACAAATGACAATATCTTCTTCCGAACCCAGAAACCAGGGGTAATTCACCAGGAATATTCAGTCCCGCCATGGAACATGATCCCGACATATTCCCAAAAGCGAAAACGAAGGATAAATCTGAAAGGAGACGGTCAAGTATCTTCAGTCTTCTACGCAAGAAGAAGCTGACAAGACAACTATCTGAACCCGGGAATGGTTCCTACTTTTCTCTGAACAGGAAGTTTTCAGTTGATTCTGCTATATTACCTGACTTCTCTAAAGTGGAGAACGGTGGAGGATACAGGATGTGTCTCCAGAAAGCTGATAGTAGAGATATTTTCTTGTCAAATGAAGGTTTGTTTAGTTTTATTTATTTGAGGCTATATTCCAGCGAAACTTGTCTTTCAACTACACATATTAGAAACCTAAACATGAGAGAGAATAATAGTAATTTTGGTTTTATAGAGGATGAAATTCAAAGCATTATGATCATACATTTATTTCTGTTCGGAAATCCCCCCGGATACCCCCACTTGTACCCAAGCAACCAGATGCACTCGTGAAGAATCCTTGGAACCCCGACGCTCTTCGAGCGACCTTCGGCTTGTAGATAGGTCCCCCTGTCTGGGAACCCCGATGTTCCATTTCTGGCCTTTTAGCTCTTTTGACCACAACACCTCATAGAAATAACCATTTAACAAGTAGAGAAATAACTTCATCTATACAAATAAATAAAATTGGAGTGTCTGTTTGTAATATTAAAATAACCGCTTTTTACTTAATGCATATGTATGTATACACGATACATATACCAAAAATGTAGTTAAAAAATTTTTTGTCTGTCTGTCTGTCTGTTTGTTCCGGGTAATCTCTGGAACGGCTGGACGGATTTTGACGGGACTTTCACTGGCAGGTAGCTGATGATCCGGGGAGTAACTTAGGCTACTTTTTTAGACTAACTTTGTCCCGCGTCGTTACTCGCGCTACAACAATAACCGCGGGTAACACCGCGGGGTTCAGCTAGTGTACTATAAAAGTGTTGAAATCGATGTTTTACGAAAACATCTTCACGAAACATAAACTAAATTGCGTCCTTGAACGGACGCGTTCTGGGTTTAATAAACGAATTACAATAATATTTATCTACTCAGTTTATAAACACGTTTAAATTATTGTTAAAATATGCAAGATGAAAGAAAGTATTTATTAGTTATGTTATGTAGTCTTTAAAAGAAGATTATATCAAACCCGACGAGACTAGACGGTTCCAAGTGGGATACAGATCATGGTATACTTGTAATTTAAACTGCTTCATTCAAAATGTATGTGGAGAAACGGGTGCGTCCCTCCAACACAAAGGGAGGATCCTCCGACCTGGTGAGGTAATTATACCCCGTGCAATCATAAGCGCATCGATGCAAAAATTTCTACATCGCGATACAGGACTATCAGTTAATCCGTAGTTCAGTGTGTCTTGGGTAGATGGTGCTGTTGTATGTTTTTGTTGCTGTACTATATGTGGATGTCGGCACTGCTATCTAACGTTTCAAATCCATGTTCCGCCTGGCACGGCCTGGTCTAATATAGTTCTTCCCTAACGTTATCGAAGTTAAAATCCCATGATTCAAGGACTGAAAGGATGGCAACGTATTTGCGACTCTTGACTTGGCGTACATGGACGGCGATAGTCGCTTAACATCTGGTTATCCAACAGGTCATTTGCCGTTCAATACCATAAATAAAATATGTAGTTGTAATAAATGTAAAGTTTTTTTTGTTTGAAATTGATTTTACTAATTTATGCAAAATGTAATGATCCATCCACATACGAAATATTTCGAATAATATATGGAATTGTTATTCTAGTATTGACTTGCGTTAAACGCTATATATAAAATTGTGTGAACAGCTGTGTTTTCTTCTTATTAGATCCTTCTTACTTCTATTGTTAACTAAATGCCAGATGTAATTAAATTTAGTCTGTTGATTTAAGTGTTATGAAGCGTTTTGGTTTCGCTAGTGATGTAAAAGTATCGTATTGATTCGATTAAGATGCTGATGACTAGTTTTAAAATCGACTCCTACTCGGCCGGACAAGGATATTTTTATTAGTCTGCTATTACTTCTAAGATATTGAATTTACCTTTAAATAGTTCTGTGTTCGAAGTCATCTCAAACTAAATGGACCTTTTCGGTCACAGTTTAAATTTCTTGGATCTGGGTCAAATATGGGTCTATAAAGGGAAGGTATCCCAGAAAACTATATATTCCAACCGGCCGCGTGCGATTAGATTTTTAGTCAGTATTCGCCAGTATAAGTAGAGCTAGCTTTCACATGCCCCCTTCTTGATATCACCAGAATTAGCCGGCGCGGCGTCAGATTCGGATAGTGAAGCCTCCCGTCCAGGGATGCCAGAGCCCCAACCGGATAAGAAACAGGACATACTTGCCCGGCTCGCGAAAAATTATACCCTAGATACTAACACGGATATTGGTCAAGTAAGTGTCTGGTATTTAATTCTTCTTGTTCCTAATGCAGTTTAAAATATATATTTTTTATTAGACCCTGCCAAATTGACTCTGCCTGATGGAAAGTAGAAGCAGAATTCAAGAGTGATCGTCACCATACTAATGCAAACTCAGACAATGCAAAAATACAGCTTGGTAACCCACACTAAGAATATTAAGATGTTTCTGCGTCATTTAGCACTTAAAGTGTGATTTGTATTGGTATTCTAATGTGCATAGATGTCTATCGGAGTTTGGAATAGACAGTCTATGTAACTTTACATCTAACTGGAAGGTTGCAACATTTCAAACAACGCCGAAGAACTTCCTATCCTCCAAATCACGCTTCAGCTCCAGTGATCAAAGTGACTTGATTAATGTAATGACCGAGTGACCACAACCTCTCAGAAGTTATTATATTAATATACAAATTTAGTTAGGTAGAAGTTCTTTGGTCACTTCGGAAAAAACATCAGATGCTTCCTCTAACAACTTGAGTGGTTACATGAAAGGTAGCAAATGCATGGGTCTCCCAAAGTATCACTCACCATACGAATCTTCTCGAAAAAGATACCAATGACTTTATCACTTCCACCATATCACCACCACACCATAGAAGAATTGTAAAAGACTTACTTAGATTCCGTTCTTGAAACCTCACTTTCTCGTTTTTCAGGCTGGTGAGCTAGTAGAAGAAGTAGCCGAGGAGAACAAATCACTGCTATGGTTCCTTCTGAAGCAGGTTCGCCCTGGAATGGACTTGAGCAAAGTGGTTTTGCCGACCTTCATATTAGAACCTAGGTCTTTCCTCGACAAGCTGTCAGATAATTACTATCATGCTGACATATTGGCGCAGTAAGTATCTTCAACAACAGCTTTTTATAGTCTACTGGACGTAAGCATCTCTTAAGTAAGGAGTTTTTTCATGTACGATGCCAAGCTGACCAGACTGGATGGTATAGGGTTTGTGTCAAGTGTTCCTTCTCTCTGCAGAGCTGTTGTCCTGGTAGTTAGCTCCTTCAGTCGACTCTTACGGCACCCACGAGATGTATAGGGGTAGTATCACTCCGTAATCATAAATCACCACCACACGGAGAGTTTGTTCCTTCATTTCTCATCAATGGAGCCATAATGTGCCACGTGGCAGTATAACCCATGTCAACTATACTCCCATGGGATGAATAGAGGTGGCAACACTCCGCATTGTTAATTATGCCACAGTGTGCCACAGCGTGCCATAGCATGGTACTTGTTTTAATTGAAACTTCTCTTTTACAGAGCTTCACTCCAAGAGGACCCTTACCAAAGATTCAAGACAGTTCTTCGATGGTATCTGTCAGGGTTGTATAGAAAACCCAAGGGGTTGAAGAAACCCTACAACCCAGTTCTCGGCGAATGCTTCAGATGCTGTTGGAAACACGACTCGCAATCATATACCTATTATGTTGCGGAACAGGTAAGAGAGATACAATGATGTTAGAGAAAGATAGAGTGATCGAGTGTGGTTGGGTATTATTTTTTTGTAAATTTTCAAAAAATGAATCCTCTCTAGATCGACTGTCAAAACTATTACAGTGCCTTTCCTTCGGCGTATTCTGGTAAAAACACAGTTTTACCAAGAATAGAATAGAATAGAATACATTTATTAGCCACACATAACAAACATGTAAAAGAGAAGGATAAGACATTAAACTTAGAGTAAATAACAAACAAACAACATACAAAACAAACAAAATAAAAGCAGTGAAATGTCTAGCTGTGTGACCAAAAGGCCAGCTCAGCTTATGCTGCGGTCCTGAAAGTGACCACAGCGCTGATTTTCAGCTGTAGCCCAACTTAACACCTCACGAACGCGTGCACAGTTTCAACAATAAAACATACAGGAAATAATGAAAAATAAATAAAAAATATATTTAACCCCCAAGATATATAAGATTTGAAGAACAAGAAATCTTGATAGCTTTTAATATAGCCAAAACATTATTTGCTTCTATAGATGGTATAAGAACTATTTGTTTTAAATTCCAGGTGTCCCACCATCCTCCCGTATCTGCCTTCTACGTGTCAAATAGACAGGAGGGTTTCGTTATAGAAGGGAGTCTGCTAGCGCGATCCAAATTTTATGGTGAGTTGTAGTGTTGTTAAAATTTGTTACAGCGCCATCTCTTGAGCGGTAACGACTTTTGAGTAACTTTACAATTTCCACAATTGACTTGACATTTTCTATCGAATACTGTTTACTATTTCGTTAACTTTAATTTTGTTTTCGCGTAACCTTTTCCCTAAAATAATAGTAGCCTTAGTTAATCCTTAAAATATCAGCTATTTGCCAGTGAGTTTCGTCAAAATTGGTCCATCCGTTTCAGACATATCCCGAAAAACAGACATACCAAAATAAAAAAAATGTTTGTTGATTTAAGTACCTATAATACTTTCATATGCGTTTAGTGTAAAGTTGTTAATTTGAAATTACAAACAGATACTTCAATTTTATTTATTTGTGTTTTTATTGATAGCAAAATATTTTTCTTTCAGGGAATTCCACGTCGGCCATTTTAGAAGGATGTGCAAGAATTCACCTCCTGAACTGGGGGGAACAATACATTACAACCGCGCCTTATGCCCACTGTAAGGGCATAGTCATAGGGACCCTAAGCATGGAGTTAGGAGGAAAGGTATGTAGTACATATCATCTTATATCTTTTCTTTTTTCTTCATGGGGCAAACGAGCAGACGTATCGCCTGATGGTAAGCGATTACCGTAGCCGAGTACGCTCTTTTCTTCAATGTCGTATTGGTCCGTGAATTTATATCGATGTAGCTAAAAAAATACCGATCAAAACTCGGTCATCCATGTACTATTATTATTAAAGATGATAAAAACTGTATATTTTTCTTTTTTTATTTCAGATACATATAATGTGTCCGGACACCGGTTATCATGCTGATGTGGAATTTAAATTAAGGGTGAGTATTTATAATAAAATCTTAGTTATTGGAAGACTAAACGAATGACATAGTGGTGGTAGCGAAAGTGGTTTAGAGCGCTGAGTGCCGTGGGTTCAACTCCCACATATTGTTGTTATGAGTCTGGGTGTTTGTGTCCGTTTCATGACTTTTGGTTTTTAAAAGAAATTAATACTCTGCCTGATGGATAGTATGAGAAGAATCTAAGAGTGAGATGTTTTTTCACACCTTGCTTAGTTATACTTGTAAAGTTTGCAAAGTTCCCCGCGACACAGAATATATTTCTAGCTAGCTGAACCCCGCGGTGTTACCCGCGGTTATTGTTGTACCGTGAGTAACGCCGCGGGACAAAGTTAGTCTAAAAAAAGTAGCCTAAGTTACTCCCCGGATCATCAGCTACCTGCCAGTGAAAGTCCCGTCAAAATCCGTCCAGCCGTTCCAGAGATTACCCGGAACAGACAGACAGACAGACAAAACTTTAGTTAACTACATTTTTGGCATATGTATCGTGTATATATACATATGCATTGAATAAAAAGCTGTTATTTTAATATTACAAACGTTCTCCACTCCAATTTTATTTATTTGTATAGATACGGGAGTTATCTCTGGAGTGTTAGACTTGAGTTATACAATAAAGTGATAGCTCAAACTGAAAATTTCTCAAAATAAAAATTACACCTAAAATGTACCTAGCTAAGTTCTAAAATTACACAATTGACAATTGTCACAGAGATCAAGCTGTTTTAAGAACTGTAGTTATAAATGAAAGTTAATTCAAAACAACTACAATAACAACAAAAGAGACAGATATATCCTTTTTAAACTTTTTCAAGTAACTTGTTATGGTAGGGTAAACTTCGTTACGTAACGCGTTACGCTCTGTCTGGCTTCCCTTTCACTCACGCATACGGCAGCTGTAGGTAGGCTACTCCTCTCTCACTCTAACTGACAGCGCTAGACGTAAATAGTTCAACTTAGATTAGATAAGTTATAACCTCTGTCGGGCGTCTCGAGACGCACACGTTTTGTTTTAAATACTAGCTGCCCCGGCAAACGTCGTTTTGCCATAAATTTTTTTTAAGGATGGGTGACCCTTACTATTTAGGGGGATGAAAAATAGATGTTGGCTGATTCTCAGACCTACTCAATATGCTCACAAAGTTTCATGAGAATCGGTCAAGCCGTTTCGGAGGAGTATGGCAACGAAAACTGTGACACGAGAATTTTATATATTAGATATATGATCCTGTCAAGGTGACTCTACTCTGCCTGATGGAAAGCATGAGCAGAATCCTAGAGTGGTGGTCACCATACTCATTGCGAATGCAGACAATGCAGCATGGTGACTGACTCCATGGCAACATATTGAGGTGCTTCTGCATCATAGGACCTCCATTAATACATTGTCTTTTCTGTTTTATTTTGCAGTCGTTTCTAAGCAGTGCTGATCAGACGAATGCGATATCGGGCAGGATAAAGCGTGGCAAAGATACTGTTGCCACCATCGAGGGCTATTGGGATGGCAAGGTGGATATTAAAGATAAAAAAACTGGGGTGAGTATTTTTTTTATAAGAGTTTAGTTGTCAATATTTCTTTTTAACCGGCTTGAAAAAAGGAGGAGTGTATCAATTGGCTGTTTTTTTTATGTTTGTTACTGTATAACTTTTGACTGGGTGAATCGATTTTGATGATTCGTTTTTATTTGAAAGCTGGTTCTTCCCGTGTGGTCCCATTTCAATTTGGTCCTTTTCTGATTATAAAGCAATAGCTCTCTGTAAGGCCAATGTCGCCTATTCAATTCAATTCAATTCGAATTATTTATTTCGGACTTATTAATATTATTACATCCATATTTTGTTAATATGGATGTATGTATGTTTGCCTATATGCGTTAAAGCTAAATATTTCTTCTATTACTTATTTTTGTTGATTCTTATTAAACTCGAAAGTCTAGAATTGCGGAATCAATATTAAAATAATTGGTTTTCAAATGGAATTTTGTTGAAAAACCAAAAAAGGCTATAATTTTGTTATTCTTACTTTTATTATGATTATAAACACGAAATTTTGTATAGATGTTTGTTACTCTTTCACGCAAAAAAGGCTATACGGATCTGGATAAAATTTGGAACTGAGATAGATCATAGTCAGGGATAGCTTATAGGCCGCATTTTATCACATAAAATGTAGTCTTCCCGTGGGATGACCAAGGTACAAAGCATCGCTGCTTGTCTCTATACATAGAAATGAATGTTGCTAAGCGCATGCATATCTCGAGAATGGCTGGATCAATTCGGCTAATTTATTTTTGTATGATCCTTAAGGTCTACTTAAGGAGGTATCTATACTTCTATACTAATACTAGCTGTCCCGGAAAACGTCGTTTTGCCATAACTACTAATAAATTAAAAATTTATTAAAAAAACATTGTCCAGCTGACAAAATTGTGAATCTAAACCATTCCCAGATCCCCTTGAACACACACAAAAAATTTCATCAAAATCAGTCGTTTGAGAGTAGTTCAGTGACATACACACTCACAGAAGAATTATATATATAAAGATATAAAGCTGAAGAGTTTGTTTGTTTGTTTGAACACGCTAATCTCAGGAACCACTGATCCGATTTGAAAAATTATTTCAGTGTTATATAGTACATTTATCGAAGAAGGCTATAGGCTATAAATCATCACGCTAAGACCTACAGGAGCGAAGCAACAATAAAGAATGTTACAAAAACGGGGGAAAATTATCACGCTACGGGCAATAGGAGACGCAAACGACGTTGCGTGGGTCGGCTAGTTAATGATAATAATAAATCACAGATAGGACTATTGTTGCCAATAAGCCTGATATTGGTAGTAGAGCCACGCTGATTTCAGCATGAACGGGCCGGCTCGACCGGGGCGGTACTACCCTCGCACAGAAAATCAACGTAAAATGACAGCGATCATGCTGTCGTGTTTCGTTGGTGAGTGCGAGACCGGAGGCCCAATGATGCAGAAGCATCACTAGCCCGCCATGGTGTGGGTCACCATGCTGCATTGTTGCATTGTCTGCATTCGCAGTATGGTGACCACCACTCTTGGATTCTACTAATGCTTTCCATCAGGCAGAGTAGAGTCATTTTGGCAGGGTCAAACATAAAAAAAAAAAAAAAAAAAAAAAAAAATTGTGGTGATAGATCGATTAGAGCACCGCGCAATGATTGTCGATATCGCCGTTCCTCATGACGAGAATCTTGTGAAAGTTGAAAAAGAAAAACAAATAAAATATATGGATTTATCTCACGAGATTGTCGATATGTGGGATGTGGATTTGGCGATCATTGTTCCGATAGTCGTATCTGCTCAGGGATTGATAGCCAAGAGCCTCGACCTTAAGAGGCTGAGGCTGGATCATGGGTCTGATGCAGAAGGCAGTCCTCCTTGACACGGCACGTATAGTGAGGAGGTTCCTTTCTTTGGAGCCCTATCCACCGGTTTCTTGGTCCCTGTACTCGAAGTCGGTGGTCTACTATTTTTTATATTTTTAAATGTATTTGTTTTTATATGTATATTTAAAAATGTAATTAATATGTATTTATAAATGTAATAAAGAGAATAATATTTAAAAAATGCTGGTCCACGGCAGGTTTACAGAACGAAGTCTGTCCGGGCAGCTAGTTTAAAATATTTTTATGTGTTTGTTTGCTTCGCAGGAGGAATCGAACCTCATGGATGTGACACTCCTCAAGGAACAGCGTCTCCCTCGGTACCTCTTGTCTTTAGATAACCAATTAGAATACGAGTCACAGAAGCTTTGGATAAGAGTTTCTGAAGCGATAGCAAACGATGACCAGGTATGTACGAGAGTTTGACTGATTGACGTCACTATTTTCTTATCGCGAACCTGTACTAATATTATAAATTCGAAAGTAACTATATGTGTCTGTCTGTTCCGCATTCACAATGAAACGACTGAACTAATTGCGATGAAATTTATGATCAAGATCCTTTAACTCTTAAGGAAGGATATAGGCTACTATTTACTGCGATAACCTACAAACACGCGAGCGTAGCCGCGGCCTAAAACTAGTAATATTATACAATTCGAAAGTAACTCTTGTCTGTCCGTCTGTAAAGCCTTCATGGCTGCAAACTGCTGCACCGATGTCAATGAAATCTATACTAATAATATAAAGCTGAACATTTTGTTTGTTTGAACGTGCCAATGTCTGTAACCACTGGTCCGATTTGAAAAATTCTTTCAGTGTTGGATAGTACATTTATCGAGGAAGGCTATAGGCTATATATCATCACGCTAAGACCAATAGGAGCGGGGCACAAATGTAGAATGTTTTGAAAACGGGGGAAACTAGTCTGCGTGGTTCAGCTAGTTAGGGATATAGATTCTATGATTCTTGAGCAAGTAGGGTACTATTCACCGTGATAATCGAGATACACGGGGGCGAAGCTGCGATCTTAAGTCCCTAGTATTTTATACATTTTAGATATCGAGACAGACAATCCCCCATTCTTCTAATTTGAAGTCCGTTTTTTCTGCCCACAGATAGCAGCGACAGAACAAAAGACAATAATAGAAGAGGCACAGCGGGCTCGAGCGAGGAACATGGTGGCTCCCTGGGTCCCGAGGTTCTTTCACAAGGATCTGCAGGCCTCCGCCCCTGAAGGTAGCATATACTACTTCATGTGCTGTTGTAAAATATACTCTATTGATATTGTCACAGAGTTTATAATATTACAGTCTGTGTGGTAATGGATTATTGCCATACCTATTCATTCCGTGGCGTCTGTGTTGGTTGGGTCAGAAATATTCATCTATACAAATAATGAAATTGGAGTGTATGTTTGTAATATTAAAATAACCGCTTTTTACTAAATGCACATGTATGTATACACGGTACATATACCAAAAATGTAGTTAATTTCTTTTTGTCTGTCTGTCTGTCTGTTTGTTCCGGGTAATCTCTGGAACGGCTGGACGGATTTTGACGGGGCTTTCACTGGCAGATAGCTAGCTAGGTCCAGGGAGTAACTTAAGCTACTTTTTTTAGACTAACTTTTTCGCGCGGCGTTACTCGCGGTACAACAATAACCGCGGGTAACACCGCGGGGTCTAGCTAGTTTTAACTATTTGCTTATTGTTATAGGTATGGTGGACCAAGGATGGAAGTACAACCACATCAATGCTAGGTAAGCTATATGCAAATTTACTTGATTTCTCTGAAAAAAAAAAAATATTTTAACTGACTTTAAAAAATGAGGTGGTTGTCAATCCGACTGTATTTTTTTTAAGTTTGTTACCTCATTACTTTTGACTGGGTTAACCGATTTTGATGATTCTGTTTTTTATTTGAAAGCTGGTGCTATCCGTGTGGTCATATCTCAATGTGGTACAGATTGAAGTCGGTGTTATTTTTGTTAAAATTTGTGATTATTGAAGAAAAAAAACGTTTGTGTTGTTCAGGTATTGAAAAATATAGAAAGGCAAAATTACATAACCTAAATATTGAAAACTCTGCGGTAACCTTGGCCTACTGAAAATAAGATAAGCTACAAGGTGTCTGGTATATGTCCACCTGTCAGTGTAACTCTAAACAATGAGAGGTCAAGTTATAATGGCAAATAGAATAAACCGTTGGAGAGTCACGCTTTGGCATGAATGGGCTGGCTCGACCAGAGTGATACCATGGTCTTAAAGAAAACCGGTGGGAAACAGCGCTTGCGTGTTTCACTGAGTGAGGATACCAGAGGTCCATTTTTTTTACTTGTGGAGATCCCCACGGGCCGTCACCCCGCCAGGGTTTGCTATGGGGCGGTGTGTCGGAATCGAACCGACTAAAACCACACGGTGTGCCACTCTGCGCCTGAGACGGGAGGGATCTGGAAACTGCTGTTATCAATACATCCGGACCCCTCCCCTCCTATCCTATCCCATCTTATATCTATCTATCTATATCCTATCCCACTGGTATATCATACCAGAGGCCCATACCCCAACCCCTCCCACCATCCCCTAAACCCATCCCCCAACCCCTCCCCCCCGTCCCTCAAAGGCCGGCAACGTTCTTGTGATGCCTCTGATGTTGGTATCCATGGGCAGCGGTAATTGTTTACCATCAGGCTCGTTTACCCCCTATTCTATAAAAGAAAACCCACAAAAAATTATCAGTTTTATTAATATTATTTTTTTCAACAGTCCATGGCAAAGCGATGAAGTAATAGAATACGAAGAAGACTACGTTATCAGGTCTCTTATGGAGAGTCCTGTCAGCGGAAGACCGTCGATAGAAACGAGAAGAGAGATCTCCAGACCTTCGGATTCTGACAGCCACGATGACCTGGCCCGACGGTCGAAGGCTTCCACGTAAGTGTCTAAGAACTTGATGGCTTTTCATACTCCCCCCCCCCCCTCCATCATGCTTTAATCGAGGTTTTTGAGGTACAAGAAAATGCCAATTTACGACGTGGGACGTGGAAGCCACGCTTCGGCATAAAGTGGCCGGCTCGACCGGAGTGATACCACGGCCTCACAGAAAACCACTGTGTTTCACCGAATGAGTGAAAATGCCGGAGACCCATACCCCTCCCTTCATCCTCAACCCCTCCCCCAATCAAATCCCTCAAAGGCCAGCAGCGCACTTGTGACGACTCTGGTGCTGCTAGTGTCTATAGCTAGCGGTAATCGCTTACCATCAGATGCTACGTCTGCTCGTTTGCCCCCAATTCATTAAAAAATGAAAAGTAAGCCTTCTAACGAGTAAAAAAGACTACTCAGTAAAAATAATTCTTAACTACGTTGAGAATGGAATCTTAACTAATGGAAATCAGAATAATAGTCCCTAATTGTCGCTGAAGTCGCTAGCTTGATCACTGATATCACTAAGATATTTGTCGCACTGTTGCTTAACTAAACCGCACTGTGGTCCGCAAGACGCCTTTTATATTAGATGCCGCTTTTCTAGATCACTCCGGAAAGTACAACGGCTTCTCGAAATTACCGATTCCGAGAACACGCCGTCGAATGTTAAACAAGCCTAACGCGCGACAGTCAATCGATATTTGATCTTAAACACATTTCCGTAAGGTTCATTGTTCTCTGCCTCAAGAAACTAAGTAGAACTTTCATGACGTTTAGCCATTATCGAGTATTAGTATAGTACACACGAAATAACATAAATATTAAGAGTACATTTTGACAGTTCAGACCTTGTTTACAAAACTAAAATATAATGTAGGTAGTTGACAAAATTTGACACACGTACAGTTAGAAGAAAATCAAAACAACAGTAATGACGTCACAATGATTACGTAAGCATTCCCGCAGGACTGTTTTGCTTCCGGCAACTGATGTACCTGAAGAGCGCCGAAGTATTCGTGGAAAATCTGTGTACGTATGTGTGTATACAGCTTAAGTACCATATTTGGTGTAGGTATTTAAAAAAATATAGAAGAATGGTAGTTTTAGTAGAAAAAAAACTCGAGAGGTGTCAAGGGACACCCGGATGGAACGAAGTTCACTGTCAGGATTCATTATTTTTTATTATGTACAAAAAACCTGTATATACTCAACAAAAATAATCGTCGCGACACCACACTGCTCAATGCGAAATAGAAATGAAAATGTCTGGCTTGCTTTCTGTAAGAGAGAGAGAGAGAGACAGAGAAACATGCGCACGCCGCACGGCTTACAATCGCTTACTGTAGCAAAAAGTGTCGTGACAACTTTTCGTAAGAATTTTTGTGTCGTGACAACTTTTCGTAAGATTTTTTCCGTCTAGCCCCTTTCACAACGCGCGATAAGGAACTTCGTTCCAACTCATTATAATGGTAGTTTTATTGGTGAGACAATATTATCGGAAAACAAAATATTCCACGTCCTATTCTAGACTTGTCTCTTACAAATTTACCGAATTCCGTTCAGATATTTTGATGTAAATGAGTGATAAAGCAATCATGATAATCATCCATGTATCCTAAATTTTCTCATTCAAATGTTCGTTTATTAAGCCACTTAAGTAAGTAATACGTTGGTATGTTTGATTCACGTATCTTCAGTTCAGACATAAAATTAAAATAATTTGTATAAAAATAACTAGTAAAATGTACTTAGTACAAGTTGAAGAAAATATCTGTATATTCTATATCTATCCCTCCGAACTTGTCCCAAACTAGATTGGGTTCGCTTTTAAGTCTACCTCGATACGGATGAACTTCGATTTGTTACGTGGAGCGCGTATTATCAGACCTTCGCAAATCAAGTATCAAGTTCGTATGGCATCTGAAACAGACAGCTTAATGTACTCTCCGAGGCACGGAAGGCTTTCGATGTGTTAAGACTGGTCACCCATCTGTAGACTTACAATCCCCTCTGATGCCTCCGACTGGATCGGCGGCACCAAATTAAATAATTCTTTATTATGGGTTCGTTATTGTTAGGACAAGGTTTGTGTACAAGAAAAATTCAAAGATATCAGGAAAAGTCACTTGTTTTTGTCCGTGACTGTACACTGCCTGTGGGAAGCTGAGACAGATATGTAAATATGGCGGTACGAAGTTCGCCGGGTCAGCTAGTATTATATAAGAAGCGCTCGTTTAAATTGGGTATTAAATGAAGCTCAAAATGTCTTGCTTGGCGCGAAACTCTAAAACGGCTTGACTAAATGAGCATAATCCTTCCTCAAAGGCCGACAACGTGACTATGGTTCCCGAGGCGTTCATGGGCGTCAGTTCAATTTCCTGCTTATCTTACTAATTAATATCTTTTTCCAGACGTAACCTGAAACAGACACTGTACGCCATCGATTCAGCCATAAGAGACCAGACAGTAGCAATAGAGAGGCTTTCGAAGACGGTAGAAGCCATCAGCGAGGGTCAGAGAACAGCTACCACATCCAGACAACACAATATAGGCAGAATACCAAACACATCACATTCCTGGGACCTATTCGGTGGGTTTGTCCTAGCGATGGTGTTGCAAGCGTTACTAAACTGGATATTCTACCAAAAAGACTGAGTTGCCAGTTAAAAAAACTAATGTAATTTAAATTTCCCTGTAAAATTCGAGTATTTTTGCATGTGTGATTGGTACGGTGAAGTTTTGATCGTAAGTTGTGTGTCATATTTGATATTTTGGTCACTTTTCGGGCTAAAACATCAACGGAATTTATTATTACATAAATATAATATGTAATTACATTAGTTCCCTTATTTACTGCCTTACTGATCAAAATTGCACCTTGTTATAAATAAAAAAATAAAATAAAAATATACGGGTTTATATCTGTTTATATTTCGATAATAAATCCGTGAATTTAATATCGTGAATTGGGCTTTTTAATGCTTTACAACTACAATAATGTAGCTCTGTCCTGTTCTAAGTTATGCCATATATATTACGTGCGAAAGAGAGGGAGATATAAATGTTGCGATCCAGGTTTGTTTAGAGAACATGTTTAAATACTTCTTCAAAATGGTTTCCTTTATAGTCCCCTTGATATTATCTAGTTATTATTTTATACACATAGTTAAATATGTTCAATTATTTAATCACTTTTAAGGGACTTTCCACAAACTACGTTATACGATACACTTTTCAAGGAATTATTCATAAACTACGGCACACAATAATCGTGAAACTGGTTCGAGGTATCAAAATAATCTTAATATATTATTGATTGATTTGTTTCGTTCTATTTAGGTCATGTGCTTAGCTAAGGAAGGGGGTTTGGGGAAAACCCCTCCCCTCGGAATGTTTCAACACTATTGATAATTTTAAAAATATTACGGTTAAAGGGACATGTCATTTCGTGAAATCATTTCAAAATTAAATGGTAATACGGTAATTTTATTTAATCACAAGATTTACATTTCTTTGTAATTAAATTTCATAAAAAATAGATTTAGATTATGTATATGAAAGAATTGCTTGTTTGTTAGAATTTTTTAATTTGTCAGAGCTGTCAAACGGTACCTATTTGATTCGTTCGACTGCAATAAGCTTCGCTTTTTATAATTTCAGTTAATTGTTATATGATCCAATTGTTATTATTATTTTGATATTCTATGGCGGTAGTCTATACATCTATACAAATAAATAAAATTGGAGTGTCTGTTTGTAATATTAAAATAACAGCTTTTTACTAAATGCATATGTATGTATACACGATCCATGTACCAAATAACATTGTCGGTCTGTCTGTTTGTTTGTTCCGGGTAATCTCTGAAACGGCTGGACCGATTTTGACGGGACTTTCACTGACAGAGAGC
This sequence comes from Spilosoma lubricipeda, assembly GCA_905220595.1. Taxonomy (NCBI): domain Eukaryota; kingdom Metazoa; phylum Arthropoda; class Insecta; order Lepidoptera; family Erebidae; genus Spilosoma; species Spilosoma lubricipeda. The sequence goes on along the minus strand of HG992303.1, from coordinate 4,292,109 downwards.
TGATAATCTAAGGAGTAACTTGGGCTACTCTTTACACTAACTTTATCCCGCGACGTTCCTCGCGGTACGACAATAACCGCGGGTAACACCGCGGGGTTCAGCTATATATAATAAACAATGAAATCTACTTAATATCAGAACTATCTTAAATTTTCCTTAGGAAATAAAAACGTAGATGTAGGTACCTAAATAAATAACTGAGACTTAAAAAGACATACAAATAAAAAGTATTCGTTATTTTAAATAAATGATCAACAAAATGGCGTGTGTTCTACAAGATGGCGTCGACTGATTTAGTTTCAGTTCTTTCAGATTCAAACATGTATGCAAGTAACGTCTGCTATTTATTATATGAAATGAGGAAGTCTTAAATTATATTATTTATATAGATACCTACATTTGTTTATAATCTACTTATTTACAATTGATTTTAAATTTATTGTCAAAAGATATATTAAAGAAACCACCTACCTTAATGACAAAATCTGCCAGATAATAATCTCTCAGACTGTCAGATAGTTGTCTACATATACTGTTATTTATAAAAGAATATATAATTGTAACTGAGACAGTAACTATATTGTAAATTATTAAAAACTCAAGTGAAACAAGAGAAAATTATTTGTTATACTTGCTCCTACAAAAATATTAAGTTAGTCAATATTTTAAACCAATCAACTTAATATCTTAAATTCACTAGTTAATGTAACAATATAATAATATACTACCGCCATATATTAAACGTGGTTTAGCCCAACTGTGAGCAATCACATGATTTTTCGTACTTAGTTAACCCCTAAGGTGTCCACGGCCATTCATTGGCCGTATTAAAACATCGTCTATTGTGTCACCGGCCAGCCACTGGCCGGTCAATGGCCGCGAGTCGGGAATTATTAATAATAATAATGGAATTATCCCACAAACCACGTGACACTCAAGCTATGCTTATGTCAAAGTGACGTGACACCTGAGGGAATAAGTTACTATTTACTCACGCGTTGCTGCTTTTTTTTTCAGACGATACATAAATACCTTATTTCGCCTATTTGACTTAATTTACTTTAGTGTTTTTGAAGCGAAAACTTCTATAGGGATTTAGATGGGGAGTAAATTAATGTAAGTCGTCATTGACATGGTCACATGACATGTGCACATACTTGAGCCCGCTGTGAATGTATACACGCGCTAGACGAACAGCGATTATACATAACACCTATATACCCACATAATGATTGATGATAACATCTTATTGGCAAAGACGAGAGTAAACAAGTAAATTTTTAACAAATATAAAACCTTACTTCAAGGTTTCACTCGGTTTCTCTTGGATGCCATCGTCAGTTCTTAGTGTCCTTATCATGGTACCACCGTTGGGATATCTCCTTTCCACTAAAAAAAGAATCATCAAAATCGGTTCAAAACTACGAAGTTATCCGCGAAGACACATAAAAAAAAAGAGAAAATAAATACGGTCGAATTGAGAAACGGGAAACCTCCTTCTTTATTTGAAGTCGATTAAAAACCGGCCCAACCAATACGTACGAAAAAATCATGTGATTAATCATAGTTCTCTATAATTTTATTTTAACTCTACCATCTATCGTGAACCCATGTAAACGAATTTATAGGCTGAATATTATAACTATGCCATCTTTCGAGTTTTTGTGGAACTAATATTAAAAGTTAAGTATAAACAACTGCTGCCATCTGACGAGGTCCTCGGGAACTAAAATCTAAGTGCCGTATACAGAGTGTATTATTATTTAAGATTGTATTTTGAATATAAATTAATTGCTGTTAAAATATTAGAAAAATGTCAGATAGGACGTGAGAATTTCCAAATAATGAAAGTTAGGTATTTTTCTGTTATTAATATATGTGTTTTAAAATATATTAGTTGTTGATGAGTTCAGTGATATATAAGCTGTGTCTCAAGCAAAGACAATTAGCAAAACAATGACTTCGGCTTATAAATCTGAATAACTTTACCAAAGAAAGCGCGTCTCTAAAGAAAATCTAATTATACATACAAACACTAGCCCTCTATTGGTTGTCTTGTAAGAAAAGTTGATTTTAGAAATTCATTTAGAAAAATCTTTTCTTTGAGAAAATGACGATGAACGATGGTCTAAAAGCTATGGTTTCACTAATAGGGTGGATAACACCTTATTCAAATTAATTACTTTTTATCATCTGTTAAAACAATAACGTTGTATTGAAAAATGTACTAAATACAAAGTTGTGACGTCACTGTTTTAGATTCCATTGAGCAATATATTTCAATGTTTATTTGATTACAATTTGTAATAGAAATGAACAATTGTAATACTCATATTTTCTGAGATGTTTTGTAATATCAGTTTTAATGAAGGAGACATCAGTAAGTAAATAAATAAGTATCAACAATACAGTCATCTACCCTATGGTCTTTGCTGGAGAAACACTATGTTTACATGATATTTATATTACGGGAGGTCTAATCATAAGTGGACTCATTTATAATTGTAATTAAATAATATAATTATTGTTATTTTAGCTGAGAATGTTGCCATGTGTGTAGATGCATGTTAAAAACACTAAAGTTTTCGAACAAGATCCATTTATTGTAATATTGTGTAATTAGATTTTTTTTAATATTCATTTAATATATTTTAATCTGTGGCTCTAATAAGTTTGGGTAACTGTTATTTTCGATTCTCCGTCACTTTTATATTTTCAGGATTGTAATTAAATTTGAATAATGTTTTAAAAACAAAGCTTATGAAAAAAGTTTTCTACTTCGCCTAAGCTTTGCCTGAAATTTATTTGCAATACATAAGCAGAACGTTTATGGGAAGATAATTTAACAGATTGTACCTACATAAACCGCTGAATAATTTATACTCCATTCTATTAGGAGTACAGTAATTGCAAAACATATAATTATAGACATGATTCACACGTATTAAATTGTGTCCAGTTTGCAAAGTTTCTAACTGTGCAATTTCCAATTAGTCCCGTTCAAAATAAGTCCCATCCAAAATTAGTACCGTTTGCAATCGGTCCAGTTCTTAATTTTGGGGGTGTCCTTAATTAAGGACACCCCCAAAATTAAAAAATACCTCATGAAATTTCATGAGGTATTTTTGAAGATTGCCATTTCCTGAGAGTTTTCAAGTAAAAATGTAAGCTGGGCAAGGCTAAAGCATGATTACTACCGAACGGTATTGATCAATCATCATCTATTTCGTACCCGAATTTGCTAATATAGACTAATAAAGTAGCACAGGATTGAATATGAGCCTCTCTGTAAAAATCATCTTTAACGCTACGCAATAAGGTACTTTTTGAAATAAGGTTCAGTTAGCTACCCAAGAACCTCCGTGAATGAAATAATTATGTTATATTCAGGAAGTCAAAGAGACAAGCAGCGAATTAAGGAAGGAAGTTGTCTCGTTATATTTCCAACTCTTCCAGTTTTCTTCTGATTAATTTCGTTGCTTGTTCCAAGGAAGTTTCATTTTACCTGGGACTTCCCGAGTGTCAGAACTCGGTGTCGGGTCCCTACTATTGATCCTGGTGTACAGGAGTTACAGTGGTGAGCGTGTGGGAGGGATTAGTCCCAATTAAGTCAGAAAGACCAGTTATTTTCTGGTGGACGATCAAAAGGCCTTTAATGATAATTATTTTAGAATGTTTATTTATCATGATCAAATAATATGGGTATCAAAAACTTGTTTTGAAAATAAGACGTTTTTCATGAATGAGTGTAACTTTTATAAATATACATCTTTTTTTTTAATAATAATGTATAGAATTTGAACAAGGAATGATAAGCTAATTAGTAACAGAGCAACACAGACTGACGAACCGGAGGGGCAGCCATAGCGTTTTTTACCGATACAAAACAGTGTCATTGTTTGCGTGAGAAAACTTTACACATACACAGTTAAGACTCACATACTAAAACAATCGCCTGTCACTACGAACTCACACATAACAATTTGACACACACATAAACACATTCGGTGTCATAACAGTGTAACGCGTAGGCACATTTGTGCTTATACTTTGACAGATGGGGACGCCTGCGTATGGCAACCCTCTACCGTGTTGCTATATGGGGCAGTGTACAGTTATACTTTAAATAATATCCCTCAAACAATAGTGTAAATTACAGTTCTTATAACGAATTTAACTTGTTGATATTCCATACTTTAGTTGTTTGTAAAATAATTATATTTGATACGTGTATTAATTTTTAAATTGGTATCCATTGCCACAGTTGCGTCAGGCGCGTTCACAGTGGTTTTTTTTCTGTAACATTCGTTTCGAGAGTCTATGTAGACAGAAAAACATTGCCGTGTGAACGCATTGTTAGGAATAAAAAAATGTTGCCAATCGAAAAATCTTAATATCGTTAGTTCCACTAAAATACGATATTGCCATCTTTAAGTATTATTCCTGTTTTTTTTTTGTAAGTACTTTTGTTGTTTTTAATTTTGAAGGTTAGAATTTTATTGGCATTTTGGCAATTGAAAAGTAAAAAAAAAGTATCACTCTTATTTGCTTATTTGTACTGGGACACATATGTCATAACAGCATAGAAATTACTTGACTTAATAATAACATGCTACAAGAATATCCTATAAAGTAGGATGCTATCACAGAAATCACTCAAAGGTTTAAATATTGTAAGCACCACACTAGTGTCTCTTACAGGTGTCCATAGGTGATGATAGTCGCTTACCACGAGGTGACCCAGAGGAATAAGTAAATCAGAGATATTTAAAATAAGTGATATTAAAAAATCAAAAAAATAAAAATAAATATTCTAACCTCCAAATTAATAATTGTAATAGATACATATGATATTTAAATTGAATTTTATTTTAATTATATTATTATAATTATGTTAATATTTTTCGTTGTTATTCACAGTGAATATAATATTATTTTGAACATTATTTTGTTTTTTATTTCTTTGCAAATAGTTTATGGATTTCCCGCCAAAATGGATAAACAAACTTCGAGGTTATTAAAGATAGTGAACTGAAATAAAGATCTAACAAGATATTCAGATTTCTACTGAATGTGAATTCGCGTAGTAACATCTTTATTAACTAACTCATTAATTGTGAAAAGCACGCCATTGCAAAGCGGAAGACTTTTCTCATTTGATTATCTTTACAAATTTTGCCGTTATCTTTAAAATGTACACTCTTGCTACAGTGGCGTTGCCCATTTGATGCTTTTTAGCGGACACTTTTATCCTAGAGATGGTCCTCCTTACCTCTACCTTCCATAGTTATCAGGTTTTATTGTTCTTCTTCTTTGATGAAATGGCAACTAGACGGATCTCTCGGATCTGCTATTTCTGCCAAGTCTTCAAATCATAAGTCTGTTAGTCTTCGTCGTGATGAAACGAATGTTAAAAAGTATATAAAATTTACGTTTAAATTTAAATATTATATTGAATGACCGCTGAATGTCAAACAGTCATTTGATCTTCGATGTGGTAGCGATAAACGTCAACAGTCAACTTGACAAATATTTCCAAGATGGCTTCCAAGTAGCGAATGGATAATTGACTTATCTAACGAGTGATATAATAATGTAAGAAATATAAATAATAATATTGGCTCTCAAGCGAACAGTTGCAATTAATGCTTGAAAACATAGTATAAAAGAATTGTGAAAAAAAAAACAAATTTATTTTTAATCACATAACTAAATCTTTATAATAATAAAAAATTATGAATTATTAATATGTGTTTTACTCCTCTTATTAATAATCCTGTTTGATATAGGTACTGCCTCGTTGGTTTAGTGGTTAACTTATGCGACTACTAATCAAGAGGTCGCGAGTTCGATCTCGGGTTTGGTCACAATTCTTTTCTGATTATAGAAATGCTTAAGATAGCCGGGAGTTTGGACGTTGGCGACCCCCGTGCCTCGGGGAAAGCATACAGCACGCAAAGCTGCCAGTCCTGCACACGATCTCTCCCCATCGTGTCGGATAGCCGTCCCATCGTATTGTGGGAGTAAGGGAACAAAGAGTGCACCTGTGTTTGTACACACACTTCTGCATTATAATATCTTCTGCATAGTTAGCTGGTCCTTTGCTCCTACTGAGCTATTCAGATAATATACACCATAAAGAATTTTAATATTTCTGCAATTTATAATTCTATCAAGAATCATAATGTCTATGATTTTGTTTTTTTTAGTTAAGTTTAATGATGTTGTAGTGAATAAGACTGCCTCAGTGGCGCAGTTGTAGCGTATAGGGCTGTTGTGCTTGGGGTCTCGGGTTCGATCCGGGTCGGACCAAATATTTGTATGATCTGCAACTATTTGTTTCCTTTGGATGTTTTCTATGTACCTATAATATGTATGTATTTCCAAAAAATTACATGTATTTAAAGTAGTTATGTAGTACACATAGTACAAGCTCTGGTGAGTTTGGGACTAAATGGTGGTGTGTGTCAGATGTCTGAAATATTATAGTGATTTCAATTCGCAGAGCTTTTAACATAACATCTTTAATTGAAAAATAATGGAACAAGACAAGCCTTGGTACTTTTTAAAGAGCTACTGCTTCTGGATATCGTCCTCTAGGTCCATTGAACCAGAAATAACCTAAATGTTTAATCTCATCAGCATTCCAATGATATCTCTTGGGCATAAATTGAGGCAGTCTTCTCCTGCCATCTAAATTATCATGATGACTTCTTTTCGTTTTATCATCATCATTGTTAATCTTCAATGGTATTAGTTTATTACCCTGAAGGTATACCTCATCTTCATCTTCCTCAGGAGATACTTCAGATGAATATTCCTTCTTTTCTTTAGACAAAGTAACATGAGCTTCTTTGCTGGATATTGAATTGTCTGTTTCGTCACTAAATTTGTATTTTTTCTTCTTTCTAACAAATTCTTTGGAACTGTCACTACTATCACTATCCGAAGACCATTCTTCTCTTTTCTTCTTACTACTATTATTTATAACTTTAAACCTTTTGAGAATTTTTCCATGTCTTAATATGACAACGTAATCTGAGGAGCTTGCGAGCGTATCTTGGTCTGCATTTGAAATTTCACTATTTTTACGAAACGAATCAGGCTTATTTGATGATGGTTTAGCAGGTATACCAACAGATTCTTGTAGATCGTCCATATTTTCATTATTTTCTTGAAAACACTCATCTGAATCGAGGTATTCACAATCGTTTACAAGCGAATCATTTGCTGCTTCTTTGAAATTTGAATTATCTAAATCTAGAACATATCTCCCATTGCTGAATACAACTAAACTGGAATTAGGTTTAAATAAACCTAATTGGTTAACTTTATTTGTTTTAAAAAATCTTTTTCTATTGGTATATGGCGGTTTTTTGGATATCAGAAACTCGGCCAGTTGTTTCTCGAATCTATCTCTCATGGATTTCGGTGTTTGCTCTTCATTAATGTGTATTGGTTCATTCAGTTCAGCAATGTGTCCTTTCCTATCTAATACGTATACATTGAATGAGTTTGAAAGCTGTACTGAAAAATAAAATAGACAATTTTCAGTATTTTTTGTAGATACTTCAGCAGCATTAGATCGGTTTAGTCAGAATGGGGCAGGGATGGGGTGTTGGAGATCCAACACTCTATCCCTTTCCAGTTCTGAGAAAGGGGAGTACTTGTGACTTCCACATGCCATTTATCGAAGACACACCTTTTTCCAAAATTACAGAGGCAGTACAAAATGCCTTTGAAGAATTGTTGCCTCCCGTCCAGCTGATTTTTACAAGGACTTTACAATAAACTGCCAATGCGTTGGCAAAAATGCGATTGCATGGGTGATTACTTCGAATAACAGAAATAAAAAGTTTGAAAAAATAAGTACTTTCACTTATTGCATACAAAACGGCAATTTCATAGGTAAAGACCTATCTATACATCTATACAAATAAATAAAATTGGAGTGTCTGTTTGTAATATTAAAATAACAGCTTTTTACTTAATGCATATGTATGTATACACGATACACATACCAAAAATGTAGTTAAAAAATTTTTTACCTGTCTGTCTGTCGGTCTGTCTGTCTGTCTGTCTGTCTGTCTGTTTGTTCCGGGTAATCTCTGGAACGGCTGGACGGATTTTGACGGGACTTTCACTGGCACGTAGCTGATGATCCGGGGAGTAACTTAGGCTACTTTTTTTAGACTAACTTTGTCCCGCGGCGTTACTCGCGGTACAACATTAACCGCGGGTAGCACCGCGGGGTTCAGCTAGTTATAAATAAAACATTTAAACATATTTATGTAGAGAGATAGTAGTAGTAGATAATTAAAGTATTTTTCTTTCTTTTTTTCTTTCTAGTGTTAGATAGTGCCTAAAAGTCATTCTTCAAGCCAAATATGCGTGTCTTGTCTTTCACCTTGGTATTTGGGTAATGGCTATGAGCTCATAGCCAGCTGCACTCAGTGATTAGAAAAATCAACAAGTAAGTAAACAACGATGGCACGGTCAGTACCTGGAAGGGTGACCGTTGGTGGCACGATACCATGAGCGTCTCCGTGATTCAGAGGTCACGTTTAGCAGTCGGTCCCGGTTGTTATCATATGATAACAGTCGTGAAGTTTAGTTGGAGGACTTTGGGCGGCTTGAAAATTCTAGCGTCAAGATTACGTAGCCACAACGTTGTCTTTTAACAGTTCCTTAGTTAATATTTATATACTTTAAGATCCAGTCCTACAAATTGCGTGATACGTTATCCCGGCCCTACGCTTTTTTCCCTGTTGGCTACCACAATCGAAAATTTTTGTAAGGGGGGCCCCCCTCACAGTGCCGGATTAAGCCAGCGCGGGGCCTGTAGCAAAATACGGCCAAGGGGCCCCTAGTTTGCTTAAGGTTCTCAAGTTTATGATGATTTGAGATACCAACAGTTCTCGTGGTAGGTACTATACAACCTATGCTTACGATTTATTGTAAGGAGTGTAAGTGGTCCCACTAACATCCTTCGGAACCCAAGCGAACCTCGCCTGCCCGCGGTGCACTCCACTGAATAACGAAGAAGGCTCTGGCGGCCCGCTAACACGCACTGGACTAGCGTGGCGGGTTACGGTCCTTATGTGATGATGGACAAAGGAACACGGCCCCTAGTGCCCTGGGGCTCCAGTTGCTAGATTGACGTTGACGGGCGTCGGTCGAGCACTGGAGATCTCTAGTAAGCAACGTGGTATATATCACGAGTATGTCTAGCAGAGTTGCGTACCTGATACTCAGAGTATCAAAAAGATACTCGTTGAAGGTCATACAGGTTTACGCACCGACCTTGGTGCACCCGGACGACGAAGTGGAAGTTATGTATGAGGACATCAGTAGTGCCATACATACTTCTAAACATACCTCACTTTTGTTATGGGGGATTTCAATGCAAAACTGGGTAGGAGGGGCAATGACGAGTTAAAAGTGGGGCAATTTGAATGTGGGCAGAGGAGTTCCAGGGGCCAGAGATTGGCTGACTTTCTGGAGAATGAGGAACTGTTTATGGTGAACTCCTTCTCCAAATAGCCACCGCATAGGAAATTGTTCTGGATGAGTCCCGACAATTTCACAAGGAATGAGATCGACTTCATTATGTCTACATAGAGATAAATATTCAATTACTAGCTGAACCCCGCGGTGTTACCCGTGGTTATTGTTGTACCGCGAGTAACGCCACGGGACAAAGTAAGTCTAAAAAAAAGTAGCCTAAGTTACTCCCTGAATCATCAGCTGCCTAACAGTGAAAGTCCCGTCAAAATCCGTCCAGCCGTTCCAGAGATTACCCAGAACAAACAGACAGACAGACAAAATATTTTTTAAACAACATTTCTGGTATATGTATCGTGTATACATACATATGCATTGATTAAAAAGCTGTTATTTTAATATTACAAACAGACACTCCAATTTAATGATGTCCACGCTCCGACCTACTGCAGCTCAGATACAAAACCCCGAGAGCTTTCAACTCAAGCTCACATATCGCTTATCTGGCCTGGATTGCGTTTCTGTGGACGGTGTCAACAACAGGCTGGTAGAAACTGTCTACAAGGTAGGGAAAGATATCCCTCAAAAACTATCAGATCACACCCTTATGGCAGAACGACGCTCATTGTCGCTGCAGACTTCCGGAACGCTGAAGCATATCGGCAGCTCAATAGATATAAATAAACTAGCTGACCCACGCAACCTCGTTTGCGCCTTATATTGCCCGTAGCGTGAAAATTTCCCCCGTTTTTTAAACATTCTTCATTGTTGCTCCGCTCCTATTAGTAGTAGCGTGATGATATACTCTATAGCCTTCCTCGATAAATGGACTATCCAACACCGAAAGAATTTTTCAAATCGGACCAGCGGTTCTTGAGATTAGCGTGTTCAAACAAACAAACAAACAAACAAACAAACAAACTCTTCAGCTTTATATATTAGTATAGATAGATAAAGATAAAGATAATCAATAGATAGATAGATTATACAGAAGACCGAGGAGTATAATTTGCCACTATGCTTAGCGTTCGCGGACTTTGATAAGACTTTGATTCGGTCGAGACTTGGGCAGTGCTGCAGTCTCTTCAGAGATGCCACGTTGACTATCCGTACATCGAAGTGCTGAAGTGTTTGTAAAAAAATGTCACCTGTCCGAGTACATGACCAGAGCACAGAAGCTATTCCGTTGCGGAGGGGAGTTAGGCAGCCTAAACTCTTTACCAATGCAATGGAAAACGCCTGCAAGATTCAGCATCATTATTAATGGCGAATGCATCACTCACCATCGGTTTGCCGACGACATCGTAGTCATGGCAAAGTTTTGGTGGAACTCAACACGATGCTCGGAGTCCTCAATACAGTGTCCCAGCGGGTGGGCCTTAAGATGAACATGAACAAGACGAAAGTCATGTCAAATGTCCATGTTTCACCCATTTATTACTACCCCGGTCTTACTGGAAGGCTCGGCTCTCGTAGTTGTTGATGAATATGTCTATCTGGGACAAACGGTTCAATTCCACCTTGGAGAAAGAGGTCAATCGACAAAGCCCAATCGGCTGGGCTGCGTTCGGGAAATTACGTAGTCTTTTCGTCCAAAACACCACAGTCCTTAAAGACGAAGGTTTTTAATTAGTGTGTGTTACCAGTGATGACCTACAGTGCCGAGACGTGGTCTTTTACTATGGGCCTCATAAGGAAGCTCGGGGACACACAGTGAGCTATGGAACGGGCTATGCTTGGTGTCTCTCTACGAGATCGAATCAGAAATGAGGAGATCCGTAGACGAACTAAAGTTACCGACGTAGCAGAGCAAGTCAGCAAGCTGAAGTGGTGGTGGGCAGGGCATATAGATCCAAGAATCGATGGCCGATGGGGCTAAAAGGTCCGAGAGCAAAGACCACGTGACGGCAAATGCAGCGTAGGAAAGCCCCCCGCAATGTGGACGGACGACCTGGTTAAGATTGCAAGGACTCGTTGGATGCGGGCCGCTACCGACCGGTCGAAATGGAAATCAATAGGGGAAGCCTACGTTTCTTACTGGACTTCTTACTGCTGACATGATGACTTATGATTTAACGTAACGAAATCAAGTTTTAGGTTTTTAGGTGGGAGTTAGGCATAGCCTAGATGCTTCGTGTTTAAGGCATGCAATATATTTTACGCTTATTTAAACTTATTTTTTCTATAGTCAGACAGGCGATGGAGCGCGAGGCCCCCCAACTCGCGGGGCCCGTAGCATTTGCTACTCTTGCTACGTGGCTAATCCGGCACTGCCCCCTCATCAAGTGAACCCACTCACGGAAAAATAGCTTGATACTTATAACTTGTAAAATTTGTTGCGGGGATCCCGGACTATTACTGATATGAATCATGTAAATCATCTGTGAATTAAAAATTCAAACAACCTCAGCTAAAGAATTCTTCTATCTGAGCAAATAACTCTATGAAATGCCAAATTAAAAAAATAATGCTTACCAGAGACTAAAAACACAATTATTCCATTTAAATCTATCAACAACGGATTCATTTTTTTATAATTAATCTGTATAAAAAAGCAATTTCTATTTCCCGCTAAAGAAATTAAATTTAGTCATTTTACGAATTTAAACTGATTTTTTTACTGTGCGTGTTCAAATTTCATGGTTGTAATGAATTTAGCTATAAACTCAGAAGTTGATTAAAAGTATAATTGATTTTATTTATTTCCGTATTATTGCAATTCGAAACATTTATTAAAATGAGGAAAATCACATATTGTTAGTCAGTGTTGTACTCTTTGTGTTACAGTCAGAACTATTTAACAAGTCAAAGTATATTCAACCAATAGGTTTTTTACTAAGCAATGTACCTACCTACTAGCAAATATGTCATCATTTGCATAGACCTCTCCTTAGAAAGGATCTTTTGGCCTAAGATACCACACTGAAATGACGGGCTGGCATAAGATTTGATTTCAAGTTTGTCTTCTCTTTGCAGCAGGGTCATCGTTTACCTGTAGTACGGGGTTTGCGCTGCACACGGGCATAGGAATGTTAAGGATGCCGGCCGCAACACTACATAAATCTCAACCCGTGGCTGTTTTCAAATGTAAAAAAAAAAACAAAACATGGGGCCAAAAATTTGAGTGGCGATCGCGTATTGGAAGATGGGGCGCGGGTAGGTCCCCTCCAAGGTGGTCCAATGAAGTAAAGTAGGACCAGCTGTTGTATAGAGCCTTTAGGGAGGCCGCCCAGTTGTGGACCGTGGACGTCTTTCGAATGAGATGATGACGATGATATAAAGGTCCAAAAAATATATATATATTATAAAAACGTCATATTAGTTTGCGCTAAAAACTCAAAAAGTTTTGCACCGATTGAACTCAAATTTTGACACGATATAAACATGCTTTAAATATTGACTGCCTCGGTGGCGCAGTGGTAGCGTATTCGACTGCTGTGCTCGAGGCCTCGGGTTCGATTTTCGGGTAGTATCAAATTTTTTATCTATAATATGTATGTATTTACAAAAAAAAGTATATATGTATTTATATCAGTAACACAAGCTCTGCTTAGCTTGGGACTAGATGGTTGCGCGTTAGATGTCCCAATTATTTATTGTTCGTATCTAGTAGTGGCATTATTACCAAGCCCATATTAGTATAATTCTGGATATCGACCTCTTTCTATAAAGAAAGTTTTGTTCTATAACATACGAGCTAGTTCGGTGGGTTTAGCATTTATTTCAAGTTATCCTTCTCCTTGGAGTTCTGTTGTCTTGAGTAGTTTAATAATATAATAATATTTTATAAATAATAATATTTCGGACATCTATCACACAACGCCATCGAGTCCCAAGCTAAGCAGAGCTTGTGTTATGGGTTCTAGACAACTGATACAAATACATATCTACATTTTTCTTTTGTAAATACATACATATTATACATAGAAAACACCCAAACTCCGAAACAAATATTTGTAGATCATACAAACATTTGGTGCGATCCGGGAATCGAACCCAAGACCTCAGAATCAGTAGTCGCATACACCAACCGCAAGACCAACGAGGCATTCACAGTTTGCTCTCCCCTACAGGTTGCATAGGAGAAAAAAAAGTCGTCTATATACAATTGGAAACTTTATTACAAAAGCGAATACAAAATTTTTACACATAGTCAAGTCTTAAGGTACGGTACAATTTACACATGTAGTAAACCTACAGAGCCGGGCAAAACGCGAATTACGGGCAAAGCGATTAGTTGTTAGTAAAATGTTTAATGAAAAAAATGTTAAGTTGGATTGTGTACCCATAGAGGTGGACCGTAGAATAGTAGCCATATCGTCTTTTTCCGATAGAAAACAATAAATCATTGTTTATCGAGGGAAATCTTTACATTACACATTTTCGACACACATACAAAAAAAACAAGTAACAACGAACTCACACATAACCCCAGATCAAATAAAAAAAGGGGGCCTTGTTCTTGTTGAATCAGAAAAACACAGGTATCGACAACTTGTACGATACTGACGAAAAGTAGTGTAGTTTATAGCATAGTTAGTGTGTAACACGTGTTTACTTGGAACTACGTCACTTTTTTCTTCTTCAACAAGAACAAGGCGGTGCGTTATCTATCTTTTTTTATTTGATCTGAGCACACAACAATTTAACAAAACATTCAGAATTTCACGCGTGCCCGCGAATGATTACATTCTGTGTGATAACAGTATAACGCGTAGGTTCATTTGTGCTTATACTAAACCTCAAAAGATTTTGCAAAATTGAACTCACGTTATGACAAGCTGTACAACTCACTTCAAAGATTTGAGTTTTGTTAATCAAAGCTCATAAATGCATTCAAAAATTCCAAATTCCACAGTAAAGACAAGGTAAATCCACCTGGTATTTATATAAACTGACTAATTTAAATTAATACACGACTATTATACTGTTTGAATTGATTTTGTAATTAAAAAGGACAAATTGTCTTCTTTCTTCAAATACTTTACTAGAAAAATATATTTTACTAGCTGAACCCCGCGGTGTTACCCGCGGTTATTGTTGTACCGCGAGTATCGCCGTGGGACAAAGTTAGTCTAAAAAAAGTAGCCTAAGTTACTCCCTGGATCATCAGCTACGTGCCAGTGAAAGTCCTGTCAAAATCCGTCTAGCCGTTCCAGAGATTACCCGGAACAAACAGACAGACAGACAGACAGACAGACAGACAGACAGACAGACCGACAGACAGACAGACAGACAGACAAAAATTTTTTTAACTACATTTTTGGCATATGTACCGTGTATACATACATATGCATTGAGTGAAAAGCGGCTGTTTGAATATTACAAACAGACACTCCAATTTTATTTATTTGTATAGATGTATAGATGACGGTCACCAAATCGAGGGTAAACTGAACTTTAACCTGATTGATGAATTCGAGCTTTGCCCGGAAAGAAAACTATCTAATATTGAAAAATAATCTAATACAATTAATAAATTAATTTGACTAGAATGATATATTAACTAATGAAACATTAAATCAAATATTTATTACATTACTTATAATAGTAGAAGGCAAGAAAGAACGTCTCCATTTGAAATTGTTTTTTGATCTAAAATTGTTATTAATAATGACCTATAATAATTTGAATTCGAGTATAATTTTATGGCAACACTTCACTTGTCATAAAAATATACAATGCCAACCGCTAGCCCTTAGGTACTTTACATATATATATATTTAACATTAACCTCGCTCCCTCGCTGAAGAGCAACGAAAGAATAGCGGAACTCCAGTTTTCTGGGAGGCCTTAGTATGACTGCGGTCGAGTCGGCCCTCTTAATGAAGTCATGTCCCTGCCAAAATGACTATACTCTGCCTGATGGAAAGCATAAACAGAATCCAAGAGTGGTTGTCACCATACTCATTGCAAATGCAAACTATACAACAATGTAGCTTGGAGAGTCACACTAAGGCGACCTATTGTGATGCTTCTGCATCATTGGGCCTCCGGTCTCGCACTCACAACGGAACACGACGGCATGAACGCTGTCATTTCATGTTGATCTTCTGTGCGTAAGTATTATTGTTAAACTTTGTTTTGACTACGTAACTTTTGTAGAATGCAACTTAGCTACGAAGACTTGTCAATTTGTGGAGAACTATGGCTCTTTCTTGGCAAATCTACAAGAAGTTTGTCTCTTTTACCTTCTACCCACATTAAAATATAAAAATAACATAAATTACAAATTGAGATCATTTTCCTAATTCAGAAAAGTAAAATATGTATTAAATGTTAGAAGATTTTCATTTAAAAGATAACGGTAAATATCCGTAATCTGAATTTTGCAAATGGGGCCAACGATTTTCATGTCAAATCAAATGCGGAGGGCGCTAAATCGATCTGTCTAGGACTGACTTTTAGAAAAAAATACCGAGTAAAACTCGGTCATCTTGGTACTTCATATTTAATGGAAGTCAGTTTAATTTAAAAAGAAAAGTCACCAACTAAATTTAACCATAACATTATAATAACTAAATATTTTACTTTTCTGAATCGAATAAAAGAACAAAAAATACAAAAACTAATTACAAACAAGAAACAGTTACACAAACAGACGTACACTAAGATATACATAATATAGTTATACACATATCCATACATGTTTTTGATATTTTGACAAATCTAACTAAAATCTAAATTTAATAATACACAGACTAAAAAAATCGTGACAAAAATACGTCACAAAGACGGATATTTCGCGACAAGGATCAAATGACGTATTATCATCATCTAGCTAGCTAGCAAAGAAGGCTTTGAGCTTCTATACCACGCTGTCTGGGGTTATAGGGTATGTTTCAAGCTCTTTTCTCTTTACCCTGATGTTGTCTTGTCCTGCGAAGTTTGATCTCTCAGACGGCTATTAAGACACCCCTAGCGTGAATAGGGGTGGTGATATTATTTTTATTCTATCACCACACGAAGATAGGAAACCTAGAAGGCCATCCACAGTGACTATCTGATGGAAAGCATGAGCAGAATTCAAGAGTGATGGTCACCAAACTCAATGCGAATTCAGACAACGAACCATGGCACCCTATTGAGAAGCTTCTGCATCGTTAGGTCATTTTGCTGTTTGCCATCTATTGGAAGTAACCCTTAGATGGGTTATCTATACTAATATATAAAGCTGAAGAGTTTGTTTGTTTGTTTGAACATGCTAATTTCAGGAACCGCTGGTCCAATTTGAAAAATTCTTTCAGCGTTAGATTGCCCATTTATCGAGGAAGGCTGTAGGGTATATATCATCACGCTAAGACCTACAGGGGCGGAGCAACAATGAAGAATGTTACAAAAACGGGGGAAAATTATCACGCTACGGGCATTATGAGACGCAAACGAGGTTGCGTGGGTCGCCTAGTAATCTATACAAATAAATAAAATTGGAGTGTCTGTTTTTAATATTAAAATAACCGCTTTTTACTTAATGCATGTATACACGATACATATACCAAAAATGTAGTTAAAAAAAGTTTTGTCTGTCTGTCTGTCTGTCTGTCTGTCTGTTTGTTCCGGGTAATCTCTGGAACGGCTGGACGGATTTTGACGGGACTTTCACTGGCAGGTAGCTGATGACCCGGGGAGTAACTTAGGCTACTTTTTTTAGACTAACTTTGTCCCGCGGCGTTACTCGCGGTAGAACATTAACCGCGGGTAACACCGCGGGGTTCATCTATACTAATATATAAAGCTGAAGAGTTTGTTTGTTTGTTTGTTTGTTTGTTTGTTTGTTTGTTTGTTTGTTTGTTTGTTTGAACACGCTAATCTCAGGAACCGCTGGTCCGATTTGAAAAATTCTTTCGGTATTGGATAGTCCATTTATCGAGGAAGGCTATAGGGTATATATCATCACGCTACTACTAATAGGAGCGGAGCAACAATGAAGAATGTTTCAAAAACGGGGGAAATTTTCACGCTACGGGCAATATAAGGCGCAAACGACGTTGCGTGGGTCGGCTAGTAATATATAAAGCTGAAGAGTTTGTTTGTTTGTTTGTTTGAACACGCTAATCTCAGGAACCGCTGGTCCAATTTGAAAAATTCTTTCAGTGTTAGATTGCCCATTTATCGAGGAAGGCTATAGGGTATATATCATCACGCTAAAAACCTACAGGAGTGGAGCAACAATGAAGAATGTTACAAAAACGGGGGAAATTATCACGCTACGGGTAATAGGAGACGCAAACGAGGTTGCCTGGGTCGGCTAGTACATGCATTAATGACTATAGCATTATTAAACATGTGTCATTAAATCCTTGTCGCATTTAAGTTAAATTGTCACACTTCATCTCATTTTCTAAGTTTTGTGCAATTACCAATTTCTGATTATTTCAATGTCTACATATAAGACACCAAAATCTATTTCCAATCTAGTTTTGATAATTCTATATCTAATTTTTTAATATGGCAACATCGGTCACGCTTATTTTTGTCATTTGCAACACTCGACTGGTCGGATTTTGAAAAACCATTGTAAAGTCTAAATGCTAGAAAAATAGAATTTCATTTTTATATTTTTTGTTTGGTCTTACATATATACTTTTATTTTCATGTACAAACTTGAGAAGTTCCTTATACAAAGGTACATTCAATAACCATGTATTACATAGCTTTCATTATGGTTTACGTCATTCATATGTATAGATTCAGTGTTGCGCTACAAAAAAACTAAAATAAACTGAAAAATGTCTGTTCTAGACATATCAATGACCTAAAGTGTATGGTGCCATTAAAACTAGAATGAAGTTAATGTGGATTTGAAGTGATTCCTTAATACTGTTCGGGAATGTCACGAAGATTCGAGAAAGGAAGCGACAGTCGGTTCGACCGTAATCTAGAATAAATTATGCATTATGACACAGAACTATGAACTTTAATCAAATGGATATAAAGTCGAATATAGATTGACCGTGTGTGTGTGATTGATTGATAAAATTTTGATAGTTACATGACAATAATTAGGACGAATCAGACACGGTGCAAATCTCAAAACCATCCATTACATATTGCTAGAGGTTTTCTTTTGATATTTTTTTCTAAAATTTCACTCCACCTTAACAGCTGAAGGTCTTAGCAAACCAAACCTGGGAAATACATCTCCTACTTTTATTTGGAAGTAAGAAGAGTCTCCATCAAATCTATGAAACCTTGGTTTTCAAATTCTATTTCTCCTGTTTAAACCACCTATTTAGAATGGTGTTACATAATTTAAAATGAGTTTCATTCTTAATGGTTCAAACTCTGTTGTTGAAAACTCAATACTAGACTAAAAATCACTAAAAAAGAATTTTGTCCTGTCAAATAACATTGTAAATGTCAAAGATTGACTAAAATTAGATATGTCACACTAAAACATATGTTTATCCACAGACGAAATATAATAGTATATTGTGTCATTGGTTTATCAAAATAAACCATATAAAGATATCATTTTGGAAATCGTTTTAGTAAAATAAGAAAATAGAAGACAAATTTAGATAAATTTTAGTTTAGTGAGACAACAACATAATTAGCACCAGTATCTACCTCAATTTACTAAATAGGTACTTCATGACTATTCACGCTAACAATAAAAAAAAATCACGATAATTCTTTCCGAAGTAAGGATAGTTGTCGACCTAATACAAATACTGCTGAATATTTTAAAACTATATAGTTTTACATTTAAAAAGTACTCAAAATGTAAACAGTATGTAAACTTACTTTTTGTTGTAAAGTTCTTGGAAAAAACATTTCTATAATACCGTATAAAGAAATAGGAACATATATTTTCTTAATATTTGAATTACCGTATTGATAAAGTAATTCAATAATTTTAATAATACAATGAATAATCCTCAGAGGATCATCGATAATGATGGTGATGATCACTCATTATTTTTTTTAAATCCAAAGTGTACATACGCAAGTACGTAAGTGTACGTACGTTTCCAAGAAATGTAATGAAATAAAGTTGTTTACAATTTGAGTAATTTTATGATTCGTTTATATAAATAGCTCTGTTTACAATAATAGTATCACTGAGCAAAATTAGTATATTATCATCTGCCGCTATTGATAAATAAATAAATTCTGTGCGCAAATAACTTTGTGAATATATTTTAATACTGATTATGTTTTTATTAAAAAAACTCTATAAAAACAGAAACTAACTTAAGATTTAAGATCCGCTCGAAAGTCGGGGCAGTAACTGTACGGGAGCGTTACGCTGACGTGGCGTGTGCGGATTAAAACTTGAGTTAGGTTCTGTCGTATGATATTCTATCTTTGCTTAACTAAAGGAAGGTTCATTCTTGTTACATGTATGTTCGGACGTTACATCAATTAAATGCTAACATACATTTATATATATGAAGAAAAGCGAGAGGTTTTATACACATAGCAATATATCATAATGTTGCCTCGTAATCGCGTCGCAATTGCCACGCAGTTGCTACGCAGTGGCGATTTACAAACTAAGAGCAAATACTTGGCATTTAATAGATATCAAATAGTAAAGATACAGTTTATCTATAAAAAGTAAACACTTGTTTTGTGGCGCTGCTGTATATTGTGGCATGTTCTTCTAATATAGATACTTCACTTGTCACGTAGTAAAAAAGGCAGTAGATGTGTTTACAGTATACTCACGTAATTCAAATGCAATTGCTTCGCTCCTGCGTCGCATTTGCCACGCAGTTGTGCCGCAATCGCCACGCTATATACTACATTTTCAATTGTTCTATGTTGCTTGTGTATGAAGTCAGTGGCCCAGGGCGTTAAAATATCGTGTGAGATCACTATCGGCTCGTTGGACCCACGCGGCGTTCAGTGCGATGGTATCTAACGCTATCGAAGCGCCGCGGTAGTCTCCGAAAAGCTCTTTAAACTGTAAATTAAATTATCATCAAAATTTATTTTATGGACTGTTATAGACAGAGAAAGAAAGGATTTCCTTGGGGGAGACCTTTCTTCAGCTATATATCTTCTATATTAGTCTGTACATCAAAAATAATCCAAACTCACAGAAGTTATCGGAATAATATCATTGAATGGTTTTGAACAATTCTGTGATATCTAAGTTAAGAAAATCTATGGATATTTAATTGTTGAGGGGGGTTCCTATAAAAGTACAAGTGGCACACTTTCTAACCGCAGGCACGGTTGGTTTAAACGGTCTCCAAGTGGCTTTCTACTGAGTTGAGTTTTGTGGGTTCAACCCCCATATAGGATGACAGTTTGACAATGACAGTTTTAATAAATAAATAAATAATAAAAATATCAGACCTCTAACACACAACGCGATCTAGTCCCAAGCTAAGCAGAGCTTGTGTTATGGGTACTAGACAACTGATATGAATACATATATACTTTTTTGTATGGTAATTGTGTGCCATATGGCGTATCTCAAGGTAGGGATTGTTTTTGAATTTATTTGGCTTGTGATATTACCTGCAATAACATTTTAAATTCCCAGATTTTTATAACATTGCGTCAAAAACCTAATTTAGTTTTTAGATTGCAATGAAATACATGGATCAGATCAGATCAGATCAGATATTCTGAGTCTGGGTGTTATTTGTGTCAATTTCAAATAGGTTTAAGTCCCCCGCGACACAGGAATATAGGAGTTGTCTTTTAAAAAAGTAATATCTAAGTCCACAGCTGACCTACACCTCATCTAAGACAAGAAGACCGTCTGGTAAGGCTTGTGTCAAGCTTCTCTTCTCTATGCTGTTGTAATATTATTTTTTTAATAATCATTTATTTTCTTCTCTCACACAAAATTACAAAAATCTGTTACATCAAAGTATACACAAAAAAAAAGGAAAAAACAGAAATAGAAGTCTGTATGAGAGACTGGTTTTCATACTAGGTAGAACCTGTATGACAGAATAACCAGCCTCTCCTAACTCCAGATAAGTAGGTATAGAGGCTCTCCAGAGAGTAACATGAATCAATAGGTTCTATAAATGTGAGATGAATAAACGAAAGAGATTTCGTAGTTGTAAAATACATACCCGATAGTAATCATAAGGCTGGTATAAGCACCGTGCCGCAGCCTGCAGAGCTGATGGTGGTAAAGTTAGATTTGGGCGTAGTATGCGCCATATTCCGGCCGCCCCTCTCCATCTGACAAATATGGTGTGATGTTATAAGTCTCTATTTTCCTTAATAATTTGACTATGAAATGGAAAAGTGGTTTTTCAAGTCGGTTTGGTAATACAACAATAGATATTTGTTGTACAAGATGCAAAGTTACTTTTTAACCACGTGCTCATTTTTGATACCGAGCAAGCGAAGGATTACTGAGCGTTAGCGAGGCAATCGAAAGAGAACGAGGTGAAAAATCTTTGCACTCGAGTGCAACACGTAACCTTTCATCCCACCTCAGCGAGGAAATGACTAAATGCAAAAAAAGCATTTACAATCACAAGATTCTAAATTAAAAAAAAAAAAAATACTCCAAGATGGTTTCGAGTCTGAGTTTTTAACACTTTAAAATAGGTTGTATGATAAATTCGTCACCATGGAGGTAGAAGTAAATAGGTTTAATGATGTTTTGAATTTACAAACTTAGTGCACACGAGGTTCTAAATTCAACTTACTTCATCCTCTAGCGAATAAAAACGGCTCTTGCACTCAGATATCGAAGGGAAGAAATCTTTCCGAGACGGGGGGATGAAAAGTAAATTACAGTTTAAAAAGGTGAAAACTTTTCAACCTTCGTATTCAGTTCGACCTCAAGGTTGAGGAAATCCGATGCTAGTCACTCCGTGGACTGTAACTGATATGCAGGTGAAACCGATTGAGCTAGTAGCCAACCCCAAATGATATTGGAAATAATAAATAAAGCCTAGGAAAGTGATGATGAAAATGGTGACAAAAACACTATAGTGTTTTTACATCGCCTGCTTCGACAATCAAACCAAACTGAAATCTATACTAATATATAAAGCTGAAGAGTTTGTTTGTTTGTTTGAACACGCTAATCTCAGGAACCGCTAGTCCGATTTGAAAAATTCTTTCAGCGTTAGAAAGCCCATTTATCGAGGAAGGCTATAGGGTATATATCATCACGCTACTACTAATAGGAGCGGAGCAACAATAAAGAATGTTTCAAAAACGGGGGAAATTTTCAATATAGGGCAATATAAGGCGCAAACGAGGTTGCGTGGGTCAGCTAGTTTTAAACTAAAATTTCCTGACCCACATGTTTACAAGCGCTAATAAAATTTGTTTACATTTTGAGTAATTTTATGATTTGTTTACAAAGCCATTTATGTAAACAAATCATAAAACTATACTTATATACATAAAAAGATACATAAATGGCTCTGTAAACAACCATTTTACAACCTAGTATTTAAAGAGTGCCAAAGTTAAATTAATGATGACCAGCCATTTCAAATACTATCCCATATCTGTAAGGATTGGTCAATCTTAAGTCTCACTAGTTATTCTTGGGATTTTGAATGTAATTTGGTGTGTTACAATGACAATTATGGTTAAAGAATGTTTATTTCTGTTCTGTATTATGGGACTGGCACTACGATTCGAGGGAAAAAAGAGGCATGTCATTGCTCTAATGTTTTTCATTTTCTTGTAAAAATACCAAGTTACAAGTATTGTCAACAAGTTATTTTATGACGTTTCAATTAACAAATTTTTTAACATTCCAAGTATAAAATTTTGTATCATATTAATTATTGCATTTTCTGACATTTCAATTATCAAATTTTCTGTCATTTTTATTTATTTTTTTGGAACGAAGTTCCTTATCGCGCGTTGTGAAAGGGGGCTAGACGGAAAAAAATGTTACGAAAAGTTGTCACGACACAAAAATTCTTACGAAATGTTGTTACGACACAAACATTCTTACGAAAAGTTGACACGACACTTTTTGCTACAGTAATTGTTGAGTATATACAGGTTTTTTGTACATAATAAATAACAAAAAATAATAAAAATAATGAATTCTGACAGTGAACTTCGTTCCATCCGGGTGTCCCTTGACACCTCTCGAGTTTTTCTTTATAATATTTTCGTTTCTGTTTTATAACATAATTTTTTATTGTGTCTGGTTGTTCTTTGAATCCCTTTCATGTATATTTCTAAAATCTAAAGGATATATTTCTAGTATCGGAGATGTCTTTCTTAAACCTAAAAAGATAACTGACGTGATAACTGGCAGCCCAAGATACAAGCGTAGCTTAGTTTGGGTGCCTATAGCAATTATTGTAACCTTTTTTTGTACAATTATTTGAATAAATTTGAATTTGAAAAGTTATGTTCTTACCTACAAGTACTTGTATATAGTGTTGTCACCCAAAGCCTCCATTCCCGGCCGCGCTGAGCTTCAGTCGATAGCACTGAAAATGCGAATCTGTAACAATAGTTTTTAAGGTCATAATAGCAAGAACTTCATATTTCTTATTCTTCTAAAACACGAGCATGTAGATGGCGACTCCAACCTAGAAGTCAGGGGGGCCTCGATCATCAAAAAGACCACGTGGGACGTTGCGATTGTCCCGCAACTGCACTCTATTAATCACAAAGTTGAACTAGCTTACCGTTGAGAACAATATTGATAATATTTTTTGTATTGTATAGTGGCAAACGAGCAGACGTATCTCCTGATGGTAAGCGATTACCGCCGCCCATGGATACCCGCAACACCAGACGCGTCACAAGTACGTTACCGACCTTTGGGGGATGAGGAAAGGGATGTGGGGAGGGGTTGGGGTATGTGTCTCCGGTATCCTCACTCATTCGGTGAAACACAGCGCAAGCGCTATTTCACACCGGGTTTCTGTGATAATAATAAATCAATTTCGGAACAACGCTATCTAGTCCCAAACTAAGCAGAGTTTGTATTATGGATACTAGACAACTGATATAAATACTTTTTTTTTTGGTAAATAAATACTTATTAAATATACATTGTACATAGAACCCGAGAATTCATGTACGCCAGTCGCGTACGCTACCACTGCGCCAATGATGCTGATTATGGCGGCTCATTGAGATGCCTTTTCACGCCCCACTTGAACATAATTTAGCCACCACACTACTCGCGAAGTTAAACAAGGTTTCAGGTTAGCCAAATACGATAATGTGGAGAGGCTCTACGACTTAGGTACTTAGTACAATCTCGGTTCGCGTCGGGCAACTTCCATTTGTCGTCGGTTTTTGCGCCCTAATCAAAGGACCTAATAACGCCAAAATGTTCTAGTTGAACGAGTGTGTAGCGACCAGCATCCCGCATTTGATTCAAAATTGTAATGCCCCACGCGGGGCGGGTTTTGTCCCGCTTTTTGGGGATAACTAATAAGAAGTTAGTTTAGTTAGTTAGCTGTAGTTCTTTATCTATACAAATAAATAAAATTGGAGTGTCTGTTTGTAATATTAAAATAACCACTTTGTACTAAATGCATATGTATGTATACACGGTACACATGCCAAAAATGTAGTTAAAAAAATTTTTGTCTGTCTGTCTGTCGGTCTGTCTGTCTGTCTGTCTGTCTGTCTGTCTGTCTGTTTGTTCCGGGTAATCTCTGGAACGGCTGGACGGATTTTGACGGGACTTTCACTGGCAGGTAGCTGATGATCCGGGGAGTAACTTAGGCTACTTTTTTTAGACTAACTTTTTCCCGCGGCGTTACTCGCGGTACAAAAATAGCCGCGGTAACACCGCGGGGTTCAGCTAGTCGTCAATAAAATAAAACAAAAAATTAGCAGGCAATAAAAAAAATTCACCATTACATTACAAATAGGAAATGGCACTAGTTTTTTCACGAATTAGGCATAATTAGGGACGATTTAGCATATAGCAGAAAAACAAAAATAATACGAACGGCTTTACTTTGTCCCGCTTTCGACGAAAGACGCGCTTTTTTTTCGGTAAAAAGTCTCCAAATTCCGATTTGACTTCGGACTGCGATCAACTTTCCCGAGGACTTTGCTGAATAAGTTCGCGAGTAGTCTGGCGGGGCCATGAAACTTACCGATAGAACAGCCAGTCATCAGTAGGTGACGCGAGTGCGGTGAGTATCGCGCGGTGCGAGTAGAGAGGTCGTGGGGCGGCGCAGGAGGTGGTGAGCGCTTTCCAGCAGGCACGCCACGCGGGACCACCGTGAACACGGACCCCGGCTGTGAACGCCGCCTGGAGGAATACTTGGATCATGTTTGTATCTTTCCTTTTTAACCGACTTCAAAAAAAGGAGGAGGTTTCTCAAGGTGTCCTATTGCCCGTAGCGTGATAATTTTACCCCATTTTTTAAACATTCTCCATTGGTGTTCCGCTCCTATTGGTCTTAGCGTGATGATATATAGCCTATAGCCTTCCTAGATAAATGTACTATCCAATACTGAAATAATTTTCAAATCGGACCAGTGGTTCCTGAGATTACTGTGTACAAACAAACAAACAAACAAACTGTTCAGCTTTATAATATTAGTATTAATACATGCTTAGTGAAGTATAGGAAGGCTATATATCATCACGCTAAGACCTACAGCAGCGGAGCACCAGTGGAGAATGTTTCAAAAACGGCGTAAAATTATCACGCTACGGGCAATAGGAGACGCAAACGAGGTTTCGTGGGTCGGCTTTTTACATAATATAAACCTTCCTCTTGAATAACTCTATCTACTGCTGAAAACTGCATTAAAATCCGTTGAGTTTAATAAACCTTTTTCAAGAATCACTATATCTATTGGTAAAAAAACTAAAACCCAACTACGACAAAAAATGACGCTTAAAAAGTATAAAACAAGTTTCAAAAGCCGGAGTCACGCGTTGTTAAAGTGTTATGGACATTCATACATCCATACTTAGCTTGTCAAAATCATAACCCTCCTTTGGCTTTGCCGTAGTCGGGTAAAAACCGCATCAATATTTGTGCAGTAGCTTTTGAGTTTATCGCGAACAGACAGACAGCCGCAGTGGAGGACTTTGTTTTATAACATTTAGTGAGTGATAGTGACGAAGATGTAGTAATTATGTAATCAGTTCAGTGAACAAACATACCTCTTGATAATTTTCCGGTATAGACTGGTTCCGTTCGAGCCAAGCGTCAAATAGTTCGACAGCTTGTTTCGTCACAACCTGGTTCTCCCACTCCACTCCAGCTGTGAGAAGAGCTCCACTCAACCATCTAGGAACAGAGATACAGAACAATCAATAGAGGTAAATAAAAGAGAGTCACTATGGCAATCCACTTTAATCAATTCGTTCACCAAAGATTACCCGGAACCACTGACGAAATATATACTATAGACTTTTCCTTTACTACGAGAGACCTGTACGCGGATTGATAGTAAGCTTAATGTTCTCTAGATGTCACTAAGTGCATCAAATCGTCAATTTGAAGGATATTTTCCGACCTACACCAAAGTACGAACCCAAAAGTCAACTGACAAGTTTATTGTCATGCAAAATGTGCCACTAGATGTCGTTTTCCAAATAATTATATTAGTAATTTATGTGATATTTTATTAAATCGTCAAAGAGCCATCTATACACACAAACAAATAAAATAGAAATGCCTATTTATAATTTCAAATAAACAGCTTCGTAATAACTGCTTCTTAGTAAATAGGGTACATGAATAATTTAGTATATTGTGTCATTGCCCGGAACAAACAGAAAGACAGACAGATAGACAAAAAGAAATGTAACTAAGTTTCTGGTATATGTACCGCGTATACATACATACTAGCTGACCCACGCAACCTCGTTTGCGCCTTATATTGCCCGTCGCGTGAAAATTTTCCCCGTTTTTGAAACATTCTTCATTGTTGCTCCGCTCCTATTAGTAGTAGCGTGATGATATATATCCTATAGCCTTCCTCGATAAATGGGCTATCCAACACCGAAAGAATTTTTCAAATCGGACCAGCGGTTCCTGAGATTAGCGTGTTCAAACAAACAAACAAACTCTTCAGCTTTATATATTAGTATAGATTTAGTATAAAGCAGTTATTTTAATATTACAAACAGACACTACAATTTTATTTATTAGTATAGATTTAGTGAACAATTTCATTGAAAAGACTATTTCTACCTGCATTGGATAGTAATTATATACAAGTTACTTAACTTGCATACATCTAAATAAATTTTAAATAATCTACCTAGTTCCATCCACCGAAAACACATTAATCAAATCTATACAAATAAATAAAATTGGGTTGTCTGTTTGTAATATTAAAGTAACGGCTTTTTACTAAATGCATATGTATGTATACACGGGACATATGCCAAAAATGTAGTTAAATTTTTTTTTCTCTGTCTGTCTGTTTGTTCCGGGTAATCTCTGGAACGGCTGGACCGATTTTGACGGGAGTTTCACTGGCAGGTAGCTGATGATCCAGGGAGTAACTTAGGCTACTTTTTTTAGACTAACTTTGCCCCGCGGCGTTACTCGCGGTTACAACAATAACCACGGGTAACACCGCGGGGTTCAGCTAGTTGTTAATATACTTTTATGTATTAGTTATTTAACCTTAAACAACCTGATTTAGGAGCTTAACTAAATAACTCTATAGTATCTACCTTAACATAATCTCGATATCTTATCAATACCATTAATTTAAATAATCCACCAAACTCAAATAAATCTCTCAAATATTAATAACTAACTGTTCTCGCTCAACTTCGTTTGCGTCTCTGCATAAGAAATAAACTTTTCCCATTTTCCCAACATTTTCGGTCGATACCCGGCTCCTATTGATGGTAGAGTGATATTACATAGCCTAAAACCTTCCTCGCTAAATGGGCTATCTAACAAAACAAGAATTGGAAAAATCGATTCACGCGTAATGTCGTGACCAAGGCAAATAGGGATTCATTTTTTACCCGACTACGGCAAAGCCAAAGGAGGGTTATGATTTTGACAGGCTATGTATGTATGTATGTATGTATGTATGTATGTATGTATGTTCATTTGTTCCCTCCTAGCTCCTTAACTACTCATTAGATTTGAACAAATGAGGTGTCTCTAGAAGCGTCATGATTGTCTTCTGCTTATAGGCTATATGACGTGTCACTGAATCTAATGTGGCGCCCTCTAGCCGACATAAAGGACTGTATTAAAAAATAAATTTGAGATAAATATGCCGTGTTTGGTATCATTGGAAAGGGCATTACTTGTACATTTCAAAAATACATATATTATTAGCATTTGTTCGTGACTTTGTCCGTATTTATTCGATAAGTGTGATAATTCTATGGTATGCTTTTTTGTTCACTCATTCCTTCTAAACTTGTCAGAATAAGACAAATGAGGTATCGTTAGAAGTGTCTTGATTGTCCGCTGCTTAGAGGTTATATGACGTGTCACTGAATCGAATGTGGCGCCCTCTAGCCGACATAAAGTACTGTATTAAAAACTAAATTTGAAGTAAATATGCCGTGTTTGGTATCATTGGAAAGGGCGTTACTTGTAGATTTCAAAAATATATATATTATTATTTGTTCGTGACTTTGTCCGTATTTATTCGATAAGTGTGATATTTCTATGGTACCTATTTGAAATAAACTTTGCACAACAATGAGTATTATAAAGGCACCAAAACATTTTAAATAAAAAAAAGTAAAAACTAAAACCCAACTACGACTAAAAACGACGCTTAAAAAGTAAGAAACAAGTTTCAAAAGCCGTAGTCACGCGTTGTTAAAGTTTTGTGGACTATGGTATACGACATGGATTACGGCTTTTAAACTTAGGAATGTTCTATAGTCCATAACACTTTAACAACCTTTTTATATATATACCATGTGTCCCAAAATTCAACGATAAGCGGGCGCCTAAAGGTAGACCTGCTAATGAGTACATAAGGAAAAAAAAGAAAAAAAAATTACCTAGTTTTTTTTTTTTGTTACAAGAAAAATTTCGAATTTCTTTGAAAATTTACACCCTTCATGATATTTTGAACGACCACGATGACAATTTTTCAAATATGCTTAAGATTTTTTTTTTTCACCAAAACTCTGAAAAACACCAAATTGCCCGCAGTTTTTACACAAAAAACGTTCAAAATCATTTTTTTCCCTAAAATTATGAAATATTTTTACTCTTAGTGTACTTTGACTCATGGTCTTGTAAAAAATCAAAATATCATGAATGGTATAAATTTCTATATAGATAAAGGTTTTTTCTCCAGGGTTCTCCTAAATAATGTTCCTGTTTCAAAATCTGCGTGATTCGCAACCCCGAACTTCCTTTACCAAACGATTTTTTTACTTTCTGGGGCCCTATATCTATAACAAAATTAACTCAATATGCCCAATATATGGTTCCTCGCAGTTTGTATGCAAAAAGATGGTACGATCGTATTTTCAAACTAAAACGTATGAAGAAACTGATTTTTTTTTGCCATAATACATAACAACACATTTGTTTAATCAAATTACTTAAACACACACATATATATACGTACAAACATACACACTCACACCGACGCAATCACACACACAGCTAAGTACACTGAAACACACACAAACACACACACACACATACACATACGTTAAATTGCTATTTAAACATTACTAAATAATATAACTAGCAACCCAATTCATTGCTCCTCAGAGGGAAAGGTACTGTTATCCCTTACTACAGGTTACTGCATAACCTACCAAGGGTGACAGAACTTCACCCACAAGATTGTATACATGTGCAAATGAATGTAAAATTGACAATGTTTTAAATTCTTATGCTACAATAATTAAGTTTTTAAGACTCACAGTAGATCCTCTCCAAGAGCATGGCTGCTGATCTGCTCAGCGGTATACACATTGACCACAGGAGGCTGCAGGCTGCTCAGAAGTTTGATGAGATGAGGCCCAGAGGATGAAAGCTGTAGCAGTTCCCGCCACCAGGAGAGGTGGTTCAGAACAACACGCCACGGAGCCCAGTGGGTTTCTGATCTTAATCGCGCTGAAAAATTACCGCGTGGTCAGAGAAATTCTAGAAATCCCTTTAAACTAGTGTGGCGACCTTCACATACTGCGCAACAGCAACGTGCTATAGTGTTATGGAACAGAAATACACCGAACTACGGTGTGACGTCACGACACGGAGTATACAACAGTATCAATCCTGAATCGCGCAATAAGGTTTCTCGCGCCGATTATCATATATATGACTTCCGGGCATGATCACCTCGCCTGGTCGGAGTATCCTCCCTTTGTGTTGGAGGGACATGACACTCGTTCCTCCACACTAGTAATTCTTCTTTACATGATACAAGAATCTGAATAATCTAAATATCGGAAACAGCTCTAAGGATTGTAGGCACACAGTTTATGTTTAGCGAAGTAAGCATTGTTGGTTGGCACCGGATTGTCAGGCCGGGCAGCACCAGTTGCCTCGCGCCGCGTCAGCCCTACACTACGCGTGTAGATTAATATTTGTAACAGTTTTAATTATTAAATAACCTTGAAGTAAAACCACTCCGTGTTTAATATCTCAGTCCCGGCTAGGAACATCGCGAAAGTGAATTGACAACTACATCAAACAGTGACTATGAACATTTAATAAATACTCGTCCTCGAGTTATATATCACACACTACACAATAGGGATAGGATTATCTTATAAATAATTCGGTGGTGATAAATCGATCTAACTAGAATTTAGAAAATTTACCAAAAAATATTCCAAGCAAAGCTAGATTCATCCATGTACTAAGTTTTTATATGTTTTGTTTTTTTTTAAATAGTGAAGATTATCTTTGAATTCTAATAGTAAGAGAGTGCGGCTTGATAGATACGTCACTATTTTCTTAACGCGAATAGACTATAGTCGGCATCATTATCATTATTACCAGCTCATCGCAGTTCACTATTGAACATAAGCCTCTCGAATTGCACTCCACTTGGTTGGATTCTCATCGGCTCGTATTGTGTCTGTATATCTATATAAATAAATAAAATTGGAGTGTCTGTTTGTAATATTAAAATAACCGCTTTTTACTAAATGCATATGTATGTATACACGGTACATATACCAAAAATGTAGTTATAATTTTTTTTGTCTGTCTGTCTGTTTATTCCAGGTAATCTCTGGAACGGCTGGACCGATTTTGGAAGGTAGCTGATGATCCAGGAAGTAACTTAGGCTACTTTTTTTTAGACTAACTTTGTCCCGCGGCGTTACTCGCGGTACAACAATAACCGCGGGGTTCAGCTAGTCTACCTATATTATTAGCTGAGCGCCGCGGTGTTACCCGCGTTTATTGTTGTACCTTTACAACAAAGTTAATCTAAGAAGCGAAGTCAGTTTGAAAAGAAGTAGCCTAGTTACTCCTTATATCATCAGCTATCTACCAGCGAAAGTCCAGGCGTTCCGGAGATTAGTCGGAATTAACAGAAAGACAGACAAAAAAATTAACTTAGAATTGTTGAGTACCTATTTTAAGTTACGAACAGACACTTCAATTTTATTTATTTGTATAGTTTATTCTCGTTGTGTGTTCTTAAGACTTAGTCTCCTAATAAAAATAATAATGTACTGTCTCAAAGTACAGTACATTAGTATTTTTACTTACAAACAGCAGCTATAGCTCGACTGGCAGGTAGACGTCCAGCTCGGCTGAGGACG
Source organism: Spilosoma lubricipeda (assembly GCA_905220595.1). Classification (NCBI taxonomy): domain Eukaryota; kingdom Metazoa; phylum Arthropoda; class Insecta; order Lepidoptera; family Erebidae; genus Spilosoma; species Spilosoma lubricipeda. The sequence goes on along the minus strand of HG992303.1, from coordinate 4,259,975 downwards.
AAGGCATCATCGAGAAGTAGCGCTCGTTCTGCAGCTGCTCCGCTGGCGTATATCTCAGCTGCACGGGATGCCGCTGATTCTGCCGTCTGCGGGACAAAGGGCATAACTTTTAAGGGCTTTAACGCCAAACTTGATTAAGGAAAATACTTCAAAAACGAATTCTATAGCAAAACTGGCTGAACCTGCGTGTTACGCGCGTTTATCGTCGTACCGCGAGTAACGATGCGGAACAAAATTAGTCTAAAAAAAAAAAGCCTAAGTTACTCCCTGGATCATCAGCTATCTGCCAGTGAAAGTTCCGTCAAAATAGGTCCAGCGATTACTCGGAACAAACAGACAGATAAACAGACAGACCGACAGACAGACAAAAACATTTTTAACTACATTTTTGGTATATATACCGTGTTTACTTACATATGCATTTACTAAAAAGCGGTTATTTTAATATTACAAACAGACACTCCAATTTTATTTATTTGTACAGATAAAATAATGACAATAGTCACCATTTTTGCGAGATCAACAATTCTGATTTTGAATATGAAAACACTGACTAGGTATATATCGTTGAGGACGGTAGTTTGTAATTTATGTTTATCTGTGTTGTTACTATGTCCAATGTTTGTATATTGTTCTTCTTTCTTTTTAACCGACTTAAAAAAAAGGAGGAGGTTTCTCAATTCGACCGTATATATATTTATATATATTTTATGTGTTCGCTGATAACTTCGTCATTTATGAACCGATTTTGAAGATTCTTTTTTCAATGGAAAGGAGATGTCCCAACGGTAGTACCATGATAAGGACATTAATATCTGATGATGGCATCCAAGAGAAATCGAGTCGAACCTTGAAGTCGTTTTTATTTTTGTTATAATCATCATAATCATCCTTTGAATATTCCACTGCTTAACATAGGCATCTCACTGGAAAAGAAGTTTAGTCCTACTACACCACGTTGTTCAGACGTGTTGGTATATGGTTTGTGTCAAGTGTTCCTTCTCTCTGCAGTTCTGTTGTCCTGGTAGTTAGCTCCCTCAGTCGACTCTTACGACACCCATGGGGTGCATAGAGGTGCTGACACTCCATAGTCTTCTTAAAAATTCTTCTTCTTCTAGAGTCCATAATAATTAGGTCTTAACTCACCTCCCCGTCAGTTCTATCTTGAGGTGCTACTCGGAAAAGGCCCCGAGCTCCGATATTGTACCTCACCCACTTGTGCTTGCCAAGGTCTGGGATCAGCACTAGAATATACATATTTATTAATGTATAAAACCATACCTGTTATCCACGTCATATATTGTAAAATCAATAGAATTTATATATAGATAAGATCGACCAGCTAGGTCAGCAGATTACAGATATGAGATGTTATATATATTTATCGATCACGTAGTATTAAGACTGTAAGAAGTGATTAGATGCATTGTAACGGTAGATATTAGTATATATTAGCTGAACCCCGCGGTGTTACCCGCGGTTATTGTTGTACCGCGAGTAACGCCGCGGGACAAAGTTAGTTTAAAAAAAGTGGGCTAAGTTACTCCCCGGGTCATCCGCTACCTGCCAGTGAAAGTCCCGTCAAAATCCGTCCAGCCGTTCCAGAGATTACCCGGAACAAACAGACAGACAGACAGACAAAAAAAAATTTTACTACATTTTTGGTATATGTATCATGTATACATACATATGCACTGATTAAAAAGCTGTTATTTTAATATTACAAACAGACACTCCAATTTTATTTATTTGTAGAGATAAGATCGACCAGCTAGGTCAGCAGATTACAGATATGAGATGTTATCGATCACGTTACAACGTGTCGTATGTGTGTGTGTGTCACACACACACTCGTGTCTTAATACATTAAGACACGATTTATCTCGTCGAGAATAAGACGTGATTAGATGCATTGTAACGATAGATATTAGTAAATATAATGTAGCTGTAAGTTGGTAAGAAGCCACAGATTACCATATACCATTAGAGTATTATGAAGCCGTGGCTCCTGCATAATGAATACTGCTCACATCGTTATACATCGTCGTGGTATTCTTCGTACCAATAAGTTCGTAATACCTGTCATACTAAAATTAATGCCAAGCTGTTCCAGAAATCAATTCTCAACTTCTAGATTCTAAGTTCAAAGTTTTGGACTCGTCAAAAGAATTCATTTGAATCTGAACTGGAAAAGTTTTCTAGTGCCACTGGAAAGTTCTGCTATCCAGTTTCTGGCTCTATTATATAACCCACAGTGTTACCCGCGGTTGTTGCTATCCAGATACAGCTCATTCCGTAGAAATACTGTATTTTTCAGTATAAAACGGAGCCAGTATGGCAGATATTCCAAATTATAATCTATCTCTGTGAAAATTTCATCCAAATTCGTTCGAACGTTCTTACGAGAAAGAGTTACAAATGTCCTCAGAGACTTTCACATTTATAATATTAAGTTAAATAGTAGAATTAGCTTTATGATGGCAATTTAACGATCTACTATCCAAATTCCAAATACGTATCTCGTCTAATTTCGATACTTTATAAGAACTTTCAACATTCCCATACACAGATGTTAGTAAATGTAATAAAAACAAAATGAAACCCAGTGTCGAAAACATCTAATGCTATTTTACAAAACAGCCTAACTACCGAATCGTACATTGGATTTGGGACCTTAACCACTTTAACATTGAGTGTAGTTGAAAATGAAAAGTTTTACCACATACGCTCAGTATCGTTCATCCATATAAGATGCGTCACGTTCTCGACCCAACGGGAAATACGTTTCGTTTCATTGCCCACGTCATACCTGAAACAAAAAAAAAACACTTCAATCTATACTAATATTATAAAGCTGAAGAGTTTGTTTGCTTGTTTGTTTGAACGAGCTAATCTCAGGAACCGCTGGTCCGATTTGAAAAATTCTTTCAGTGTTGGATAGTACATTTATCGAGGAAGGCTGTAGGATATAGATTATCACGCTAAGACCAATAGGAACGGAGCACCAATAAAGAATGTTACAAAAACGGGGAAAAAATATCACAGTACGGGCATTAGTATACGCAAATGAGGTTGCGTGGGTCAGCTAGTCTATGGATAAATCTGAAATGCACCATAGAGAAAATTATAAGTTTTTAAAACTATATGTGATGGAGTCACACGTGTTGTTTTCTTCACACCGTTGCAGTAATATGTTTTTCTTTCTGAATTAATTAACAGCCTTTGATAATTCAGTGAAGGAAATAGGCCTCTCATTTCAAAAGAGGTTTTATATACTGTGCTGGCCGGACGAATTGGTATTGTGGGTTGGTTGCCAATGGTTGGTGCTGTTGTCTTGCGTAGTTTGCTCCCTCAGTCGGCTCTTATGACACCCACGGGGTGAATAAGGGTGATGACAATCCGTACTCTTGTAGAGGAACGAGTACAATACCAATCCTACACAAAGGATCCTTCGAGCAGGCGAGGTGATCATTCCTGGCGGGCCGCAGCTCAACGGTTTATGTTCGGAGTTGTATATATATATATTTTACGGTATAGTGGACAAACGAACAGACTTATCACCTGATGGTAAGCGATTACCGCCGCCCATGGACACCCGCAACACCAGAGGCGTCACAAGTGCGTTAGTGACCTTTGGGGGATTGGGGAAAGGGATGAGGGAAGGGGTTGGGGTATGGGTTTCCAGTATCCTCACCCACTCGGTGAAACACAGCGCAAGCGCTATTTCACACCTGTTTTATGTGAGGCCGTGGTATCACTCCGGTCGAGCCGGCCCATTCATGTCGAAGCGTGGCTCTCCCACGGTGAGAGCTATATGCTTCATATATGTTATATATGCGACAGGAACATTTATGTACTACTAATCCTGTATATCGCGATACAGGAATGCTCCATAGTTCGGTGTGTCTTCGGTATATGGCGCTGTAGATTTTTTTAAACGTGTGACGTCATCACAACTTAACATCAAGTAGTGTTAAAACAACTTACCAAGTCCCATTATGTACACCTTCAGTCAAATTCCTCCACACCCTGGTGACATTCTCATCATCTTCTTCCAAGGGCCCCACCACAAACGTGACAGGTATTATCCATCTATGGGGCGGGCTCTTAGTGGTCTTCACGGTGGTTCTGCGCGTGGTTGATGGCAGAGGTGTCGTGCTCGTAGCGTTCAGATCCTCATCCATTATCTCCGTGAAGTTCTCTTAGAGGAGATAGGTAGAGGATGAGAGTTTTTAAAGTAATTTTGAGGTTTTAAACACTGTTTATGGCGAATAAAGTGTTTATATTTGAAAGCATTACTTTTCAAAGATACGATCCGAATAATTGTCTTTTTAAAGGTGTAATTTTTATCCCACTTTTAAAAAGAGATTTGATAAGATATACTGAAACGCGAGGGACCTTAAGGACACTAATGATAACATTCAGACTTAGATCAAGCAAAGTTTTTTGCCATGTGCTAATTGAACCCATAACACACAACAAACTAGAACGTAACAAGTCGACCGCACAAACCACTAAGTCATTAATTCAGTCTATTTTGAAGAACTTTAGAAACTAAATTTCAAAATATAGCTGCCATAGTTCGATTCCCGGGTCGTACCAAATGTTTGTACGATCTACAAATATTTGTTTCGGAGTTTGGGTGTTTTCTATGTATAATATGTGTGTATTTACAAAAAAAAAGTATAATATGTATTCGTATCAGTTGTCTAGTACACATAACACGAGCTCTGCTTAGTTTGGGACTAGATGGCGTTGTGTAATAGATGTCCAAAATATTTATTTTATTTATTTATTTATAGTTACGAAGTTGTATTTATCCAATCAAGAGCAAGAACTATGATTGCGCGATGCAGAATTAGTTTAACTAGCGCATCACCGTTAGATAGAGTTCTGATATTCTTAAATATTACAACCGGCGTAAGAATATCTTCAAATTCTTTAGAAGACTGAGGAGAATTAGCTTACCAGGCTCATAAAATAGTTCATCAAGATCTGCTCTAAGGTCCATGGTCAGTAAATTGTTCAGCATTGGAGGCTCCGGGTTGGGAGGTTCCGCTGACATTACGAATCTGTAAAAGAAATACAATCTCAAAACTAGACTTGATTCCAAACTAGCTGAACCACGCGGTGTTACCCGCGGTTATTGTTGTACCGCGAGTGACGCCGCGGGACAAAGTTAGTCTAAAAAAGTAGCCAAAGTAGCCCCTGGATCATCAGCTACTTGCCAGCCGTCCAGCCGTTCTAAGGATTACCCGGAACAAACAGACAGACAGACAGACAAAATTTTTGGTATATGTACCGTGTATACATGAATATATATGTATCATATATGTATGTGTATATATGTGTTTTACTGCTGTATTAGCATTATTAGATTAAATAGTATAACTGTTTTAAAGCTACTATTATCTAGTTTTCGCCCTTGAAGTGCACCTACCTCATGTTTTCTCTACATTGCCCAACCGGTTGACTGGCAGAAAATGCCTTAGGCATTAAGTCCGCCGATGCATGCATTTGTGCATAAAGTTGTAAATAAATAAATAAATAAATATGGATTTAGTAAAAAGCGGTTACTTTAATATTACAAACAGACACTCCAATTTTATTTATTTGTATAGATATCAATAGGATCCAAATTTAAACCTTTATTTTGTGTTGTTATTAATAAAGTAAGCGCCATCTTCAAAAGCCTTTAGTGGTACACTGGACATAGATTTTTACTAAGAAATGAGGTTTAGTCCCACTACACCACGCTGTCCAGCCGTTCCAGAGATTACTCGGAGCAAACTGACAGACAGACAGACAAAAATTTAAAAAGTGATATATTGGTACATGTATCGTGTATATATACATATGCATTTAGTTCAAAGCGGTTATTTTAATATTGCAAACTGTTTTAGTATAGATTTTAAATTTTTCACCGAAAATTCTTAGTTATTTTTTTTTTTTTTTTGGGACTAATCCCGCCCACATTCCCACCACTGTAACTCCTGTACACCAGGATCAACAGCAGTGACCCACGAACACACCGAGTTATGACACTCGGGAAGTCCCAGGAAGAAAATTAACTGTCTTGGAACCCGCAACGAAGTTAATCAGAAGAAAAACAGGAGGAGTTGGAAATGATAAATCCACTTCCCTCCTTAGCAAAGCGGGAGACAAAATGAAGTCAAAATAGGCAGACACCTTTTTCAAACCGGGAAGCACCACGGATAAAGTATTAGGGGTCCTAAATTCTTAGTTAGTTACCTCTCTTGTTTCAGAAGCACATCATTCCCCAGAGAAGTGGCACAAAGTAGAGGATACCCAGGACGCTCGCACCAGCCGTCCCACGCGGCTCCACCGGCACCTTCCTCAGACCCATCCCTTTCTAAAGCCCGCCAGAGATCCCTGCAACATATTATTATATTATTGGCACTTTTTGGATAATTGTAGAAAATAGATACGAAAATAGCGTGATTGGGTGACTTCATAGATTAATATATTACAAAGTCAAACAATATTTATTACACGTGGGAGGGCCAGGCTCCGGCATGAATGGAGTGATTCCACGGTCTCACAGAATACCGGTGTGAAATAGCGCTTGTTTCTGCTCGTTTGCCACCGATACCAGAAAAAAAATCTAGCCAAGCCACTTTAAATAAATAAATAAATATTTCGGATATCTAACACACAACGCCATCTAGTCCCAAGCTAAGCAGAGCTTGTGTTATGGGTACTAGACAACTGATATAAATACATATATACTTTTTTTTTGTAAATACATACATATTATACATAGAAAACACCCAAACTCCGAAACAAATATTTGTAGATCATACAAACATTTGGTCCGACCCGGGAATCGAACCCGAGACCTCATGATCAGCAGTCGCACACGCCAACCACTAGACCAACGAGGCAGTCGACTTCACGCAATCACTTTATGACTGCGTGACCATTTTTGACGCATTAAGACCTTTCCGTACCACGGAAAGCACATTGACATAATTTTGTATTCAGGTAAGGATAGTTTGAGCCTGAAAAGTTTGAAAACAGTATTCTACAGATTTCTCTTATCGCCTAATAGTAGTAATCTAAAAATTACTAGTTTAAAGTAGTAAAACTAGTTATTTTAGTTTAGTTATATTAGTTAAACTAGTATAACAAGTTAAAAATAAAAACCCGACTGCTTCAATATTTGTCATCTAAATTAAATTCAGTTTTTTTGTAAATAAAACTTAAGTTTTGTATATATTCGTAATCACCGTTAAACATTCTTTATTTTGATACCACACTCGAACTATTTTAAAAACGTCACTTTGTTTTGAGGTTACTTTATACCGCAAAAAATCCTCAATATATATTTTATTTTCATTGTGATGGTATCCAGTATCACTCTCACAACTAAGACGAATGTATTGACACCACTCACATAAAAATACGACAAGCCGTTCAGGCTCTAGGGCGTGCTAAAGAAATATACATACATACATACATACATACATACATACATACATACATACATACACTCGAAAAACATAACCCTCCTTCTTTCGCAGCCGGGTAAAATACAAAGATATGTACGGATTAAAAATAAGTAAATACCTTGCATCGGCACTAGCAAATCGATGGTCGCGCAATAGTCGGGCAAGAGCAGCCCGACCGGCGGAATCTCCTGCCGCTTCTATTGCCATGCTGACTATCGCAGCGCCCTAGAATTATGATATGATTTCACTTATATGCTTTTACGTAGTTGAATACTTAAATAATAAACTGCAGAAACAATAAACGATTTGAAGATTTATTGTCAACTAACCCCGCGGTGTTACCCGCGGCTATTGTTGTACCGCGAGTAACGCCGCGGCACAAAGTTAGTCTAAAAAAAGTAGCCTAAGTTACTCCCCGGATCATCAGCTACCTGCTAGTGAAAGTCCCGTCAAAATCCGTCCAGCCGTTTCAGAGATTACCCGGAACAAACAGACAGACAGACAAAAAATTTTTTAACTACATTTTTGGTATATGTATCGTGTATACATACATATGCATTTAGTAAAAAGCGGTTATTTTAATATTAAAAACAGACACTCCAATTTTATTTATTTGTATAGATTATGTGTGTACAATAAAGATAAAATAAATAAAAATAAATAAGACCTGGGACCCAATGTTACAGAAGTATCTCAATTGGCCGCAATAGTGCGGGTCACTATCCTGCATTGTTACATTGTCAATGAGTCTGGTGACAAGCAGAGTGGAGTCACTTTGATAAGCTCATATATTGAAAGAAAACCTTACCTTATGTAGAGACAGTTCATCAGTTGTAGCTTCTATATCAGCTCTCTCCAATCTTGGAGAAGCAACAGCTCTCACGGAGTTACTGGAATCTAACCTGTTACAAACAGATATGCTTTAGAGTGTACTAGCTGGACCCCGCGGTTATTGTTGTACCGCGAGTAACGCCGCGGGACAAAGTAAGTCTAAAAAAAGTAGCCTAAGTTACTCCCTACATCACCAGCTACCTGCCAGTGAAAGTCCCGTCTTAAACAGGTCCAGCCGTTCCAGACATTACCCGGAACATGCAGACAGACAAAAAAAAATTAACTAAATTTTTGGTATATGTACCGTGTATACATACATATGCATTTAGTAAAAAGCGGTTATTTTAATATTACAAACAGACACTACAACTATATTTATTTGTATAGATAAACAAGTCCTATAGAAGCTGTGTAGTAGTTTTAGCATACGTATGAACAACTTCACAATTAGTATTATAACCTAATATAAAAGAAAAAAGGAGACAGTATATACTACCCTGTTGGAAACCAGAATACAACAACTTAATAATGATTGATTAAAAATATTAAAAGATAGAATAATCAAAATTTGAAAACATAATCATTGCAATACTTTAACATTGAACATTAATTAGAATGGATGTGGATGACTTATTGTTGACTGTATCGAATGCTTCAGCAAAATCCAACAAAAAATAATATCACCTTATGCGTAACGAATGTATCACAAGCTTTGGCAGCTTAATTCCATTATATCTGTGATATTTATTTGCAAATTTTAAAACAAATCATCGACTATTAGTCACGGTTTCTTCTATTTCTGTTGAATAAAGTTAAGAAAGATGGGATCTCTAGCACTCAAGTTGTTCCCTGGTTATCTGACTAATAGACAGCAAATAGTTAAGTGTGTGCCATCATTATTGATCTACCTATTGATAACGGAATACCCCAAGGTAGTATTCTGGGACCTGTGAGCTTTCTATGATTTATAAATGACAGTCTCTCACTCACAAATGGAAAGATACGATGTACGCTTAAATATACTAACAACTAGTTAAACCTTCTAATTCAGTTCGCTCTCAGGGTTGCGGAGGTTTTCTGATGCCTGCTGAACTTTTAGGCGATCTGAAATACTCTTGGGAATTATAAGGCTAAGAAGATAAGTGACGTTTGCTGACAATCCTAGACTAATTAGCGTCTTTTTTCTGATTTTTGACTTACCTCAACGCAGGCAACACATGGTCCAATAGCAGCGCATCAGCTGGTCTCTGAGCCTCGCTGTGTGGAGCCGCTGGTGCCTTCTCAGCGAGGACTGACGTCAGCGCCTCCAGCAGCCACTGGGAGGACCACCATCGCGGGGATACCAAACCACCGAACCACTGGAGACAAATTTGTATAGTTTGAATAAGCGGTCAAGCTTATCGTAAATTAACTTTTATTGAAATCTGAGTTAACTATTAAGAAATCAATATTAAAATTACAAAAATGCATATTTTTGTACTTTTAAACGGTACGAACCCCTAGCAATCAAATAAATAGTCACCTGTTGCGCCAAAAGTCTTGCTATAGTTTTTGTGTCAGTCAGCGTCGAAGGAGACAGAGTGATCAACCCCCATCCCTCTGAGTAAGAGTTCCCTCCTTCTACCACCACGATGTCTATAAAAAAATAAACTCAGAATGTATATTTAGCGTCTCAGCAAACCTAGTGTAGGACGTCCATAGGCCAGGTAAAGTGATGGTCTGCGCAAAACGCCTGGTAAGAGCTGGATGCGAGAAGCCGAGGATTGAACCAAGTGGCGCGCAATTGGAGAGGCCTATGTCCAGCAGTGGACTACGATAATATGATGATGTACTCTTGTATGTCGTAGCTGCCAAAATGACTCTGCTCTGCCTAATGAAAAGCATGAGCAGAATCCAGGAGTGGTGGTCATCATCCTCAATGCGAATAAGGATAATGCAGCATGGTGACACACACTATCACGGCCTAGTAAGATGCTTTTCACGCCCCGTTTATAAGACCTGGGTTCAAAGTGGGAGGGAAACACGTACGCTGGTTATAAATTTCGTTTTTAAAATGGTTCAGATTTTTGGATGGAGTTTTTCAGTGACATCCGCTGTCTATGGACACCATGAGAGTTACCAACGCGTTGTTGAATTTTAAGTATTCCTCTCCCCGCCTCCTCAGAATCAAGGCTGAGGGGAGGTAATAACTAAATTGGAGATCGATAAGTCGCAATGAGCTTACCTGTTACCACTTTTTTTATATGGAACAGGAGGCATACGAGCAGACGTATCGCCTGATGGTAAGCGATTACCGCCGCCCATGGACACTCGCAACACCAGAGGCGTCACAAGTGCGTTGACGGTCTTTGAGGATGGGGAGAGGGATGAGGGTAGGGTCGGTGTGAGGGGTTGGGGTATTGGCCTGAAGTATCCTCACTCACTCGGTGAAACACAGCGCAGGCGCTGTTTCACACCGGTTTTCTGTTAGGCCGTTGTATCACTACGGTCGAGCCGGCAAATGCATGCCGAAGCGTGGCTCTCCCACGGTAAAAATGTGAGTTAATCATCAGCTTTTACTATAACCATTGCTGGATGTAGATCTCTCCTTAGAAAGGAGATTTTGTACCATTACATTATGCTATCCAGACGTGTTGGTATATGGTTTGTGTCAAGTGTTCCTTCTCTCTGCAGTTCTGTTCTCCTGGTAGTTAGCTCCCTCAGTCAGCTCTTACGACACCCACGGGGTGAATAGGGGTGATGACATTCTTAATCCGGCACCACAAGAATATATAAATGTATCTATACAAATAAATAAAATTGGAGTGTCTGTTTGTAATATTAAAATAACAGCTTTTTAATCAATGCATATGTATGTACACGATACATATACCAAAAATGTAGCTAAAAAAATTTTTTTCTGTCTGTTTGTTCCTGGTAATCTCTGGCACGGCTGGACGGATTTTGACGAGACTTTCACTGGCAGGTAGCTGATGATACAGGGAGTAACTTAGGCTACTTTTTTTAGACTAACTTTGTCCCGCGGCGTTACTCGCGGTACAACAATAACTGCGGGTAACACCGCGGGGTTCAGCTAGTATAATATACAAGTTGCTTCACGCAACTTCGACTCTTCATCCAATCCAATCCAATCATGTTCAGTCCTTATTGGAGGTATTAACTATCCTATCTTAAAGCAAAATACACATTTCTATAGTATAGTAGATACTCTTTTAGGTTCAAATAATCAAGCTATCATTAACAGAAAGGATCATTAAAAATCTCACCAAATTTCGGCAAAGGGTATGACGTGTTCAGTTCGAAGGTAAAATGCTGAATAGTCTTCTGTACCCATTCAAGAAGAGGCCTGTGAAAAAGAAATCAAAAAGTATTTGATTTGACCCTTCGGAGAGTAGGCCCAATGATGTAGAAGCATCTCACTAGTCCACCTCAGTGTGGGTCACCATGCAATAGTCTAGTTTGAGCATTGTACGAGGAAGGACAAACTGTGAATAAGTTAAGTACATAGGCTCCGTAATTGTTGTTATTGATTATTAAACTTTTGTAAGTAATAAGTTAAGATGTAACTTTTAAAAGAGTGGCCATGAGTTTCTTTGCCAGTATTCTTCTCATAAGGCCCTACGCATTTTGGAAACTGGAAGTTATGGATCGACACGAACGGGCAGTGGATTTTAGTGTTTAAACACTAATTCACCTTGACCATGTAGTGTCGATCTATGATTTTAAGAGTAGCTTCAATGTAACGTTAATTAAATACATGATTCTAGTTTGAACCTAAGTTGTGTTGTTTTAATAAATCCTAGTGTACCGACGGGTATGGTAATAAATTGATTGAGAACGTTCTAAATCATGTGAGTGATATTAGTGAGTTGAGGAGTGACGTCAGCGAAGCTGATGTCACCCTTTCTAAAAATCATATCTCCCTTTAAAATCTTACGGACTATGTACTTATTTACAGCTTGTCCTTCCTCGTACAAATTGTCTATATTCTCAACGAGTATGGTGACCACTACTCTTAGATTCTGTTTATGCTTTCCATCAGGCAGAGTACAGTCACTTTTGCAGACTTATATAAAAAAGGTGACGTGTAAGATGTTTCTTCTCTCTATATAAATATACTAGCTTTTACCCGCGGTTCCGCTCGCATGTCTGTTGGTCATCGCGATAAAAAGTTATCTATGTCCATCCTCAGAAACAAAGTACCAAATTTCATTGAAATCGTCGTGAGAGCGTGACAGACACAGTTCCTTTGGAATTTAATAATATTAAGTATAGAATACTCAGAAAATTAACTAACACAAGGTTTTATCGAAATTTAACCTTAAAACAGTAGATATAAGAATCAAACTCACCCAGCCTCATTCAATATCACTTGTTGATCACTGTACAAACTTATTTCTGGAGGCGGTAGAATTTCGTCTTCGGCTATTTCCGTGGTCCCTTCGGGTGTTATCGTGACTTGTTCGGTAATGTTCGGCGTCGCTTCGGTGGGTAGCAAGGGAGCTGCTCGACGTTGAAGGCGGCAGACGCTCAAAGATATCATGTGGGGAGCCATTGGGGGGGTTACTTCGAACCCATCTTGAAGCTAAAACCACGTAGCACAAAGTTAAAAATGTAGTGGAAAGATCTTATTTAGTCTTTTTTTTTTAAGTTAGTAAATTACCAACATCCATACTATCGTTCATCTCTTTTAATGCCCCTTATGGGTGAAATTTCCAAAAATATTTTTTTTATGGAATTTGGAGGCAAACAAGCATACGTATCGCCTGATGGTAAGCGATTACCACCCGTAAACACCCAGAACAGTCACAAGTGTGTTGCCTTTTTACGCAATTAAGCGAACGTGTATGGAATTTTGAACAGGTAAAGTTTATATGGAGGAGAAGTGCAGAAAGATAATATATTTTTTATACTTACGTTTAAAAAAGAAAGTTGGTCCAATTTCGACCACTGGGCGAACACTGGAATATACATAGGTAATATGGAATACTAAAAAATAAAGGAGCTTACCAATCTATGACCTAAGTAGAAGCCTGCTTCTTCTGTGGTCACTATTGGCATATTAGTTAGCGATACGTGAAACCTGAAACACAAAATATGATACGAGTATTAGTTGCATACACTAGCACTGCTCCACCATGGTTAAAATCAATATTACACATATCACACACTAGCTTTTGCACGCGGCTTCGCTCACGCAGACTTTCATCCCTGATTTATCCCATTAGGGATGAAATTTCCAAAATTCCTTTCTTAGTGCTCACTTACGTTATATAAAGAACCTACATGCAAAATTTTAGGATTCTAGGTTCAGCGGTTTGTGCTGTGCGTTGATCTCTGGGTATGTCAGTCAGTCACCTTCCTCTTTGTACCCGACTACGGCAAAGCCAAAGGAGGGTTATGATTTTGACAGGCTATGTATGTATGTATGTTCATTTGTTCCCTCGTAGCTCTTTAACTACTCATTAGAACTGGATAAATGAGGTGTCGTTAGAAGCGTTATGATTGTCTTCTGGTTATGGGCTATATGACGTGTCACTGAATGTAATGTGGCGCCCTCTAACCGACATAAAGTAATGAATTTAAAAAAAAATAGATAAATATGTCGTGTTTGGTATCATTTAAAAGGGCGTCACTTGTACATTTCAAAAATATATATATTATTAGCATTTTCTTGTGACTTTGTCCGTATTCATTCGATAATTGTGATATTTCTATGGTATCTATTTAAAATATAATACTTTGCAAAGAAATTAATATTATAGAGGCACCAAAACATTTTAAATAAAAAAAAAGGTAAAAACTAAAACCCAACTACGACAAAAAAGGGCGCTGAAAAAAGCATAAAACAAGTTTTAAAAGCCGTAGTCACGCGTTGTTAAAGTGTTATGGACTATGGTACATTACACTACATGGACTACGGCTTTTAAAACTTAATAATGTACCATAGTCCAAAACACTTTAACAACGCGTGATTACGGCTTTTGAAACTTGTTTCATGCTTTTTATATATATAGATACATATTATCACGGCTATTTTCAAAAGAATAGCCCTCTGGCTCTATATATGTCTCTACATATGATCATCAATTTCGCTTCTTCCACATTCAACAATCTTGTCGCCTGCATCCATGCTTGTCGGTTCCTGCTCCTTATCACACCGCCCTTTTCAAAACATCACTGATTTGTTTTTTCATGGATTTGGGGTTAAGCGAGCAGACGTATCACCTGATGGTAAGCGATTACCACCGCCCATGGACACCCGCAACACCAGAGGCGTCAGAAGTGCGTTGCCAGTATTTCGGGGATGGGGACGGGGAGAGTTGGGGATGCGGAAAGGGTTGGGGTTGCCTCCGGTATCCTCACTCACTCGGTGAAACACAGCGCAAGCGCTATTTCACACCGGTTTTCTATGAGGTATCACTCCGGTCGAGCCGGCCCATTCATGCCGAAACGTGGCTCTCCCACGGTAAAATTTGATTTTCGATAAATATTCTTCATGAATGACCTATTGCGAAACACCCACACGCGAACGTCCTCTAATTCCTTTCCGGAGTCTTTTATCATTCATCCTCTCTAGTGGCCATATTAAGTAAAGTGATTGAGTTAAATCCATTACCTTACTAATAACTGTTTTCGTAAAACATATTAATCTTACCGATCTCTGACTATAGTAATCTTGAAAGTGGCTCTGAAGTGAGGCTCATCCAGACAAGGGAACGCAGAACGCGCGTGTGTCAGCCAGAACCGGGAAACCGCGCAACGACTGTCAAGTAAACAACGATCATTAGTGCAATCTATTTCTAATTATAATAGGGTAGATGACTGTATCTATACAAATAAATGAAATTGGAGTGTCTGTTTGTAATATTAAAATAACAGCTTTTTAATCAATGCATATGTATATATACACGATACATGTACCAAAAATGTAGTTAAAAATCTGTCTGTCTGTCTGTCTGTTTGTTCCGGTTAATCTCTGGAACGGCTGGACGGATTTTGACGGGACTTTCAGTGGCAGGTAGCTGATGATCCGGGGAGTAACTTAGGCTACTTTTTTTAGACTAACTTTGTCGCGCGGCGCTACTCGCGGTACAACAATAACCGCGGGTAACACCGCGGGGTTCAGCTGGTCGTAAATAAATACCGATGTATCCTTCATTAAAACGTAGGTATATTACAAAATATCTCGGAAAATAAAATTTTTACAGCTTTTCATTTCAATTACAAACTAAATACTAATCAAATAAACATCGAAATATAGCTCAATTGAGTAATCTAAAACAGTGACGTCACAAGTTTGTATTTAGTACATTTTTCATACAAAGTGATCGTTTTGACAGATGATACAAAGTAACTAATTTGACTTATGTGACATCTATTCATTGCGAACGCCAGACAATACAACAATGCAGCATGGTGACACACACCATGCTGCATTGTTGCATTGTCTGTGTGATCCGCACATAGAGTTAATAAGAATAGAGAAGGTGAGAGCGGCTAACTTTCTCTCTCTATTGACGCATGCGCAGTAGCATGCCTTCAAAAGTAGAGGAAGAGCGTCTATTATACTCACTCATAGAGATATACTCTATGGTTATACCTACTTACTTTTACACAGCTTGTTTTCATACATATAGTTCAGAAGGTTATATGTTTTTTATTATGAATACAATTTGTTATTTTATTCACTGTGAATCAAATGGTACAAAATGAGGAAATATAGGATTCTCGTTGTTTAGAATTACATTTCCTATGAGACTGCATTAGTTTAAAATTGTAAAAAAAGGTCGTAAAAATTTATATATTTTCACGAAACTTCACAAATGTAAGTCAGCTATCGAACGTACACGATTAAAATTCAATTATGGGCATTGTTATTTATAAATATTACTTGATGTTTGAGATCTCATTTTAAGGGCGCGAGTTAAGGAATGTCACCAACGACGTCACACGACAGCACGAATGCTCACAATTGTGGTTGGTCTTCTGTGAGTCTTCTATGAGGCCTTGTCACTACAGTTGAAATAATATTTGTAACTTCTTTAAGCTTAACTTACTGTCTATGAGTTCCAGTCAAGAAGAATCCTCGGAGTTTCTCACTCCTCTCGAGTTTAGTGATGAACCGAAGACTGAGTGTGTAGTTGTATTTGCGTCGAAGTTTCTCCTGTAATAGCACACAGGTGATGAAATATTAGTCTTAAGTACAGATTCTAATACAAGGACAACTTCAGAATCTTTCTCTGAGCCCTTTTTCTCGAACTAGTTTTGGGTTGGGTTTACGTCTACAATGATTTTTTTACGCAGAGCAGGCACTATCAACTCATCACCTTCATCACTGGGTGATATTACAGTTCTGTAGAAAGTACATTCTATGATATAGAAATCTCTTTATTGTGCACCAGATAACTAAAACTTAATACTAGCTCTTATCGCTCAAAAGTAATCTCTTGCAGACGATCATGAGGTGGAAATAATAATAAAAAATATCAAGAAAATGTATGTATAGGATAGTGGTATGTATAGGATAGTGGCTGGTGAATTAGATTAAAAAGATTTAGGGCTTTAAGTAGCTGTAATGATCGGGACCGACGATTACACGTGCCTGAAGCACGGAAAACGGTTGCTTCAAAATCTTAGTTCAAATCTGTTTGACGCTTTTGATTGAGCTTTGCATAATCAAATTAGTAAATAGATACTTTAGTCTTGAATAACAGAGATATTATTTAGTTTATTTTCTGCCTTAATAATATATTAATACAATTCACGATTAAAATGCAACATAGAAAGGTTCTGAATTTCTCTATCATTACGAAGTGTCACAGGGATTCTTGTCCAGTAACCTACCATGCCGAAAATACGTAAATAACTGAGTCCTGATATCTTTAAAACAAAACTTTTATAAGTTCAATCCTAAATTACTTTGATAACTGACTTTCGTATGTACACACACTAAATTCAAGGTAGTAGAGCCACGCTGATTTCAGCACGAATGGGCCGGCTCGACCGGGGCGGTACTACCCTCGCACAGAAAATCAACGTAAAGTGACAGCGATCATGCTGTCGTGTTTCGTTGGTGAGTGCGAGACCGGAGGCCCAATGATGCGAAAGCATCACTGGCCCGCCATGGTGTGGGTCACCATGCTGCATTGTTGCATTGTCTGCATTCGCAGTATGGTGACCACCACTTTTGGATTCTACTCAAGCTTTCCATCAAGCAGAGTAGAGTCATTATGGAAGGGTCAAACATAAAAAAAAAAAAAACAAAAAATAAAATAAAAAATACAATGAAATGTGATGAAATAAATAAAAATTTACATCTAAAGCAAATTCAAAATGAATTTCTATATTGGATTCATTTTCCAATAACTATCAGTAACTTATTCGTCTCTTACGACACTTACGGGATAAATAGCTGTGGTGACACTAAGTATTATTAATCCTTGGCCACACGGACCTTCGTTATAATTACCTTGAATTCTATATAGGTCTGGTCTGCTTGAGGATAGTCCAAAGCCTTGTTCAGCTTCGGTCCGAGGGAACCCCCGGACTTGAAAAGAGCTCGTTCCGTTATATTCATATCTCGTACGTTTAAAACAACGAAGGCTGTGTCTCGGTCTACTTTGAAATCTATCGAGACCTCACCTATTGAAATAGAAGTAGCGTTAAATAATATGTTCAAGTTCTCCTAGTGATAGTTAAAAATAGTATGTTTTAGTAAAACCAGGCTTATTAGTATACTAGCTGAACCCCGCGGTGTTACCCGCGGTTATTGTTGTAAAGCGAGTAACGCCGCGCGACAAAGTTAGTCTAAAAAAAGTAGCCTAAGTTACTCCCCGGATCATCAGCTACCTGCCAGTGAAAGTCCCGTCAAAATCCGTCCAGCCGTTACAGAGATTACCCGGAACAAACAGACAGACAGACAGACAGACAGACAGACAGGCAGACAGGCAGACAGACAGACAGACAAAAAAAAAATAACTACATTTTTCTTATATGTACCGTGTATACATACATATGCATTTAGTTAAAAGCGGTTATTTTAATATTACAAACAGACATTCCAATTTTATTTATTTGTATAGAGTATAGATGTATAGATTTCAACATCGTATGTATTGTATTTCTAAGTACATTTTGTATCTATGGGAATGATCTTTATGAAAATGTGGAAGTAATTCACACTGAAATCTAACTTCAAATTGAACGGAACTGGCTCTTATGCTATGACTAATAAACTCGTATATTTTTTGTAAATGCAAACATCTATACTAATATTATAAACGCGAAAGTTTGTAAGTATGGATGGATGGATGTTACTCTTTCACGCAAAAACTACTGAACGAATTTGGATGAAACTTTACAGTAATATAATAGAGTATATACATCAGAATAACACATAGGCTATAAGCAGCGGACAACAACTACTACTATATATAACTAGCTGACCCACGCAACCTCGTTTGCGCCTTATATTGCCCGTAGCGTGAAAATTTCCCCCGTTTTTGAAACATTCTTCATTGTTGCTCCGCTCCTATTAGTAGTAGCGTGATGATATATATCCTATAGCCTTCCTCGATAAATGGACTATCCAACACTGAAAGAATTTTTCAAATCGGACCAGCGGTTCCTGAGATTAGCGTGTTCAAACAAACAAACAAACTCTTCAGCTTTATATATTAGTATAGATATGCCAAACTCCGAAACATATAAATGCATAGATTATAGAAATTACGATTCCCTAAATAGAGACAGACACAACAGTTGCATACGCTACCGCTGCGTCCTGAAGCAGTCAAGATTATTAATGAATTATCTTCAACAGTTATCGTTAAAGATTCAGTACACATTTAATTTTGTTCACCATTATCTATACTAATATATAAAGCTGAAGAGTTTGTTTGTTTGAACGCGCTAATCTCAGGAATCGCTGGTCCCATTTGAAAAATTATTTAAGTGTTGTATAGTACATTTATCGAGGAAGGCTATAGGTTATATATCATCACGCTAAATCCAATAGGAGCGGAGCACCAATGAAAAATGTTTTAAAAACGGGGGAAAATTATCACGCTACGGGCTGTAGGAGACGCAAACGAGGTTGCGTGGGTCTGCTAGTCTAATATATATGAAAATGATGAAAACTAAAAGGCCCTTAATAGTCCAGGCCTTTCTTTAGAAAGAAGGTTTCGGTCTTGAAATAAATCGAATTCTTACCTCTTAATTCACCAGTTGTCAAATTCGGATGCAGCCATAGACTGTAATGTTTTGGTATGATGAAGGTTGGCAGACGAGCTCCACGCCATGGGAATACTGCACCGTTACTCGCTATCCGTTCCCTTAAACAATTCATTATCATGAATGGACTAGAAATATTTGCTTTTCAACTTTCGCGTTCCATGATATATTAATAATTATTTTTACGGGAATTAACGCGATCACTTATTAAAAGGTATTACATACCTCTGATTTGCCTGACGTTTCGATCAGGTTGCACACGTAAAAATAATTATTAATATAGAAATATTTGTTGGTGATTAGACTTAACAAGTTGCAAAAAATGACTCCTATCTTAAGATTACTCTTTAACCCGTAACTTGATGTACTTAAACGTGAAATATCAGTTTAATTTGTATCTCATACCTCTTTTAATTCATTCATCTGCTGTGTAAGAAAAAGTGTAGGGACAACATGACTACACAATATAGTGAGTCAGCATATGTGTAAATAAGAGTGAACAGACTTTACATCTTTAATTTATATACCTTGCACAAAGGGCACTACAAGGACATGCGTAACATCGAGGTTTTACATACCGCCAATTATTTATTAATACTTTCTGCAAAAACCATAGGCATTTTTTTCAGTCGAACTTTGGGTGTTGCATTAGTAGGAAACAAAGTAAATTAAAACATACAAGTACAATTTCAACAAACATAAAACCGACTTCAAGGTTCGACTTGATTTCTCTTGCGATGCCATCATCAGATATTAATGTCCTTATCATGGTACCACCGTTAGGACATCTCCTTTCTATTAAAGAAAGAATCGTCAAAATCGGTTCATAAACGACGATTTTTTGAAGTCGGTTAAAAAGACACAAATTTGAAACAAGCTTGTCTTAGTAAATGTTGTCTTACTTGTTAGTAGCAGCAACGCTAGCTTCGGAATCAGTAGGAGGTTGTCCAGGAATAAGTGTTGCTTCTCCTGCACATGGACAATCTACAAAAAAGATAACAGGGTCAAATTAAATTCATCGCTACAATCGTTTCGATTCTTTAAATCTTTCTCTTCTTTCTTTCTCTAATTGCTCTTTTATCAATCTACATACACATAAACCAATTGTGCTCATAACAAATATTGATAAATTTGATATTCCATCAGCAAAGGTATACAGTGCACAGGTCGTGACAATGCATTCTCTACAATGATTTCCTGTGACGGTTACTATTTGATAAAGATTCAGCAATTTAAAGAAAACAAATTAGTGGTTATTCATTCCTTCGTAAAACTGAGATAGCAGGAGATCATACAAATTAAAGGGACCTAGAATACACCCCTGAGATACTACCAAAAATCTGTGTTTCAAGGATTGATTTAAATTCATTATTACTGTTAAACTGTTGAAAGGTTTGTTCTTTCTTACCTGAGTTAGGTGCTGCATAAACCACTAACAGTGCTGTAGCAAACATTGCAGAGAAGACCAACGCAGCAAGACATAAAGCACGCCGTTGAGAACATACTGCAACGGGTGCGTCTCGAAGTTCACGAGCTTCGCGCGCTTTATCTGAATCTATAAATTAAAGAGAGAATGAGTATGCAGTTTGAATAGTTCGTGTACAAAATTAGTACTTTTAAAGAATTTGAATAGGCTATTACAGAATTTAAACCAAAATCTGCCCGGCATAATTCTATAGTAGTTTGATGTTTAGAAATCAAACGCTTACCACAAATCTAAATACAAAGTTAGCCACATTCCAAAGACAACCACGTTTCCTCATCATAAATCAACTATTATCATCATCGCCCACAGCCTATCACAGGCCAATGCTGGACAAAAGGCTTTAGTTAGAAAAGGGATTTTGGTCAAAGTAACTACTCTGCCTGATGTTAAGCACATAGAATTCAAGAGTAATGGCCAACAAACTCATTGTGAATGTAGACAATGCATCATGGTGACCCACAGTATTGTGGTATATTTAGATTGTTTTGCATCATTGGACCTCCGGTCTCGCACTCACCAACGAAGTTATTTTTTAGTTTGAAACTAGATGGCGTTTTGTGTCAGATACCCGAAATATTTATTAATCATTCATTATTTACATTTCTGATCATTTCTGACTGGGTTGATAACAATTTTTCCTTTCTTTTGACTTAGTAGGCGAAATGACTGGATGAGTATAGTTATTCTGATGAACACTCAGAGACTAGGAACAAATAGGAACGTCAGTACTGTAAGGAACACGGGCCGCAGTACGTTTAATGAATCTGCGCGCTTACTTAAAAGATTACGCTATGCTTAATAAAGGTGGCAACAGCTTGCATACTATTTACCTTTCATGTAATACTAACACTACTGTACCTGAAAATCTGACTTTTAAAAAGAGAGGCCATATTTTTCAAGCATTCTTCTTACAAGGCTCTACGCATTTTGGAAACTGGAATTTATAGATCGACACAAGCAGGCAGTAGATTTTGGTGTTTTCACCTAATTGACTGCCTCGTTGGTCTAGCGGTTGGCGTGTGTGACTGCTGCTCATGAGGTCTCGGGTTCGATTCCCAGGTCGAACGAAATGTTTGTATGATCTACAAATATTGGTTTCGGAGTTTGGGTGTTTTCTATGTATAGTACGTATGTACTTACAAAAAAAAAGTATATATGTATTTATATCAGTTGTCTAGTACCCATAACACAAGCTCTGCTTAGCTTGGGATAGATGGCTTTGTGTGTTAGAAGTCCGAAATATTTATTATTTATTATTATTAAATTTACCAATCCAGTACATGCTATGGCGTATGTTTGTGTCGATCTATAATTTCTAACTATAGCTTCATTTTAAAGTTTTATATGTAGCTTAGTTTCTTAATTGAATAAATCACTTTGAATTTGAAAGGACGCTAAAGGTATGATTGCGCACTGGCGCTTCACAGGCTATAGACGCCTCTGTGAACACACTGGTGAGTGGTGGTTATCACTTACCATCAGGTAGACAGTCTACTAGTTTGAACTTAATACCATAAAAACTATAGTCTTAAAACTCACCTGCCAGAAAAGCTACATCGTCTAGATCTTGGTCCACCATGTTACGCCAGGCAGCTGCTATAAAAAATAATATGTTAACCACACACTCCATACAACTATACTATAAACTAGCTGACCCACGCAACCTCGTTTGCGCCTTATATTGCCCGTAGCGTGAAAATTTCCCCCGTTTTCGAAACATTCTTCTTTGTTGCTCCGCTCCTATTAGTAGTAGCGTGATGATATATACCCTATAGCCTTCCTCGATAAATGGACTATCCAACACCGAAAGAATTTTTCAAATCAGACCAGCGATTCCTGAGATTAGCGTGTTCAAACAAACAAACAAACAAACTCTTCAGCTTTATATATTAGTAACTAGCTGACCCACGCAACTTCGTTTGCGCCTTATATTGCCCGTAGCGTGAAAATTTCCCGCGTTTTTGAAACATTCTTCATTGTTGCTCCGCTCCTATTAGTAGTAGCGTGATGATATATACCCTATAGCCTTCCTCGATAAATGGACTATCCAACACCGAAAGAATTTTTCAAATCGGACCAGCGGTTCCTGAGATTAGCGTGTTCAAACAAACAAACAAACAAACTCTTCAGATTTATATATTAGTAATAGAATATAGATTTGAAAGTAACTGTCTGTCTGTCTGGTACACTTTCACGGTTAAACCGATACACTGATTCCAATGTAATGTTGGGATGGAGATACTTTGATTCTTGAAGAAGGACTTAGGCTTTCTTCTATAGGCATCTTCACCGCGATAACTATATTACACGTGGGCGGAACCGCAATCAAAAGCTAGTAATATTATAAATTCGAAATTAAGTTTGTTTGTAATGCTTTCACGGATAAACGGGAATTCAAGCTTATTATAAAAAAAAAAAAAACATCAACATCCGAAAGTTCTGAGGGAACAAACATAAAAAATACAATCGTATCCTTTCCGAGAACCTTATCCTTTTTAAAGTCGGTTAAAAAGGAAAATATTTTAAATCGATTCATTATTGATGGAATTCTGAGGTTATAAATATAATAACGTGTGCGTCTTGGGACGCCCGACTTGGTCACTTATACGGGTACACAAAAAAACATGGAACTCGCGTCATCGTCACCGAACGCGATACAGTTCACAAGTTACTTAGTTTTCATTTCTATCGGCAGTTCCCAAAAGATTGCCCCTCACTTTTTAGGGTTCCGTACTTCAAAAGAAAAAAACGGAACCCTTATAGGATCACGTTGTTGTCCGTCTGTCTGTCAAGACCCTTTTTCTCAGGAACGCATGTAGGTATCAAGCTGAAATTCATATCAAATACTCAAGTCTACTGTCCCTTGGAGCTGTGAAAAAATCAAACTTCTAAGCCAACGCAATCAATAGATTCAGCCGTTTATGCTGCAAATTTTCGACATTCGGAAGGGAATCAAAACAAAGTACTTTCCGTGAACTCAGAATCTTGAAATTTGGTACGAAACAACGTCATATGGCACGGATAAAAGAAAAATTGCGAAAAGCATACATTTTTAATTACATCAAACAATATACCTACAGGTTTGTACGGAACCCTCGGTGCGCGAGACCAACTCGCACTGGATCGGTTTTTTTATGAGAACTCTCCTTCTGACCTATCATTTCATTTACTAACTTTTAAACTTTCGCGTTCCATGATATATTAACAATTATTTTTACGGGAATTAACGTCAGCCTGTAACCACGGCCAGTGCAACCTGGTCGAAACCTCAGGCAAATCAGAGGTATTTTTAATAAGTGATCGCGTTTTTAAAATTCCCGTACAAAAATTGTTAATATCATTTCATCTATACTTCTATACTAATATATAAAGCTGAAGAGTTTGTTTGTTTGTTTGTTTGAACATGCTAATCTCAGGAACCACTGGTCCGATTTGAAAAATTCTTTTAGTGTTAGATAGGCCATTTATCGAGGAAGGCTATAGGCTTTATATCAACACGCTAGGACCAATAGGAGCGGAGCACCAATGAAAAATGTTTCGAAAACGGGGGAAAATTATCACGCTACGGGCAATAGAAGACGCAAACGAGGTTGCGTGGGTCAGCTAGTTTGTCATATGTAAGTAGACAATACCACTCACCCTTAGCAGAACCGTTCCTATCCGGCTTATATTTGCCAACTGGCTCCATTTGAATGCCGTCCATTTCACGCAGAACACGGCATGCCGAACATCACCTGTGGATATTCAAGACAAGATTAATAAATGATTGATTAAATATACATTGTATTATTACGGTTTTCTATCATTATTAAGATGGAGTACCTACACACTATTCTCGCTATAAAATAATATATCCCACAAAAAACATTTTCATGTAAAATATTGCCAAGACGACTGCATATGGCTTACCCTGTGAGAAAGATATCAGATCTCATGTAGAGCCAAGCTTTTGAATCTACACACCCTAACTCTACCAACTTTAACTTCATAAACTCTACATCTCAGTAAAAATGTATTTTATTTACATTATTTACATTTATATTATTTACATAAAAGAGCTTTCTAGCACTTCCGAAGCACTCTTAACAGTTTTGAAGCTCATCACATCATCATTCACGTGTATTTAAGACTAGCTGAACCCCGCGGTGTTACCCGCGGTTATTGTTGTACCGCGAGTAACGCCGCGGGGAGAAGTTAGTCTAAAAAAAGTAGCCTAAGTTACTCCCTCGATCATCAGCTACCTGCCAGTGAAAGTCCCGTCAAAATCCGTCCCGCCGTTCCAGAGATTACCTGGAACAAACAGACAGACAGACAGACAAAAAAAAATTTAACTACATTTTTGGCATATGTACCGTGTATATATACATATGCATCCAAACAACTCATAACGTTCTGGTAAATATCAAAAGAGAATTTTAATAAACTTTTATTTTAACAGTCCGGAATGACGCAGTAATTAAAACACCATTTTTTCAAGGCTTTTCGTAGTGGCTGATGCCTATCTACCCCAAAATCAAATTTAACAAGAGAAAACAATCAATCAATGAAAAAATTCGACTTCTGTCCATAAAGTCAATATAGACTTGAATCGATGAATTTGTCTATGACGTAGTGACAAAAAAAATAACAGGTAAAATTAATTGTGTTGTTAATCGGTTTAAGAAAGGTGTTAGATACGATTTATCCTAATTTAAACACCACTTTTTCAAAGCTTTTTATAGTGGCTGATGCGTATCCTCCCCAAAATCAACTTTAACAAGAGAAAACAATCAATCAATGAAAAAATTCGACTTCTGTCCATAAAGTCAATATAGACCTGAATCGATGAATTTGTCTATGACGTAGTGACAAAAAAAAATAACAGGTAAAATTAATTGCGTTGTTTATCGGTTTAAGAAAGGCGTTAGATACGATTTATCCTAAGTTTATTTGAAAAATTATATAATGTTACATTACAACATCCATAAACATAATACTGTCGTGTCTTTTGATTTGAAATTTAACCTATTATTAACAGATTTCTAGAAGGTTCTATCCTTAGACCATCTTATTTATTTAAACAGCTCGAATCCTCAGAAATGATAAAACTAAAGGCATGCAAAACAATAAAGAAAAGTTTACATAGGAACAAAGAATTCGCATTTTAAAACAAAAAACTAACAACAATATTAAATTCCCCACGAGAAAAAACTTTCATTAAAAGGATAATGAGGCACTGGTATACGCTCATTCAGCCTCCCTCCGAGTTCAGGATAATAATACCGCCGCCATTACTGAGCACATTTTCCCGCGCTTTCACAAGTTACGGAGAGTAGGTACCCTCCTGCCCTATTGAAACGGGCTTGTCTATGGAAATTCATATTGTTGTCTACGGTGAAGCTTTTCTTGTGATATGATGACACAAGTGTATGAATATGGGTGAACGAATATGCACAATGGAAAGTCGTATTTTCCCTGTACCGAAATACAATGGACATAAATAAATGTACTTTATGTGATTTACGGTAAGATTTTATTATTTGAAGTGGCACTTCGGTGCTGAAGAATTCGCTTCGGTGTTCGCCGCGGGACAAAGTTAGTCTTAAACAAAGTAGCCTCAGTTACTCCCTGGACCATTAGCTACCTGCCAGTGAAAGTCCCGTCAAAATCGGTCCAGGCCTTCCAGAGATTACCCGGAACAAACAGACAGACAGTCAGACAGAGAAAAAATTTTTTAACTACAATTTTGGTATACGTACTAAGTAAACATACATATGCATTAAATAAAAAGTGGTAATTTTGTTATTACAAACAGACACTCCGATTTAATTATTTGTATATATACAGTCATCTACCCTACCCTATAACTCACCATTTCGGATCTGCCGGGTTCCAATATCCGTACTGACTAGACAGGAAATTACGAATATATCGAGAGTTCGTACCGGCGGGCGATTTCACGTAAAATCACTAGTTAAAAATTTAATGACAAAAACATTTATAGATATACTAGCTGTTCCGCGGCTCCACACGCGTATATGTCGATTGTGGCGGGTAATAGTAGCTTATGTGTTATTCTGATGTGTAAGCTATATTGTCCGTCCTTTGTACACTACATTTCACATTTTATGTACTCTTGTAACAATGTACTATAATGGTGTACAAATAAAGAGTTTTCTATTCTATTGTATTCTATATTGCTGTAAAGTTTCATCTAAATCCGTTCAGGAGTTTTTGCGTGAAATGTAATAAACACACACACACAGATCCTTACAAACTTTCGCATTTATAATATTAGTAGGTAGGATTATATTATACCAGTTATTGCCCGCGGCTCCGCCCGTGTATATGTCGGTTATCGCGGCAAATAAAAGCTATATTACTGTAAAGTTTTATCCAAATCCGTTCTGTAGTTATTTGGTGAAAGAATAACAGACACCCATCCATCCATACTTACAAACTTACGCGTTTATAATATTAAGTATAGATATTACAATAGTAAGTACTATACTAAAGTATGAAAGTAATATGGCCTGGTAGGTATCAAATTTTACATTAGATCGGAAAATACAAATATCTATACAACTAAATAAAATTGGAGTGTCTGTTTGTAATATTAAAATAACAGCTTTTTACCAAATGCATATGTAAAAAATTTTTTGTCTGTCTGTCTGTCTGTTTGTTCCGGGTAATCTCTGGAACGGCTGGACGGATTTTGACGGGACTTTCACTGGCAGGTAGCTGATGATCCGGGGAGTAACTTAGGCTACTTCTTTTAGACTAACTTCGTCCCGCGGCGTTACTCGCGGTACGACGATAACCGCGGGTAACACCGCGGGGTTCAGCTAGTCTATATCTATAGTTGTTTAAGCGATCACCACGCCGCTTTCTATTGCGCCAAGTTTTGCATTCCCACATGGAACAATACTTTAAGAACTGTTATACTCATTGCGAATGCAGACAATACAACATACAGCATGGTGACCCACACTGAGGCGGCATAGTAAGATGCTTCATGCATCTTCATTTAGTTGTATTTTTATCAACAACCCATAATTTCCCACAGCTGGATTCGGGTCTACTCTAAGAAGAGGGTTAAGGCCATACGTCCCCACGCTGGCCGAGTGCGGGTAGGGGACTGGCAAGACAACGTTGCACTACGTAATCTTGATGTTTTTAAGCCGCCCAAAGGTCTCCAACTAAGCTTCACGACTGTTATCCTATGATAACAAACGGGACCTCCAAATCACGAAGACGCTCATGGTGTAATGCCACCAGCGGTCACCCATCCGGGTCCTGACCGCGCCATCGTTACTTACCCTCGGTGACTGTTCCTAATCACTGAGTACAACTAGGCTATGGGCGCCTTTAGTTGTATTTAAATGCTATTGATACCGGTTCCATCTTGACCTAAAACGATTCCCTAACGAGTTTAATTTAGGTAGCACTCAACGTACTTCACTCGATTGAGTTGGAGAGCTGTGGAGTGATCATTGAACGTAAATTTAATCCTGTGGGGTGGCTTTAACTCATTGTAAACAAGGATCTATTATTCTTTAACAATAAGTACCTGGATAACCAAGTTTAGGTTTGTACTTTTTTTGGTATTAATATCTATACTAATACTAGCCGACCCACGCAACCTCGTTTGCGCCTTATATTGCCCGTAGCGTGAAATTTCCCCCGTTTTTGAAACATTTTTCATTGGTGCTCCTCTCCTATTAGTAGTAGCGTGATTATATATACCCTATAGCCTTCCTCGATAAATGGGCTATCTAACATTGAAAGAATTTTTCAAATCGGACCAGTAGTTCCTGAGATTAGCGTGTTCAAACAAACAAACAAACAAACTCTTCAGCTTTATATATTAGTACTAGCTGTTGCCCGCGGCTTTGCCCGCGTGGAAGTTTGTTATATGTATTTAATTAAAACTGTGTAAAAGTATGTATCAGTAATTTATTCATGTTTTAAACCTATTTATTTATTTTTGATCAATAGCCCATTTAAAAGAACTTTCTTACAAACATTCGACCCATATTTCATCCCCTTTAGGAACAGAATTTGCGTAAATGCTGATAAATCAGGCTGCTAAATTAAAAAATTATGGACTTTTAAACTAATATATGAAATGCCAATGCCTATGTATTTCTCCCCTTAGGGGTAAGATTTCTAGAAACGTTTAAATATGTATCTACTCGTTTTTAATAAGTAACCCAAAGATAATATTTTATGTTTCTAACTCAACAAATGACAGACTTCCATGCAATCTTGCAACCCCTAATTCACCCCCTTAGGGGTATAATATCCAGAAACGCTTTAACGGGTGTCTACTCATTTTTAATCAGTAGCTCAAAAATATAGTTCAATGTTGCTTACTTAATTTTTTTTCATCATCATTTCATACAAACTTTCAACCCTATTTCACCCCCTTAGGGATATAATACCAAGAAACGCTTAAATACGTATTAATTCATTTTTAGTCCTTAGCATATGAATAAAGTTACATGATTCTAACTTAAAAAATGGCGAACTTCCATACAAACTTTCAACCCCTATTTCACCCCTTAGGGGTAGAATATTCAGAAACGCTCAAATACGTCTCTACTCTTTTCAAATTAGTAACACATAAATAAAGTTTCATGTTTCAGACTTCAAAAATGACGGAGTGCCAGACTAACCTATGTACGAAATGTCAACCCCTATTTCACCCCTTAGGGGTTGAATATTCAAAAACGCTGAAATACGTGTTTACTCATTTTTAATCAGCAGCCCAAAAGTAAAGTTTCAGATTTCTAACTTAAAAAATGACAGACTTCCATACAAACTTTCAACCCCTATTTCAACCCCTTAGGGGTAGAAATTCCAAAATTCCTTTCTTAGTGCGTGTCTACTCAATAAAAGGATCCTACTCACCAAATTTCATAACCCTAACTATCATAGTTTACGCTCGGCGATGATGAATCAGTCAGTCAGTCAGTCAGTCAGTCAGGACTTACTATTTTATAAGTATAGATAGATATAAAGCTGAAGAGTTTGTATGTTTGAACTCGCTAATAAGGAACCGCGGGTCCGATTTGAAAAATTATTTCAGTGTTGGATAGTACATTTATCGAGGAAGGCTATAGGCTATATATCATCACGCTACGGGGTAAAATTATCACGCTACGGGCAATGGGAGACGCAAACGAGGTTGCGTGGGTCAACTAGTAGAATAATAAAATAGTAACTGGTCGCTGTCGGTAGGTATATGGAAATATATCAGAAAAACTATTAAAGGGTAACTTTATGAACGCAATAGAAACCGAAAACAATGATTTTTAAAATTTTTGTCTGTGCGTTTGTGCGCGCTAATCTCAGGATCGGCTTAACCGATTTGAATGCGGTTTCGGTTATGGTTTGCTTCACTTAACATTTTAGTGTTTTTTCATCTTATTCGTTTCATAAATAAAAAAGTTATGTCATTTTGAAGAATCACCGCGATAGCCAATATCCGATCTATATTAAGGTCGGAGCTGCAGGAAAAAGCTAGTATTTTATAAAAATTAATCTTAGATCGATTTATCGTCCATGGAACCCTCTGCATACTAAATTCCATTAAAATCATTGAAGCCATTTCCGAGATTCAGAGATTTTCCAGGTACTAAATCTTAAAATATGCTTTGAATATTTAGGATTTGTGTGGCCTGGGTAGGTACTAAGTTGCACACGAAACTGGTGACAAATTTAACAATGCATTCGTTGTTTTGAAATAAATAAGTGAAGTTCCTCAAATCACATTATTAACACATCTACACTTAACAGTCTTTACCAATCCTCTGGTGAACATAAGCTTCTCCTCAGAAAGGAGGTTTGATCTATTTTAGGAGTTGGGATAGAGTTTGTCTCAAGTTTCCTTCTCTTTAGTACGATTACTGTGAAATTTCTGTAGCCAAAAAAACATTTGCACATAAACAGTACGAAAATATCACTAAGTTCTAAAACAATTCTAAAAAATAACCTCAAATTCTGTATTACCTAAATAAGAGTTATATCTACACAGTTATATTGATTGTTTTTTTTTTTTTTTTAAATAAACAATAACGCTGAGTCAAACGTGATCGTAGAAGCACGAGTATTGATCAGGGTACAAGTTTGTAAACAAGTCCTTTGGTTTTGGAGGAAATTGTGTCAGATAAAACCAAACGTATCTGTCAGTTTTATATTACCACTTCCAGAACGGAAAATATGATCGAAACCAGAAAAATACTTACCTACATTGAGATATCTGTATGTATGTATGCAACAAAATCTTTTAACTTCATTTTCACCTACTTCTGGGAGTATGATTAACTTGAAAATTTACACGGGGTCAAGGGCTAATGACAATTTTATTGTATGTATTGTAGGTACGTGAAAAATAAAATCAAAAAACAAAGAGATTATTTTAGTTTATTAGGAAAACAAACAGATGCGAAATAGATAACAATAATATAATTTTTCAAAAAAAAAAAAATACTTTGAAAAACTAAACAAACACGCTTTAGTAAATATACCAACTAAAAAGTAGAAAATAAATTATAGTTAAAAAAAGTAAAAAAAAATACCAACAAAATTTTGAGAACCTCCTTTTGGAAGTCGGTTAAAAACACGCTTTAATGGTAATCGAACTAAAAAGTTGAAAATAATTTTAATGTAAAAAGCGTGGGTTGCTTTCTGAAAATATTTCAATAATGTCTCCCCACGGTTTCTACATTTAAATTATTTTATACTTT
The DNA here is from genome assembly GCA_905220595.1 of Spilosoma lubricipeda. NCBI lineage: Eukaryota > Metazoa > Arthropoda > Insecta > Lepidoptera > Erebidae > Spilosoma > Spilosoma lubricipeda. The sequence goes on along the minus strand of HG992303.1, from coordinate 4,228,221 downwards.
TATTTTTAGTTCGATTGCTATTAAATTTTTAGTTTTTTAAACTACAATTTATTTTTCTTTATTAAAAGGTAGTAAGGTAGGTAGTACCTAAACATAATAACGTCGGCATCTGAACCAAGAATGCCTACCTCTCCTAGTATTAAAAAAAATACAAATACCATATTGTAGAATTACAGAAATTATAAAATCATAACAATAATTATAGACCTAAAGAATTGTACAGAATAATTCCATTGATTTATTTGTTTACTTAAAATGCAACTCGATTAATAAAAGTAATATTTTTATACAATTAAGGGTATGATGAACAAGGCTATATAAACATATAATCTTATTTTCTAATTTAATACTACATCCGCCCCTTGTCCTTTAAGATAATAATCTGCTTTAACTTTAATGAAATAACACATCAATACATTTTGAGCACAAATTGGCGGCCATTTTGTTTATTTGTATTTTTTTTAAATAGGCTCCTGGGTCAGTCCTAACTTATTACGCGCTTTATCCAAACACTAAAAGAATCATGATGTCTACGTAATAACACAAAAATATACATACCGCTTTTCGCAATGGAATTTTCCAGAATATATTACACTTCAAACGCTTTATACACTTGAATGTTTACTTTTAAAATATTAGTTTATAATCCACAAACAAGATTCGAGATTTCCACACCACGTTTTCAACTCACGAGGTCGCGAAAAATAATGGAAGGAAAATCGATTGCCGGCGGAAACCTACAGCGAAAACAAGATGGCTATTCGTGAATTGACGGGGGTGCGAAAGAGTAAGCGTTTGTGTAGGTGTATGTGTAAAGATGTTAAAATAGAGATGTGTGTGTAGCATCCCCGTGAAACAGGGTTGGTTATAAAGCATTACTATTTGTTCGTAGTAGATTTGATCGAGTTCTAAGTGAAACATGTTTTCGACTTTTACTTTTGAAGTTCAGTGTAGTTATAGCTATGTAATAATTAATTATTTTTACCTATTCTTATAATAACATGAGGCTATAATTATGCCAAATAAAATATCTCCTTAGAAAAGAGGTTTTGTGCCACTACACCACGTTGTTCAGACGTGTTGGTATAAGGTTTATGTCAAGTGTTCCTTCTCTCTGCAGTGGGTTGTCCTGCGTCGTTTGCTCTAGTCGGATCTTACGACACACACGGATTGGATAGAAATGGTAATCCTTATCCATCAAAACACGGAGATGCGTTAATTTTGCGTCAATATGTCAGTGAAAATCCCGTTATAATCAGTCCATTATTTCAAGAAATTAATCGGAACAAACTAATAGACAGACAAAAAATTGCTTTTTTGATATTAATACTGTAAATACTTTTAGTGAGAAGCTGTTAATTTGATATTACAAATAGACACTTCAATTTTATTTATTTGCATAGTTTAGTATCGAGTGAGTATCGAACTAATGGTACCATACAAACTCCGTGAATGCACCGTGGATATGGATCACAGGGGCAGCAAGGGAGGGTTCGCACCCCAATGCACTTTGAACGCACTCAACCCGCTGAAGAGAAAACATTGAAACATGAAAATGTATAACAACACACAACCGTGTAATAAGTACTTTCATTTTCCTTTTTTGTGACCTAATTGTACTTAAATACAAACTAGCTATTATTGCCCTTTTGAATTTTTATATTTTTCGACATCTAAAACACAACGCCATCTAGTCCCTAATTAAATACTTTTTTTTTGTAAATAAATACATACTATTATTAGAAAATTCTCAAACTCACCATCTTCCTAGCCTTTATTCGATGGCGAGTTTTTCTATATTATTCCCAAGATGTGGGGTCAGCTAATAGGTCAACCGGTTTTACCTGAATATCAGTTTTTACACGGAGCGACTGACATCGGACCTGAGGGTGAACTGAATTCGAAGGTTGAACTAGTTGTCAGTATATTTGAGGGCATTGACTTTCCAATTACGATTGCCATAGATGTTCATGACAACCGGGACCGACGGCAAAACGTGCTCTCCGAGTCACGGGCGGGAAACACCGCATCTTCCATACTCCGGGCTGCTATTAAGAATTTCTTGTAAGAAAAATCCAACAGCAGTGCGACCCAGGAATCGAACCTGAGACCTCTTGATCAGCAGTCGCTTACGCTAATCACTAGACCAACAAATATTTTCAGATAATACAGAGTATGTATTACAAACATTTGGATCGACCCGGGAATCGATTCCGAGACATCAAGCACGGCAGTCACATACACGCTATTGGGCCACCGAGGCAGTTATTTCTTACTAGCTGGGCCTGCGGTGTTACCTGCGGGTGCTGTTCTAATTTGAAAGTTATTTTTATCTATAAAGCAGCTAAAATCCTCATATACGAGTATATTATTTTAGGGCAGCAAACCCACGTCACAAACCTTTTGTTTTCGGGACCATTAATATTGCAGAAGGTTATCTGACCTAAATAAATTACAAGTTTATTTTGGCTTGGCGCACATCGATTTGACCGCCATCTTGGAAACGATTATTTTATTTGTTACTAGCTGAGCCCCGCGGTGTTACCCGCGGTACAACAAAAACTGCGGGCCTAAGTAGTCTAAGTTACCCACTGGATCATCAGCTAACTGCCAGTGAAAGTCCTGTCAAATTGGTTCAGCCGTTCCAGAGATTACCCGGAACAAACAGATATACCGACAGACAGACAGACAAAAATTTTAAAAAATGTTATTTTGGTACATGTATCGTGTATACCTACATATGCATTTATTTAAAAGTGGTTATTTTAATACTACAAACAGACACTCTAATTTTATTTATTTGTATAGACTAGCTGAGCCCGGCGTTACCCGCGGTACAACAAAAATTGCGAGTAACGCCGCGGGACAAAGCTATTCTAAAAATAAGTAGCCTAAGTTACCCCCTGGATCATCAGCTAACTGCCAGTGAAAGTACTGTCAAATTGGTTCAGCCGTTCCAGAGATTACCCGGAACAAAAAGACAGAGAGACAAAAATTAAAAAAAAAATATTTTGGTACATGTATAGTGTATACATACAGAGACATTTATTTAAAAGCGGTTATTTTAATATTACAAACTATTACTCCAATTTTATTTATTTGTATACATTTCGAATACGATCGAAAACATAAATTCCCATTAAATAAAGAACAGCATAATAATTACACTAAGCTTGATGTTGTAATTTTCTGTAAGGTACATTTACAGTATTTTTAGTAAATGAGAGATAAGGGTTAACGTTGGACGAGTGAGCTCATAAGACAGAGATTGGACTTTAAAAAAATCAAGAGTATTCAAGAAATAGAAGGTACTGGAAAAAAGTAGGACTATCTATAAAATTGGTTGCCTGTAAAGTCGGTATACGGGCGAAAGTTTTACGTGACAACGACTTTGAGTGGTAAAGTGGACGCGTGCCTTTCACTTTTTATGTCTGTCTCTCTCGCTCTTAGGCGGGCTAACCATGCCCGAGTGGAAGGGACGCGTGCCTCTCACTCGCTCTCATTGTGAGCGCATAACGTGAGCGGAGCGTAACGCAGTTTCTTGAAGTGTCACCCGGCAAACCAATTTATAAGACGTTGTCACGTCAAAAATAGATGCCATCAAAAAGATACCTAGTAAAAAACTAAGTCTAGCAATCAAGTTCTTCTACCGTAAAAAGTTGTGAGATCAATGTAATACCGAGCCGAATAAACCAACAAAAAACTGACCCGAAATTGCTAAATATCTTAGTTTTCCTTAATTTATACATTAAATAACAATATATACAAATAAATAAAATTGAAGTGTCTGTTTGTAATATTAAAATAACCGCTTTTTACTAAATTGCCTAAATGTATATGTATGTAAACACGGTACATATACCAAAAATGTATTTTGGAACGAAGTTCCTTATTTTTACGTCTAGCCCCCTTTCGCAACGTGCCATAAGTAACTTGGTTCCAAAAACTGAAAGCATTTTTAATCGAAAAATGCTTTTACTCTGTAGAATAATACATGGAGACAAAACACAAATAATACCTAATACATATCATTCAATTAATATACATACTTACAAAACTTAACAATAAATATAATAATCGCACAAAATAGGTACAAAATAAAAAAAAATGGTTAGTTTTAGGCCTATGTAACTTAAGCAGCTGTTCGGTCTGAAACGTCATCATATCATTTTTTTTCAAGAATATAAAAATTTATTTTTTTACTTTATTACTTAAATTTTAATTATAATTATTAGTTTGTTTTCCTTTACATAAAATTTTAACATTTTTATATCTAATAGCTATGTAACAATTTAGTAACATGGTCATCTCCTCTCAAACTTGCAATGCATGTAAAAGGCTACTGACTTGAGACAAACTTTATTATAAGATCACAAAATGTACCTACACTTAGATAACAATAAAGATTTTGATTTGATTTGATTATTTTCTGAGGCACCGCCAACCGCGTATTTTTTTTTTTTATTTTTTTTTTTATTTATACTTTATGCACATTAAAAGTGACAAAGGTGGACTTAATGCCGTAGGCATTTTCTACCAGTCGACCATAAGGTGATGCAGAGCTAGAAAAGGTAGATGCACAAAACTAATTAAGTTGATATCTCAAAGAAATCAATAAGCCATAAGTAATAATTTTATTTATACACCTAATAAATACGTATTTAAATACATACACATACATACATAATACATAATATATACACAATATAAATTCTAAATGGAGAAAGTATCCTAATATCAAGGTGGATCTGATAGAATGTGTAGAAAATGTTTCCACAACAAATGTTTAAAACTTTGCCTAGTTTTAGCCATCCTTATCTCAAGAGGGAGCTCGTTCCATAGTAGGACAGCTTGTACGAAGAAGGTTGAGTGTAGAAAATCAGAGCGGTGAGTAGGACAATGGAGAAGCAGGTTGTTGGAAGACCTAAGGTATTTAGTATGGTTTGAAAATAGATACTGAAATTGAGTAGTTAGGTAGGAAGGAGAATTTGAAGAGAAGAGTAAAGAATAAAGAGTAGTTAATGCCCGTGTATGTCTACGTTGGCGAATTGGAAGCCACTTCAAATAAGACCGGTACTCGGACACGTGATCATATTTCCGTAAGTTGAAAACGAATCGAATGCAACTATTGAGAAGACGGTCAAGCTTATTGAGCAGATCTGCATTCAGGTCAAAGTAGCACACGTCACCATAGTCGATTATTGGGAATATTAGGGTTTGGACAAGCATTATCTTAGTTTTCGTTGGCAGAAAATTCTTAAGCCTATAGAGTGTCCGTAACGAGCCCGTGACTTTCTGGCACACAGATGCAACTTGTTTTTGCCAGCTGAGAGTTGTGTCAATGTACAATCCGAGGTCCTTCACACTCTCACAGTATGGAATGACCATACCATCGTAGCTAAGTGGTGGAAGTGCAGCAAGGTCTAACTGGCTCATACGACGGTTACTTCCGATGATAATACCCTGACATTTATTCGGATTTACCGATACGCCAAACATATCGGACCAGTGTTTAATGGCCGCCAGGTCATTATTTACAATCGAGACCGCGGACGATACATCGCACAACTCAGTTTGATAATATAGTTGCAAGTCATCGGCATACAGATGATAGGAACACTGAAGTCGTAACGTGATGAGATTAATGAAGATTGAAAAGAGAAGAGGTGAAAGAATACCGCCTTGGGGGACGCCAGCCTCGAGACAACACCAGCCAGAGGAACAATCTTCCATCTTGACCGACTGCTGACGATCCCGAAGGTAAGAGGAGAACCATTCCAGTGCTTCTTTAGAGACTGAGAAATAGGATAGGACGGCAAGGAGGAGTTCATGACTGACAGTACTGAAGGCATTGGAAAAATCGACTAGTACCACAATAGTAACTTTAGCATTTTCCATTCCCGCCTTAATATCACCAGTCACTTTAAGAAGGGCAGAAACCGTGCTATGGCCTGGTCGAAACCCAGACTGAAGAGGACTAAGTAGGTTGTTACAATAAATAAAGCGGGAGAATTGTTTGTGGACGCAGGCTTCTAGCACTTTGGAGAGAAAAGGAAGAATAGAAATAGGGCGAAAATGACTGGGAAGAGACGGATTAGAAATTTTAGGCAATGGACGTACATACGCCATACGCCATAGGGATGGATATGTGCCAGACACGAGGGAGAAATTAATAATATGGGAAATAGTAGGGAGGAGGTGAACTATTAATGTGGTGATCATTCTCCGGCTTATGGCATCACAGCCAACCGCTTGGGATTTGATAGACAGGATTAATTTCTCAATTTCTTCTTCTGCGACTGGAGCGAAGTGAAAAGGACTTAAGTCTGAGCGCGGTAGACTATTGATGTAATTAAGGGTATGATGTTCAGACAGACTGTCCAACGTAAAAGCTGTAGTGAAATGTTGATTCAGGGAATCGAGACTTACTGATTGTGGAAAGTCTACATGCCGCGATCTGCCGATACCGAGAGTTCCAACGAACTTCCAGATGTCGGCAGGAGAGGAAGAAGAAATATTATCTAGAATATGGCGGCGTTTAGCGTTCCGTATCATCCGGTTACACCGATTTCTTGCAGTCTTATAAAGTTCCCAATTGACTTCGACACGGTCCCTCTTAAAAGTTCTAAAAGCTCGATTTCGGTGTTTCATGGCCATCCGTATATCCTTGGTCATCCAGGGTGCTGGTGGTCGTTTAACCCTAACTTTTTTAATTGGAGCATGAGTATCGTACAACCTAGTCACTACCTCGTTGAATATGTATACCTTGTCATCGATTGAAGTTGACTCGATCAAGGATGTCCAGTCAATACGTGAAGCATCATTATTCAATCTATCGATATCCATTCGCTTAAAGCAACGCCTGTAAAGGATCTTGGGTGTGGGTTTTCGTATTATCGCGGTAAAAAGTAGTTTACTTAAATGCTCCCTCAAAAATCAAATCTATGTTCAATTTCATTAAAATTAACTGTTTAGCCGTAGAAGAAGCATACAATTATAATATTTCCCGTGGCGTTGCGTATGCAAATTGACTATACCAGGTTGGTATGAAAGTTTCCAACCTCAACATGAAGATGGCAGCAGTAGTTAATACGAGTATAAACTAGTGGATTTAGTTGTGATCTTTACTTTGTACTAGCTGAACCCCGCGGTGTTCCCCGCGGTTATTGTTGTAACGCGAGTAACGCCGCGGGACAAAGTTAGTCAAAAAAAGTAGCCTAAGTTACTCCCTGGATCATCAGCTACCTACCTGTGAAAGTCCCGCCAAATTACCCGGAACAAACAAACAGACAGACAAAAATTTTTTGATCTACATTTTTGGTATATGTACCATGTATACAAACATATGCATTTAGTAAAAAGCGGTTAATTTAATATTACAAACATACACTCCAATTTTATTTATTTGTATAGATAATAAAAAAACATTTCTAATATCATCATTAGGTCGGAAACCTTTCAGTCCAGACATGATGCTGAGAAGAGAAGTGGACTTATTATATTTCCAACCCTTTCAGTTTTCTTCTGATTAATTTCGTTGCGGGTTCCAAGACAATTTAATTGTTCCTGGTACTTCCCGAGTATCATAACTAGGTGTCGGGTCCCTGCTGTTGAGCCTTTCTTATTTATTTTTTTTGTGCGGAAATCCCCTCGGATACCACCGGCTGGAGGTTATGTCGGACTCGAACCGACTAAAAACCGCACACCGTCTCGGGTACTAGAAGCCGAGGAGCCAGGTGCACTCTCGAAAGGAAATCCCTGGAACCCCGGCGTACCTCGGGCCACCTACTATATATGTAGGTGGCCCCCTCCTGTGTAGGAACCCTTACACTTCTGTTCAAGCGCGAGCTCTATAAGCTCGCGCTGCCGCCCCAGCCTGCTTCTGCTAGGGTGACTGGTGGCCTTGCCTGTCACCCTCAGGCTTGCCTGCTGTTGATCCTGGCGTACAGGAGCTACAGTGGTGGGCGTGTGAGCGGGATTAGTGCCGTCACAAAAAAGTACACTTAAGGTTAATAAGGTTAAAAAAATAACAAATAAATTGTAAAAAAGAAATCCTTTAATATTGTATAACTAATACCAATTTAGTAACATAATTCATTTTCAGTTCATTTATTAAATTTGTTTACAAATAAGTAAATTTAATTTTTCATAACAAAATAATTTATAACATTTTTTAATTGCAAATACATTAGCAGGAGTCACATAAATATTCACTACAAAACCAATTTAATTTAAGGCAGCAACACTGACTTGATTCTTTTTTAATCTGGCAACTCAATTTTGGTCAGTTGATAACAGAACTCGGTAGGTGTTAGACGTCAGAAACATTAAGACAGCTCGTCTTCTTATACATTACAAAAGCAATAATAATACAATAATTTGTTACAAATCTTAATTTACTTAGCAATAAATATAACATTTAGAACAATCTAACAAAAAAAACCGAATTCAAGAACTGGATCAACTGAAATGGGACCACACGGGAAGCAAATTTTAACTTTCAAATATAAAAAGAATCATCTATATATATATATAAAACAGGAAAGTGACTGACATACCAGAAATCAACCCACAGCACAAACCGCTGAACCAAGGACTGGTTGAACGTATGTAAGCACTAAGAAAGGTTTCTTTTTTTTTTTAATAAATATTTCGGACATCTAACACACAACGCCATCTAGTCCCAATCAAGCAGAGCTTGTGTTATGGGTACTAGACAAGTGATACAAATACATATATACTTTTTTTTGTAAATACATACATATTATACATAGAAAACACCCAAACTCCGAAACAAATATTTGTAGACCATACAAACATTTGGTCCGACCCGGGAATCGAACCCGAGACCTCATGATCAGCAGTCGCACTCGCCGACCGCGAGACCCACGAGGCAGTCGAAATTGAAATTCTTCCCACAAAGGGGTAGATCAGAGGTAAAAGTGAAAGTCTGAGTGATGAAAACATAAAAACATAAAAAAAGAATATGATGATGCAGAAGCATCACTAGCCCGCCATGGTGTGGGTCACCATGCTGCATTGTTGCATTGTCTGCATTCGCAATATGGTGACCACCTCTTGGATTCTTCTTATGCTTTCCATCAGGCAGAGTAGAGTCATATTGGCAGGGCCAACAATAAAAAAAAATGCATACGAATTGAGAACTTCTTCCTTTTTTCAATTTGGTTCAGTTCTTGAAGTGAGTTTTATTTTGTTAGAGCTCGACTACAAATAACGATTGCCACATATGTTTGTACGACAACCGAGCCGACGGCTTAACGTACTCAAAGGCACTATTTTGTCACTTATATTCTCTTCCATTCTGTACAATAACATATATTCGACTGCACAGTTGGCCTTTTGGTTTGGCGGTCGCCACGCCGCTCTCTACTGCGCCAATTGTCGTGGGTTCAAGTCCCACGCGGTACAAAACTTTGTGTGATCCACAAATCGTGGTTCTGAGTCTGGGTGTTTGTTTTGTGTCCGTTTCATGTATGTTTGTAAAGTTCTCCGTGATACGGAATGTATATAGGTAGAGTTATCTTTTAAAACAAAAAATATATTGAAATCAAAAACAAAAACTATACTTAAGTCGAATTAAGAGTAACTTAATATTATCTATACTAATATATAAAGCTGAAGAATTTGTGTGTTATGAACGCGCTTATCTCAGGAACCGCTGGTCCGATTTGAAAAATTCTTTCAATGTTGGATAGTACATTTATCGAGGAAGGCTATAGGCTATATATCATCACGCTAAGATCAATAGAAGCGGAGCATCGATAAAAAAATTTTCAAAAACGGGGGAAAATTATCACGCCACGGGCAATAGGAGACGCAAACGTGGTTGTGTGGGTCTGCTAGTATTATATATTAATATTTGTTGGCCCACTTCAAAAAAAAAGGAGAAGGTTCTCAATTCGACCGTATATATGTATATACTAGCTGACCCACGCAACCTCGTTTGCGCCTTATATTGCCCGTAGCGTGAAAATTTCCCCCGTTTTTGAAACATTCTTCATTGTTGCTCCGCTCCTATTAGTAGTAGCGTGATGATATATATATAGCCCTATAGCCTTCCTCGATAAATGGACTATCCAACACCGAAAGAATTTTTCAAATCGGACCAGCGGTTCCTGAGATTAGCGTGTTCAAACAAACAAACAAACAAACTCTTCAGATTTATATATTAGTACTAGCCGACCCACGCAACCTCGTTTGCGTCTTCTATTGCACGTAGCGTGATAATTTTCCCCCGTTTTCCTAACATTTTTCATTGGTGCTCCGCTTCTATTGATCCTAGCGTGATGATATATAGCCTATAGCCTTCCTCGATAAATGGGCTTTCTAACACTGAAAGAATTTTTAAAATCGGACCAGCGGTTCCTGAGATTAGCGTGTTCAAACAAACAAACAAACAAACAAACAAACAAACTCTTCAGCTTTATATATTAGTATAGATAGATTTGTTTTATGTGTTCGCGAATAAGTTCGTTGTTTATGAACCGTTTTTGATGATTCTTTTTTTTAAGGAAAGGAGATATCCCGACGGTGGTACCATGGTAAGGACACTAAGATCCGATGATGGCATCCAAGAGAAACCGAGTCAAACCTTGATGCCGGTTTTATTTTTGTTAAAATTTTACTTGTATTTTTTTTTTAATAATAATAATAATGTTTATAAATAATAATATTTGCAGATCATGCAAGCATTTCGTCAGGATTAGAACCCGACACCTCACGAACAGCAGTCGCCGTACGTCACCACAGTGCCACGGACAGTCTAATAGATGGTCCGTTAAATATCGTGTATATTTACGCTTTTTATTAGCACCTTGCGTTAAAACTTTTTCTTTTATATTCTGCCTTAAAGTATACCTGTAACAAATTATTAGAAAAAAACATTAAAAAAAAGTTATGACACTATTTTGATACTGACACATTTTACCGTGGGAGAGCCACGCTTCGGCATGAATGGGCCGGCTCGAACGGAGTGATACCACGGCCTCACAGAAAACCGGTGTTAAACAGCGCCCGCGCTGTGTTTCACCGAGTGAGTGAGGATACCGGAGGCCCATACTCCCACTTCCCTCTCCCCATACCCCAAAGGCCGGCAACGCACTTGTGACGCCTCTGGTGTTGCAGGTGTCCATGGGCGGCGGTAATTGCTTACCATCAGGCGACACGGCTGCTCGTTTGCCTCTTTTTATAAAAAAAAAGTCTATGTGTTAAAAACTGTCAAACTGACATCCAATTATCGACTGACTAGTTTTTGTTAGCGGCTTCGTCTAGTCGTAGTCGTAGTCTAAATCCTTCCTTAGAAACCAAAGTATCTCCATACCAAATGTCATTGAAATCGGTGCAACGGTTTAGCCGAGTAAGCAAGACAGACAAACAGACAGTGTTACTTCTCCATTTAGATATGGGATATAGGATTTATAACTATAAAACTCATAATGTGATTTCTTAATTTTGCATAAAGCCATCGAAATAATATAATAACAATAATATTTGCGCCACCGAAGCATTTTTTATTTTAACTCACCCTAGAATTGGTAATGTACATTAAATGTACGTCTCTCATATGCCTCTTCAAATCGCTAAACTTTCTATAGGAGTTAGAACATTCAGGACAATCTACCTCCTGCTGACGTTCTTTATGCACATACCACAAATGATCCCATCTATCTTTCAATCTCCTAAATCGTTTTTTACATATTTTACATGCATACAGTTTCGTATCTTTCGCGTGAGTCACTTTGAAATGCTTCTTGTAATCTGACTCTATGAAGAAATGTTTCTTGCATGGCACGCAGAACATTGGCTTCTGGTTTTTATGGATCTGAAAAGAGTAATTTTAAATCTAATACTAGCTGAACCGCGCGAACCGCGGTTATCATCGTACCGCGAGTAACGCCTCGGGAAAAAACTAGTCTAAAAAAAAGTAGCCTAAGTTACTCCCTGGATCATCAGCTACCTGCCAGTGAAAGTCCCGTCAAAATCGGTCCTACCGTTCCAGAGATTACCCGGGACAAACAGACAGACAGACAGGCAAACAATTTTTGGTGTATGAACCGTGTATATATACATATGCATTTAGTAAAAAGCGGTTATTTTAATATTACAAACAAACACTCCAATTTTTTTTATTTGTATAGATTGTGGTGTGGAAGTAAGACTATGGAGTCTGGAGTACGGGAATATACAGCGCAACAGTAACATACTACAGCGCTACGGAATCACGAAGAAACTACCAATCCTGAATCGCGCAATACACTTGAGTAGTCTAAAACACCAGTAGTGACGTCACAACTTTGTATTTAGTACTTTTTCATACAAAGTGATCGTTTCGACAGATGATAAACAAATAACTAATTTGACTAGGGTGACATCTACCCTGTTTAACGACCGTGTACAAATGGCGACTTTTTAGCAATTTCTAACAGACTTCCTTTGGATGGACAAATCAACTGTCGATAGACGACAACTCTGCTCTACCGTGACATATACTTACAAGAACTGCTCGTTTAAAGCTATTAGTTAAGCATTGATTAGTCAAACACTTACCACAATATGCTTTTCCAGAGAATATTTCGCTTGAAATTTCTTCTTACATATATCACACGTATACGCATTTTTATTATGGATTTTTATATGTTTAGTATAATTACTCGAGTCGCTGAAGAACTTATCGCAAATCTCACATTTGCGATCATGCAAATCGCCATGCTCACGCATATGCTTTTTATAATCAATCGCCTTATCGAAACCTTCTTCACATATTTGGCACTTTAGGTGTTTGTATAAATAATGTAGAGAATAAGCGTGGCTTAGAAGATGTTCAATTAAATGCCGTTTGTAATCATTTTTTCGTCCAAAATGTTTTACACAGATCGGACAACCCTTTCTTAGATTAAAAACCGGGAGTGGAGATTGCAATCGCACTGAAAAAAAAAATATAAAAGACCATGTATTACTAGATGTGCCGATAAAAAAAAGTAACCTAAGTTTTTTTTTTATGGAATAGGCGGGCAAACGAGCAGACGTATCGCCTGATGGTAAGCGATTACCGCCGCCATGGACATTTGCAACACCAGAGGCGTCATAAGACCGTTGCCGGCCTTTGAGGGATGGGGAGGGAAGATAGGGGGAGAGGGTTTTGGGTTATGGGCCTCCGGTATCACCACTCACTCGGTGAAACACTATTTTACACCGGTTTTCTGTGAAGCCGTGGTATCACTCCGGTTGAGCCGAAGCGTGCTTTCATCGTGCTTGCATTCATGCCGAAGCGTGGCTCTCCCACGATACTCCTAATATCATCTATTTAAAGTCTTAGTTTTCTCACTCAGTCGACTCTTACGACACTCCATATACTTAACTGATTTAGGTATATAAAACTAACATTAAATGTCCATATTTAACTATATCAGGCATCGAACCCTTGACCTTTGGAGTAGCAGTCCGTTACACAAACGACAACATCATCGGAAGTACTTAGAGCCTTAGTATATATAAAAAACTTACCTAACAATTCGTTTAGCATTTCCTGATTAATTTTATTACTGTCTGACACATCGGTGTCTTCTGGTACATCTTCTGGCTTCTCTATAAACGTCAAATGTCCAACCCAATGCTGATAGAAGTTTACCTTCTCAACGGTGTTCTCGCAAAGCTTACATTTGTAACAGTAATTAATTTTCTTCTCAGGCCTTGATGCAGTCCGAAATCCCACAAAAGTAATTCTTATATGTCTATCTATGTGAAATTCTATTTCATTATACGATTTGAAAGGTTTAAAACATTCTGGACAAGTTAACGGGTTGAGATTATGCTCAGTAAAATGGTCTATAAACTTATTAAATTGGTCGAAATTGATCGAGCATTTCGTGCATGTGTACACTTTTGTGTTATACACTTTTCCAATGCAACCTGAATTCATATGAGCTCTGTACTCTCTATGGGTAGAGGCAAACCCACATCGGTGGCACTGATAAATTTTAGGCACTTTATTTCGCTTGCCGTTCTCATTTTCTTCAAGAATATCTTCTTCATCATATTGATTTTCTTCATCGTCTTGCGTATCTTCGTCTTCTTGCATTTCTTTTATAGCTTCTTGCGTTCCCTCTGTATTACCTTCTACTTTTATTATGCAATCTTGCGTTGAATATTCAACGGATTCTTGCATTGTGTTAAGGAAATTGAAATCTAGTTTTATTATGTCGTCTTCGTATTCGTCTGATTCGTCGTCTACTTGCATGTCTTGCTTTATATCGTTTGCTTCGATTTTAATACCGAATATTCTAGAAATGTCTGATGTTGTTTCTGATTTTCGTTCTAGTCCTTGTTTCAAGTGTGCCGATTCGAAATCATCGTGGATTTCAATTTCTTCTTTGATTTGCCCTTTGATCTCATCATCAGCGTCAGTTTCAAAATCATCGTCATCATCTTGTTCGATTTTCAATTCGGGAGTTATGATGACATCATTCGGTTCTTCTGTAACACATACATTGTTAATTATCTCAGAAGTTTCATCATCTATACAAATGATTTAAATTTAAGTGTCTGTTTGTAATTTCAAATTAACAGATATCACTAAATGCATATCATAAACTAATACATAAAGCTGAAGTGTTTGTTTGTTTGAATGCGCTAATCTCAGGAACTACAGGTCCCATTTGAAAAATTCTTTCAGTGTTAGGTAGCCCATTAATCGAGGAAGGCTATAGGCTATATATCATCACGCTAAGACCTACAGGAGCTGTGCATCAATGAAGAATGTTACAAAAACGGGGGAAAATTATCACGCTACGAGCAATAGGAGACGCAAACGAGGTTGCGTGTAATAATACATGCGTAAATATATACAACACTTATAATATTTTTTTGTCTATTTGTTCCGGCTAATCTGTACAACAGGTTGAACGATTTTGACTAGCTTCGGTTCGCGGTTTAGCATGGAATTATTTTGATTCTCAAGGAAGACTGTTTGATTGAAGACTTGATTTTAAAGGTAATAGAGCCGCGCTAATTTCAGTGTGGCTGGGTCAGCCCGACTAGGGCGGTACAACCCTCGCACAGAGACCAACGTAAGTGACAGCATTCGTGTTGTCGTGTTACGTTGGTGAGTGCGAGACCGGAGGCCCAATGATGCAGAAGCATCTCAATTGGCCGCCATAGTGTGGGTCACTATAATATGGTAGAGTAGAATCACTTTGAAAGGGTCATACATAACAATAATAATCACAAATTTTAACAAAAAAAAAAACAAACTTCAAGAACTGGACCACACGAGATGCACCAGCTTTTAAATAAAAAAAAGAATTATCATAATCCGTTGACCCAGTCGAAAGTTATGAAGTAATAAACTTTAAAAAAAAATACAGTCGAATTGATAACCTCCTCCTGTTTTTGAAGTCGGTTAAAAATAAAGGCTACTTTTTATACGGGCGGACCTTAGAGCAATAACTAGTCTATACAAATAAATAAAATTGGAGTGTCTGTTTGTAATAATTAAAATAACCGCTTTTTACTAAATGCACATGTATGTATACACGGTACATATACCAAAAATGCAGTTAAAATTTTTTTTGTCTGTCTGTTTGTTCCGGGTAATCTCTGGAACGGCTGGACGGATTTTGACGGGACTTTCACTGGCAAGTAGCTGATGATCCGGGGAGTAACTTAGGCTACTTTTTTTTAGACTAACTTTGTCCCGCGGCGTTACTCGCGGTACGACAATAGCCGCGGGTAATACCGCGGGGTTCAGCTAGTTATACATATAAAGATAGAACAAACCTTTGATCTCCATTGTTGGTGCCGAATGCTGTGTTAGACACGATTTTGGGACCAAAATCTGAAAATAAAAATTTAAATAAATATTTTTGATGCCTGACACAATGCCATCTAGCTTCCGACTAAGCAGAACTTGTACTATAAGCTTATGCTCTGAGAATGGACCGCCTAAAACAGGGCACTCCTCTTACGTCCTGAGAGGATATATTTTTTAACCGACTTCAAAAAAAGGAGGTTTTACAATTCGACCGTATATATTTTTTTATTTTCTTTATGTGTGTTCGCGGATAACTTCGTCGTTTACGAACCGATTTTGATGACTCTTATTTTAATGGAAAGGAGATATCCCAGTGGTGGTACCATGACAAGGACACTAAGATCTGATGATGGCATCGAAGAGAAATCGAGTCAAACCTAAAATCGGTTTTATTTTTGTTAAAATTTTACTTAGACTTAGGTAGATATTTAGGTTTTATTTTGACGGTACAGCCATATGCGGTTAAAAGCTGACATAAGTCATTTTTAAAACTTCTGATTTAATTCCGTAACCATTGAAAATTACACATCATTTCGAACATCTAACACACAACGCCATCTAGTCTCAAATTATAAAATAACTACTATAAATACAATTATACTTTTTCTTTGTCAATACATACATATTATACACAGATAACACCCAAACTCCGATACAAATATTTGCAGATCATACAAACAATAAAGGGCTATGTCTGGCAGTGGATAGGCTGATGATGATGATACAAACGATTGGGAACCGGGAATCGAACCCGAGACCACAGCACAGCAGTCGCATACGCTACCACTGCGCCACAGAGGCAGTCAAATACACGTCGAATCACAACAACTTCACTCACGTTGTGGCTACTTCGTAAACATGGTTTTTACCGGGGATGGTGAAGCATAATAAAGATTAGATAAATGATAATGACTGCACTGTGCCTAGTTGCTTAAGCGGAGTGTTGTAGGTTCAAATACCATAGGACAACACTGCGCGGTCTACAAATTGTTGTACTTAGCCTGGGTGTTCTTTGACTCCTTTCATGTACGTTTGTTAACTTCCCACGACTCAGGATTTATTCCTATTCTGGTAGTTTTTTTTTTAATAAATATTTCGGACATCTAAACACACAACGCCATCTAGTCCCAAGATAAGCAGAGCTTGTGTTATGGGGTACTAGACAACTGATACAAATACATATGTATATACTTTTTTTTTTGTAAATACATACATATTATAGATAGAACACACCCAAACTCCGAAACAAATATTTGTAGATCATACAAACATTTGGTCCGACCGGGAATCGAACCCGAGACCTCATGATCAGCAGTCGCTCACGCCAACCGCTAGACCAACGAGGCAGTCTAAGTTATCTTTTTAAAGATAAATAACATGGTTATTATTTACTTTGAGAGAGGTTTACAGTTTACTTACTTTACTTATATACTTGTAGTTACTACCTTCATACTGCATGTTCAGATGTACAGACACATGGTCAAAAGCAGTCTGATGATCCAAGAACACAGTAAACTCTTTACACATTAAACATTTCTTCACAATCACAAATTTATCCGTATGCTTCATCAAATGTTCCACTTCCAGGCACCGTTTGGGCAACACTTCATCACATATTCTACACTTGCAATGCCCATTTTGGCCAGCCATATGGGCCCTATACTGACGGTGTCCTTGGAAACTTCTGTAGCAAAGTTTACATTGAACCAAAAGCTTCTTTTTTATACAAACATGGTATATACCAAACAAAAATTTTTCATTACACATTGTACACTTGGTCAATCTCCCAGGAGCAACCAAATCTGAACGAACCGTGTGCATCAAATTCACATGAGATTGATAAGACTGTTGTGAATAAAAGATGACACTGCATGCTTTGCAAAACAATCGTTTTTCACTTTCTAGTAAATCATCGTTTATGTCTGAGGTAGCATGGAACACGTACTCGTGTGTTTTCAAACCGAAACACGTGAAAAATGTTCGATAGCAACTGTCTATTTTACAAACGTATGAAGAATCTTGCCTTACAGACAATTTGTGAGCATCAAAACCATAACCGCACTTCGGACAATCACCTTCAATATCAAAATCACCTTCGACAATATTAACACCACTTGAATAAGCTATGATATTCGCTTCATGCTCTGTGTATCCTTTCAAATCAAGTTTAAAATCGTCATGCCCCTTCAAATGTTCCCGAAAATCGTGGAAATGCCACCAAGATTTCCGACAAATATAACACTTGTAGAATAAAGGCGAACTTCTGAACTTTATTTCGATAGATTTCTGCCATTCAAACCATTTATGGAAGACACTTTGGATTTTAGCTTCGAATTTGTCCACGAAACTTGTGCGATATTGTCCGATACAGTTTCTAACTTCGATGCTAAGAATTTTATCCGCAATATTCACTGGATTCTTCAGTATTTCGTTTGCAGCATCGAGTATTGCATATCTATTTAAGACTACTTCTCCCTGGAACTTATCTGGAGATTCAATGACATCCTCAGGCAGTTTTCTTTTGGGGTCTTTTTCTCCAATCGCTTCATCTACTTCGGAATCTGAAGATACTACTTCAATAGGTGCCTGTTCATTAGTTTCTACAATAATTAGATCTGAGCTTCCCTCATCCAACTCTTCAACTGCTACGGTGACGGCGAATTTTAATTCTTGCGATTTAACTTCTTTTGGTTTCTTTTGTGAATCAATTAGAGCTTCAAAGTCGTCGTAAGTTTGTGGTGGTTTTGGCGTTGCGCTCGGAACTCTAGTTGATGGTTTCTGAAAAGAGATAAAAATGCAAATGAAAATGATTTTCAAAAACTAGCCGAGTCAACAATCACCCCAGGCAATGGCGCGGGGCGAAGCTAAAAAGTAACCTAAATTAATATTTATATCACAGTCAGCCACTGAAAGACAGTTAAAATCGTTACAGCCGTTCTAGACTAATTTAGAACTGTTGCTGTTGTTATGCCGCGGGTAACATCGCGGGAATCAGCTGGTGTTCAAATAAATTTGTTCACACTATTTGACTGTAGGTAGGTAGATCAACCACGAAACAAATACAAAGAGGAGATACCTAATTAAATTTTTGTATAAAACAATGCGTGACAATTTGCGGGGGTGAGGGGGGGTTACCATGCCCTTTGCCATCTACCAGTCAATAGCAAAACTACTTGCATCGATACATGTTGATGTTGATATGTAGTTTAGCTATTTGACACTCAGCGTGCGTTGTAAGGAACATGCAGGGACGTACCTACTCAGAATTTTCTTATCAGGTAGTTATTTTTGAAATTCAATTTTGTAAATCATTTTTATGCATGTATCGCAAAAATGTTATTAGTAAGAAACATCGTACACAACATCTATACTAATATATAAAGCTGAAGAGTTTGTTTGTTTGTTTGTTTGAACACGCTAATCTCAGGAACCACTGGTCCGATTTGAAAAATTCTTTCGGTGTTGGATAGTCCATTTATCGAGGAAGGCTATAGGGTATATATCATCACGCTACTACTAATAGGAGCGGAGCAACAATGAAGAATTTTTCAAAAACGGGGGAAATTTTCACGCTACGGGCAATATAAGGCGCAAACGACGTTGCGTGGGTCAGCTAGTATTGTATATAAGTGAAAGTTTGTGTGTTCCTTATATCTTCCCCGTAACCTTGTTAAAGTATTTGATTTATAACTTATTTATATATGTCACCGTCAGATTGTAAAAACCGTTACATTATAATCTACTTAGCGAGATTGCAAACTATCGATAGATTGTCAACTGTGATTTACTGCTTACGCGCGTCAAATTGTCAACTGTCCCTGATTGGTCGGTTTTATAGTAGGACGTTCAATGGCCATAGAGTTAGGTTAGTTTATAATCTATATCTATAACTTCTTTGATTAATCACAAATTATTTTTTCTGCCACAACAACTTTATGTAACTAATTCTAAAGCTGTGAGGTATTTTCGACATGAAAACAATTTACAATCACAAAAATACTTTACATTCGGCAACAAAGACGAATTAACAAACAAAGGCGGTGCGGGGACATATGCTGTTCAACCAATCAGCGCGCGACTTGCGATTCGCCGTACCATTTCACAACCTTTCGATTTAAAATGAAAGAAAAACAAAATATAAAAGGAATCATCATAATCGGAACACCCAGTAAGAAGTTATGAGGTATCACACAAAAAAAAATACAATTGAATTGAGAAGCTCCTCCTTTTTTGAAGTCAGGTCGAAAGGCGTATACTATATACTATACTAATCTATACAAATAAATAAAATTGAAGTATCTGTTTGTAATATTAAAATAAGCGTTTTTTACTAAATGCATATGTATGTATACACGGTGCATATACCAAAATAATATATATTACAATTTTTGTCTGTTTATTTCAGATAATATCTGGCACGGCTGTACCGATTTTGATCGGACTTTCACTGATAGGTGAATGATATATGGAGTACCTTAGGCTACTATTTTTACACTTGTTTCACCCTGCGTCGTTGCCCGCGGTTATTGTCGTACCGCGGATAACAGCGCGCGGTTCAGCTAGTTAATATAATAAACAGATAAAGTTTGTGAGGTTGTAGAAGATAATCTCTTAATGTACTGAACCCAATTTGAAAATTCTTTTAGCAATAGAAAGACACATTACCACCGATCATCATTAAACTTTGTACACATATTCTTGGATATCATAGGATACTTTTTATTAAATAGAATCAAAGCCGCTGGCGAGAGCCATCCATACTTCACACTAATAGTATGACCACATTTCCAGTTTTCGTTCCCAGTTAGGTTGGTTACCTATTCGTTTACGCAGAAAAATGCGCGCTCTCACTTTCTTGTATACTATCCTCAATTCCCCATCCTCTCCTACTTATTTAACAACACATTTTCAACTTTTATGCAATAACCATAACCGAAACCTTCGCTCTACTAACAATCTCGTCCTCCTTTGTCCTTCACACACTACCGGTTTTATTGGCTCTTCGTTCTTTGTTCAGTCTGTTCTCTTGTGGAATGCGCTACCTCTCGAAGTCAGGACGGCTAGAAACCGTTACACTTTTAAGCTTAATGTAAAGGAGCTTTTATTGGTTGAATTGGCGGAATCAGCAGTTCATCACATTATAAATTTATATGCTATAATAATGTGCGTGTATGAATATAGTCTTGTATATGGATGTCTATGTATGTATTGTTGTATATATTTGTGTTTTCCAATATGTTAGTATCTTTTTTTTTAATATTGTGGTAACTATGAAAACCACTACAGCTATCATTTCTAGTAAGTGCACCTACCTCACGTTATCTCTGCATCGCTCAATCGCTCGACTGGCAGAGAATGCCTTAGGCCCGGGGTTCCCAAAGAGTGCGCCGCGGCGCCCTGGGGCGCCGCAGGAAGTAGCGAGGTGCGCCGCGAGATAGGTTCTTAAGGCCTTGTCCTACGTAGACGTTTCAACGCAAAGCGAATTAAAATTTGTAATGCGATCCGACGCGGTGATTTTCAGTATAATAAGAATGTACTCACGCGGTGACACGCGAAACCAAAGCGATACGATGCGACGCAGCGGCAAAGTTAACTTCAAAAGCTTCAAAATTTTCATTTCCTTTGCAACGTCATATTTGTGTGAAGCTGGATTTTCAGCAGTAGCCGTAATCAAGAACAAATATTGCTCAAGAATTAAGGTGGGACAAGAAACGAGAGTGGCAGTCTCAAACCTTATCAGATGTTTCGCAAAACTGTGCGCAGAATACCAGGCTCACCCATCACATTGATTTGTCACTATTATTAAGAAACTATTGTTTTTTATTTTTCTGTTTCTTAAGTTTCTTTCGTAGATTTTGTTTTATAGATATAGATATAGATAGATGTTTTATAGATATAGATTAGATTTTGTTGCAATTCAGATTTTTTATAAATACGAGTATAATAAATAAATAAGTTTTTTACCTTGGATGTTTCAATTTTTGTGTTTTTCAACCGATAATAACTACTATTGTAGTAATAATACCTATTTCTTTTGATTCTATCTATGTCTAATGGCAAGTTACGGAGGAGAGGGGGGGGGGGTGCGCCGGGAAAATATAGTCATTTGAAAAGTGCGCCGTAGGCTGAATAAGATTGGGAACCCCTGCCTTAGGCATTAAGTCCGCCGATGCATGTATTTGTGCATAAAGTAATAAATTAAAATATAATAAAGGTGAAAGTAAGTTTGTTTGCTACGCTTTCACGCGAAAACTACTTTTCACATTTTTTTTATAGGACTAATCCCGCCCACACGGTCATCATCGTAAGTTCTGTACACTAGGATCAAGAGCAATGACAAAACCCACGAACACACCGAGTTATGACACTCGGGAAGTCCCAGGAAAAATGAAATTGTCTTGGAACCCGCAATGAAATTAATCAGAAGAAAAACTGGAGAAGTTGGAAATATAATATGTGCACTTCCCTCCTTAGCAAAGCGGGAGATAAAATACAAGTAAAACTTTAACAAAAATATAACCGATTTCAAGGTTTGACTCGGTTTCTCTTGGATGTCATCATCAGATCTTAGTGTCCTTATCATGGTACCACCGTTGGGATATCCCCTTTCCATTAAACAATAATCATCAAAATCGGTTCATAAACGACGAAGTTACACGCGAACACACATAAAAAAAAAAAGAAAAAAATATATACGGTCGAATTGAGAAACCTCCTCCTTTTTTTTGAAGTCGGTAATAAACCTCCTTATTTTTAAGTCGGTTAAAAAATAAAGTCAAAATAGGCAGACACCCTTTTAAACCTAGTTCGATAAATGAAAAAAATCCTTCTAAAATCCAATCCCAAATAACAAACCGAGCTTTTATTTTTAACTAGCTGAACCCCGCGGTGTTACCCGCGGCTATTGTTGTACCGCGAGTAACGCCGCGGGACAAAGTTAGTCTAAAAAAAGTAGCCTAAGTTACTCCCTGGATCATCAGCTACCTTCCAGTGAAAGTCCCGTCAAAATCCGCCCAGCCGTTCCAGAGATTACCCGAACAGACAGACAGACAAAAATTTTTTTAGCTACATTTTTGGTATATGTACCGTGTATACATACATATGCATTTAGTAAAAAGCAGTTATTTTAATATTACAAACAGACACTCCAATTTTATTTATTTGTATAGATGTATAAGTAGATTAAAAAAAAAACTACTTACTAGATTTCGTCCAAACCAATTTTCGGTGTAAGTTTACATGGTTTACAAGTACATCATATTTTTTTTTTTACTTTCATCATTCGCTTATTTTAGAAGTTACAGGGGGGGGGGGGGGGACATTTTACCACTTTGGAAGTGTCTCTCGCGCGAACTATTCAGTTTAGAAAACAAATATGTTAGAAACCTCAATATCATTTTTGAAGACCTATCCATAGATAGATTACTAGCTGTGCCCGCTACTTCGTATACGGGACATTTAGATTTTCAAGAAATTTTTGGGTTCCGTGCCAAAGGCAAAAAGCGGCCAAGTGCGAGTCGGACTCGCCCATGAAGGGTAGCAGCAAGTAACATAATATAATTTTTATTTTATTTTTATATTTGTGTTGATTGAATGAAATGTAAATTGAAGTTAATGATTTATGACGTATTATAAAAAAACTACCTACTAGATTTCGTCCAAACCAATTTTCGGTGGAAGTTTACATGGTTTACAAGTACATCATATATTCTTTTTTAGTTTTATCATTCTCTTATTTTAGAAGTTACAGGGGGGGGGGCACATTTTACCACTTTGGAAGTGTCGACCTATCCATAGATACTACTACTCTAATAATACTACTCCCAAATTTTTTTGTTTTTTATTCTATTTTCGACTGCACTTGCACGTTGGCGTAGTGGTTTCAGAGGTCGCCACGCCTCTTGCTACTGCGCCAAGTGTCTTGGGTTCAAATCCTACGCTGTACAACACTTTGTGTGATCAACAAATTGTTGTCCTGAGTCTGGGTGTTCTTTGTGTGCGTTTCATGTATGTTTGTAAGTCCCCCGCGACATCGGATGTATCGCGGATATACCCTTGTAAAACCGATATGTTACGTATCTCCTTGTATTGCCCTTTGTGCAAGGTATATAAATTAAAGATGTAAAGTCCGTTCACTCTTATTTATTGACTCACGGTAATAATTACATAAAGGTCCAATGTTGAAGAGTGGTCCGAGAGCGACTGGGTTGCGCCCATCGCGCTATAGCTCGGCTCACACAAATATTTATAAATATTTAGCCTATCTCTTTCTATATCTGATAGTTAAATTCCCGTTAAAATTGGTCCAGCCGTTCCTGAGTTTAACAGAACAAACAAACACACAGGCAAAAATTTTTAAACCTATTATTTGATGTAAGTACCTTAAATACTTTAATATGAATTTACGACTAACTTTGTCCCGCCGCGTTACTCGCGGTACAACAATAACCGCGGGTAACACCGCGGGGTTCAGCTAGTTTAAAATATTATCTATACAAATAAATAAAATTGGAGTGTCTGTTTGTAATATTAAAATAACTGCTTTTTACTAAATGTTTATGTATTTATACACGGTACATATAGCAAAAATGTACTTAAATTTTTTTATGTCTGTCTGTCTGTCTGTCGGTCTGTCTGTCTGTTTGTTCCGGGTAATCTCTGGAACGGCCGGACCGATTTTGACGGGACTATCACTAGCAGGTAGCTGATGATCTGTCTGTCTGTCTACCTACCTACCTAACACCGCGGAGTTCAGCTAGTCTTTAATATTTATAATATTTATGGATTTATTTTTTTAATGCCTCAGTGGATCAGTGATAGTGTATGCGACTGCTGTGCTTGAGGTCTTGGGTTCGATTCCCAGATTGGACCAAATGTTTGATATGTTTTTATATCAGTTGTCTAGTACCCATAACACAAGCTTTGCTTAGCTTAGGACTAGATAGTGTTGTGTGTTAGATGTTCAAAATAATCTGATAACTAGCTACACCCATTAAAATAGCACAGCTTACAAATGAGGCACAAAACTGATGCAAAAATTTATAAAAAGAATCTCTGAAGCGAGTTTTATATTTTGTCAAAATTTGAATTCAATATTAACAAACTTTTTGAAAATTCTATTAGGTATAATAAGTTTAATTATTATTAGCTTTCTCCACTCTTCCTCCATATGAACTACTAGCTGATCCGTGCCCGCTTCATTGGGTACCGCCCAATGAAGTGGACACGGATCAGCTAGTAAGTAGTAGTTTAACATATTTTTCTCTGACTTGCTTTGCAAATCCAGCTACCGCGACATACGTATGCATACCATACATACATACCATGACTACATTCATATGCATTTAATAAACAGCAGTTTCTTTAATATTACAAACAGACACTTCAATTTATTTACTTGTATAGATAACTGTGACAAACACATTCCTCTGTCCGCATACCTTTACTTCACTTAATTTTTGTAAAAAAAGGTACAAAGTTTTCGTTTCACATATTAATATACAGATAACACCATTATTATGAAATAAAATGTAACACAATTAGTTTTATTACCAAAATACCTTTATTTTTAATCAAATAATAGACCCGATTTGAACCTCTTTAGTAAAATTGCTAGTCTTTAGAATTGTCAACACCGGTACATAATTCTTACATCTGAAATTTGGAAACGGCTCTAATGATCTTTAAAAACTTTTGTGGGTTTAGCTGGTGATAAATTTATCTAACTTGGATCCATTTTTAGAAAATTTACCAAAAAGAAAATAGTTAGACTGTAGTCAAGGAAAGCTGAAAGCTAAATAAAATTATACTGTAGCTATTAAAAGATTAGCAGTGACAACAAACTCAAGAGGAACCACTTACAACGGGTATCTTTCAGTAAATATACTATTTTATTGAAATTCTATGTAGGTATTAGAAGAAAATAAAATAGCAAAGTACCTACAAAAGTGGTAGAAAATATCTTATGTCATTTAAAGTTAAAGTTATGAACTATCGATTGTCGATTGTGGTAGCAGATTGTGGTTTTATGTCAGTTACAAAGTAGAGAAACATAAAGTCCGCATTGATTTAATCCTGATTCAGCATATTTCAATAACGAATTTGTACAATATTATTGATACAGCAATATTTAAGCGATTTGACAGTAAAACCATCGACATCTTGATGTTAGTACATAAGAGTATTTTTATTTTCAACTTTATAACTCGTCTTTATTATTTATAAAGTGAACTTCAATTAATCTTAATAGTAAATTCAGTGTGTAGTATAACTGAAAGTAACTTTTAAGTGTATTTTTTAATATTTATACATGAGTTGTGTTACGTTTTTGTTAAAATACATGTACCCACACGACATCTTTTAATTATGAAATCAAATTTTACGTAGGTAAATTAATATGAAAAACACCTAAACCGGTTTTATACAATTGTTATCATAGTTATTGGTGTTATATATAATGTACGTACTCTGTGATTGGTGTGAATTTGAATAAAATAATAAATAAGTGCTTAGTGAAAGTTTTGTTAGTAAAAAAACTTCAACAAAATGGAGGTACCTGGAAGTCTGCCTTAGTTTCCTCAAACTCATAATCGCAACGCGTCAATTTTGATTTTCTCGACCTTTTGCTCGAAACTTTCGGCATTATCACTATTCATCTCACATTCCACTTGTGATTATCTTATAATTTATTTATACCATGAGAAAATACAATCTACCAGCTAATGTTTTGCATTATACTGACGAATTAAAATGTATATTGTTTAGAAAATAATACATCCTGTCTCTCCTTATTCAACCGTAGATTTCGGAAATGCTAACGCTAAAAACCTCTAAAAACATTCAGCTGTCAAATAAACTCGACTCTTTTTTATTTATCAGGGTTATAGCAGACATCTATGAGTAGGGTAGTTGGCAATAGATGCGTTCTAAAAAAGTTTTCTCTCTCTATTCACATTCCACATCCTTCAACATTAGAATTCATTCACATTACTGAAAAATAAATAACCAAAGGAAAAGAAAAGGACTAAAGTGGGTAGTATTAAGATATTATAAATAACTCAGTGAATCCATTTATAATTTTCATCATTTTTACATATTAATTTGGTTATTTTATTATTATATTCGCTAGCTATTTTCAAAAGTTTTATTTCTTTAAATTTCAAGAAAGTATTAAAAGAATATTTGAAGATTAGAACAAGAACTTGTATTAGGATACAGAAAATAATAAAAGGGTTCTTCTCTTGTTTGCGATAGAAGTTTGTCTACAAATGAAAAAAAATTTTATATGCTTTGAATATTCTGAAGTTATGCTTCAATTCCACAAGAAAATGTACCGTGAAACGTTCAAAGTTGCGTATAACGTAATGACGTTTCATGTCGACAATCGTGAAGAAGAAATAATTTGTGAGATCGTTTTTGCTTTTTCCAAAGACGGTCTCCATTTCATCTGATCCATATTTTCATGTTTTTTATCATTAATTTCATCACGACCAAATCTTAAAGACTTAAGATTTGAAGACTTTATACGCTTGACATTAGCAGAAATAGCAGGTCTACTTTAAAGACCTACTTAACCTACTTTAAGATCTCACATTATTAATTATCAGCAATTTGTTATAGGTATCCAATAAAGCAAAGAAATAGAGTTTAATACTTGTTAATAATTTTATTTTGCTCTTATAAATACACATTTGGATTTTGCATAGAACTTTGCACTCATTTAAATCTCCATTCTTTTTGCGACGAAGCCCACAGCCAAGCATAATTTTTGTATTGAACTTGGCTTCCCTTTTTTACATTTATGTTTTTGATGGGTTTCGAATATACGGTGAGCGCTCACTTTATCAGTTGATATGTAACACCTAGTGTTTGATTCCTTAAGTTCATTGTAGCAATTTAATCGGTCGTAACCAAAAACACGGAACTAAAATAGGAACTAAATGCCTGGCAGACACCCTCAATCGAGCTGCTTGTGGCAGACAGATAGTTCATAGTCGATGAATAGGAGCTACATCGATGTACACTTTTTATGTACGACCAGAAGTGTTTAAGATTTTTTAAGATGGAGTTTTCAACAGATACTCTGTATTCATTATAACACCTGTGCTCAGCTTTTTTGACCCTGTCTTGAAGTAGTCGAAAGGAATAGTCATCCGATAGATTAGATAAGTTTTAAATTCTTTAAAGACATGAAATTTTTCTTTAATCATTTTAATCAGCGAAGGTTTATATCATGGGGCATATCAACAGGCATTTGATAACAATAATATATTTTCTATAAATAAATGCCAAAGCCAACATCACGTGGTATTCCCAAGCGGTCACCCATCCAAAAGTACTAACCACGCCCGATGTTGCTTAACTTCGGTGATCCGACGAGAACCGGTGTTTCAATATGGTGTGGACGTTCGCATTCAGTTTGTTATATTTAACGTAAGTATCCAGCACTATGAAGTCAACTCAATGTTAATGTAGCAAAAACTGCATAGAGTTATTGTAGATAGAGCAGGGGAGCCAGGCCTAAAGAAGTCCCTCGGTTAGAAAGAGAGAGACGATCGTGGTATCCATAACAACCTATGTAACTTATAACAACTTTACAAGGTATTTAATTTGGTTTGGATTTATCTAAGATGAAGAATTCTTTATCTGAGGGATTTATTATTCGAGATTGTCATAATAACAAGCAGTCCTTTACTGCGCATGCGTCAATAGAGAAAGACAGACCGCTTACAGGCAGCCTTATATTCCTTCTATAAAGATATTTTTTCTTCAGTATCACTGTCACTGCTTTCATCATAATCCATAATAATTCCATGTCGCTATCATCACTGCTAAAATCTTCCATCATTTTATATTTACTTAAAAAGTTAATCATTTTCGAAATTCTATTTGGCCGGTTGGCGCGTAACTGGCCGATGTTGACAGATAAGCAAATGACATTACCACGAAGCAAATGCAAATACTTTGTATTTGCTTCGTGGACGTTACTAAAGTTAGCTACGCCTATCGGAGAGTAACTCGAAACTTATATTAAGTCAGTTCGCTCTAGTTTATTATCGTCCTCTCGAAGTTGTCTATCTATGACAACTTCGATAGGAAATGCTATCTGCCGGTAGGTTATTGAAACATAAGTAAGAGGAAAAAGATAGATTTGAACTGTAGGAATGAGAACTAAGGATAGATAGGTTATTGAAATCGGTCGCTAATCGAACTCGAGACGTCAGTCACATACGCCACCGAGGATACTGCATGACCGTGGATACTAAATAAAAAACCATTTCAACATTATCATTTTATTATAAACTTATACAATAAAAAGTTAAGAGTAACTTAAAATACAGCTTCTGGGTAAACCAAAATGTTAAAATTAAAGCAAAATCATTTGGAATTGTTTGAAACTTGTTACTGAGAGACCTCCATCAGTTGGGGAGCATCTGAAATAACAAAAAAAAGTTTAATAAAAGTCTATTCTCTTTGTTTCCTTTTTTCTTCTTTCTTTTATGAGTTTGTTAATAGCATAAATTACTAAAGATAATCCGTACTGCAATAGGGAATAGCCAAAAAAAAAGGTCTCAAATATTTTTTTGTACATTCTTTCTATTGTCCACTAGCTGAACCTCGCGGTTATTGTTGTACCGCGAGTAACGCCGCGGGACAAAGTTAGTCTAAAAAAAAGTAGCCTAAGTTACTCCCCGGATCATCAGCTACCTGCCAGTGAAAGTCCCGTCAAAATCCGTCCAGCCGTTCCAGAGATTACCCGGAACAAACAGACAGACAAACATTTTTTAACCACATTTTTGGTATATGTATTTTGTGATTATTTAAACTCAGAAAATTATAAATAAAAAGTGAAAATTAAGGGACGGATATTCGAAATTACAAAACGCGTCACTATTTGTCGAAACGACATGTGACGTCGATCGATGGTGAGACCCGCGGTATCATGACAACAGCGGGTAACGCCGCGGGATAAAGCTAGTCTAAAAAAAGTAACCTAAGTTACTCCTTATATCAGCTGTGTCAATGAAGGTCCCGTCAAAATCGGTCAAGCCGTTCCTGAGATTACCAGACAGACAGACAAAAATTGAAAAAAACTGTTCTTTTGATAAGTACATTCATTTGCGTTTAGTAAAAAGCAAGCAAAGACACTCCAATTTTATAAATTTTTATAGATGCTATCTATTTAAAGTAAAAAATTACACATACCACCCCCTCCATCATTGAAAAGGAACTCATCTTGATACTCTTTCAAGAACTGCTCTGAACGATGCTCATCCAAGAACAGGGAGTACACCTTCTTTACATCTTCCATGCTCACCTGAAAATGAATGAAGAGACTAAACAGAGAGTTCATCATAGTTGTCAATATAGTGACGGAATTACAATAGGAGAGCCACATGGGCCAGCTCGACCGGAGTGATACCACGGCCTCACAGAAAATCTGTGTGAAACAGCCACAGCACAGCCAAAGGCCGGCAACACACTTGTGACGTCTCTGGTGTTGCAGGTGTCCGTGGGCGGCGGTAGTCGCTTACCATCAGGCGATACGTCTGCTCGTTTGCATCCTATACCATAAAAAAACACGATGTATGCGCCTAAAGTAGAAGGTATCCGAGAACAGGTGCTAATAAGACATTCAGACCCCTTCCAGAGCTATTTCCATAAGTGTGGGGGGTGAAATTGATTTTTCATGTGGCAAATACTTTAACTAGTTTCACCGACTCACTGTTTCGGAAACTTGTCTAAAAAGCCCCACCAAAATTTGCCATATCCTATAAAAAAAGTACGGATGTAACAGACGCGGACGAAGCCGCGCGCAAAAGCTTGTAATACTAGTGTAATAAAAAAAAAAACTTACTTCATTAGCCTTTCTTCGTTTGGAGACGAGCGAAGCAGTGGTGATGAGTTGTATGGCGTAACGCAGTGACGTTTCCGTCGCCACTCTTGTCAATACTGTCAACGCGTCGGCTGACATTTGACAGTCCTCCTCCTCGCATCTGTCAAAAGATGTCAATATCAAACTAGGATGGGCATTCTCTTGACAGCACCTTATTATGTGCTATTAAGATTACTTTACTAGCCCAGTAAGAGATTACATAAATTTTATAATCAAGCGAATTCCAATAGCGCGATACAGGATGAATTACTAAGTAGTTCGTATAACTTTCACTAGATGGCGTTAGGTAACTACAGAAATTTAGTTACTAAGTATTTTGTATAACTCTCACTAGATGGCGTTAAGTGGTACTTTACATACCTAATATTCAAAATCTCCCTCAACTCTTGATGGGAGTACGGTGATGTTGGCACTATGATCATTCTGTCCAGCAGATCCAGAGGAATGCCATGTGGACTCTTGTAGTTGGTACCCCTGATCCGTGTGATCCCTCGGTTGGTAGCCATGATGACAACTGGGGCTGTCTCCGACTCTAATGCTCTGTTGAGGTATGAGAAGCACTCTATGTCCAGCATGTGGGCCTGTTGTGGATTAAAAAAAGGAGGTTAGTGGTTAAGTCGACTTATTCCCGTTTAGAGCGTGTAGTTTACATCGATTCTGATTGATTTAACTATGAAACATTATCCTAAATGGAACCATTTTTGAGATATTTGAATTTAATTTTTATTTCATTTTGACATGTAAAATAAGATGCTTTATGACCTTAATAACAAATATTATACGTAAAATCTTACTAATATTATAAACGCGAAAGTTTGTAAGTATGGATGGATGGATGTTTGTTAGTCTTTCACGCAAAAACTACTGAACGGATTTGGATGAAACTTTACAGTAATATAGCTTATACATCAGAATAACACATAGGCGACTATATGCCGCGGTAACCGGCAACAAGTAGTGAATTAATAAGTCGTTATAGACGACTATAAGTAATAAAAAAAAAACTTAAATGGATATCTAAATAAAAAAATTATATTATGGCGCCTGTTTTGCAGATGAGCTTAAAATATCCACGTTTCATCAGCTATCCAACGAGGTAAAACAATATAAATATTATAAATACATATTGACTGATTTTTTCTGCCAATTATGAAATACATGTGGTTGTCCGCGGCTCCGCCCGCGTGTATGTCAGTTATCGCGACAAATAATAGCCTATATGTCATTCTGTTGATAAGCTACATTACTGTAAAATCTTATCCAAATCCGTTCAGTAGTTTTTGCGTGAAGAGTAACCAACATCCATCCATACTTACAAACTTTCCCGTTTATAATATTAGTAGGATCAAAGTTCCAACGCACCTCATCTATAAACAGTACTCCAGGTATCATTTCAGCTTTTCCCTCCTCACGCCACTCAGCCACCTTGCTGTTAATTTGTTCACGTATTTCTGACTTAATTTCACCGGTGTCACCTGGAAAACAACATTTACTTATTGTTAGTTCCTCATAATCGTTCACTAATGCCTCAGTGACGCAGTGGTAGCGTACGCGACTGCTGTTCTTGAGGTCTCGGGTTCGATTCCCGGGTCGGACCAAATGTTTGTATGATCTGCAAACATTTGTTTTGGAGTTTGGGTGTTTTATATCTATAACATGTATGTATTTCCAAAAAAAAAGTATATATGTTTTGTATCAGTTGTCTAGTACCCATAACACAAGCTCTGCTTAGCTTGGGACTAGATGACGTTGTGTGTTAGATTTCCGAAATATTTATTATTTATTTATTTATCTATGTGTCAGTTTACGCTGTTGTGTGAATTTATATATGTATTCATATTTCACAATAACCACAATTGCGTGCACGACACTAAACGAATGGATTATACATGTATTTTTTATGGTCTTAATTATTATCTTTTTATATATGAACCTGTCAAAGTGACTGTACTCTGCCTGATGGAAAGCATAAGCAGAATCCAAGAGTAGTGGTCACCATACTCATTGTGAATGCAACAATGCAGCATGGTGACCCACACTATAGCGGCATATTGAGATGCTTCTGTATCATGCAGACTGCCTCGGTGGCGCAGTGGTAGCGTACGCGACTGCTGTTCTTGAGGTTTCGGGTTCGATTCCCGGGTTTGGGTAAATGTTTGTATGATCTGCAAATATTTGTTTCGGAGTTTGGGTGTTTTCTATCTATAATATGTATGTATTTACAAAAAAAAAAGTATATAAGTATTTATATCAGTTGTCTAGTACCCATAATACAAGCTCTGCTTAGTTTGGGACTAGATGGCTTTGTGTGTTAGATGTCCGAAAAATATTTATTTATTACTAGCTGAACCCCGCGGTGTTACCCGCGGCTATTGTTGTACCGCGAGTAACGCCGCGGGGCAAAGTTAGTCTAAAAAAAAGTAGCCTAAGTTACTCCCTCGATCATCAGCTACCTGCCAGTGAAAGTCTCGTCAAAATCCGTCCAGCCGTTCTAGAGATTACCCGGAACAAACAGATAGACAGACAGACCGACAGACAGACAGACAAAAAATTTTTAAAGTACATTTTTGGTATATGTACCATGTATACATACATATGCATTTAGTAAAAAGCGGTGATTTTAATATTACAAACAGACACTCCAATTTTATTTATTTGTATAGATAGTGGTTACTTACCAGAGAACAAAGCTAAAAAGCCATGAGTCCTGGAGTTGATGACATCAATTTCATGAAGAGTGACGGTATGGACTACTTCTTTACGCTTCTGGAGTTCTCCTTCTGGGCACTGCACGAATCTGGCTTGCTGACCTGTTTAATAATAACAATAATTTTAGTATCTACTAGCTGACCCACACAACTTCGTTTACGTCTCTTATTGCCCGTAGCGTGATAATTTTCCCCCGTTTTTGAAACACTTTTCATTGGTGCTCCGCTCCTATTGGTCTTAGCGTGATGATATATAGCCTATAGCCTTCCTCGATAAATGAGCTATCTAACAGTGAAAGAATTCAATTCAAATCGGATCGCAGTTCAAATCGGACCAGCGGTTCCTGAGATTAGCGTGTTCAAACAAACAAACAAACAAACTCTTCAGCTTTATATATTAGTATAGATATAGATTCACGGATTGATAAACAAGAAGAGTCTCGACTAACACCTTAAGAGGTTCACGTAAGAAGAATCAAGGATCTGATGCAAAAGGCAGTCTTTCTTGACATGACCCTTATAGTGAGGAGGTTCCTGTCTTTGGAGGCCTAACCACCGGTTTCTTGGTCCCCATACCCAAAGTCCGATGGTCTACTATTTTTAATATGTATTTATATATATATGTTACTAGCTGAACCACGCGGTGTTACCCGCGTTTATTATAGAACCGCGGGACAAAGTTAGTCTAAAAAAAGTAGTCTAAGTTACTCCTTAGATCATCAGCTACCTGTCAATGAAAGTCCCGTCAAAATCGGTCCAGCGCTTCCAGAGATTACCCGGAAAGTCAGTCAGAGTCAGTAAAAAGCGGTTATTTTACTATTACAAACAGACATTCCAATTTTATTTATTTGTATAGATTATCTTTTTTATGTATTTAAAACTGTTATTGATATATTTATAAATGTAATAAAGAGAATAATAATAGTATCTGTTCATGGATTGATAGTCAAGAGCCTCTACCACTACCTTAAGAGGCTCACTTAAGAAGACATGATCAAGGGTCTGATGCTGAAGGCAGTCCTTCTTGATACACAGCATGGCAACAGACATGGCAGTTCGCATGGCAGCCGAGACCGACTGCTTAACCTGCTCTATGATACACAGATAGGTCTTAATGTGTTAAGGAATGGTCACCTATCCATATACTGACCTGGCCAGGGTTGCTTAACTTTGCAAGGTGTAAAATGCTGTATGAGTCACGGAGTTTTCTCAGTGTGTTAAAAAATGGTCACCCATCTATATACTGACCTGGCATGGGTTTGCTTAACTTTGCGAGGTGTAATGCTCTATGTGGCATGGATGAGTCTCATTGTGTAAAGAAATGGTCACCCATCTATATACTGACCTGGCATGGGTTTGCTTAACTTTGCGAGGTGTAATGCTCTATGTGGCATGGATGAGTCTCATTGTGTAAAGAAATGGTCACCCATCTATATACTGACCTGGCATGGGTTTGCTTAACTTTGCGAGGTGTAATGCTCTATGTGGCATGGATGAGTCTCATTGTGTAAAGAAATGGTCACCCATCTATATACTGACCTGGCATGGGTTTGCTTAACTTTGCGAGGTGTAATGCTCTATGTGGCATGGATAAGTCTCATTGTGTAAAGAAATGGTCACCCATCTATATACTGACCTGGCATGGGTTTGCTTAACTTTGCAAGGTGTAATGCTCTATGTGGCATGGATGAGTCTCATTGTGTAAAGAAATGGTCACCCATCCATATACTGACCTGGCAAGGATTGCTTAACTTTGCAAGGCTAAACGTGCTCTATGAGACACAGAAAAGTCTCAATGTGTTAATAAGTGGTCAGCCATCCATATACTGACCTAGCTTGAGTTGATTATCTTTGCAATATGTCAACCTAATCGGTTTGAACAATGTTAAAGAATAAAAGATACATACCAGTCGCATCATAGTCTCTGGCCCTTGCAAAACTGCGGCCCAATTTGTTGATCTTCCCAGTAGCTTTGTCTATGGTAACCACGTCACCAGCTTGCACCTGTCATATATATAACTTTTAATTTTGCGAACATCTGACACAAAACGCCATCTAGTTTCAAACTAAGCAGTTTTTACTATGATAGTTCTTTAGGTAAAAACTTCATGGAACTCGCGTAATCGTCACCGAACGCTTCCCAAGAGCTACGAGTATATTGTGAACTAGCAGAACCCGGCGGTGCTACCCGCGGTTATTCTTGTACCGCGAGTAACGCCGCGTGACAAAGTTAGTCTAAAAAAAAGTAGCCTAAGTTACTCCCCGGATCACCAGCTACCTGCCAGTGAAAGTCCCGTCAAAATCCGTCCATCCGTTCTAGAGATTACCCGGAACAAACAGACAGACGGGCAAACAATTTTTGAACTACATTTTTGGTATATGTACCGTGTATACATACATATGCATTTGGTAAAAAGCGGTTATTTTAATATTACAAACAGACACTCCAATTTTATTTATTTGTATGGATATCTAATCCCGTTGTTTAGGCTTCACTCAATGAATTAATGTTTATAGTTTGTTCTTGTGTCATTGGAGATGCTTATTAAACTAATATAGATTTTAGCTGACTGTGTTTAAAACACAAAATCAAATAAAAAATGTATAGTGCGTCGTAGGTGGCGGTAGGTTCCAGCTACTGTCGCCATTTTTTTTACCCTCATATTAACATAACATTTGGTGCGTCCTGGAATCAAACAAATCTCTTACCTTCTCCTTTAAGAGAGAGTCAATCATCTTGACTCCCATGTCATAATTAGTCTCCATGTCAGTGGTTTTCAGGGTCAACCTTCCGACCCTGGCGCCGCCGCCTCCAGCCGCACGTTCCACCACCACTTCCACAACTTCTCCTTCTATTATCTCTGACTCTTCTCTGCAAGAAGACAAGAGTGACGTTTTTTTTAAAACTAGCTGAGCTAGGTAACGCAGCAGGGCGAAGTTGGTGTAAAAAAAGTATTTTAAGTTCAATTTCGGTCGAAATCGCTTCATCAGTGATCAGCCGGAACAAACGGAAAGACAAAAATAACTCAGAGACAGTCTAAATTCATCAAAGCTTATCAACATAGCCCACAGTATTAGCAAGCTGAAGTGGCAGTGGGCTACTGATGTTAGCCGCAGAACTGATTGCAGTTGGCCCCGTTGGGGTATACGGGTTCTTGAGTGGAGACCCCGTCTCGAGAAAGGTAATGTAGGATGTCCACAGGCCAGGTGGAGTGATGGTATAGGAACTGGATGCTAGAAGCCGAGGATCGAACCAAGTGGAATGCAATTAGGGAGGCCTGAGGCCTACTGACGAAGAATGAATGATGGGAGTTCATATTAAACCAATACTTACTTAATTCTGATGCCAATGGATTTTCGTATGGCTTGCGTCAACGCTTCAGTCTTGCTCATCTCCAAGGAAAAGATTTCGGAACCTGTATTAAAATAATGTACAAAAATTAGTTTTTCTAGTATTTAACTGCCAATATCTATCTTCCACAAAAAGTGATGTTGCTAAATTATCAACTACCTGAACACCGAGGTGTTACATCCGGTACGACAATGACCGAGGGTAGCGATGCAGGGCGAAGCTAATCTAAAAAAATTAGCCTAAGTTACTCCTTATACCATCAGTTACATATCAGTGAAATTCTCTTCAAAATCATTGCATTTAGTAAAAAGCTGTAAATTTGAACAGATGTTTCAAGCAATAGTAGTAGAGTCACCCTGATTTCAGCACGAACGGGCCGGCTCGACTGGGGCGGTACTACCCTCGCACAGAAGATCGTGCTATCGTGTTAATTCGTGAGTGGGAGGCCGGAGGTCTAAAGATGCAGAAGCATCACTAGCCCGCCATAGTGTGGGTCACCATGCTGCATTGTTGCATTGTCCACCACTCTTGGATTTTGCTTATGCTTTCCATCAGGCACAGTAGAGTTATTACGGCAGGGCCAAACATAAAAAAAGCAAGTCTGATTTAAGGCTTTTAGACACATTAGGTCTGGCATCTGGGGTGTCACAGGGGACATTACAAACATACATGAAACAGACAAAGAATACCCAATAGACATGAGGTTTACCAGCAGAGAATGCTGTAACTGCAGTCACATGAGCTGACTGCTGAACCAATGAGGCAGGCTTTCTACTAACCTGCCATACTGGTGAATGGAGTGTCAGGTCCAAGAGCCTGCGCTAGACCCATAGCTATAGCAGTCTTTCCTGTACCCGGTTGGCCTGCTAACAAGACCGCTCTTCCTGCTATCTTGCCTGAAAAAAATCATTAAATATGAATATTTTATTGTTTACTAGCCGACCCACACAAATTCGTTTACGTCTCCTATTGCCCGTAGCTTAATAATTTCCCCCCGCTTTCGTAACATTCTTCATTGGTGCTCCGCTCCTATTGGTCTAAGCGTGACAATATATAACCTATAGCCTCCCTAGATAAATGGGCTATCTAACACTGAAAGATTTTTTCAAATCGGAACAGTAGTTCCTGAGATTAACGCATTCAAACAAACAAACAAACTCTTCAGCCTTATATATTAGTACTAGCTGAACCCAGCGGTGTTACCCGCGGTTATTGTTGTACCGCGAGTAACGCCGCGGGACAAAGTTAGTCTAAAAAAGTAGCCTAAGTTACTCCCTGGATCATCAGCTCTACCTGCCAGTGAAAGTCAGAGAAAATTTTTTTAACTACATTTTAGGCATATATTCCGTGTATACATACATATGCATTTAGTAAAAAGCGGTTATTTTAATATTACAAACAGACACTTCAATTTCATTTATTTGTATAGATATAGATATAAATAATGTTAACTCTACGTGACAAAATGAGACACCAAAATGTATGTAGGCGCATAAATGTGCTTGTTCCCATTAGGACAAGGTTTGTATAGAAGAAAATTATAAGGCAACCTGAAGCATACATAAATAGTTAAATAGTAATACAAGCTTTTGGGAAACTTAAGTATGTATCGAGTCAGCTAGATTTGGATTTGTCCCAAGTGGAAATTGAACCCACGACCTAATGCTAATCAGTCAGGAGCGCAATTCACTAAACCAATAAGCCCAGCCAATCAAAGTTTCGAAGAGTCTTTAGACCACACAACTGAAGTTTAACTTCAAGGGATACAAGGCCTGCGTCTGTGTCTTAGACATGCGAAACGTAACTATGAGAGCAAGAGGGAAAGAAAATGTGTGTTTACACCCTCTCTTTCGCTCCTACAGTAATATACGAAACATAACCCTCTCTATTTCTATCTTCACTAACTTATATCTCCCTCTTAACTTCCATTCAGCTCTCCCGATCACACTCACATGGTCAAGTGTGCATAAAGAAGTTTTAATCTATACTAATATATAAAGCTGAAGAGTTTGTTTGTTTCTATGTTTGTTTGAACGCGCTAATCTCAGGAACTGCTGGTCCGATTTGAAAAATTATTTCGGTGTTGGATAGTCCATTTATCGAGGAAGGCTATAGGGTATATATCATCACGCTACTACTAATAGGAGCGGAGCAACAATGAAGAATGTTTCAAAAACGGGGAAAATTTTCATGCTACGGGCAATATAAAGCACAAATGAGGTTGCGTACCACTTAAACATACATACACAAAATGACAAGTCTAACTGACAGGGTTCTGTACCATTGGTCTGATAACATAGTTAATGACAGTGTTCGTGCTGTCGTGTTTCATTGGTGAGTGCGAGACCGGAAGCCCAATGATGCAGAATCAACACTAGGTTGCTATAGTGTTGGTCACCATGCTGCATTGTTGCATTCTCTGCAATGAGTATGATGACCAACGCTCTTGGATTCTTCTTATGCTTTCCATCAGGCAGAGTAGTCATTTTGGTAGGGCCAAAAACAAAATAAAATGAAAACAGATATTTGAACTAAGAGCCTTAAAAAGTTCACTACTGGACATAGGAGTCTACTGGAGGAGGTTTGCCAACCTCTACCGACCCAACAAACAGGTTATTAGAGGTTTTATTTCAATTTTTCCTTATCTGTGCAAAATTTTCATTTAATAGATAAACTGCCTCGGTAACACAGTGGAAGCCTATGAGACTGCTGTGTTTGAGAATACCCTATTCCGGGGTCGGACCAAATGTTTGTTTGATCTGCAAATATTTGTTTCGGAGTTTGAGTGTTTTCTATGTATAATATGTAAATATTTACAAAAAAAAGTATCTATGTATTTGTATCAGTTGTCTAGTACCCATACCACAAGCTCTGCTTAGCTTGGGAGTAGATGACTAACAAATGAACAAAGTAATGATTAACTTTAGCCTATATTGTAGATATTATTTATATTTGGATGGGTTTGAATTGAACAACATTAAAATAAGTGGTTGTAAGAGAATATTGATTCAGTTGCCGTAGCAACCGAGATTGTTTTATGTTGTTTGTTCAATAGTACCTTCTCGAATCATCTGTAAGACGACTCCGGCGGCTTTTCGCGCCATCTTCTGGCCCACCATTCCCTGGGAAACGGCTCTTGGTTCCAAAGAATCATCTAGACCTAATCCTCGTATATGAGAATGAGCGCCAATACGTTCAATGCGTGTGATGGAACGCACTTCTTGCACCTGGGCGGCGGCTATCGACTGCAAAATTTAAAAAAAATACTATGAAACAAACGTTTATACTTAAAACATGATTTGTTAAAAAAGTGAGGTTATATTTACTGAAACCGGCTCTTTTTAGTAGTTTAAAATGTAATAATTAGTATTGTGAGACACTTACAGCCATTTTCTATAGCTACTATATTTTATTTACTATTTGAAAACGAAAATGTAGAAAAATAAGAAATGACAGCACGCTTTAGATACAATAAGTTCGATCACACAATCACACAAAAGCTTGATTGATTCAAAATTTGAATGACAGCAGGTTCTGACAGGAGTGACAGATAAAGTTCTGTTGGAAAAGTGTTCTTTTCTGAAGCGTATCATGGTATTGTTACATCATGAAGCATATGCACGTGCAGGGGCAGCTAAACGGGCGGAAAACGTGATTGGAGTAGCGACTAGTAGCGAGAGAGAGACTGTCTCGCTTCACCATTTCCGCCTGTTCGGCTGCTCCTCCAGATATATATGCTCTAAGATGGTAACTGTGCCAGTCTTTCGCCATTTAGGCCAGGCATCACCACAGAACACTTGGCATCACCTTCCTATTGTGAAATAATAGATACAAGTATGTGTATTTTAAGGGATTTCCGTTCTAAATTAAATTATTCGTTCTAACAGTTTTAATTCAGTTGGATTCAGTCATAAACAACTGCAGCAGTAAAACAATACAGCGATCCCTAACGAAAAATATATTTGATTGCCATCTGTTGAAGATACGGAGAACTACGTGGTTACCATAAATCCTGCTAAGCGGAACGACATATAACTTCGCACCTTTGTTTTGTCGGTATTAGGATTCGTATTGAAAAATCCGACCTGGGATTGCATAGATTAAAACTGTTTGTTGTCCTATTAATTGAGAAACGATCAAGGTTTTATTGACTACCGACGTTCAAAGTCACTTGCTCAATAGTCACAAGTTCGATTCAGTGCCGGATTAAGACAGCGCGGGGCCTGTAGCAAATTCGGCCAAGGGGCCCTTAGTTTACTTTAGGTTCTCAAGTTTATGATGATTTCAGATACCAACGGTTCTCGTTATAGGTATTATACATATACGACTTAATGTAAGGAGTGTAAGGGGTCCTTCTAACATCCTTCGGGACCCTTTTTTTTTTTTTTTTAACCTGTGGAATCCCCCCTCGGGCCGTCATCCCGTCGGGGTTTGCGGCGGGGTGGTGTGTCGGAATCGAACCGACTAAAACCACACGGTGTGCCACTCTGCGCCTGAGAGGGGAGAGATCCGGGAACCGCTGTGGTTATGACCTCCGAACCCCTCCCAGGTCCGGACCCCTCCCAGATCCTTTGAGACCCAAGCCAACCCCGCCTGACCGCGGTGCACTCCGCTGAATAACGAAGAAAGTTCCGGCGATCCGCCAACAAGCACTGGACCAGCGCGGCGGGTTCCGGTCCAAACCCCCTTATGTGATGATCCCTCGTAAGCAACGTGGTATATATCACGAATGTGTCGAGCCTGGTACCTGATACTCAGAGTATGAAAGAGATACTCGTTGAAGGTCATACAGGTTTACGCACCGACCTCGGCGCACCCGGACGACGAAGTGGAAATTATATATGAGGACATCAGTGAGGCCATACATACTTCCAAAATATACCTACTTCACTATTGTCATGGGGGATTTTAATGCAAAACTGGGTAGGAGGGGCGATGACGAGTTGAGAGTGGGGCAATTTATAGGTGGGTGGAGGAATCCCAGGGGTCAGAAGTTGGCCGACTTTCTGGAGAAGGAGGTACTTTTTATGATTAACTCCTTCTTCATAGGAAATGGACCTGGATGAGTACCGACGGTTCCACGAGGAATGAGATCGACTTCATTATGTCTACAAAGAGAAGAATATTCAATGATGTCTCCGAGATCCACAGAGCGAAAACCAGGACCACGAAGGTCAATCGACGAAGTCAAATCGGCTGCGCTACGTTCGGGATATTACGCAGTGTCTTCTCGTTCAAAATACCACAGTCCTTAAAGACGAAAGTCTTTAACCAATGCGTGTTACAAGTGATGACCTACGGTGCCGAGACGTGGTTTCTTACTATGGGCCTCTTAAGGAAGCTTGGGATCACGTAGACAAACTAAAGTTACCGACATAGCAGAGCGAGTCATCAAGCTGAAGTAGGCAGGCCGCATAGCTCAGAGAACTGATTGCCGATGGGGCAGAAAGGTTCTTGAGTCCACTCACCACCACCTGAGGGTAAACGCAGCGTAGGAATGTCTTCAGCAAGGTGGAACGACCTGGTTAAGATCGTAGAGTCTCGTTGGATGCAGGCCGCTACCGACCGGTTGAAATGGAAATCGATAGGGAAGGCCTACGCTCAGTAGTGGACTTCTCACGGTTGACATGATGACTTAAGATACAACGTGACGAATCGAGTTTTAGATTTTCAGGTGGGATTTAGATTTTCTAGGTGCTTCGCGATTAAGGCATGCAAGATATTTTACGCTTATCTAAACTTATTTTTTTTATGGTCGGACAAGCGTTTAAGTGCGGGGCCCCAAAATTCACGGGGCCCGTAGCATTTGCTACTCTTGCTACGTGGCTAATCCGGCACTGCTACCACTGCGCCAACGAGGCAGATACTTGGCATTGTAATGCATACTTCCATAATCATACACGAAACAATAGTGCAATGTAAATAAAATACGCAGTTCGAAACATCTCAAAAGTGTTAATGACGAAATTTTAATTAAACTGTTTGTGGTTACATGTGACCTCAACATTGAACAACAGCTTCAAATATTTATTATGATGACTGACGAAGGGTATATTCCAAACTAATATTGTGAATCCGAAGTAAATCTGTCTGCCTTTTTTTATGTATGACCCTGCCAAAATGATTCTTCTCTGCCTGACGGAAGGAACAAGCTGGATCCAAAAATGGTGGTCATCATACTCATTGCGAATGCAGACAATGCAATAATGCAGCATGGTGACCCACGCTGCATTATTGCATTATACTTCTGCATCATTGGGCCTCCGATCTAGCGCTCACCAACGAAACAGGACCGCATGACGAACGATGTCATTTTACGTTGATTCTCTGTGCGAGGGTAGTACCGCCCCGGTCAGGCAGCCCGTTCGTGCTGAAATCAGCGTGGCTCTACTATCTTGTCTGTATAACAGTTACGCTTTTACAGTTAAACCGCTGCACCAATATTCATGAAATTTGCCACGGAGATACTTTGATATTTGAGGAAGGACGTAGGCTTCTTTTAATAATAATAATAATTAATTAATTACCCTAGCAACACTGAAAGCAGATGCGAAATTTTTCAAACAAATTTTCAATAATTTATTTTCTCGTTTTAAAACATTCTGAAGTAACAAAATCAACAAAAAATAGTTTCGAAACATATTAAAAATGCATTATTATCATCAAAGCAGAATTAAATTGAACAAAAAGGCGTTATAAAAGAAAACATCCGATAAGTAAGACATGACGTTTTGAACGTCAAGTCACAACAATGATTTTCTATGTGAATAAATCCCTAAAATGCTAACAAGGGCTAGATCGAGAGCACAATTACTAACTCCGGACTCGTCGCTACGCTCCGCCTTGCCGTCTTCGGATGCCAGAACAGAAGTACCAACTGTCGCAGAGGCGTCGAGCTCTTCATCAAGTGACGAGTTTTTCTCTCCGCCGACGTCGCCAACACCTGTACGTCGGCAGGAGAGATACCGGCCACCAGATAGCTTGGGACCCCGAGGACCACTGACCTCGAATAGGGCCCCCGCTGCCGGTGGTACTGTGCGCCGCATGAAGTGGACACATTCAATTAATGAGAATGTCATGCGGGCATATTTTCGGGCTACAGAGTTGGGAACGAACCTTACTGCGTACCGTGTTCGACTAGTCTCTCTGTTTCAGGACCTTGAGCCAGCTGTCAACGTGTCGGCACAACGACTGTCGGATCAAGTGCG
The DNA here is from genome assembly GCA_905220595.1 of Spilosoma lubricipeda. Lineage (NCBI taxonomy): Eukaryota > Metazoa > Arthropoda > Insecta > Lepidoptera > Erebidae > Spilosoma > Spilosoma lubricipeda. Next base: position 4,184,228 of record HG992303.1, on the reverse strand, counting down.
AGCTATACAGCGTTGTCACCTGCTGGATGATGCTGTACTTGAGAGGATACGCTCTGACATACGGAATAGCTTGGCTGTCCCTTCTTCATCACATGTTGTGGATACGATAGTAAACACCACATCACAATTACCACGAAGTGAATACATTGATGAACGAGTGGACAGTGAAATTATCTCCGTAAGTACCCAGTGTAATGATACGATAAGGAGCACTTTGGAGGATGCGATTCGGGAATACCGATATGTAGATTCTAATAACAGACCCCGGTTGTCTCGTTTGCCCATACATAAACGAAATTTAGCGCTGGTGAGTGCCTTGGATTCGTTATTGCCAGATTATTTTAATAATAGCGAAGATCTCAGTGATACACATTCCATTCTATACTGTGCGGCTATCGCAGTTTGTCGAGTAGCTGGTGTTAATTTTGTAGAGTGTAAAACTGCTACTCGACCAAAAAATACTGTGCCAGCTTGGCAGTGTAGAATTGAACGTCGTATTGCTGGGACCAGGACACTCATTGGTAAGCTAATTAGCTTCAGATCAGGTAATACGCGACCAAAAGTGATGCGCTTTGTGAAACAAGCATTCTTGGAGACTACTGTCAGTCCTCAATAATACATGTCATGTGTCACAGAGCGCATAGACTTTCTGAAGCAAAAAGTTTATGCATGGGCAAATAGAATTAGACGCTATAGAAAACGAACAGACCGGTATAATCAGAATCGCACTTTCCAAAGAAATGAGAAGTGGGTGTACCAGAAGTGGGAGAAACTGAGTCCCTGTATGAGTGATGAGCATTTACCAGATAAAAATGCCACAACTTATTTTTGGCGTAACATCTGGTCAACGCCTGTCACTCATACAGAGGGTCATTGGTGTCGGGATGTCGAGCGCTCATGTGAGTCAATAACACCTATGGAACCAGTTAGGATTGATAAGGAGGATGTAAGTTGTGCGGTCCGTTCATTAGCGAATTGGAAAGCACCTGGTCCAGACGGACTGCACAACTTTTGGCTTAAATGGTTCCGAAGCTCACATGCGTACTTGGCATCTCAATTCCAAACGGCATTGGATTCAGGTTCATTACCACAATTTTTAACCACTGGCATAACCCACTTACTCCATAAATCTGGCAGTACCACGGATCCCAAAAACTTTAGACCTATTACTTGTTTACCAACGTTATATAAACTTCTAACATCTATTCTGAGACTCAAAATCACTGCTCATATTAATAATAATTCGATAATTTCCGTTTCTCAGAATGGATGTAGAAGTGGGACCCGTGGCACTAAAGAGCTCCTTATAATAGACATGACCATTAGCCAGCAGGTACGTCGCAATCGTAAGAGCCTGGCGACATGCTGGATAGATTACAAGAAGGCTTATGACTCGGTGCCACATAGATGGCTTTTGAGGGTGCTGGAGTTGTATAAAATTGATACAACTCTGTGCACGTTTTTGAAGTCATGTATGGGGCAATGGAGAACAGTACTTCGCTATCCAGGATGTCGGCAGTCTACGATGAACGACGTACTTATAAAAATCGAGCGGGGCATCTTTCAAGGTGACAGTCTGAGTCCCTTGTGGTTTTGTCTAGCTTTGAACCCTCTAAGCGCTCTGTTGGAGGAATCAGGGTTAGGCTATAGGTTGCAGAAAGATGATCAAGTTATATCTCACCTTTTTTATATGGATGATTTAAAACTACTTGCCCCCACTAAATTACAATTGACAGCGTTACTAAAAGTCACTGAAAACTTTAGTAATTCTATCAAGATGGAATTCGGTGTAGACAAGTGTGCAGTCATGTATGTAAAGAAAGGTGTGATTGTGGAATCTGAAGGAACAGAGCTTTCGGATTCTACAAGACTTAGATCTCTGTCTGCAACCGAAACCTACAAGTATCTAGGTTTTTCACAGTCCTTAGGAATACCAGAACCTGACATGAAACAGTCGTTGCGGGAACGCTTCTTTGGCCGCCTGAAAAAAGTACTTAAAAGTCTTTTATCAGGCGGTAACAAGGTGCGAGCCTTCAATGGTTGGGTCATGCCGGTTCTGATGTATTCCTTTGGTATACTTAGATGGACTCAGACCGAATTAGATGCCATAGACAGGAGAGTCCGTACACTGCTGACTGCATTTCGAATGCATCACCCACGTTCATCGGTTATGAGATTGTATATCCCGCGAAAGCTTGGGGGTCGTGGTCTATTAAATGCCAAGACCCTACACAATCGCGAGATATACAATCTTAGAGAATATTTCCTTCATACTGATGTGGGAGTGCATCGCAGTGTAGTTACGGTGGATACCGGACTCACTCCGCTCGCTTTGGCTAAAGAGAATTGGCGCAAACCTGTAGTACTTAGTACTAATGATCGCAGGGAGGTATGGAAGGGCAAAGAACTTCATGGTCGATTTTATCGGGCCCTTAATGGGCCTGATATAGATTTTAAAGCATCTACGTCCTGGCTACGGTATGGTGATCTCTTCGGAGAAACCGAAGGTTTTGTTTGTGCGATTATGGACGAAGTTATCATGACGAATAACTATCGGAAATATATCCTGAAGGATGGTACGGTCGACATCTGTCGGGCATGTCAGCGTCCTGGAGAATCTATCAGGCATATTATTTCTGGTTGTTCTCGTCTTGCTAACGGCGAATATTTGCACAGACACAACCAAGTAGCCAGGATTGTACATCAACAACTTGCCCTTAAATACCATCTTGTGAGTTCAGAGGTGCCATACTACAGATATGTGCCCGACCCAGTTCTCGAGAATGGTCGTGCTACGTTATATTGGGATCGATCTATTATCACAGATAGGACTATTGTTGCCAATAAGCCTGATATTGTGGTGATAGATCGATTGGAGCGCCGCGCAATGATTGTCGATATCGCCGTTCCTCATGACGAGAATCTCGTGAAAGTCGAAAAAGAAAAACAAATGAAATATTTGGATTTATCTCACGAGACTGTCGACATGTGGAATGTGGATTCGGCGATCATTGTTCCGATAGTCGTTTCTGCTCACGGATTGATAGCCAAGAGCCTCGACCAACACCTTAAGAGGCTCACGTTAGAGGGCTGGATCAAGGGTCTGATGCAGAAGGCAGTCCTCCTTGACACGGCACGTATAGTGAGGAGGTTCCTGTCTTTGGAGCCCTAACCACCGGTTTCTTGGTCCCTGTACCCGAAGTCGGTGGTCTACTATTTTTTATATTTTTAAATGTATTTGTTTTTATATTTATATTTAAAAATGTAATTAATATGTATTTATAATTGTAATAAAGAGAATAATAATAATAAATGTTTATTTCATCTCCACAAATTACATCATGTTTACAGTATAGTTGACAGAATTTTTACAAGCAATTCGTAATTTGTGGGAGATCTGGAGTCCAAACTAAGCCGAGGCCTGTGCTATAGATCTCCAGGCCCCCAATTCAGAACAGTGAATAGACTGTCAACATGTGAGTGTATTGTAAAGCGTGAAAGCATATGTGTATGTGTGAGTGTGTGTGTGGTGTGCGTGTGCGTGTGTGTGTGTGTGTATTAAGAGATATTCAATTTTGACGAGTATTGCTTACATGTTACAACAAAGTAAAAAAGTAGTACATTAAAATTGCAACAGAATGTAGTCTATCTATATGTATACATTGCACACATCAGTCTATATTCGCACCTCTAGGATTTTTTCCGTTTCCGAATAATTAAGTTGCTGTAACCAATTAAGTATTCTACTCTTACATTCAGTTTTGCAATAGTTGGTTAAGGTAACCATTTTATTTACCCTGTTAAACAGCATGCCTCCTCGGTATGGATAAAATCTTTGTGCAAAAGTGGTGTTTACGGGTATCGTCTTACATACCGCATAGTTTCTTCTAGTTTGAGCTATGTGTTTTCTTCTATCCTCTGGTACGTCACTCAGTTTATGAAGTATGGATAGCATTATGTAAAGCTGGCGCACCGTAAGGACCTGTGCTTCTTCGTAAAGTTTTGAAGTAGGAAATAGTCTAGGTTTTGATAAGCTTATTTTCAGTATCATTCTTTGAGCTCTTTCAAGAGTTATGATTTTTGTTTTACAAGCTCCACCCCAGGTAGTGATGCAGTAAGATAATATTGACTGCGCCAAGGCCTCATATACTAACATGATGGTCTGTTTGTCTGCTACATTGCGTAGTGTTGAAAATATGTAAGTAAATTTTCGCAATCTACTAGATAAAGTTTGAATGTGGTTTTCAAAATTTAAATTACCGTCAATTTCGATCCCAAGATATTTCATGCAATTGGTGCGGGTAATCTTGGGACATGTACCTACAGTCTGGGGCAGGAGGAAAATCACATTTATGTGCATATATGTTGTTTGTAAGGTCAGCTATTTCTCTTCGTTTTTGGATAGAGAACACAATGAATTTTGTTTTATCTTCGTTTAAAGTCAAGGAGTGTGCAGCTTTAGCCAGTGACAAATTGTGTTGAATCCACGGAGCAAATACAAAGAGGAGGTGGCATAAGCGCATCACCCCCTTGACAAAATACCACCCCCGACGTCATCGCAGTTGACGCAACTTGCAAATTATACTATTAACGTCAATGTTCTATCTCTAACTTTTAATTCAATTCCAGATTTGACAATTTCAGTGTTACAACGTTATGACAAGTACTAAATAGTGACGTTGCGAAATTATTCGATACGGAAATGGACGATTTCTGGATCGATTTCTCTGGTTTATAGTAGTATATCTAAACAACTACTACTTTAATAGAAACTAAGTATACCCGGAAATTAAACATTCCAAACTGATAATTTAGTTATGACGATTAATTATATTAAGGATCTGAGAGTTTTCTTTAATAATTGTGTGTGAAATGAATAATGTGATCATGAAGGAACATGAGAAATAAAACCAATAGATGTAGGTAATATTTTATTTTGTAAATCATCGCCGTCATCGCTACCGCTGTCGCTGTAATTTTCTGTAACATTTTATTCCCGATGTGTCTGTGATATTGTCAATTAACATATCTAGCCTACTCATTTTTTCCTCTTATTTGACAACATGGGATACGCATTTAGACTATTCCGCAGCCGTAATTTTTTGAATGCCTTCCTCAAATAAATTTCGCACGTCAGTTAATTTGAAAGTTTTATTATTTTGAGCTACATACCCTTTACCTGCGCCCATATCAATTCGATAGGGTTTAGCTCGCAATGGTAAGGGGGGTAAAACCGGGATCCCATGTTGTGCTGCCATTTCGTCTACAGCGTACTTATTAAAAGACTCGTTATGTGGAATCAGTTCTAAAAGCGTAGCTTTAAAGATATATGGGTCGTAATGAATATTTTTATTTAAAAGCCAGTCTTGAATAGCAGCTTTTTTCCAGCTTATTTTTGGTGCCGTTTCCAATTTTCGGGAGTGGTAAGGTGCATTGTCCATCAATAAGCTCTTTTATTATAAGTTTTGTTTTTAGTATAAAATACAAAAATACTTACTAACGTTTTATAAAATAAAACAGCGGTTACTAATTAATAGATAATTATTATGAATAATTATGTATTTATTTAAATGAAAATCAATAATTTAGTCTTTAATTGGCACACCAATATTATGATTACATAAACAAAAATCGCGATTGTTCATCGATTTTTGTGTTCATCACTACACTATTATATGTGGTATCATTATTTAACAAAATGACAGTAGCTAATGTCAAATGTGGAATCGAATTAAAAGTCGTGGTATAGAACTGCATCGAAAAATCGCAATACTTGAATGTTCTCGGTACAATCAAGTAAAAAGATGAAATGCTGTGTTATATCTTGTACAAATAACTCAGATAGACGTTCTGGTACCATGAGTGGCATCATATTTGTTTTATAAGTAATTTTATAGCTAATTTTTTTAAAAGTTCTAGAAAAATCTCTTGGTGTTTTATTGAAATGTTATTATATTTACTCGCCACTAGATGGCAAAACTTTGTGTTACTGGAAATAAAGATACAATGGTACGTTGAGCTGAATATTAATAAAACATACCATAAGAAGATACCGAAATGAGTTCTACATTCTTACCTAATGAATTTTTACTCATCATGGTATTTTTGTTGTATTTTTCTTAATTATATTGTGAACAGACTGACATCTATCGACATCTATTCTAAAATAAAAAGACAGGGTCGTATTTAGAATCCAAATATTTTATCGACGATTACGACTATAATAATCTTGTATTGAAAGTTGTTACTTCAAATATTGAAAAAAAAAAAAGAAATTTTACTTATGCTGATGATTTGACGGTTTTTTTTTAAATTCGTTAAAATAATACAATGTACCAGTATACAGGTAATGTTCTAAATTTTCATCTAAAGATAGTATTAAAGAGCAATGGAAAAAAATGCAAAAAAATAATAGGCAAAACTGGACTCCTACAAAATACACCAATATTTGTTCATCCCGTTGTTATGATACTGATTCATTTCAAGGAAAAATCATAAAAAATCGAAAAAGGAACTTATTATCTAAACCCAAATTAGGCAAGATTAAAAGTGATTAGATGTGGATATTAGAGACAACATTGGTATGACCATTCAATTCAGATTTAGATTAGTTGATTTTCTGAGATTGGCGTTATTTAAGCATTCCAATTCCGAAGTGAAATAAAATATAAATTTATTTATTTTTTAAATAAAATGATTTGCACTATGTATATTAATTTTTGTTCTACATAATCCACGTGTAAACCAAGCATATTGAACAATGTTTTATTTAGGGTTATTTATTAGAAAAAAAAGTTCACTTTTGCAAAATTATTGACGTTATTAATGATGTTTTTTGTTTAAGATGCTTACAAAATCGACCTTGAAAAAACTACTCCTTGAAATTCTGAGTACGTCCACACTAGTGTCAGCTAGCTAAACTACATAGCAATATACTCGTACAACGATGCAAGTAGTTTTGCTATTGTCTGGTAGATGGACAAGTGTAAACTAACACCCCCTCACCCCCGCAAATTGTCACGCATTGCTTCATACAAAAATCTCATTAGGGCATCTCCTCTTTGTATTTGCTCCGTGGTTGAATCCCTCCTGCGCTACATTAAAAAGTTCACCCCAAGAATCAGCATAAAAGGTTAGAGCTGTATCATCCGCATAGGCCGAGATGCGACAGTTTTTGTTACTAAGTGTACAGAGCTCATTAATGTAACAGAGAAACAGTGTTGGGCCGAGTATACTGCCCTGCGGTACCCCGAATGCAATTGGCAATTCGTCACTAATGTAGTCACCGATTTTTACGCATTGGGTTCTATTCTGCAGATAGTCAGTTAACAATGCCAGAGGGATGCCTCTCACACCATGGGCTTCCAGTGTCTTAACAAGACAGGGGATAGAAACAGTGTCAAAGGCCTTTGCAAGGTCCAGAAATATAGTTAAGCATTTCTTTTTATTATCCAACTTATCAACCACAAAGTTGACAAGGTCAAGCACAGCATTATTTGTTGAGCGGCCAGATCTAAAACCATATTGAGAGTTTGAAAGTAGATGACCATCTTCTAGGTATTGAGTAAGCCTGGTATTAATAATGCGCTCAAATAACTTCGATAACGTAGTTAAGATTGCAATTGGTCTATAATTACTAACACTGCTTCTATCACCCGCTTTGTAAATTGGGAGTACTACAGCTCTTTTTAGAGAATCTGGATAAACCCCAGCCTCAAGACAGCGATTTATCAAATCTGTAAGCACCGGTATTACTGACCCGGAAGTAATCCTAAGAATTTCAGCACTAATTTGATCCCAACCTGGTGCACAGTCACTTTTTAGAAGCAGGATTGTTCTCTCAATTTCTTGGTTGTCGGTTGGTAGGAGTACAAAAGATTTAACGGGAGGCTCAATAACTTTCTTGAAGTTTGGAAAGCGAGAAGGCTGAATCATATCAGATAGGCGTTTACCGATATTAGAAAAGTATATGTTAGTTTTGTTGACCGCCTCTTTTGGATTGCCAGAAACTGATAAAAGTTGTAGTGGAAATTGATTTTTATTATTGCTGTTTGTCATTGTTTTAATAGTAGACCAAAGCCTTTTTGAATTATTTTTAGACATCATTAATTGATCCCTCTCATACTGTTTCCTAAGTCTCTTCAACAAACCATTGCAATAGTTCCGATATCTTAAGTACGTTATCCTTAATATTTCATTGGTTGAATCTGATTTTAGTTTTTTATGCTTCCTATCCCTGTTTCGTATGCAACGCAACATACCAACAGTTATCCAAGGTTTTATTATAAATTTACTTCTAGGAGTTAATCGTTTTATCGAGTTATTTGCAATTAAAAGCTGCATTTTTTTAATGAAATTGCTCATTGCAGCATTCAAGTTGGATTCCTGATAAACTTCCACAAAATCGTATTTTTCACAATCAGATTTCAGTCTTTCCTTGTCAATTTTACAGATCATCTTTGGTTTTTTGGGTTTATTTATAGGCACGATGGTTTTTAAACTAAGTAAGACTGCCATGATCCGTGATACAGGTGCCTAGGGTAAATGTATGCGAACTTAACTTTGTCTTTAGTAGTACGTGATCCAAGCAAGATTTACCCCTAATGGCAGTACTGGAGGCAGGAAGCAGTCCATGGAAGGTAATTGTATCCATGTATGATGTGTTAATAGGGTTTGTTTTAATAAGATCAATATTTACATCGCCAACTATTACAATATTTTTGAAAGTTGAAAAACCTTCCAATAATGTATGTAAGGAATCAATAAAAATATCGGGTGTTCCAAAACTTGGTGGCCTATAAATCGCAATTAATATTGTGTGATCTTGTATTTTAATTGTCAGGCAGTTGGCTTCAGATAGAGCTGGTTCCTCTACAATACAATTCAAATTACTTTTTGTATAGACTACAAGGCCATCGTTTTGATTGTAGTTATCATTCGTTTTAGAAAAGTTATATCCTTCAAGAAATGGCAAATTCTTGACCTGGGATAGCCAGCATTCTGATAGCACTATAATATCACACGATAATTTCAGTCGTTTTAGGAGAATGTGTAACTCCTGGAAGTTGCAGTTTAAGCTACGGATTTCTGTTGCAGAATATTTAGGCACTGTTTAGACTCATGAAGATATGAAATGCATTCCTCCGGTTCACAAGAAACAGGGGTAGAAATATTAAACTGGTCGATACTTTGTATTAAATTATTTGTGGTATCGAATTTTGTGTGAAATTATTGCTAATGAGAGGAAAGTACATGTGATGAGTACAGTGTATGGTTGCAGATTTATTGATCGTGTTTGTCATTGTGTGATATGAACGCAACAATCCATAATAATTTGAAGTATTATTATGTACTTCACTTTTAAAGGTTTGGGAAAATATAATATGTATGTAATGTTTTTTGTAAGTGTAATAGTAAAAATTTAAAAATAAATGAACAAAAGACATGCATCATTAAACTAAATGGTAAATATAAAAGTTTAAATATTTTTTTATGATAAAATGTATGGTTCATAAGAGATAGAAGATTGACACTAATACACAAATAAATAGCGACACAGTAAAAATAAGCAACTACACATCTTAGCAAGATCATTGTCTTTGCATTACTAATGCGGTAAATGGCAGTCGGTTGTGTGAGAAGCGAGACATAATTTACATTTATATGTGGTGATAAGTATATATTAATATGATAAATATAATCATCATTGCAACAAATATAAGTATGTGCTTTATAATGAAAAGTTTCGTAACGTAAACACTCGCCCAATACTATAAACAAAAAGTGCAGTGAAAAAGTAACAATAATTATAGTTAAAACTAATCTGTCAAATTGGAATACTTTACAATTTATCACATTGTTCAATCTTAACAATAAATCACCCGGAAACAGTGTTATCATAAACATCGTTAGTAGGGGCATGAAACTACTCGCATTTTTGTAATTTTTTAAGTGATTGGACAGATGTAATTTGAATGATATCTGTCTCGTGATCTCGTTCTCTAAGAAAAATCCTTTCATTTTGGTGCCAGCAAAACTTATACTTGTAGGTTTTAGAGAACATACGCGCTTCATAAAATAACTGTCGGACGCTGCCCGGTAAATGTTCCGTTACATAAACTGATGTGATAGGACCACTAAGGCCAATATGGCCACTATTTAATTTTTCAGATATAGGCAGGCCTCTATTGAATATACGTGATGCGTGTAATACTTCATTTTTCTTCGGGACGCTTTGGAATTCAGCAATAATAGGTCTGTTAATTCCCTTTTTACCAGGTAAGCGGTAGACATCCCGCAGGTCTGAAGGTTTTACTGCAGCTTGTACCGCACTACATGTTCGTATCACTAGAGAGGTAAGATCATTTGTGGTCTCTTTTCCGGTCTGTGGTACATTTTTGATCTCTATAAGGGAAGATCGAGAACCATGTTGTAAGTCACAAACTTTTTTCTCTAGTTCTAAAACGTAATTACGATGTTCTTGACGTTCTTCCTCAAGTCTCTTTATAGTCTGTGTCATTTCTTCAAATCTGTTATTCATAAATGCCATTGATTTTTCTATTTCGCTATTTGTGTCTTGAATATTTTTATTTTGTTCTTTAACCTCCAATAGGTCAGAACGTAATTTTGAAAATATTTTGTCTTGCTCAGACTTCCATGCCGCGAGCATATTGGATATTTTATCCTCAAACGACTTCCAGTTATTTTCCGGCGAGAAATCGGGCCTAAGGCGTTTGTTTCTACTTGTCTTACTAATCTTGGTTAACTCCTGCTCGTTGTGAGTATATGTATCAGGTGTATTGAATACATCCCGATCCATAGTTTCGCCTGTGGGAGGTGGCGTACGTGTCGTTCTTGGCATATTAAATAAATTTGTAATACAGTCCTACAATGCTACAGATATCACAACAATAAACCACGGCACTTTGTATCTCTTTGTTGTAAGTAGGTAGGTATATAGATATTATGCAGATCGTGGCTATGTATTAAGTGTTTTCAGCGGCAGATCCTGTATTATAGATTAGTTATTTCTGTGGATGTTCAGTAGTGTGGCGCTGTCATACAACTTGTAGAAAGACATGTGAGAATGATAAGAACCTCAAAATATATATCGGTAGTATTTTACTTGAAGTTCAATACAAAAGGTTTCGTAATCAAATAAAATCACAAAAACTGATACCGACACCGAGATCCGAACTCGATTCTACTTAAATGAAAGTCTGTACCGCTACGACGGAGCCAATTTCGCATTAATAACATTGGGGAATTAAGTGATCCAATTTCAGATATACACTATTAGTAATGAGGGTATGAGCTTTTGATTCAGTAGCGGCCTCACTGTCTATGTCAATTCTTACAAATTGATACCGACGGATCTTGAAAGTTTTTTCACAATAAACTGGTTCACATTGATCACTGGTTGTTATATTTTTAACAAATAGTAAGATTTTTTGTCTTCCATACACCGGACACAAAACAACACTGATAAAGAGACAATTTCCTTATTTAGAATTTAATGATTTGATTGCGATAATCGATATACACACGGTCGGAGCTGCGGAAAAAACTATTTAAATCAATATATACCTTTACCTGGCAGTTCGTTCAGATTATAGGGGAACTCACTGTCACACTGACATATTTATGGCTCCGAACACAAATTACCTTGATTAATAATAATAATTTATACACAGAGCACTTAACAAATTGCATATATTGCTTTATGTATTTACTAATAATCATAATTGCGAATTATGTTTCATGTTATGAAGAATAACAGCCGATCTACCTTATAAACCTGTATCTTACATATTGACTGCACGGTTGGCCTAGTTGCTTAAATGATAGCCACGCCGCGTTTTACTGCGCCAAGTGTTGTGAGTTTAAATCCTACACGGGACAACACTTTGTGTGATCCACAAATTGTTGTTCTGAGTTTGGGTGTTCTTTGTGTCTGTTTCATGTATATTTGTAAAGTACCCCGCGACACAGGATGTATATTTCTAATTCAGGAGTTGTATTAAAAAAAAATCAACATATTGTCGAGTGACACTAACACCTAACACTTGGGTACGAAAAACAATGCGATTATACATATGTTATTTTAGAGCTGTGACGAGTAAACCGTTTGTTTATTATGGTAGAATTTCGTGCTTGAGTTTGTGTGATTTGATAACCTTATCCTCGCTTTTTCTTCATCATCATCTTAGTCGAAATCAAGGTTTCCATAACAACGGGTGCTGCCTGCATCCTACGGGTTCTGGGATACTACATACATCAGGTCGTCTTATCACATTGTGGGGGACTTACCTATCCTTTCTTAAAGTCTGTTTCTGAAAAAAACATTTATTAACGAAAAAAAGTTACTTTGACTTTTTGTACATGAATCCTTACTAATATAATAAAGGAGGCGTGGAGCAGAAGTGTGGTCATCTTGTTCTTCAAGAAGGGTGACAAGACCAGGTTGAGGAACTATCGACCCATTTCGCTTCTAAGCCACGTCTACAAGCTGTTCTCAAGAGTTATCACGAACCGTCTTGCGCGAAGACTCGACGAATTCCAACCACCGGAGCAAGCTGGATTTCGGAGCGGATTTGGCACCATAGACCACATCCACACAGTGCGGCAGATTATACAGAAAACAGAAGAGTATAATCAGCCCCTGTGTCTAGCATTCGTGGACTATGAGAAGGCCTTTGACTCGATCGAGATCTGGTCTGTTCTGGAGTCCCTGCAGCGTTGCCAAGTAGATTGGCGATACATCCAAGTGCTGAGATGTCTCTACGAAGCCGCCACCATGTCCGTCCAAGTACAGAATCAACAAACAAAGCCCATACCATTGCATCGAGGAGTGAGTCAAGGGGATGTTATTTCCCCGAAATTGTTCACAAATGCAATGGAGGATTTGTTCAAGACGCTACACTGGAAAGGACGTGGCATAAATATCAATGGCGAATACATCTCTCACTTGCGATTTGCGGACGACATCGTCATCATGGCAGAGACGCTGCAGGACCTACAACAGATGCTGAAAGACCTGGCTGACTCTTCTGTGCGCATCGGCCTACGGATGAACATGGATAAAACCAAGGTCATGTTCAATGAACATGTACTACCGGAACCGGTCGCAGTACACGGTGCCGTTCTCGAAGTTGTCCAAAAATATGTGTACCTCGGGCAGACTTTGCAGTTAGGTAGAAATAACTTCGAGGACGAGGTGAACAGGAGAATTCAGCTGGGTTGGGCAGCGTTTGGGAAACTTCGTCGGGTCTTTTCGTCGTCGATCCCACAGTGCCTTAAGACGAAAGTCTTTAATGAGTGCGTCCTACCCGTCATGACATACGGAGCCGAAACGTGGACACTTACGGCACGGCTGGTCCACAAGTTCAAAGTCGCTCAGCGTGCTATGGAGAGGGCTATGCTCGGCGTTTCTCTGAGGGATCGCATCAGGAATGAGGTGATCCGGCAGAGAACAAAGGTCATTGACATAGCCCAAAGGATTAGCAAGCTGAAGTGGCAGTGGGCAGGCCATATTAGCCGAAGAACTGATTACCGTTGGGGTAGACGGGTTCTTGAGTGGAGACCGCGTCTCGGCAAACGTAGTGTAGGACGTCCACAGGCCAGGTGGAGTGATGATCTGCGCAAGATGGCTGGCAGGAGCTGGATGCGAGAAGCCGAGGATCGAACCAAGTGGCGCGAAATTGGAGAGGCCTATGTCCAGCAGTGGACTGCGATAGGCTGATGATGATGAATATAATAAATGCGAAAGTAGCTCTGTCTGTCTGTCTGTCTGTCGCGCTTTCACTGCTGAACCGATTTAAATAAAATTTTGTACACAGATAGTCTAGAGGCTGAGAAACAACATAGGCTACTTATTAATGCGAAAAAAGGTTTGTAAAAGAATGAAAGGGGTGATGAAAGGTTGAGTAAATGCTACTCAAAGTCACTATTCTACGCGTACATAGTCGCAGGCACCGCTAGTATAAATATATACTTATTAGAAATGTGAAAAAGTTTAGTCAGAGACACTCCTTATTGTGAGAAAGTAAATAAAATGTCATAGAAAAATAAATGGCTTGTTACACGTAACTATATAAGTGTAATTGGTAATTTGATTGATTGAATATGCGTGAAATTTTAATGCAATTGTTAACTTGCCTCGACGTCCGTCAATTCACACACTCTTACTACACGTTACGAGATTTGAGTGTATAACTTAATTGATTACTTGAAGTAATTACAATCGCAATTATCTCATAGTTGACGATGAAGCCGTAATGATTTAGCCTAATGTACTTATTCACTGGGTTTGTTACAAAAAGGAGAAAAGTAAGATTACAAGTTATCGACATCTGTTGAAAAAATAATAATATACTTATCATCGAAATTCGTTCAAAATTTGACAAAATTACTTAAATTTTCATTTTAGACTTTACCTGCCATGACACAAGATACTTTAATATATGTAACACATATTGTATCTGAGTTTATATACTTAAGGTAAATTTTACATCCCCGAATTCGCTTAATTTTCTATGATAAGCGTGCTTACAAAATATTGTATTGCGTGTTTATATAGGTACAATTATTGATTCGCCCAGTGGTCGAAATTCAACCACAATTCATTCAGTTGATTTTTTCTATATTTTTAGTTTTCTGGATTCCTCTTCAATATAAACTTTAACTGTACCCAAATTTCATCATCAGTCGCATATTTTTTTATAAAAATTAGTACAAAGCTTTTACCTCACGTTTATATGTACATGTATATAATATCAGCTATTATATATAATTTGTGTGGTGTCCCGCGGTATTACCCGCGGTGCAACAACAACTGCGGGTAAAACCGCGGGACAAAACTAGTCTAAAAAAATTAATTTTACATACAGACACCCCAATGTATTCATTAATATTAAGAATATATATCAGTAAAAGCCCCGTCAACATCGGTCCAGCCGTTTCTGAGATTAACCGGAACAAACAGACTGACAAAAATAAAAAATAAAATTTGGCACAATTATCGTGTATACATACAAATACATTTAGTAAAAATTGTTTATTTTAATATTACAAACAGACACTCCAATTTTATTTATTTGTATAAATGTATAGATGATCAGTTTTACTATAATTTAAGATCCCAGTGAGTTCAAATAGTTAGAGACTTGAGCGTTTTGTAACCGTATCTAAAATCATACTTATTTAATAATTATTTGTATAGATAATAATAACCATCTTCAGATGCTCATGTAAGACAGTTAAATTAAAAGTCTGATGCAGAAAGCAGTAGGTACTTCTCGATACGGCACGTATTGTGAGCTTTCCCTGGATGGATGCCGATGGAACACTATTTATGCATATATTCCCAAATATATTTTTATATGTATTTAAATATATTTTAAACTGTAAATCTATTTGTTACATTATATATTTATAATGTAACAAAAAGAATAATAATAATCAGTCATCATTTGTTATTTATTCATGTAAATACAACATCAGATGAGATTTTTTTAGTCATATTCACGTGAAAATTTCTAAAATATGAGTTTGTATCTCAGTATCTTCATTTGTACGTATCTACGAATAAGTATAATCTCTGGGCACCCAATTCCCTTGCGAAGTGTTTGAATTTAACATAAAATATAATAGCCCATTAAGACATGGTGTGAGAGCACTATCGCGCAGCGTTACTGTTATATCCACATTAGCTGAGCGCTCTCTTAGGAACAACTCTCACTTTGAGCGGGTAGACTCGCTTATGATTACTATAATAATTATATTATTCTACATAAACCCCTTCGTTTTAGAATCTTAAATGTGTAAAAGCCACGTTTTGTCAAATATAACCACGTACTAGTGACGTCTTCCACATACGTCAACTAAAGAAACTATAACGCCATCTATTGAAGACACGTCAAACTACAGTACCTCACGACTAACCTGCTAAACCTGTATCGCGATATAGGAATTCTCGTTCCAATTAATTCAACCGTTGGACCGTAGGCATTATCCAATCGCCTGATCGGAGGATCCTCTCTTTATGTAAAAGGGAAATGAAATAACCCCCTTTCCTCCACAGACTCATAACCAGTGTTACGGTTATCGGAGGTCAAACCCTCACCCTTCCGCTGATTCTTCTAAAGGTCTAGAAAATACACTTGTAGCTTTTGAGTAGCAGGTGGCAATGAGCTGAGGTAGTCGCTTACTGTTAGTTTAAATAATAAATACAGTTTAAAAAACTAAAACACGGCCTAGAAAATTCGATCTCAAGCAAACATACAGGTGAAGTTAGTAAAATATTGTTAAAATAACGGTTTTACTTGTCTGCACATTTTGTAGGTGTCTAGTTCGACACCTACATATCTATTTACAAATTTAGTAATTATTTTTCACAGTTATTTTGTCCATTTATAGTATTTTCATTTTAATAATAAGTACGCCTAGTGCCCGCTATTTCGTAGTGCTGCTGGGGGAAAAATTTCTTAGATTCTCAAATTAATTAGATTTTTCAATTTTTGTGTTTTACAGCTGAAGGTTTTTTTTTTTTTATGGAATAGACGGGCAAACGAGCATACGTATCGCCTGATGGTAAGCGATTACCGCCGCCCATGGACACCTGCAAACACCGGAGGCGTCACAAGTGCGTTGCCGGCCTTTGGGGGATAGGGAGGGGAGATAGGGGGAGGGGGTTTGGGTTATGGGCCTCCGGTATCCTCACTCACTCGGTGAAATACAGTGCAAGCACTATTTCACACCGGATTATTGAGTTTGGTTGAAAATTAAAGTGTTAGTTTCCGCGTGCTGGATTAGGAATACAAAGTGTAATCTCCCTAATTTATCCCATGCACTCATGGGATAAATTAGGGAGATATGTATAAAGTAACTAAGTTGTGTGTGCCTCGGAGAGCACGTTAAGCCGTCGGTCCTGGTTGTCAGAACATCTATGGCAAACGTTATTGGAAAGTCAGTGCCCTCAAATATACTGACAACTAGTTCAACCTTCGAATTCAGTTCACCCTCAGGAGGGTTGCGGAGGTCCGATGCCAGTCGCTCCGTGTAAAAAACTGAAATTCAGGTTAAACTGGTTGAACTAGTAGCAGACCCCAAATCTTGGGAATAATAAAGGCTAGGAAGATGATGATATATAAGGCAACTAAGGGAACAAACTGAAAAGAAAAAAAAACAAAATAAAAAGAAGGAAAACTTGAAACAATAGCAAAGTATAGTAGGCCAAAACCTCCTTATGAATAAAAGACTATCTACGTCACTGGACTATTAAAAGTTACCGGTGATTGATGATAAAGAATAAAATTAAAGCACCTCTGGAATTTGAAAAGCGGGAACGCATAGGTGACTCTATTTGTGGGTGTCAGTGAGCGGCAGGAGTCACTTACCATCGGGTGAACCGTCTGCGTATTTGTATACCTTTACCTTACTTATAAAAAAAACTTTACAGTACATTTTTTTGTTATAAATGCTATTTAATTTTTATTTTAGTAAGTAAAATTTTGCTGATATTTTACAAGTCGGACTTTTCACCTAGTAGGCGGTGGTAAGAAATGCCGAAACAAACTATAGAATTGTCTTGTATGCTTTTAACTCCGTAAACATTAATCACACTTCACACTAATATATAAAGGCGAAAGTTTGTTACGTCTTGACGCAAAAACTACTGAATGGATTTGGATGAAACTTTAGAATAATATAGCTTATACATCAGAATAACACATGTGCTATTATTTCCCGCGATAACTGACATATCCTCGGGCCGAGTCGAGGGCAACAACTAGTTGAATAAAACTATGCGAGTACAATAAAGTATGGATTGGCTTTTTGACCAAAGGATCATAGTTTTGAGTCGGCCTGTCCATAAAGATGGCATACTGACCCCACTCATCATGTTACCTAACCGATATTAGTCAAGGTCAACGACCCGAAGCGTGACACTACCGCCCGCAGGAGATAGATAAATGTACATTTTCAAGTTTCTGTATAAAACATGGTCACCCTACTATATCCACGCGACAAAACAGAACATAAACGCATGTGTGTAACACAAATAGGTCTAATACTGGTTTTTATATGCACATGAACTTTAATCAGATATGTACCAACGCTGGCCTTGATGGGAGGGAAAGGACTAGGTAGATTGCCACATGGTTGAGTGACCGTTAAACATATGATATGTATTGCCTTTGCTGTATCGATGCCGACAAATAGATTTGCTAAAAAGTTGATTTTATCTAGGATTTTTTGCAGTTCAGTGAGTATTATAACAGTTACCAGTACATAAAGTTAATCTCATTAGGAATATGATATCCATATGAATATAGGCTCGTAAACAGCCGCTTGTGGTTGAAGGTGGTTAAATATTTTGATGAAAATTGCTACGTTTTTACAAAAAAAAATATGAATTTCAGAGAATTAAGAACGTATAATGTATTCATTTAGAATCGTCATTGATAATATGTTATTAATTCAAATCGGTATCTACTAACATATTGTGTTAACGCCTGGCAGTCATCATAACCTTTTATTATGATTATTTATGTAGGCGCTTCAAAGTATGTCGGTACTTAGAAAATAAATGACTTTTCAAGCAAAGTAAAAATTACTACCTCCTATTATATACTTGTACTTGCCATTCTAAATTCGATACGAACATACACGAATTGTAAAAAAATACTGTAATAAAACGAATTTCAACATTAAGGTCAATTATTGTGACGTTTTATTGAGCGTCAAAGCTCCAGTGTCTAGAGAATAGACATAATTGGCGACCGTGACAGGACAAAAGTCTGAAGGGAGTTTGCAGTACCAAGGTCTATCTGGAGCTGGTCAGCACACCGCCGCAGTCAACAGCCGGTCAGCACTGCGCCACATCTAGAGCCTTGGAAACAGCCTACACGGGTATCGGAAACACCAGCATTGCCGGACATAGACGCCATATACAACGTCGCACCGCAGCACAGCAATAGCATTGAAGCTAAGTGGCTTCCCTTACTCCTAAACTTCCTGTTATCTCAAGTAACCTATTGCCTACCCATTGTTTGGGTTTCATAACTGTGCAAATTACGTGTAATTTGTAAAAGTACAGATTTAACTTGTCGAAGTTACAATATCACGTCATACATATTTTTTCGTTATATTCTTACAAGCTCGCCTTTATAGTTTGTTTCTTTGCAATCCATATGAATATTTCTACTGCGTATTACTAAATATATACACTTTTATCAAATTTAAGGCGGATTTTTCAAAATATTACTTCTCGTTTACCCACAACGGTTTATTTTTGTGAAAATTTTTCTTCGTTAAGTCATTTCTCTCATAGAAAACTCTACAAAAGGCTACCGCGCCTTATAATCTACATTGTAGTGATTATTTACGCCGAATATTTCAGCTCGGACTGCATAGCCGCGCGCTGCTGAGCGTCGCCAACGCTAGCGCAGCTCGCCGATCCGTGCTGAGCACAGCTGCTTCTCGACCTCCAGTACAGTAAACACCACCAACGAGGAGCGTGAGCTTATTTTATATATTTTTAATTTAAACATAATTCCGTTAATTATCATAAAAAAAAAATATAAATTTAATTTTTTGCTCTTGAGGCATCTCTGAAACTATTAAGTTACCAAGCCAGTAATAAATGAATATCAATAATGACTTCAGGTGACGATACAAAGAGCTTTGCGAAATTAATTGTAAGACGTAGCTCTGTCAAAGGCCAAGTAACGAAGTTTAGAAATTATTTAGAAAAATTGTCGCAGCTCGACTGCTTTACTGCCACACATCGGGCAGAAGCTAAGTGGCTTCCCTTACTCCTAAACTTCCTGTTATCTCAAGTAACCTATTGCCTACCCATTGTTTGGGTTTCATAACTGTGCAAATTACGTGTAATTTGTAAAAGTACAGATTTAACTTGTCGAAGTTACAATATCACGTCATACATATTTTTTCGTTATATTCTTACAAGCTCGCCTTTATAGTTTGTTTCTTTGCAATCCATATGAATATTTCTACTGCGTATTACTAAATATATACACTTTTATCAAATTTAAGGCGGATTTTTCAAAATATTACTTCTCGTTTACCCACAACGGTTTATTTTTGTGAAAATTTTTCTTCGTTAAGTCATTTCTCTCATAGAAAACTCTACAAAAGGCTACCGCGCCTTATAATCTACATTGTAGTGATTATTTACGCCGAATATTTCAGCTCGGACTGCATAGCCGCGCGCTGCTGAGCGTCGCCAACGCTAGCGCAGCTCGCCGATGCGTGCTGAGCACAGCTGCTTCTCGACCTCCAGTACAGTAAACACCACCAACGAGGAGCGTGAGCTTATTTTATATATTTTTAATTTAAACATAATTCCGTTAATTATCATAAAAAAAAAATATAAATTTAATTTTTTGCTCTTGAGGCATCTCTGTGAAACTATTAAGTTACCAAGCCAGTAAAAAATGAATATCAATAATGACTTCAGGTGACGACACAAAGAGCTTTGCGAAATTAATTGTTAGACGTAGCTCTGTCAAAGGCCAAGTAACGAAGTTTAGAAATTATTTAGAAAAATTGTCGCAGCTCGACTGCTTTACTGCCACACATCGGGCAGAAGCTAAGTGGCTTCCCTTACTCCTAAACTTCCTGTTATCTCAAGTAACCTATTGCCTACCCATTGTTTGGGTTTCATAACTGTGCAAATTACGTGTAATTTGTAAAAGTACAGATTTAACTTGTCGAAGTTACAATATCACGTCATACATATTTTTTCGTTATATTCTTACAAGCTCGCCTTTATAGTTTGTTTCTTTGCAATCCATATGAATATTTCTACTGCGTATTACTAAATATATACACTTTTATCAAATTTAAGGCGGATTTTTCAAAATATTACTTCTCGTTTACCCACAACGGTTTATTTTTGTGAAAATTTTTCTTCGTTAAGTCATTTCTCTCATAGAAAACTCTACAAAAGGCTACCGCGCCTTATAATCTACATTGTAGTGATTATTTACGCCGAATATTTCAGCTCGGACTGCATAGCCGCGCGCTGCTGAGCGTCGCCAACGCTAGCGCGGCTCGCCGATCCGTGCTGAGCACAGCTGCTTCTCGACCTCCAGTACAGTAAACACCACCAACGAGGAGCGTGAGCTTATTTTATATATTTTTAATTTAAACATAATTCCGTTAATTGTCATAAAAAAAAAATATAAATTTAATTTTTTGCTCTTGAGGCATCTCTGTGAAACTATTAAGTTACCAAGACAGTAATAAATGAATATCAATAATGACTTCAGGTGACGATACAAAGAGCTTTGCGAAATTAATTGTTAGACGTAGCTCTGTCAAAGGCCAAGTAACGAAGTTTAGAAATTATTTAGAAAAATTGTCGCAGCTCGACTGCTTTACTGCCACACATCGGGCAGAAGCTAAGTGGCTTCCCTTACTCCTAAACTTCCTGTTATCTCAAGTAACCTATTGCCTACCCATTGTTTGGGTTTCATAACTGTGCAAATTACGTGTAATTTGTAAAAGTACAGATTTAACTTGTCGAAGTTACAATATCACGTCATACATATTTTTTCGTTATATTCTTACAAGCTCGCCTTTATAGTTTGTTTCTTTGCAATCCATATGAATATTTCTACTGCGTATTACTAAATATATACACTTTTATCAAATTTAAGGCGGATTTTTCAAAATATTACTTCTCGTTTACCCACAACGGTTTATTTTTGTGAAAATTTTTCTTCGTTAAGTCATTTCTCTCATAGAAAACTCTACAAAAGGCTACCGCGCCTTATAATCTACATTGTAGTGATTATTTACGCCGAATATTTCAGCTCGGACTGCATAGCCGCGCGCTGCTGAGCGTCGCCAACGCTAGCGCAGCTCGCCGATCCGTGCTGAGCACAGCTGCTTCTCGACCTCCAGTACAGTAAACACCACCAACGAGGAGCGTGAGCTTATTTTATATATTTTTAATTTAAACATAATTCCGTTAATTATTATAAAAAAAAAAATATAAATTTAATTTTTTGCTCTTGAGGCATCTCTGTGAAACTATTAAGGTACCAAGCCAGTAATAAATGAATATCAATAATGACTTCAGGTGACGATACAAAGAGCTTTGCGAAATTAATTGTTAGACGTAGCTCTGTCAAAGGCCAAGTAACGAAGTTTAGAAATTATTTAGAAAAATTGTCGCAGCTCGACTGCTTTACTGCCACACATCGGGCAGAAGCTAAGTGGCTTCCCTTACTCCTAAACTTCCTGTTATCTCAAGTAACCTATTGCCTACCCATTGTTTGGGTTTCATAACTGTGCAAATTACGTGTAATTTGTAAAAGTACAGATTTAACTTGTCGAAGTTACAATATCACGTCATACATATTTTTTCGTTATATTCTTACAAGCTCGCCTTTATAGTTTGTTTCTTTGCAATCCATATGAATATTTCTACTGCGTATTACTAAATATATACACTTTTATCAAATTTAAGGCGGATTTTTCAAAATATTACTTCTCGTTTACCCACAACGGTTTATTTTTGTGAAAATTTTTCTTCGTTAAGTCATTTCTCTCATAGAAAACTCTACAAAAGGCTACCGCGCCTTATAATCTACATTGTAGTGATTATTTACGCCGAATATTTCAGCTCGAACTGCATAGCCGCGCGCTGCTGAGCGTCGCCAACGCTAGCGCAGCTCGCCGATCCGTGCTGAGCACAGCTGCTTCTCGACCTCCAGTACAGTAAACACCACCAACGAGGAGCGTGAGCTTATTTTATATATTTTTAATTTAAACATAATTCCGTTAATTATCATAAAAAAAAAATATAAATTTAATTTTTTGCTCTTGAGGCATCTCTGTGAAACTATTAAGTTACCAAGCCAGTAATAAATGAATATCAATAATGACTTCAGGTGACGATACAAAGAGCTTTGCGAAATTAATTGTTAGACGTAGCTCTGTCAAAGGCCAAGTAACGAAGTTTAGAAATTATTTAGAAAAATTGTCGCAGCTCGACTGCTTTACTGCCACACATCGGGCAGAAGCTAAGTGGCTTCCCTTACTCCTAAACTTCCTGTTATCTCAAGTAACCTATTGCCTACCCATTGTTTGGGTTTCATAACTGTGCAAATTACGTGTAATTTGTAAAAGTACAGATTTAACTTGTCGAAGTTACAATATCACGTCATACATATTTTTTCGTTATATTCTTACAAGCTCGCCTTTATAGTTTGTTTCTTTGCAATCCATATGAATATTTCTACTGCGTATTACTAAATATATACACTTTTATCAAATTTAAGGCGGATTTTTCAAAATATTACTTCTCGTTCACCCACAACGGTTTATTTTTGTGAAAATTTTTCTTCGTTAAGTCATTTCTCTCATAGAAAACTCTACAAAAGGCTACCGCGCCTTATAATCTACATTGTAGTGATTATTTACGCCGAATATTTCAGCTCGGACTGCATAGCCGCGCGCTGCTGAGCGTCGCCAACGCTAGCGCAGCTCGCCGATCCGTGCTGAGCACAGCTGCTTCTCGACCTCCAGTACAGTAAACACCACCAACGAGGAGCGTGAGCTTATTTTATATATTTTTAATTTAAACATAATTCCGTTAATTATTATAAAAAAAAAAATATAAATTTAATTTTTTGCTCTTGAGGCATCTCTGTGAAACTATTAAGGTACCAAGCCAGTAATAAATGAATATCAATAATGACTTCAGGTGACGATACAAAGAGCTTTGCGAAATTAATTGTTAGACGTAGCTCTGTCAAAGGCCAAGTAACGAAGTTTAGAAATTATTTAGAAAAATTGTCGCAGCTCGACTGCTTTACTGCCACACATCGGGCAGAAGCTAAGTGGCTTCCCTTACTCCTAAACTTCCTGTTATCTCAAGTAACCTATTGCCTACCCATTGTTTGGGTTTCATAACTGTGCAAATTACGTGTAATTTGTAAAAGTACAGATTTAACTTGTCGAAGTTACAATATCACGTCATACATATTTTTTCGTTATATTCTTACAAGCTCGCCTTTATAGTTTGTTTCTTTGCAATCCATATGAATATTTCTACTGCGTATTACTAAATATATACACTTTTATCAAATTTAAGGCGGATTTTTCAAAATATTACTTCTCGTTTACCCACAACGGTTTATTTTTGTGAAAATTTTTCTTCGTTAAGTCATTTCTCTCATAGAAAACTCTACAAAAGGCTACCGCACCTTATAATCTACATTGTAGTGATTATTTACGCCGAATATTTCAGCTCGAACTGCATAGCCGCGCGCTGCTGAGCGTCGCCAACGCTAGCGCAGCTCGCCGATCCGTGCTGAGCACAGCTGCTTCTCGACCTCCAGTACAGTAAACACCACCAACGAGGAGCGTGAGCTTATTTTATATATTTTTAATTTAAACATAATTCCGTTAATTATCATAAAAAAAAAATATAAATTTAATTTTTTGCTCTTGAGGCATCTCTGTGAAACTATTAAGTTACCAAGCCAGTAATAAATGAATATCAATAATGACTTCAGGTGACGATACAAAGAGCTTTGCGAAATTAATTGTTAGACGTAGCTCTGTCAAAGGCCAAGTAACGAAGTTTAGAAATTATTTAGAAAAATTGTCGCAGCTCGACTGCTTTACTGCCACACATCGGGCAGAAGCTAAGTGGCTTCCCTTACTCCTAAACTTCCTGTTATCTCAAGTAACCTATTGCCTACCCATTGTTTGGGTTTCATAACTGTGCAAATTACGTGTAATTTGTAAAAGTACAGATTTAACTTGTCGAAGTTACAATATCACGTCATACATATTTTTTCGTTATATTCTTACAAGCTCGCCTTTATAGTTTGTTTCTTTGCAATCCATATGAATATTTCTACTGCGTATTACTAAATATATACACTTTTATCAAATTTAAGGCGGATTTTTCAAAATATTACTTCTCGTTTACCCACAACGGTTTATTTTTGTGAAAATTTTTCTTCGTTAAGTCATTTCTCTCATAGAAAACTCTACAAAAGGCTACCGCACCTTATAATCTACATTGTAGTGATTATTTACGCCGAATATTTCAGCTCGAACTGCATAGCCGCGCGCTGCTGAGCGTCGCCAACGCTAGCGCAGCTTGCCGATCCGTGCTGAGCACAGCTGCTTCTCGACCTCCAGTACAGTAAACACCACCAACGAGGAGCGTGAGCTTATTTTATATATTTTTAATTTAAACATAATTCCGTTAATTATCATAAAAAAAAAATATAAATTTAATTTTTTGCTCTTGAGGCATCTCTGTGAAACTATTAAATTACCAAGCCAGTAATAAATGAATATCAATAATGACTTCAGGTGACGATACAAAGAGCTTTGCGAAATTAATTGTTAGACGTAGCTCTGTCAAAGGCCAAGTAACGAAGTTTAGAAATTATTTAGAAAAATTGTCGCAGCTCGACTGCTTTACTGCCACACATCGGGCAGAAGCTAAGTGGCTTCCCTTACTCCTAAACTTCCTGTTATCTCAAGTAACCTATTGCCTACCCATTGTTTGGGTTTCATAACTGTGCAAATTACGTGTAATTTGTAAAAGTACAGATTTAACTTGTCGAAGTTACAATATCACGTCATACATATTTTTTCGTTATATTCTTACAAGCTCGCCTTTATAGTTTGTTTCTTTGCAATCCATATGAATATTTCTACTGCGTATTACTAAATATATACACTTTTATCAAATTTAAGGCGGATTTTTCAAAATATTACTTCTCGTTCACCCACAACGGTTTATTTTTGTGAAAATTTTTCTTCGTTAAGTCATTTCTCTCATAGAAAACTCTACAAAAGGCTACCGCGCCTTATAATCTACATTGTAGTGATTATTTACGCCGAATATTTCAGCTCGGACTGCATAGCCGCGCGCTGCTGAGCGTCGCCAACGCTAGCGCAGCTCGCCGATCCGTGCTGAGCACAGCTGCTTCTCGACCTCCAGTACAGTAAACACCACCAACGAGGAGCGTGAGCTTATTTTATATATTTTTAATTTAAACATAATTCCGTTAATTATCATAAAAAAAAAATATAAATTTAATTTTTTGCTCTTGAGGCATCTCTGTGAAACTATTAAGTTACCAAGCCAGTAAAAAATGAATATCAATAATGACTTCAGGTGACGATACAAAGAGCTTTGCGAAATTAATTGTTAGACGTAGCTCTGTCAAAGGCCAAGTAACGAAGTTTAGAAATTATTTAGAAAAATTGTCGCAGCTCGACTGCTTTACTGCCACACATCGGGCAGAAGCTAAGTGGCTTCCCTTACTCCTAAACTTCCTGTTATCTCAAGTAACCTATTGCCTACCCATTGTTTGGGTTTCATAACTGTGCAAATTACGTGTAATTTGTAAAAGTACAGATTTAACTTGTCGAAGTTACAATATCACGTCATACATATTTTTTCGTTATATTCTTACAAGCTCGCCTTTATAGTTTGTTTCTTTGCAATCCATATGAATATTTCTACTGCGTATTACTAAATATATACACTTTTATCAAATTTAAGGCGGATTTTTCAAAATATTACTTCTCGTTCACCCACAACGGTTTATTTTTGTGAAAATTTTTCTTCGTTAAGTCATTTCTCTCATAGAAAACTCTACAAAAGGCTACCGCGCCTTATAATCTACATTGTAGTGATTATTTACGCCGAATATTTCAGCTCGGACTGCATAGCCGCGCGCTGCTGAGCGTCGCCAACGCTAGCGCAGCTCGCCGATCCGTGCTGAGCACAGCTGCTTCTCGACCTCCAGTACAGTAAACACCACCAACGAGGAGCGTGAGCTTATTTTATATATTTTTAATTTAAACATAATTCCGTTAATTATCATAAAAAAAAAATATAAATTTAATTTTTTGCTCTTGAGGCATCTCTGTGAAACTATTAAGTTACCAAGCCAGTAAAAAATGAATATCAATAATGACTTCAGGTGACGATACAAAGAGCTTTGCGAAATTAATTGTTAGACGTAGCTCTGTCAAAGGCCAAGTAACGAAGTTTAGAAATTATTTAGAAAAATTGTCGCAGCTCGACTGCTTTACTGCCACACATCGGGCAGAAGCTAAGTGGCTTCCCTTACTCCTAAACTTCCTGTTATCTCAAGTAACCTATTGCCTACCCATTGTTTGGGTTTCATAACTGTGCAAATTACGTGTAATTTGTAAAAGTACAGATTTAACTTGTCGAAGTTACAATATCACGTCATACATATTTTTTCGTTATATTCTTACAAGCTCGCCTTTATAGTTTGTTTCTTTGCAATCCATATGAATATTTCTACTGCGTATTACTAAATATATACACTTTTATCAAATTTAAGGCGGATTTTTCAAAATATTACTTCTCGTTCACCCACAACGGTTTATTTTTGTGAAAATTTTTCTTCGTTAAGTCATTTCTCTCATAGAAAACTCTACAA
This sequence comes from Spilosoma lubricipeda, assembly GCA_905220595.1. Classification (NCBI taxonomy): domain Eukaryota; kingdom Metazoa; phylum Arthropoda; class Insecta; order Lepidoptera; family Erebidae; genus Spilosoma; species Spilosoma lubricipeda. The sequence continues at coordinate 4,156,743 of HG992303.1, read as the reverse complement.
AAGGCTACCGCGCCTTATAATCTACATTGTAGTGATTATTTACGCCGAATATTTCAGCTCGGACTGCATAGCCGCGCGCTGCTGAGCGTCGCCAACGCTAGCGCAGCTCGCCGATGCGTGCTGAGCACAGCTGCTTCTCGACCTCCAGTACAGTAAACACCACCAACGAGGAGCGTGAGCTTATTTTATATATTTTTAATTTAAACATAATTCCGTTAATTATCATAAAAAAAAAATATAAATTTAATTTTTTGCTCTTGAGGCATCTCTGTGAAACTATTAAGTTACCAAGCCAGTAAAAAATGAATATCAATAATGACTTCAGGTGACGATACAAAGAGCTTTGCGAAATTAATTGTTAGACGTAGCTCTGTCAAAGGCCAAGTAACGAAGTTTAGAAATTATTTAGAAAAATTGTCGCAGCTCGACTGCTTTACTGCCACACATCGGGCAGAAGCTAAGTGGCTTCCCTTACTCCTAAACTTCCTGTTATCTCAAGTAACCTATTGCCTACCCATTGTTTGGGTTTCATAACTGTGCAAATTACGTGTAATTTGTAAAAGTACAGATTTAACTTGTCGAAGTTACAATATCACGTCATACATATTTTTTCGTTATATTCTTACAAGCTCGCCTTTATAGTTTGTTTCTTTGCAATCCATATGAATATTTCTACTGCGTATTACTAAATATATACACTTTTATCAAATTTAAGGCGGATTTTTCAAAATATTACTTCTCGTTTACCCACAACGGTTTATTTTTGTGAAAATTTTTCTTCGTTAAGTCATTTCTCTCATAGAAAACTCTACAAAAGGCTACCGCGCCTTATAATCTACATTGTAGTGATTATTTACGCCGAATATTTCAGCTCGGACTGCATAGCCGCGCGCTGCTGAGCGTCGCCAACGCTAGCGCGGCTCGCCGATCCGTGCTGAGCACAGCTGCTTCTCGACCTCCAGTACAGTAAACACCACCAACGAGGAGCGTGAGCTTATTTTATATATTTTTAATTTAAACATAATTCCGTTAATTGTCATAAAAAAAAAATATAAATTTAATTTTTTGCTCTTGAGGCATCTCTGTGAAACTATTAAGTTACCAAGCCAGTAATAAATGAATATCAATAATGACTTCAGGTGACGATACAAAGAGCTTTGCGAAATTAATTGTTAGACGTAGCTCTGTCAAAGGCCAAGTAACGAAGTTTAGAAATTATTTAGAAAAATTGTCGCAGCTCGACTGCTTTACTGCCACACATCGGGCAGAAGCTAAGTGGCTTCCCTTACTCCTAAACTTCCTGTTATCTCAAGTAACCTATTGCCTACCCATTGTTTGGGTTTCATAACTGTGCAAATTACGTGTAATTTGTAAAAGTACAGATTTAACTTGTCGAAGTTACAATATCACGTCATACATATTTTTTCGTTATATTCTTACAAGCTCGCCTTTATAGTTTGTTTCTTTGCAATCCATATGAATATTTCTACTGCGTATTACTAAATATATACACTTTTATCAAATTTAAGGCGGATTTTTCAAAATATTACTTCTCGTTTACCCACAACGGTTTATTTTTGTGAAAATTTTTCTTCGTTAAGTCATTTCTCTCATAGAAAACTCTACAAAAGGCTACCGCGCCTTATAATCTACATTGTAGTGATTATTTACGCCGAATATTTCAGCTCGGACTGCATAGCCGCGCGCTGCTGAGCGTCGCCAACGCTAGCGCAGCTCGCCGATCCGTGCTGAGCACAGCTGCTTCTCGACCTCCAGTACAGTAAACACCACCAACGAGGAGCGTGAGCTTATTTTATATATTTTTAATTTAAACATAATTCCGTTAATTATCATAAAAAAAAAATATAAATTTAATTTTTTGCTCTTGAGGCATCTCTGTGAAACTATTAAGTTACCAAGCCAGTAATAAATGAATATCAATAATGACTTCAGGTGACGATACAAAGAGCTTTGCGAAATTAATTGTAAGACGTAGCTCTGTCAAAGGCCAAGTAACGAAGTTTAGAAATTATTTAGAAAAATTGTCGCAGCTCGACTGCTTTACTGCCACACATCGGGCAGAAGCTAAGTGGCTTCCCTTACTCCTAAACTTCCTGTTATCTCAAGTAACCTATTGCCTACCCATTGTTTGGGTTTCATAACTGTGCAAATTACGTGTAATTTGTAAAAGTACAGATTTAACTTGTCGAAGTTACAATATCACGTCATACATATTTTTTCGTTATATTCTTACAAGCTCGCCTTTATAGTTTGTTTCTTTGCAATCCATATGAATATTTCTACTGCGTATTACTAAATATATACACTTTTATCAAATTTAAGGCGGATTTTTCAAAATATTACTTCTCGTTCACCCACAACGGTTTATTTTTGTGAAAATTTTTCTTCGTTAAGTCATTTCTCTCATAGAAAACTCTACAAAAGGCTACCGCGCCTTATAATCTACATTGTAGTGATTATTTACGCCGAATATTTCAGCTCGGACTGCATAGCCGCGCGCTGCTGAGCGTCGCCAACGCTAGCGCAGCTCGCCGATCCGTGCTGAGCACAGCTGCTTCTCGACCTCCAGTACAGTAAACACCACCAACGAGGAGCGTGAGCTTATTTTATATATTTTTAATTTAAACATAATTCCGTTAATTATCATAAAAAAAAAAATATAAATTTAATTTTTTGCTCTTGAGGCATCTCTGTGAAACTATTAAGGTACCAAGCCAGTAATAAATGAATATCAATAATGACTTCAGGTGACGATACAAAGAGCTTTGCGAAATTAATTGTTAGACGTAGCTCTGTCAAAGGCCAAGTAACGAAGTTTAGAAATTATTTAGAAAAATTGTCGCAGCTCGACTGCTTTACTGCCACACATCGGGCAGAAGCTAAGTGGCTTCCCTTACTCCTAAACTTCCTATTATCTCAAGTAACCTATTGCCTACCCATTGTTTGGGTTTCATAACTGTGCAAATTACGTGTAATTTGTAAAAGTACAGATTTAACTTGTCGAAGTTACAATATCACGTCATACATATTTTTTCGTTATATTCTTACAAGCTCGCCTTTATAGTTTGTTTCTTTGCAATCCATATGAATATTTCTACTGCGTATTACTAAATATATACACTTTTATCAAATTTAAGGCGGATTTTTCAAAATATTACTTCTCGTTCACCCACAACGGTTTATTTTTGTGAAAATTTTTCTTCGTTAAGTCATTTCTCTCATAGAAAACTCTACAAAAGGCTACCGCGCCTTATAATCTACATTGTAGTGATTATTTACGCCGAATATTTCAGCTCGGACTGCATAGCCGCGCGCTGCTGAGCGTCGCCAACGCTAGCGCAGCTCGCCGATCCGTGCTGAGCACAGCTGCTTCTCGACCTCCAGTACAGTAAACACCACCAACGAGGAGCGTGAGCTTATTTTATATATTTTTAATTTAAACATAATTCCGTTAATTATCATAAAAAAAAAAATATAAATTTAATTTTTTGCTCTTGAGGCATCTCTGTGAAACTATTAAGGTACCAAGCCAGTAATAAATGAATATCAATAATGACTTCAGGTGACGATACAAAGAGCTTTGCGAAATTAATTGTTAGACGTAGCTCTGTCAAAGGCCAAGTAACGAAGTTTAGAAATTATTTAGAAAAATTGTCGCAGCTCGACTGCTTTACTGCCACACATCGGGCAGAAGCTAAGTGGCTTCCCTTACTCCTAAACTTCCTATTATCTCAAGTAACCTATTGCCTACCCATTGTTTGGGTTTCATAACTGTGCAAATTACGTGTAATTTGTAAAAGTACAGATTTAACTTGTCGAAGTTACAATATCACGTCATACATATTTTTTCGTTATATTCTTACAAGCTCGCCTTTATAGTTTGTTTCTTTGCAATCCATATGAATATTTCTACTGCGTATTACTAAATATATACACTTTTATCAAATTTAAGGCGGATTTTTCAAAATATTACTTCTCGTTTACCCACAACGGTTTATTTTTGTGAAAATTTTTCTTCGTTAAGTCATTTCTCTCATAGAAAACTCTACAAAAGGCTACCGCGCCTTATAATCTACATTGTAGTGATTATTTACGCCGAATATTTCAGCTCGAACTGCATAGCCGCGCGCTGCTGAGCGTCGCCAACGCTAGCGCAGCTCGCCGATCCGTGCTGAGCACAGCTGCTTCTCGACCTCCAGTACAGTAAACACCACCAACGAGGAGCGTGAGCTTATTTTATATATTTTTAATTTAAACATAATTCCGTTAATTATCATAAAAAAAAAATATAAATTTAATTTTTTGCTCTTGAGGCATCTCTGTGAAACTATTAAGTTACCAAGCCAGTAATAAATGAATATCAATAATGACTTCAGGTGACGATACAAAGAGCTTTGCGAAATTAATTGTTAGACGTAGCTCTGTCAAAGGCCAAGTAACGAAGTTTAGAAATTATTTAGAAAAATTGTCGCAGCTCGACTGCTTTACTGCCACACATCGGGCAGAAGCTAAGTGGCTTCCCTTACTCCTAAACTTCCTGTTATCTCAAGTAACCTATTGCCTACCCATTGTTTGGGTTTCATAACTGTGCAAATTACGTGTAATTTGTAAAAGTACAGATTTAACTTGTCGAAGTTACAATATCACGTCATACATATTTTTTCGTTATATTCTTACAAGCTCGCCTTTATAGTTTGTTTCTTTGCAATCCATATGAATATTTCTACTGCGTATTACTAAATATATACACTTTTATCAAATTTAAGGCGGATTTTTCAAAATATTACTTCTCGTTCACCCACAACGGTTTATTTTTGTGAAAATTTTTCTTCGTTAAGTCATTTCTCTCATAGAAAACTCTACAAAAGGCTACCGCGCCTTATAATCTACATTGTAGTGATTATTTACGCCGAATATTTCAGCTCGGACTGCATAGCCGCGCGCTGCTGAGCGTCGCCAACGCTAGCGCAGCTCGCCGATCCGTGCTGAGCACAGCTGCTTCTCGACCTCCAGTACAGTAAACACCACCAACGAGGAGCGTGAGCTTATTTTATATATTTTTAATTTAAACATAATTCCGTTAATTATTATAAAAAAAAAAATATAAATTTAATTTTTTGCTCTTGAGGCATCTCTGTGAAACTATTAAGGTACCAAGCCAGTAATAAATGAATATCAATAATGACTTCAGGTGACGATACAAAGAGCTTTGCGAAATTAATTGTTAGACGTAGCTCTGTCAAAGGCCAAGTAACGAAGTTTAGAAATTATTTAGAAAAATTGTCGCAGCTCGACTGCTTTACTGCCACACATCGGGCAGAAGCTAAGTGGCTTCCCTTACTCCTAAACTTCCTGTTATCTCAAGTAACCTATTGCCTACCCATTGTTTGGGTTTCATAACTGTGCAAATTACGTGTAATTTGTAAAAGTACAGATTTAACTTGTCGAAGTTACAATATCACGTCATACATATTTTTTCGTTATATTCTTACAAGCTCGCCTTTATAGTTTGTTTCTTTGCAATCCATATGAATATTTCTACTGCGTATTACTAAATATATACACTTTTATCAAATTTAAGGCGGATTTTTCAAAATATTACTTCTCGTTTACCCACAACGGTTTATTTTTGTGAAAATTTTTCTTCGTTAAGTCATTTCTCTCATAGAAAACTCTACAAAAGGCTACCGCACCTTATAATCTACATTGTAGTGATTATTTACGCCGAATATTTCAGCTCGAACTGCATAGCCGCGCGCTGCTGAGCGTCGCCAACGCTAGCGCAGCTCGCCGATCCGTGCTGAGCACAGCTGCTTCTCGACCTCCAGTACAGTAAACACCACCAACGAGGAGCGTGAGCTTATTTTATATATTTTTAATTTAAACATAATTCCGTTAATTATCATAAAAAAAAAATATAAATTTAATTTTTTGCTCTTGAGGCATCTCTGTGAAACTATTAAGTTACCAAGCCAGTAATAAATGAATATCAATAATGACTTCAGGTGACGATACAAAGAGCTTTGCGAAATTAATTGTTAGACGTAGCTCTGTCAAAGGCCAAGTAACGAAGTTTAGAAATTATTTAGAAAAATTGTCGCAGCTCGACTGCTTTACTGCCACACATCGGGCAGAAGCTAAGTGGCTTCCCTTACTCCTAAACTTCCTGTTATCTCAAGTAACCTATTGCCTACCCATTGTTTGGGTTTCATAACTGTGCAAATTACGTGTAATTTGTAAAAGTACAGATTTAACTTGTCGAAGTTACAATATCACGTCATACATATTTTTTCGTTATATTCTTACAAGCTCGCCTTTATAGTTTGTTTCTTTGCAATCCATATGAATATTTCTACTGCGTATTACTAAATATATACACTTTTATCAAATTTAAGGCGGATTTTTCAAAATATTACTTCTCGTTTACCCACAACGGTTTATTTTTGTGAAAATTTTTCTTCGTTAAGTCATTTCTCTCATAGAAAACTCTACAAAAGGCTACCGCACCTTATAATCTACATTGTAGTGATTATTTACGCCGAATATTTCAGCTCGAACTGCATAGCCGCGCGCTGCTGAGCGTCGCCAACGCTAGCGCAGCTCGCCGATCCGTGCTGAGCACAGCTGCTTCTCGACCTCCAGTACAGTAAACACCACCAACGAGGAGCGTGAGCTTATTTTATATATTTTTAATTTAAACATAATTCCGTTAATTATCATAAAAAAAAAATATAAATTTAATTTTTTGCTCTTGAGGCATCTCTGTGAAACTATTAAATTACCAAGCCAGTAAAAAATGAATATCAATAATGACTTCAGGTGACGATACAAAGAGCTTTGCGAAATTAATTGTTAGACGTAGCTCTGTCAAAGGCCAAGTAACGAAGTTTAGAAATTATTTAGAAAAATTGTCGCAGCTCGACTGCTTTACTGCCACACATCGGGCAGAAGCTAAGTGGCTTCCCTTACTCCTAAACTTCCTGTTATCTCAAGTAACCTATTGCCTACCCATTGTTTGGGTTTCATAACTGTGCAAATTACGTGTAATTTGTAAAAGTACAGATTTAACTTGTCGAAGTTACAATATCACGTCATACATATTTTTTCGTTATATTCTTACAAGCTCGCCTTTATAGTTTGTTTCTTTGCAATCCATATGAATATTTCTACTGCGTATTACTAAATATATACACTTTTATCAAATTTAAGGCGGATTTTTCAAAATATTACTTCTCGTTCACCCACAACGGTTTATTTTTGTGAAAATTTTTCTTCGTTAAGTCATTTCTCTCATAGAAAACTCTACAAAAGGCTACCGCGCCTTATAATCTACATTGTAGTGATTATTTACGCCGAATATTTCAGCTCGGACTGCATAGCCGCGCGCTGCTGAGCGTCGCCAACGCTAGCGCAGCTCGCCGATCCGTGCTGAGCACAGCTGCTTCTCGACCTCCAGTACAGTAAACACCACCAACGAGGAGCGTGAGCTTATTTTATATATTTTTAATTTAAACATAATTCCGTTAATTATCATAAAAAAAAAATATAAATTTAATTTTTTGCTCTTGAGGCATCTCTGTGAAACTATTAAGTTACCAAGCCAGTAAAAAATGAATATCAATAATGACTTCAGGTGACGATACAAAGAGCTTTGCGAAATTAATTGTTAGACGTAGCTCTGTCAAAGGCCAAGTAACGAAGTTTAGAAATTATTTAGAAAAATTGTCGCAGCTCGACTGCTTTACTGCCGCACATCGGGCAGAAGCTAAGTGGCTTCCCTTACTCCTAAACTTCCTGTTATCTCAAGTAACCTATTGCCTACCCATTGTTTGGGTTTCATAACTGTGCAAATTACGTGTAATTTGTAAAAGTACAGATTTAACTTGTCGAAGTTACAATATCACGTCATACATATTTTTTCGTTATATTCTTACAAGCTCGCCTTTATAGTTTGTTTCTTTGCAATCCATATGAATATTTCTACTGCGTATTACTAAATATATACACTTTTATCAAATTTAAGGCGGATTTTTCAAAATATTACTTCTCGTTTACCCACAACGGTTTATTTTTGTGAAAATTTTTCTTCGTTAAGTCATTTCTCTCATAGAAAACTCTACAAAAGGCTACCGCACCTTATAATCTACATTGTAGTGATTATTTACGCCGAATATTTCAGCTCGAACTGCATAGCCGCGCGCTGCTGAGCGTCGCCAACGCTAGCGCAGCTCGCCGATCCGTGCTGAGCACAGCTGCTTCTCGACCTCCAGTACAGTAAACACCACCAACGAGGAGCGTGAGCTTATTTTATATATTTTTACCCATTCGCCTGCGCCGTAAACTACGCGCGCTCACTGTCCTATACTCTATCCTGAACAATCCATCTTCGCCAACTTATTTAAAATCATACTTTCAACTTTTATGTAGCAATCATAACAGAAACCTTCGGTCCTCTAATAACCTTCTTCTTCGTTGTCCGTCCCACACGTCTGAGTTCGTTGGCTCATCCTTTATTGTGCAGTCCGTTCTTCTTTGGAATGAGCTTCCGCTCGAGGTCAGAATGGCTACTAACGTTTTTACATTTAAAACAAAAGTAAAGCAGTATTTATTGAAACAGCTCGCAGAATCAACCAATGCTTAAATGATATCTCATACTGATTATGGTATTTTTTTGTGTATGTATGTATTTATGTAATTATATATATTTTAGAATGTGTATACATACGCATCTATGTATTATGTGTAAGTTTATATATGTATGTGTATTTAATATTTTACAAATAATAATCTAAATGCATCTACTTCCTATTTTCTCTGCATCACCTAAAGGTTGACTGGTAGAGAATGCCTTAGGCATTAAGTCCGCCTATGTACCTAAAGTGCATGATGTGTAATAAATAAAATAAATAAATAAAAAAAATATTTTTAATTTAAACATAATTCCGTTAATTATCATAAAAAAAAAATATAAATATAATTTTTTGCTCTTGAGGCATCTCTGTGAAACTATTAAGTTACCAAGCCAGTAATAAATGAATATCAATAATGACTTCAGGTGACGATACAAAGAGCTTTGCGAAATTAATTGTTAGACGTAGCTCTGTCAAAGGCCAAGTAACGAAGTTTAGAAATTATTTAGAAAAATTGTCGCAGCTCGACTGCTTTACTGCCACACATCGGGCAGAAGCTAAGTGGCTTCCCTTACTCCTAAACTTCCTGTTATCTCAAGTAACCTATTGCCTACCCATTGTTTGGGTTTCATAACTGTGCAAATTACGTGTAATTTGTAAAAGTACAGATTTAACTTGTCGAAGTTACAATATCACGTCATACATATTTTTTCGTTATATTCTTACAAGCTCGCCTTTATAGTTTGTTTCTTTGCAATCCATATGAATATTTCTACTGCGTATTACTAAATATATACACTTTTATCAAATTTAAGGCGGATTTTTCAAAATATTACTTCTCGTTCACCCACAACGGTTTATTTTTGTGAAAATTTTTCTTCGTTAAGTCATTTCTCTCATAGAAAACTCTACAAAAGGCTACCGCGCCTTATAATCTACATTGTAGTGATTATTTACGCCGAATATTTCAGCTCGGACTGCATAGCCGCGCGCTGCTGAGCGTCGCCAACGCTAGCGCAGCTCGCCGATCCGTGCTGAGCACAGCTGCTTCTCGACCTCCAGTACAGTAAACACCACCAACGAGGAGCGTGAGCTTATTTTATATATTTTTAATTTAAACATAATTCCGTTAATTATCATAAAAAAAAAATATAAATTTAATTTTTTGCTCTTGAGGCATCTCTGTGAAACTATTAAGTTACCAAGCCAGTAAAAAATGAATATCAATGATGACTTCAGGTGACGATACAAAGAGCTTTGCGAAATTAATTGTTAGACGTAGCTCTGTCAAAGGCCAAGTAACGAAGTTTAGAAATTATTTAGAAAAATTGTCGCAGCTCGACTGCTTTACTGCCACACATCGGGCAGAAGCTAAGTGGCTTCCCTTACTCCTAAACTTCCTGTTATCTCAAGTAACCTATTGCCTACCCATTGTTTGGGTTTCATAACTGTGCAAATTACGTGTAATTTGTAAAAGTACAGATTTAACTTGTCGAAGTTACATTATCACGTCATACATATTTTTTCGTTATTTTCTTACAAGCTCGCCTTTATAGTTTGTTTCTTTGCAATCCATATGAATATTTCTACTGCGTATTACTAAATATATACACTTTTATCAAATTTAAGGCGGATTTTTCAAAATATTACTTCTCGTTTACCCACAACGGTTTATTTTTGTGAAAATTTTTCTTCGTTAAGTCTTTTCTCTCATAGAAAACTCTACAAAAGGCTACCGCGCCTTATAATCTACATTGTAGTGATTATTTACGCCGAATATTTCAGCTCGGACTGCATAGCCGCGCGCTGCTGAGCGTCGCCAACGCTAGCGCAGCTCGCCAATGCGTGCTGAGCACAGCTGCTTCTCGACCTCCAGTACAGTAAACACCACTAACGAGGAGCGTGAGCTTATTTTATATATTTTTAATTTAAACATAATTCCGTTAATTATCATAAAAAAAAATATATAAATTTAATTTTTTGCTCTTGAGGCATCTCTGTGAAACTATTAAGTTACCAAGCCAGTAATAAATGAATATCAATAATGACTTCAGGTGACGATACAAAGAGCTTTGCGAAATTAATTGTTAGACGTAGCTCTGTCAAAGGCCAAGTAACGAAGTTTAGAAATTATTTAGAAAAATTGTCGCAGCTCGACTGCTTTACTGCTACACATCGGGCAGAAGCTAAGTGGCTTCCCTTACTCCTAAACTTCCTGTTATCTCAAGTAACCTATTGCCTACCCATTGTTTGGGTTTCATAACTGTGCAAATTACGTGTAATTTGTAAAAGTACAGATTTAACTTGTCGAAGTTACATTATCACGTCATACATATTTTTTCGTTATATTCTTACAAGCTCGCCTTTATAGTTTGTTTCTTTGCAATCCATATGAATATTTCTACTGCGTATTACTAAATACATACACTTTTATCAAATTTAAGGCGGATTTTTCAAAATATTACTTCTCGTTTACCCACAACGGTTTATTTTTGTGAAAATTTTTCTTCGTTAAGTCATTTCTCTCATAGAAAACTCTACAAAAGGCTACCGCGCCTTATAATCTACATTGTAGTGATTATTTACGCCGAATATTTCAGCTCGGACTGCATAGCCGCGCGCTGCTGAGCGTCGCCAACGCTAGCGCAGCTCGCCGATCCGTGCTGAGCACAGCTGCTTCTCGACCTCCAGTACAGTAAACACCACCAACGAGGAGCGTGAGCTTATTTTATATATTTTTAATTTAAACATAATTCCGTTAATTATCATAAAAAAAAATATAAATTTAATTTTTTGCTCTTGAGGCATCTCTGTGAAACTATTAAGTTACCAAGCCAGTAATAAATGAATATCAATAATGACTTCAGGTGACGATACAAAGAGCTTTGCGAAATTAATTGTTAGACGTAGCTCTGTCAAAGGCCAAGTAACGAAGTTTAGAAATTATTTAGAAAAATTGTCGCAGCTCGACTGCTTTACTGCCACAAATCGGGCAGAAGCTAAGTGGCTTCCCTTACTCCTAAACTTCCTGTTATCTCAAGTAACCTATTGCCTACCCATTGTTTGGGTTTCATAACTGTTCAAATTACGTGTAATTTGTAAAAGTACAGATTTAACTTGTCGAAGTTACAATATCACGTCATACATATTTTCTCGTTATATTCTTACAAGCTCGCCTTTATAGTTTGTTTCTTTGCAATCCATATGAATATTTCTACTGCGTATTACTAAATATATACACTTTTATCAAATTTAAGGCGGATTTTTCAAAATATTACTTCTCGTTTACCCACAACGGTTTATTTTTGTGAAAATTTTTCTTCGTTAAGTCATTTCTCTCATAGAAAACTCTACAAAAGGCTACCGCGCCTTATAATCTACATTGTAGTGATTATTTACGCCGAATATTTCAGCTCGGACTGCATAGCCGCGCGCTGCTGAGCGTCGCCAACGCTAGCGCGGCTCGCCGATCCGTGCTGAGCACAGCTGCTTCTCGACCTCCAGTACAGTAAACACCACCAACGAGGAGCGTGAGCTTATTTTATATATTTTTAATTTAAACATAATTCCGTTAATTGTCATAAAAAAAAAATTTAAATTTAATTTTTTGCTCTTGAGGCATCTCTGTGAAACTATTAAGTTACCAAGCCAGTAATAAATGAATATCAATAATGACTTCAGGTGACGATACAAAGAGCTTTGCGAAATTAATTGTTAGACGTAGCTCTGTCAAAGGCCAAGTAACGAAGTTTAGAAATTATTTAGAAAAATTGTCGCAGCTCGACTGCTTTACTGCCACACATCGGGCAGAAGCTAAGTGGCTTCCCTTACTCCTAAACTTCCTGTTATCTCAAGTAACCTATTGCCTACCCATTGTTTGGGTTTCATAACTGTGCAAATTACGTGTAATTTGTAAAAGTACAGATTTAACTTGTCGAAGTTACAATATCACGTCATACATATTTTTTCGTTATATTCTTACAAGCTCGCCTTTATAGTTTGTTTCTTTGCAATCCATATGAATATTTCTACTGCGTATTACTAAATATATACACTTTTATCAAATTTAAGGCGGATTTTTCAAAATATTACTTCTCGTTCACCCACAACGGTTTATTTTTGTGAAAATTTTTCTTCGTTAAGTCATTTCTCTCATAGAAAACTCTACAAAAGGCTACCGCGCCTTATAATCTACATTGTAGTGATTATTTACGCCGAATATTTCAGCTCGGACTGCATAGCCGCGCGCTGCTGAGCGTCGCCAACGCTAGCGCAGCTCGCCGATCCGTGCTGAGCACAGCTGCTTCTCGACCTCCAGTACAGTAAACACCACCAACGAGGAGCGTGAGCTTATTTTATATATTTTTAATTTAAACATAATTCCGTTAATTATCATAAAAAAAAAATATAAATTTAATTTTTTGCTCTTGAGGCATCTCTGTGAAACTATTAAGTTACCAAGCCAGTAAAAAATGAATATCAATAATGACTTCAGGTGACGATACAAAGTGCTTTGCGAAATTAATTGTTAGACGTAGCTCTGTCAAAGGCCAAGTAACGAAGTTTAGAAATTATTTAGAAAAATTGTCGCAGCTCGACTGCTTTACTGCCACACATCGGGCAGAAGCTAAGTGGCTTCCCTTACTCCTAAACTTCCTGTTATCTCAAGTAACCTATTGCCTACCCATTGTTTGGGTTTCATAACTGTGCAAATTACGTGTAATTTGTAAAAGTACAGATTTAACTTGTCGAAGTTACATTATCACGTCATACATATTTTTTCGTTATTTTCTTACAAGCTCGCCTTTATAGTTTGTTTCTTTGCAATCCATATGAATATTTCTACTGCGTATTACTAAATATATACACTTTTATCAAATTTAAGGCGGATTTTTCAAAATATTACTTCTCGTTTACCCACAACGGTTTATTTTTGTGAAAATTTTTCTTCGTTAAGTCATTTCTCTCATAGAAAACTCTACAAAAGGCTACCGCGCCTTATAATCTACATTGTAGTGATTATTTACGCCGAATATTTCAGCTCGAACTGCATAGCCGCGCGCTGCTGAGCGTCGCCAACACTAGCGCGGCTCGCCGATCCGTGCTGAGCACAGCTGCTTCTCGACCTCCAGTACAGTAAATACCACCAACGAGGAGCGTGAGCTTATTTTATATATTTTTAATTTAAACATAATTCCGTTAATTATCATAATAAAAAAATTTATAAATTTAATTTTTTGCTCTTGAGGCATCTCTGTGAAACTATTAAGTTACCAAGCCAGTAATAAATGAATATCAATAATGACTTCAGGTGACGATACAAAGAGCTTTGCGAAATTAATTGTTAGACGTAGCTCTGTCAAAGGCCAAGTAACGAAGTTTAGAAATTATTTAGAAAAATTGTCGCAGCTCGACTGCTTTACTGCCACACATCGGGCAGAAGCTAAGTGGCTTCCCTTACTCCTAAACTTCCTGTTATCTCAAGTAACCTATTGCCTACCCATTGTTTGGGTTTCATAACTGTGCAAATTACGTGTAATTTGTAAAAGTACAGATTTAACTTGTCGAAGTTACAATATCACGTCATACATATTTTTTCGTTATATTCTTACAAGCTCGCCTTTATAGTTTGTTTCTTTGCAATCCATATGAATATTTCTACTGCGTATTACTAAATATATACACTTTTATCAAATTTAAGGCGGATTTTTCAAAATATTACTTCTCGTTCACCCACAACGGTTTATTTTTGTGAAAATTTTTCTTCGTTAAGTCATTTCTCTCATAGAAAACTCTACAAAAGGCTACCGCGCCTTATAATCTACATTGTAGTGATTATTTACGCCGAATATTTCAGCTCGGACTGCATAGCCGCGCGCTGCTGAGCGTCGCCAACGCTAGCGCAGCTCGCCGATCCGTGCTGAGCACAGCTGCTTCTCGACCTCCAGTACAGTAAACACCACCAACGAGGAGCGTGAGCTTATTTTATATATTTTTAATTTAAACATAATTCCGTTAATTATCATAAAAAAAAAATATAAATTTAATTTTTTGCTCTTGAGGCATCTCTGTGAAACTATTAAGTTACCAAGCCAGTAAAAAATGAATATCAATAATGACTTCAGGTGACGATACAAAGAGCTTTGCGAAATTAATTGTTAGACGTAGCTCTGTCAAAGGCCAAGTAACGAAGTTTAGAAATTATTTAGAAAAATTGTCGCAGCTCGACTGCTTTACTGCCACACATCGGGCAGAAGCTAAGTGGCTTCCCTTACTCCTAAACTTCCTGTTATCTCAAGTAACCTATTGCCTACCCATTGTTTGGGTTTCATAACTGTGCAAATTACGTGTAATTTGTAAAAGTACAGATTTAACTTGTCGAAGTTACAATATCACGTCATACATATTTTTTCGTTATATTCTTACAAGCTCGCCTTTATAGTTTGTTTCTTTGCAATCCATATGAATATTTCTACTGCGTATTACTAAATATATACACTTTTATCAAATTTAAGGCGGATTTTTCAAAATATTACTTCTCGTTTACCCACAACGGTTTATTTTTGTGAAAATTTTTCTTCGTTAAGTCATTTCTCTCATAGAAAACTCTACAAAAGGCTACCGCGCCTTATAATCTACATTGTAGTGATTATTTACGCCGAATATTTCAGCTCGGACTGCATAGCCGCGCGCTGCTGAGCGTCGCCAACGCTAGCGCAGCTCGCCAATGCGTGCTGAGCACAGCTGCTTCTCGACCTCCAGTACAGTAAACACCACCAACGAGGAGCGTGAGCTTATTTTATATATTTTTAATTTAAACATAATTCCGTTAATTATCATAAAAAAAAATATATAAATTTAATTTTTTGCTCTTGAGGCATCTCTGTGAAACTATTAAGTTACCAAGCCAGTAATAAATGAATATCAATAATGACTTCAGGTGACGATACAAAGAGCTTTGCGAAATTAATTGTTAGACGTAGCTCTGTCAAAGGCCAAGTAACGAAGTTTAGAAATTATTTAGAAAAATTGTCGCAGCTCGACTGCTTTACTGCTACACATCGGGCAGAAGCTAAGTGGCTTCCCTTACTCCTAAACTTCCTGTTATCTCAAGTAACCTATTGCCTACCCATTGTTTGGGTTTCATAACTGTGCAAATTACGTGTAATTTGTAAAAGTACAGATTTAACTTGTCGAAGTTACATTATCACGTCATACATATTTTTTCGTTATATTCTTACAAGCTCGCCTTTATAGTTTGTTTCTTTGCAATCCATATGAATATTTCTACTGCGTATTACTAAATACATACACTTTTATCAAATTTAAGGCGGATTTTTCAAAATATTACTTCTCGTTTACCCACAACGGTTTATTTTTGTGAAAATTTTTCTTCGTTAAGTCATTTCTCTCATAGAAAACTCTACAAAAGGCTACCGCGCCTTATAATCTACATTGTAGTGATTATTTACGCCGAATATTTCAGCTCGGACTGCATAGCCGCGCGCTGCTGAGCGTCGCCAACGCTAGCGCAGCTCGCCGATCCGTGCTGAGCACAGCTGCTTCTGGACCTCCAGTACAGTAAACACCACCAACGAGGAGCGTGAGCTTATTTTATATATTTTTAATTTAAACATAATTCCGTTAATTATCATAAAAAAAAATATAAATTTAATTTTTTGCTCTTGAGGCATCTCTGTGAAACTATTAAGTTACCAAGCCAGTAATAAATGAATATCAATAATGACTTCAGGTGACGATACAAAGAGCTTCGCGAAATTAATTGTTAGACGTAGCTCTGTCAAAGGCCAAGTAACGAAGTTTAGAAATTATTTAGAAAAATTGTCGCAGCTCGACTGCTTTACTGCCACAAATCGGGCAGAAGCTAAGTGGCTTCCCTTACTCCTAAACTTCCTGTTATCTCAAGTAACCTATTGCCTACCCATTGTTTGGGTTTCATAACTGTGCAAATTACGTGTAATTTGTAAAAGTACAGATTTAACTTGTCGAAGTTACAATATCACGTCATACATATTTTCTCGTTATATTCTTACAAGCTCGCCTTTATAGTTTGCTTCTTTGCAATCCATATGAATATTTCTACTGCGTATTACTAAATATATACACTTTTATCAAATTTAAGGCAGATTTTTCAAAATATTACTTCTCGTTTACCCACAACGGTTTATTTTTGTGAAAATTTTTCTTCGTTAAGTCATTTCTCTCATAGAAAACTCTACAAAAGGCTACCG
This sequence comes from Spilosoma lubricipeda, assembly GCA_905220595.1. NCBI lineage: Eukaryota > Metazoa > Arthropoda > Insecta > Lepidoptera > Erebidae > Spilosoma > Spilosoma lubricipeda. Next base: position 4,139,840 of record HG992303.1, on the reverse strand, counting down.
CGCCTTATAATCTACATTGTAGTGATTATTTACGCCGAATATTTCAGCTCGGACTGCATAGCCGCGCGCTGCTGAGCGTCGCCAACGCTAGCGCGGCTCGCCGATCCGTGCTGAGCACAGCTGCTTCTCGACCTCCAGTACAGTAAACACCACCAACGAGGAGCGTGAGCTTATTTTATATATTTTTAATTTAAACATAATTCCGTTAATTGTCATAAAAAAAAAATTTAAATTTAATTTTTTGCTCTTGAGGCATCTCTGTGAAACTATTAAGTTACCAAGCCAGTAATAAATGAATATCAATAATGACTTCAGGTGACGATACAAAGAGCTTTGCGAAATTAATTGTTAGACGTAGCTCTGTCAAAGGCCAAGTAACGAAGTTTAGAAATTATTTAGAAAAATTGTCGCAGCTCGACTGCTTTACTGCCACACATCGGGCAGAAGCTAAGTGGCTTCCCTTACTCCTAAACTTCCTGTTATCTCAAGTAACCTATTGCCTACCCATTGTTTGGGTTTCATAACTGTGCAAATTACGTGTAATTTGTAAAAGTACAGATTTAACTTGTCGAAGTTACAATATCACGTCATACATATTTTTTCGTTATATTCTTACAAGCTCGCCTTTATAGTTTGTTTCTTTGCAATCCATATGAATATTTCTACTGCGTATTACTAAATATATACACTTTTATCAAATTTAAGGCGGATTTTTCAAAATATTACTTCTCGTTTACCCACAACGGTTTATTTTTGTGAAAATTTTTCTTCGTTAAGTCATTTCTCTCATAGAAAACTCTACAAAAGGCTACCGCGCCTTATAATCTACATTGTAGTGATTATTTACGCCGAATATTTCAGCTCGAACTGCATAGCCGCGCGCTGCTGAGCGTCGCCAACGCTAGCGCGGCTCGCCGATCCGTGCTGAGCACAGCTGCTTCTCGACCTCCAGTACAGTAAACACCACCAACGAGGAGCGTGAGCTTATTTTATATATTTTTAATTTAAACATAATTCCGTTAATTATCATAATAAAAAAAATTATAAATTTAATTTTTTGCTCTTGAGGCATCTCTGTGAAACTATTAAGTTACCAAGCCAGTAATAAATGAATATCAATAATGACTTCAGGTGACGATACAAAGAGCTTTGCGAAATTAATTGTTAGACGTAGCTCTGTCAAAGGCCAAGTAACGAAGTTTAGAAATTATTTAGAAAAATTGTCGCAGCTCGACTGCTTTACTGCCACACATCGGGCAGAAGCTAAGTGGCTTCCCTTACTCCTAAACTTCCTGTTATCTCAAGTAACCTATTGCCTACCCATTGTTTGGGTTTCATAACTGTGCAAATTACGTGTAATTTGTAAAAGTACAGATTTAACTTGTCGAAGTTACAATATCACGTCATACATATTTTTTCGTTATATTCTTACAAGCTCGCCTTTATAGTTTGTTTCTTTGCAATCCATATAAATATTTCTACTGCGTATTACTAAATATATACACTTTTATCAAATTTAAGGCGGATTTTTCAAAATATTACTTCTCGTTCACCCACAACGGTTTATTTTTGTGAAAATTTTTCTTCGTTAAGTCATTTCTCTCATAGAAAACTCTACAAAAGGCTACCGCGCCTTATAATCTACATTGTAGTGATTATTTACGCCGAATATTTCAGCTCGGACTGCATAGCCGCGCGCTGCTGAGCGTCGCCAACGCTAGCGCAGCTCGCCGATCCGTGCTGAGCACAGCTGCTTCTCGACCTCCAGTACAGTAAACACCACCAACGAGGAGCGTGAGCTTATTTTATATATTTTTAATTTAAACATAATTCCGTTAATTGTCATAAAAAAAAAATATAAATTTAATTTTTTGCTCTTGAGGCATCTCTGTGAAACTATTAAGTTACCAAGCCAGTAATAAATGAATATCAATAATGACTTCAGGTGACGATACAAAGAGCTTTGCGAAATTAATTGTTAGACGTAGCTCTGTCAAAGGCCAAGTAACGAAGTTTAGAAATTATTTAGAAAAATTGTCGCAGCTCGACTGCTTTACTGCCACACATCGGGCAGAAGCTAAGTGGCTTCCCTTACTCCTAAACTTCCTGTTATCTCAAGTAACCTATTGCCTACCCATTGTTTGGGTTTCATAACTGTGCAAATTACGTGTAATTTGTAAAAGTACAGATTTAACTTGTCGAAGTTACAATATCACGTCATACATATTTTTTCGTTATATTCTTACAAGCTCGCCTTTATAGTTTGTTTCTTTGCAATCCATATGAATATTTCTACTGCGTATTACTAAATATATACACTTTTATCAAATTTAAGGCGGATTTTTCAAAATATTACTTCTCGTTTACCCACAACGGTTTATTTTTGTGAAAATTTTTCTTCGTTAAGTCATTTCTCTCATAGAAAACTCTACAAAAGGCTACCGCGCCTTATAATCTACATTGTAGTGATTATTTACGCCGAATATTTCAGCTCGAACTGCATAGCCGCGCGCTGCTGAGCGTCGCCAACGCTAGCGCGGCTCGCCGATCCGTGCTGAGCACAGCTGCTTCGCGACCTCCAGTACAGTAAACACCACCAACGAGGAGCGTGAGCTTATTTTATATATTTTTAATTTAAACATAATTCCGTTAATTATCATAATAAAAAAATTTATAAATTTAATTTTTTGCTCTTGAGGCATCTCTGTGAAACTATTAAGTTACCAAGCCAGTAATAAATGAATATCAATAATGACTTCAGGTGACGATACAAAGAGCTTTGCGAAATTAATTGTTAGACGTAGCTCTGTCAAAGGCCAAGTAACGAAGTTTAGAAATTATTTAGAAAAATTGTCGCAGCTCGACTGCTTTACTGCCACACATCGGGCAGAAGCTAAGTGGCTTCCCTTACTCCTAAACTTCCTGTTATCTCAAGTAACCTATTGCCTACCCATTGTTTGGGTTTCATAACTGTGCAAATTACGTGTAATTTGTAAAAGTACAGATTTAACTTGTCGAAGTTACAATATCACGTCATACATATTTTTTCGTTATATTCTTACAAGCTCGCCTTTATAGTTTGTTTCTTTGCAATCCATATGAATATTTCTACTGCGTATTACTAAATATATACACTTTTATCAAATTTAAGGCGGATTTTTCAAAATATTACTTCTCGTTTACCCACAACGGTTTATTTTTGTGAAAATTTTTCTTCGTTAAGTCATTTCTCTCATAGAAAACTCTACAAAAGGCTACCGCGCCTTATAATCTACATTGTAGTGATTATTTACGCCGAATATTTCAGCTCGAACTGCATAGCCGCGCGCTGCTGAGCGTCGCCAACGCTAGCGCGGCTCGCCGATCCGTGCTGAGCACAGCTGCTTCTCGACCTCCAGTACAGTAAACACCACCAACGAGGAGCGTGAGCTTATTTTATATATTTTTAATTTAAACATAATTCCGTTAATTATCATAATAAAAAAATTTATAAATTTAATTTTTTGCTCTTGAGGCATCTCTGTGAAACTATTAAGTTACCAAGCCAGTAATAAATGAATATCAATAATGACTTCAGGTGACGATACAAAGAGCTTTGCGAAATTAATTGTTAGACGTAGCTCTGTCAAAGGCCAAGTAACGAAGTTTAGAAATTATTTAGAAAAATTGTCGCAGCTCGACTGCTTTACTGCCACACATCGGGCAGAAGCTAAGTGGCTTCCCTTACTCCTAAACTTCCTGTTATCTCAAGTAACCTATTGCCTACCCATTGTTTGGGTTTCATAACTGTGCAAATTACGTGTAATTTGTAAAAGTACAGATTTAACTTGTCGAAGTTACAATATCACGTCATACATATTTTTTCGTTATATTCTTACAAGCTCGCCTTTATAGTTTGTTTCTTTGCAATCCATATGAATATTTCTACTGCGTATTACTAAATATATACACTTTTATCAAATTTAAGGCGGATTTTTCAAAATATTACTTCTCGTTTACCCACAACGGTTTATTTTTGTGAAAATTTTTCTTCGTTAAGTCATTTCTCTCATAGAAAACTCTACAAAAGGCTACCGCGCCTTATAATCTACATTGTAGTGATTATTTACGCCGAATATTTCAGCTCGGACTGCATAGCCGCGCGCTGCTGAGCGTCGCCAACGCTAGCGCAGCTCGCCGATCCGTGCTGAGCACAGCTGCTTCTCGACCTCCAGTACAGTAAACACCACCAACGAGGAGCGTGAGCTTATTTTATATATTTTTAATTTAAACATAATTCCGTTAATTATCATAAAAAAAAATATAAATTTAATTTTTTGCTCTTGAGGCATCTCTGTGAAACTATTAAGTTACCAAGCCAGTAATAAATGAATATCAATAATGACTTCAGGTGACGATACAAAGAGCTTTGCGAAATTAATTGTTAGACGTAGCTCTGTCAAAGGCCAAGTAACGAAGTTTAGAAATTATTTAGAAAAATTGTCGCAGCTCGACTGCTTTACTGCCACACATCGGGCAGAAGCTAAGTGGCTTCCCTTACTCCTAAACTTCCTGTTATCTCAAGTAACCTATTGCCTACCCATTGTTTGGGTTTCATAACTGTGCAAATTACGTGTAATTTGTAAAAGTACAGATTTAACTTGTCGAAGTTACATTATCACGTCATACATATTTTTTCGTTATTTTCTTACAAGCTCGCCTTTATAGTTTGTTTCTTTGCAATCCATATGAATATTTCTACTGCGTATTACTAAATATATACACTTTTATCAAATTTAAGGCGGATTTTTCAAAATATTACTTCTCGTTTACCCACAACGGTTTATTTTTGTGAAAATTTTTCTTCGTTAAGTCATTTCTCTCATAGAAAACTCTACAAAAGGCTACCGCGCCTTATAATCTACATTGTAGTGATTATTTACGCCGAATATTTCAGCTCGGACTGCATAGCCGCGCGCTGCTGAGCGTCGCCAACGCTAGCGCAGCTCGCCAATGCGTGCTGAGCACAGCTGCTTCTCGACCTCCAGTACAGTAAACACCACCAACGAGGAGCGTGAGCTTATTTTATATATTTTTAATTTAAACATAATTCCGTTAATTATCATAAAAAAAAATATATAAATTTAATTTTTTGCTCTTGAGGCATCTCTGTGAAACTATTAAGTTACCAAGCCAGTAATAAATGAATATCAATAATGACTTCAGGTGACGATACAAAGAGCTTTGCGAAATTAATTGTTAGACGTAGCTCTGTCAAAGGCCAAGTAACGAAGTTTAGAAATTATTTAGAAAAATTGTCGCAGCTCGACTGCTTTACTGCCACACATCGGGCAGAAGCTAAGTGGCTTCCCTTACTCCTAAACTTCCTGTTATCTCAAGTAACCTATTGCCTACCCATTGTTTGGGTTTCATAACTGTGCAAATTACGTGTAATTTGTAAAAGTACAGATTTAACTTGTCGAAGTTACAATATCACGTCATACATATTTTTTCGTTATATTCTTACAAGCTCGCCTTTATAGTTTGTTTCTTTGCAATCCATATGAATATTTCTACTGCGTATTACTAAATATACACACTTTTATCAAATTTAAGGCGGATTTTTCAAAATATTACTTCTCGTTTACCCACAACGGTTTATTTTTGTGAAAATTTTTCTTCGTTAAGTCATTTCTCTCATAGAAAACTCTACAAAAGGCTACCGCGCCTTATAATCTACATTGTAGTGATTATTTACGCCGAATATTTCAGCTCGGACTGCATAGCCGCGCGCTGCTGAGCGTCGCCAACGCTAGCGCAGCTCGCCGATCCGTGCTGAGCACAGCTGCTTCTCGACCTCCAGTACAGTAAACACCACCAACGAGGAGCGTGAGCTTATTTTATATATTTTTAATTTAAACATAATTCCGTTAATTATCATAAAAAAAAAATATAAATTTAATTTTTTGCTCTTGAGGCATCTCTGTGAAACTATTAAGTTACCAAGCTAGTAATAAATAAATATCAATAATGACTTCAGGTGACGATACAAAGAGCTTTGCGAAATTAATTGTTAGACGTAGCTCTGTCAAAGGCCAAGTAACGAAGTTTAGAAATTATTTAGAAAAATTGTCGCAGCTCGACTGCTTTACTGCCACACATCGGGCAGAAGCTAAGTGGCTTCCCTTACTCCTAAACTTCCTGTTATCTCAAGTAACCTATTGCCTACCCATTGCTTGGGTTTCATAACTGTGCAAATTACGTGTAATTTGTAAAAGTACAGATTTAACTTGTCGAAGTTACAATATCACGTCATACATATTTTTTCGTTATATTCTTACAAGCTCGCCTTTATAGTTTGTTTCTTTGCAATCCATATGAATATTTCTACTGCGTATTACTAAATATAATTATACACTCTTATCAAATTTAAGGCGGATTTTTCAAAATATTACTTCTCGTTTACCCACAACGGTTTATTTTTGTGAAAATTTTTCTTCGTTAAGTCATTTCTCTCATAGAAAACTCTACAAAAGGCTACCGCGCCTTATAATCTACATTGTAGTGATTATTTATGCCGAATATTTCAGCTCGGACTGCATAGCCGCGCGCTGCTGAGCGTCGCCAACGCTAGCGCGGCTCGCCGATCCGTGCTGAGCACAGCTGCTTCTCGACCTCCAGTACAGTAAACACCACCAACGAGGAGCGTGAGCTTATTTTATATATTTTTAATTTAAACATAATTCCGTTAATTATCATAAAAAAAAAATATAAATTTAATTTTTTGCTCTTGAGGCATCTCTGTGAAACTATTAAGTTACCAAGCCAGTAATAAATAAATATCAATAATGACTTCAGGTGACGATACAAAGAGCTTTGCGAAATTAATGGTTAGACGTAGCTCTGTCAAAGGCCAAGTAACGAAGTTTAAAAATTATTTAGAAAAATTGTCGCAGCTCGACTGCTTTACTGCCACACATCGGGCAGAAGCTAAGTGGCTTCCCTTACTCCTAAACTTCCTGTTATCTCAAGTAACCTATTGCCTACCCATTGTTTGGGTTTCATAACTGTGCAAATTACGTGTAATTTGTAAAAGTACAGATTTAACTTGTCGAAGTTACATTATCACGTCATACATATTTTTTCGTTATATTATTACAAGCTCGCCTTTATAGTTTGTTTCTTTGCAATCCATATGAATATTTCTACTGCGTATTACTAAATATATACACTTTTATCAAATTTAAGGCGGATTTTTCAAAATATTACTTCTCGTTTACCCACAACGGTTTATTTTTGTGAAAATTTTTCTTCGTTAAGTCATTTCTCTCATAGAAAACTCTACAAAAGGCTACCTCGCCTTATAATCTACATTGTAGTGATTATTTACGCCGAATATTTCAGCTCGGACTGCATAGCCGCGCGCTGCTGAGCGTCGCCAACGCTAGCGCAGCTCGCCGATCCGTGCTGAGCACAGCTGCTTCTCGACCTCCAGTACAGTAAACACCACCAACGAGGAGCGTGAGCTTATTTTATTTATTTTTAATTTAAACATAATTCCGTTAATTATCATAAAAAAAAATATATAAATTTAATTTTTTGCTCTTGAGGCATCTCTGTGAAACTATTAAGTTACCAAGCCAGTAATAAATGAATATCAATAATGACTTCAGGCGACGATACAAAGAGCTTTGCGAAATTAATTGTTAGACGTAGCTCTGTCAAAGGCCAAGTAACGAAGTTTAGAAATTATTTAGAAAAATTGTCGCAGCTCGACTGCTTTACTGCCACACATCGGGCAGAAGCTAAGTGGCTTCCCTTACTCCTAAACTTCCTGTTATCTCAAGTAACCTATTGCCTACCCATTGTTTGGGTTTCATAACTGTGCAAATTACGTGTAATTTGTAAAAGTACAGATTTAACTTGTCGAAGTTACAATATCACGTCATACATATTTTCTCGTTATATTCTTACAAGCTCGCCTTTATAGTTTGCTTCTTTGCAATCCATATGAATATTTCTACTGCGTATTACTAAATATATACACTTTTATCAAATTTAAGGCAGATTTTTCAAAATATTACTTCTCGTTTACCCACAACGGTTTATTTTTGTGAAAATTTTTCTTCGTTAAGTCATTTCTCTCATAGAAAACTCTACAAAAGGCTACCGCGCCTTATAATCTACATTGTAGTGATTATTTACGCCGAATATTTCAGCTCGGACTGCATAGCCGCGCGCTGCTGAGCGTCGCCAACGCTAGCGCGGCTCGCCGATCCGTGCTGAGCACAGCTGCTTCTCGACCTCCAGTACAGTAAACACCACCAACGAGGAGCGTGAGCTTATTTTATATATTTTTAATTTAAACATAATTCCGTTAATTGTCATAAAAAAAAAATTTAAATTTAATTTTTTGCTCTTGAGGCATCTCTGTGAAACTATTAAGTTACCAAGCCAGTAATAAATGAATATCAATAATGACTTCAGGTGACGATACAAAGAGCTTTGCGAAATTAATTGTTAGACGTAGCTCTGTCAAAGGCCAAGTAACGAAGTTTAGAAATTATTTAGAAAAATTGTCGCAGCTCGACTGCTTTACTGCCACACATCGGGCAGAAGCTAAGTGGCTTCCCTTACTCCTAAACTTCCTGTTATCTCAAGTAACCTATTGCCTACCCATTGTTTGGGTTTCATAACTGTGCAAATTACGTGTAATTTGTAAAAGTACAGATTTAACTTGTCGAAGTTACAATATCACGTCATACATATTTTTTCGTTATATTCTTACAAGCTCGCCTTTATAGTTTGTTTCTTTGCAATCCATATGAATATTTCTACTGCGTATTACTAAATATATACACTTTTATCAAATTTAAGGCGGATTTTTCAAAATATTACTTCTCGTTTACCCACAACGGTTTATTTTTGTGAAAATTTTTCTTCGTTAAGTCATTTCTCTCATAGAAAACTCTACAAAAGGCTACCGCGCCTTATAATCTACATTGTAGTGATTATTTACGCCGAATATTTCAGCTCGAACTGCATAGCCGCGCGCTGCTGAGCGTCGCCAACGCTAGCGCGGCTCGCCGATCCGTGCTGAGCACAGCTGCTTCTCGACCTCCAGTACAGTAAACACCACCAACGAGGAGCGTGAGCTTATTTTATATATTTTTAATTTAAACATAATTCCGTTAATTATCATAATAAAAAAAATTATAAATTTAATTTTTTGCTCTTGAGGCATCTCTGTGAAACTATTAAGTTACCAAGCCAGTAATAAATGAATATCAATAATGACTTCAGGTGACGATACAAAGAGCTTTGCGAAATTAATTGTTAGACGTAGCTCTGTCAAAGGCCAAGTAACGAAGTTTAGAAATTATTTAGAAAAATTGTCGCAGCTCGACTGCTTTACTGCCACACATCGGGCAGAAGCTAAGTGGCTTCCCTTACTCCTAAACTTCCTGTTATCTCAAGTAACCTATTGCCTACCCATTGTTTGGGTTTCATAACTGTGCAAATTACGTGTAATTTGTAAAAGTACAGATTTAACTTGTCGAAGTTACAATATCACGTCATACATATTTTTTCGTTATATTCTTACAAGCTCGCCTTTATAGTTTGTTTCTTTGCAATCCATATAAATATTTCTACTGCGTATTACTAAATATATACACTTTTATCAAATTTAAGGCGGATTTTTCAAAATATTACTTCTCGTTCACCCACAACGGTTTATTTTTGTGAAAATTTTTCTTCGTTAAGTCATTTCTCTCATAGAAAACTCTACAAAAGGCTACCGCGCCTTATAATCTACATTGTAGTGATTATTTACGCCGAATATTTCAGCTCGGACTGCATAGCCGCGCGCTGCTGAGCGTCGCCAACGCTAGCGCAGCTCGCCGATCCGTGCTGAGCACAGCTGCTTCTCGACCTCCAGTACAGTAAACACCACCAACGAGGAGCGTGAGCTTATTTTATATATTTTTAATTTAAACATAATTCCGTTAATTGTCATAAAAAAAAAATATAAATTTAATTTTTTGCTCTTGAGGCATCTCTGTGAAACTATTAAGTTACCAAGCCAGTAATAAATGAATATCAATAATGACTTCAGGTGACGATACAAAGAGCTTTGCGAAATTAATTGTTAGACGTAGCTCTGTCAAAGGCCAAGTAACGAAGTTTAGAAATTATTTAGAAAAATTGTCGCAGCTCGACTGCTTTACTGCCACACATCGGGCAGAAGCTAAGTGGCTTCCCTTACTCCTAAACTTCCTGTTATCTCAAGTAACCTATTGCCTACCCATTGTTTGGGTTTCATAACTGTGCAAATTACGTGTAATTTGTAAAAGTACAGATTTAACTTGTCGAAGTTACAATATCACGTCATACATATTTTTTCGTTATATTCTTACAAGCTCGCCTTTATAGTTTGTTTCTTTGCAATCCATATGAATATTTCTACTGCGTATTACTAAATATATACACTTTTATCAAATTTAAGGCGGATTTTTCAAAATATTACTTCTCGTTTACCCACAACGGTTTATTTTTGTGAAAATTTTTCTTCGTTAAGTCATTTCTCTCATAGAAAACTCTACAAAAGGCTACCGCGCCTTATAATCTACATTGTAGTGATTATTTACGCCGAATATTTCAGCTCGAACTGCATAGCCGCGCGCTGCTGAGCGTCGCCAACGCTAGCGCGGCTCGCCGATCCGTGCTGAGCACAGCTGCTTCTCGACCTCCAGTACAGTAAACACCACCAACGAGGAGCGTGAGCTTATTTTATATATTTTTAATTTAAACATAATTCCGTTAATTATCATAATAAAAAAATTTATAAATTTAATTTTTTGCTCTTGAGGCATCTCTGTGAAACTATTAAGTTACCAAGCCAGTAATAAATGAATATCAATAATGACTTCAGGTGACGATACAAAGAGCTTTGCGAAATTAATTGTTAGACGTAGCTCTGTCAAAGGCCAAGTAACGAAGTTTAGAAATTATTTAGAAAAATTGTCGCAGCTCGACTGCTTTACTGCCACACATCGGGCAGAAGCTAAGTGGCTTCCCTTACTCCTAAACTTCCTGTTATCTCAAGTAACCTATTGCCTACCCATTGTTTGGGTTTCATAACTGTGCAAATTACGTGTAATTTGTAAAAGTACAGATTTAACTTGTCGAAGTTACAATATCACGTCATACATATTTTTTCGTTATATTCTTACAAGCTCGCCTTTATAGTTTGTTTCTTTGCAATCCATATGAATATTTCTACTGCGTATTACTAAATATATACACTTTTATCAAATTTAAGGCGGATTTTTCAAAATATTACTTCTCGTTTACCCACAACGGTTTATTTTTGTGAAAATTTTTCTTCGTTAAGTCATTTCTCTCATAGAAAACTCTACAAAAGGCTACCGCGCCTTATAATCTACATTGTAGTGATTATTTACGCCGAATATTTCAGCTCGGACTGCATAGCCGCGCGCTGCTGAGCGTCGCCAACGCTAGCGCAGCTCGCCGATCCGTGCTGAGCACAGCTGCTTCTCGACCTCCAGTACAGTAAACACCACCAACGAGGAGCGTGAGCTTATTTTATATATTTTTAATTTAAACATAATTCCGTTAATTATCATAAAAAAAAATATAAATTTAATTTTTTGCTCTTGAGGCATCTCTGTGAAACTATTAAGTTACCAAGCCAGTAATAAATGAATATCAATAATGACTTCAGGTGACGATACAAAGAGCTTTGCGAAATTAATTGTTAGACGTAGCTCTGTCAAAGGCCAAGTAACGAAGTTTAGAAATTATTTAGAAAAATTGTCGCAGCTCGACTGCTTTACTGCCACACATCGGGCAGAAGCTAAGTGGCTTCCCTTACTCCTAAACTTCCTGTTATCTCAAGTAACCTATTGCCTACCCATTGTTTGGGTTTCATAACTGTGCAAATTACGTGTAATTTGTAAAAGTACAGATTTAACTTGTCGAAGTTACATTATCACGTCATACATATTTTTTCGTTATTTTCTTACAAGCTCGCCTTTATAGTTTGTTTCTTTGCAATCCATATGAATATTTCTACTGCGTATTACTAAATATATACACTTTTATCAAATTTAAGGCGGATTTTTCAAAATATTACTTCTCGTTTACCCACAACGGTTTATTTTTGTGAAAATTTTTCTTCGTTAAGTCATTTCTCTCATAGAAAACTCTACAAAAGGCTACCGCGCCTTATAATCTACATTGTAGTGATTATTTACGCCGAATATTTCAGCTCGGACTGCATAGCCGCGCGCTGCTGAGCGTCGCCAACGCTAGCGCAGCTCGCCAATGCGTGCTGAGCACAGCTGCTTCTCGACCTCCAGTACAGTAAACACCACCAACGAGGAGCGTGAGCTTATTTTATATATTTTTAATTTAAACATAATTCCGTTAATTATCATAAAAAAAAATATATAAATTTAATTTTTTGCTCTTGAGGCATCTCTGTGAAACTATTAAGTTACCAAGCCAGTAATAAATGAATATCAATAATGACTTCAGGTGACGATACAAAGAGCTTTGCGAAATTAATTGTTAGACGTAGCTCTGTCAAAGGCCAAGTAACGAAGTTTAGAAATTATTTAGAAAAATTGTCGCAGCTCGACTGCTTTACTGCCACACATCGGGCAGAAGCTAAGTGGCTTCCCTTACTCCTAAACTTCCTGTTATCTCAAGTAACCTATTGCCTACCCATTGTTTGGGTTTCATAACTGTGCAAATTACGTGTAATTTGTAAAAGTACAGATTTAACTTGTCGAAGTTACAATATCACGTCATACATATTTTTTCGTTATATTCTTACAAGCTCGCCTTTATAGTTTGTTTCTTTGCAATCCATATGAATATTTCTACTGCGTATTACTAAATATACACACTTTTATCAAATTTAAGGCGGATTTTTCAAAATATTACTTCTCGTTTACCCACAACGGTTTATTTTTGTGAAAATTTTTCTTCGTTAAGTCATTTCTCTCATAGAAAACTCTACAAAAGGCTACCGCGCCTTATAATCTACATTGTAGTGATTATTTACGCCGAATATTTCAGCTCGGACTGCATAGCCGCGCGCTGCTGAGCGTCGCCAACGCTAGCGCAGCTCGCCGATCCGTGCTGAGCACAGCTGCTTCTCGACCTCCAGTACAGTAAACACCACCAACGAGGAGCGTGAGCTTATTTTATATATTTTTAATTTAAACATAATTCCGTTAATTATCATAAAAAAAAAATATAAATTTAATTTTTTGCTCTTGAGGCATCTCTGTGAAACTATTAAGTTACCAAGCTAGTAATAAATAAATATCAATAATGACTTCAGGTGACGATACAAAGAGCTTTGCGAAATTAATTGTTAGACGTAGCTCTGTCAAAGGCCAAGTAACGAAGTTTAGAAATTATTTAGAAAAATTGTCGCAGCTCGACTGCTTTACTGCCACACATCGGGCAGAAGCTAAGTGGCTTCCCTTACTCCTAAACTTCCTGTTATCTCAAGTAACCTATTGCCTACCCATTGTTTGGGTTTCATAACTGTGCAAATTACGTGTAATTTGTAAAAGTACAGATTTAACTTGTCGAAGTTACAATATCACGTCATACATATTTTTTCGTTATATTCTTACAAGCTCGCCTTTATAGTTTGTTTCTTTGCAATCCATATGAATATTTCTACTGCGTATTACTAAATATACACACTTTTATCAAATTTAAGGCGGATTTTTCAAAATATTACTTCTCGTTTACCCACAACGGTTTATTTTTGTGAAAATTTTTCTTCGTTAAGTCATTTCTCTCATAGAAAACTCTACAAAAGGCTACCGCGCCTTATAATCTACATTGTAGTGATTATTTACGCCGAATATTTCAGCTCGAACTGCATAGCCGCGCGCTGCTGAGCGTCGCCAACGCTAGCGCAGCTCGCCGATCCGTGCTGAGCACAGCTGCTTCTCGACCTCCAGTACAGTAAACATCACCAACGAGGAGCGTGAGCTTATTTTATATATTTTTAATTTAAACATAATTCCGTTAATTATCATAAAAAAAAATATAAATTTAATTTTTTGCTCTTGAGGCATCTCTGTGAAACTATTAAGTTACCAAGCCAGTAATAAATAAATATCAATAATGACTTCAGGTGATGATACAAAGAGCTTTGCGAAATTAATTGTTAGAAGTAGCTCTGTCAAAGGCCAAGTAACGAAGTTCAGAAATTATTTAGAAAAATTGTCACAGCTCGACTGCTTTACTGCCACACATCGGGCAGAAGCTAAGTGGCTTCCCTTATTCCTAAACTTCCTGTTATCTCAAGTAACCTATTGCCTACCCATTGCTTGGGTTTCATAACTGTGCAAATTACGTGTAATTTGTAAAAGTACAGATTTAACTTGTCGAAGTTACAATATCACGTCATACATATTTTTTCGTTATATTCTTACAAGCTCGCCTTTATAGTTTGTTTCTTTGCAATCCATATGAATATTTCTACTGCGTATTACTAAATATAATTATACACTCTTATCAAATTTAAGGCGGATTTTTCAAAATATTACTTCTCGTTTACCCACAACGGTTTATTTTTGTGAAAATTTTTCTTCGTTAAGTCATTTCTCTCATAGAAAACTCTACAAAAGGCTACCGCGCCTTATAATCTACATTGTAGTGATTATTTATGCCGAATATTTCAGCTCGGACTGCATAGCCGCGCGCTGCTGAGCGTCGCCAACGCTAGCGCGGCTCGCCGATCCGTGCTGAGCACAGCTGCTTCTCGACCTCCAGTACAGTAAACACCACCAACGAGGAGCGTGAGCTTATTTTATATATTTTTAATTTAAACATAATTCCGTTAATTATCATAAAAAAAAAATATAAATTTAATTTTTTGCTCTTGAGGCATCTCTGTGAAACTATTAAGTTACCAAGCCAGTAATAAATAAATATCAATAATGACTTCAGGTGACGATACAAAGAGCTTTGCGAAATTAATGGTTAGACGTAGCTCTGTCAAAGGCCAAGTAACGAAGTTTAAAAATTATTTAGAAAAATTGTCGCAGCTCGACTGCTTTACTGCCACACATCGGGCAGAAGCTAAGTGGCTTCCCTTACTCCTAAACTTCCTGTTATCTCAAGTAACCTATTGCCTACCCATTGTTTGGGTTTCATAACTGTGCAAATTACGTGTAATTTGTAAAAGTACAGATTTAACTTGTCGAAGTTACATTATCACGTCATACATATTTTTTCGTTATATTATTACAAGCTCGCCTTTATAGTTTGTTTCTTTGCAATCCATATGAATATTTCTACTGCGTATTACTAAATATATACACTTTTATCAAATTTAAGGCGGATTTTTCAAAATATTACTTCTCGTTTACCCACAACGGTTTATTTTTGTGAAAATTTTTCTTCGTTAAGTCATTTCTCTCATAGAAAACTCTACAAAAGGCTACCTCGCCTTATAATCTACATTGTAGTGATTATTTACGCCGAATATTTCAGCTCGGACTGCATAGCCGCGCGCTGCTGAGCGTCGCCAACGCTAGCGCAGCTCGCCGATCCGTGCTGAGCACAGCTGCTTCTCGACCTCCAGTACAGTAAACACCACCAACGAGGAGCGTGAGCTTATTTTATTTATTTTTAATTTAAACATAATTCCGTTAATTATCATAAAAAAAAATATATAAATTTAATTTTTTGCTCTTGAGGCATCTCTGTGAAACTATTAAGTTACCAAGCCAGTAATAAATGAATATCAATAATGACTTCAGGCGACGATACAAAGAGCTTTGCGAAATTAATTGTTAGACGTAGCTCTGTCAAAGGCCAAGTAACGAAGTTTAGAAATTATTTAGAAAAATTGTCGCAGCTCGACTGCTTTACTGCCACACATCGGGCAGAAGCTAAGTGGCTTCCCTTACTCCTAAACTTCCTGTTATCTCAAGTAACCTATTGCCTACCCATTGTTTGGGTTTCATAACTGTGCAAATTACGTGTAATTTGTAAAAGTACAGATTTAACTTGTCGAAGTTACAATATCACGTCATACATATTTTTTCGTTATATTCTTACAAGCTCGCCTTTATAGTTTGTTTCTTTGCAATCCATATGAATATTTCTACTGCGTATTACTAAATATATACACTTTTATCAAATTTAAGGCGGATTTTTCAAAATATTACTTCTCGTTTACCCACAACGGTTTATTTTTGTGAAAATTTTTCTTCGTTAAGTCATTTCTCTCATAGAAAACTCTACAAAAGGCTACCGCGCCTTATAATCTACATTGTAGTGATTATTTACGCCGAATATTTCAGCTCGGACTGCATAGCCGCGCGCTGCTGAGCGTCGCCAACGCTAGCGCGGCTCGCCGATCCGTGCTGAGCACAGCTGCTTCTCGACCTCCAGTACAGTAAACACCACCAACGAGGAGCGTGAGCTTATTTTATATATTTTTAATTTAAACATAATTCCGTTAATTGTCATAAAAAAAAATATAAATTTAATTTTTTGCTCTTGAGGCATCTCTGTGAAACTATTAAGTTACCAAGCCAGTAATAAATGAATATCAATAATGACTTCAGGTGACGATACAAAGAGCTTTGCGAAATTAATTGTTAGACGTAGCTCTGTCAAAGGCCAAGTAACGAAGTTTAGAAATTATTTAGAAAAATTGTCGCAGCTCGACTGCTTTACTGCCACAAATCGGGCAGAAGCTAAGTGGCTTCCCTTACTCCTAAACTTCCTGTTATCTCAAGTAACCTATTGCCTACCCATTGTTTGGGTTTCATAACTGTGCAAATTACGTGTAATTTGTAAAAGTACAGATTTAACTTGTCGAAGTTACAATATCACGTCATACATATTTTTTCGTTATATTCTTACAAGCTCGCCTTTATAGTTTGTTTCTTTGCAATCCATATGAATATTTCTACTGCGTATTACTAAATATACACACTTTTATCAAATTTAAGGCGGATTTTTCAAAATATTACTTCTCGTTTACCCACAACGGTTTATTTTTGTGAAAATTTTTCTTCGTTAAGTCATTTCTCTCATAGAAAACTTTACAAAAGGCTACCGCGCCTTATAATCTACATTGTAGTGATTATTTACGCCGAATATTTCAGCTCGGACTGCATAGCCGCGCGCTGCTGAGCGTCGCCAACGCTAGCGCAGCTCGCCGATCCGTGCTGAGCACAGCTGCTTCTCGACCTCCAGTACAGTAAACACCACCAACGAGGAGCGTGAGCTTATTTTATATATTTTTAATTTAAACATAATTCCGTTAATTATCATAAAAAAAAATATAAATTTAATTATTTGCTCTTGAGGCATCTCTGTGAAACTATTTAGTTACCAAGCGAGTAATAAATATATATCAATAATGACTTCAGGTGACGATACAAAGAGCTTTGCGAAATTAATTGTTAGACGTAGCTCTGTCAAAGGCCAAGTAACGAAGTTTAGAAATTATTTAGAAAAATTGTCGCAGCTCGACTGCTTTACTGCCACACATCGGGCAGAAGCTAAGTGGCTTCCCTTACTCCTAAACTTCCTGTTATCTCAAGTAACCTATTGCCTACCCATTGTTTGGGTTTCATAACTGTGCAAATTACGTGTAATTTGTAAAAGTACAGATTTAACTTGTCGAAGTTACAATATCACGTCATACATATTTTTTCGTTATATTCTTACAAGCTCGCCTTTATAGTTTGTTTCTTTGCAATCCATATGAATATTTCTACTGCGTATTACTAAATATATACACTTTTATCAAATTTAAGGCGGATTTTTCAAAATATTACTTCTCGTTTACCCACAACGGTTTATTTTTGTGAAAATTTTTCTTCGTTAAGTCATTTCTCTCATAGAAAACTCTACAAAAGGCTACCGCGCCTTATAATCTACATTGTAGTGATTATTTACGCCGAATATTTCAGCTCGGACTGCATAGCCGCGCGCTGCTGAGCGTCGCCAACGCTAGCGCGGCTCGCCGATCCGTGCTGAGCACAGCTGCTTCTCGACCTCCAGTACAGTAAACACCACCAACGAGGAGCGTGAGCTTATTTTATATATTTTTAATTTGAACATAATTCCGTTAATTATCATAAAAAAAAATATAAATTTAATTTTTTGCTCTTGAGGCATCTCTGTGAAACTATTAAGTTACCAAGCCAGTAATAAATGAATATCAATAATGACTTCAGGTGACGATACAAAGAGCTTTGCGAAATTAAGTGTTACACGTAGCTCTGTCAAAGGCCAAGTAACGAAGTTTAGAAATTATTTAGAAAAATTGTCGCAGCTCGACTGCTTTACTGCCACACATCGGGCAGAAGCTAAGTGGCTTCCCTTACTCCTAAACTTCCTGTTATCTCAAGTAACCTATTGCCTACCCATTGTTTATATGTAAATAATCACTACAATGTAGATTATAAGGTGCGGTAGCCTTTTGTAGAGTTTTCTATGAGAGAAATGACTTAACGAAGAAAAATTTTCACAAAAATAAACCGTTGTGGGTAAACGAGAAGTAATATTTTGAAAAATCCGCCTTAAATTTGATAAAAGTGTATATATTTAGTAATACGCAGTAGAAATATTCATATGGATTGCAAAGAAACAAACTATAAAGGCGAGCTTGTAAGAATATAACGAAAAAATATATATGACGTGATATTGTAACTTCGACAAGTTAAATCTGTACTTTTACAAATTACACGTAATTTGCACAGTTATGAAACCCAAACAATGGGTAGGCAATAGGTTACTTGAGATAACAGGAAGTTTAGGAGTAAGGGAAGCCACTTAGCTTCTGCCCGATGTGTGGCAGTAAAGCAGTCGAGCTGCGACAATTTTTCTAAATAATTTCTAAACTTCGTTACTTGGCCTTTGACAGAGCTACGTCTTACAATTAATTTCGCAAAGCTCTTTGTATCGTCACCTGAAGTCATTATTGATATTCATTTATTACTGGCTTGGTAACTTAATAGTTTCACAGAGATGCCTCAAGAGCAAAAAATTAAATTTATATTTTTTTTTATGATAATTAACGGAATTATGTTTAAATTAAAAATATATAAAATAAGCTCACGCTCCTCGTTGGTGGTGTTTACTGTACTGGAGGTCGAGAAGCAGCTGTGCTCAGCACGCATCGGCGAGCTGCGCTAGCGTTGGCGACGCTCAGCAGCGCGCGGCTATGCAGTCCGAGCTGAAATATTCGGCGTAAATAATCACTACAATGTAGATTATAAGGCGCGGTAGCCTTTTGTAGAGTTTTCTATGAGAGAAATGACTTAACGAAGAAAAATTTTCACAAAAATAAACCGTTGTGGGTAAACGAGAAGTAATATTTTGAAAAATCCGCCTTAAATTTGATAAAAGTGTATATATTTAGTAATACGCAGTAGAAATATTCATATGGATTGCAAAGAAACAAACTATAAAGGCGAGCTTGTAAGAATATAACGAAAAAATATGTATGACGTGATATTGTAACTTCGACAAGTTAAATCTGTACTTTTACAAATTACACGTAATTTGCACAGTTATGAAACCCAAACAATGGGTAGGCAATAGGTTACTTGAGATAACAGGAAGTTTAGGAGTAAGGGAAGCCACTTAGCTTCAATGCTATTGCTGTGCTGCGGTGCGACGTTGTATATGGCGTCTATGTCCGGCAATGCTGGTGTTTCCGATACCCGTGTAGGCTGTTTCCAAGGCTCTAGATGTGGCGCAGTGCTGACCGGCTGTTGACTGCGGCGGTGTGCTGACCAGCTCCAGATAGACCTTGGTACTGCAAACTCCCTTCAGACTTTTGTCCTGTCACGGTCGCCAATTATGTCTATTCTCTAGACACTGGAGCTTTGACGCTCAATAAAACGTCACAATAATTGACCTTAATGTTGAAATTCGTTTTATTACAGTATTTTTTTACAATTCGTGTATGTTCGTATCGAATTTAGAATGGCAAGTACAAGTATATAATAGGAGGTAGTAATTTTTACTTTGCTTGAAAAGTCATTTATTTTCTAAGTACCGACATACTTTGAAGCGCCTACATAAATAATCATAATAAAAGGTTATGATGACTGCCAGGCGTTAACACAATATGTTAGTAGATACCGATTTGAATTAATAACATATTATCAATGACGATTCTAAATGAATACATTATACGTTCTTAATTCTCTGAAATTCATATTTTTTTTGTAAAAACGTAGCAATTTTCATCAAAATATTTAACCACCTTCAACCACAAGCGGCTGTTTACGAGCCTATATTCATATGGATATCATATTCCTAATGAGATTAACTTTATGTACTGGTAACTGTTATAATACTCACTGAACTGCAAAAAATCCTAGATAAAATCAACTTTTTAGCAAATCTATTTGTCGGCATCGATACAGCAAAGGCAATACATATCATATGTTTAACGGTCACTCAACCATGTGGCAATCTACCTAGTCCTTTCCCTCCCATCAAGGCCAGCGTTGGTACATATCTGATTAAAGTTCATGTGCATATAAAAACCAGTATTAGACCTATTTGTGTTACACACATGCGTTTATGTTCTGTTTTGTCGCGTGGATATAGTAGGGTGACCATGTTTTATACAGAAACTTGAAAATGTACATTTATCTATCTCCTGCGGGCGGTAGTGTCACGCTTCGGGTCGTTGACCTTGACTAATATCGGTTAGGTAACATGATGAGTGGGGTCAGTATGCCATCTTTATGGACAGGCCGACTCAAAACTATGATCCTTTGGTCGAAAAGCCAATCCATACTTTATTGTACTCGCATAGTTTTATTCAACTAGTTGTTGCCCTCGACTCGGCCCGAGGATATGTCAGTTATCGCGGGAAATAATAGCACATGTGTTATTCTGATGTATAAGCTATATTATTCTAAAGTTTCATCCAAATCCATTCAGTAGTTTTTGCGTCAAGACGTAACAAACTTTCGCCTTTATATATTAGTGTGAAGTGTGATTAATGTTTACGGAGTTAAAAGCATACAAGACAATTCTATAGTTTGTTTCGGCATTTCTTACCACCGCCTACTAGGTGAAAAGTCCGACTTGTAAAATATCAGCAAAATTTTACTTACTAAAATAAAAATTAAATAGCATTTATAACAAAAAAATGTACTGTAAAGTTTTTTTTATAAGTAAGGTAAAGGTATACAAATACGCAGACGGTTCACCCGATGGTAAGTGACTCCTGCCGCTCACTGACACCCACAAATAGAGTCACCTATGCGTTCCCGCTTTTCAAATTCCAGAGGTGCTTTAATTTTATTCTTTATCATCAATCACCGGTAACTTTTAATAGTCCAGTGACGTAGATAGTCTTTTATTCATAAGGAGGTTTTGGCCTACTATACTTTGCTATTGTTTCAAGTTTTCCTTCTTTTTATTTTGTTTTTTTTTCTTTTCAGTTTGTTCCCTTAGTTGCCTTATATATCATCATCTTCCTAGCCTTTATTATTCCCAAGATTTGGGGTCTGCTACTAGTTCAACCAGTTTAACCTGAATTTCAGTTTTTTACACGGAGCGACTGGCATCGGACCTCCGCAACCCTCCTGAGGGTGAACTGAATTCGAAGGTTGAACTAGTTGTCAGTATATTTGAGGGCACTGACTTTCCAATAACGTTTGCCATAGATGTTCTGACAACCAGGACCGACGGCTTAACGTGCTCTCCGAGGCACACACAACTTAGTTACTTTATACATATCTCCCTAATTTATCCCATGAGTGCATGGGACAAATTAGGGAGGTTACACTTTGTATTCCTAATCCAGCACGCGGAAACTAACACTTTAATTTTCAACCAAACTAAAAAATCCGGTGTGAAATAGTGCTTGCACTGTGTTTCACCGAGTGAGTGAGGATACCGGAGGCCCATAGCCCAAACCCCCTCCCCCTATCTCCCCTCCCTATCCCCCAAAGGCCGGCAACGCACTTGTGACGCCTCCGGTGTTTGCAGGTGTCCATGGGCGGCGGTAATCGCTTACCATCAGGCGATACGTATGCTCGTTTGCCCGCCTATTCCATAAAAAAAAAAAACCTTCAGCTGTAAAACACAAAAATTGAAAAATCTAATTAATTTGAGAATCTAAGAAATTTTTCCCCTAGCAGCACTTCGAACTCTTTATAAGCTAAAGTGAAAGATTAGAAACTATTAAGTAACATTCTAATTACTTTGTAGTACAAGAGACTACATAAAGTAATATTATTTTCTCGCAACGTTTGTTTGAGCAGACATTGTGTTACATATAATATATATCATGTCTTTTCTTTGAGCTTATCAAAAGAATGTTAATGTTACTCAAAATCACAAAGTTTTCATCAAATATGCTCAAAAGTTTCTTAAAATGAATGTGTCATCTTATATTCTAAGATGAAAATATATACTTGACTACTATAAAAATTTTATTCATACAAATAATTGATAAGATAACAGACTAAAGCAATTTTATTCCTTAAAAAGCTTTTCGTCTAAATAAAAAAGAACTAAACAAAATCCCTTCAAATTTATTTTTATTACAGTTAAAAGGGTATAGAGGAAAACAGTAAACAACTTTAATTTACACACGAATAATATAAAATAAACAAATAAAAACGCTTGAGAAGTTTCGGCCTTATGTGGCGAATGCTTAAAATGCGTAAACCAAGCTTACTTGTGCTCCCCGTTTAATAAAATACGTCTTACACAGAACCACATGTTCCGAGCTTAATATCGAACAAGCCATGTTTACTTAGGGGAATACATAATGAATATACGCGCTTGGCTCAACACTGTGCAACTTCTAATAGTTAGGATACATTAGGGCATAAACCACAATAGATATAAAATCCATGACAGCGTTTAAAAGTTTATATGTATTTCTATAAAGCCATATAATATATATAAAAGAGGGCCAAGGATGCGAAAGCATCACAAGGCCGCCATGGTGTGGATCACCATGCTGCATTGTTGCATATCTATATTCGCAATGAATATGCTGACCACCACTCTTGGATTCTGCTTTTGCTTTCCACCTGGCGGAGTAGAGTCATTTTGGCAGGTCCGTACATAAAAAAAAATCTTTCCCACCTCATGATCAAGGCTGAAGATTTTCTAAAAGATGATAAAGAGATGATTCACAGATATTATTGTAGTCTATAACAACGCATCTGTGAGTCATTATATTGGAATAGGAAAGAAAGGAGTCGGAATCAAAATACGAATAAGAAATAAGGAACCAGACAAAACTAATACATTATAAAATTATTTTAATTTTAACATCACTAAATGAACTTGTCTCCCGCTTTGCTAAGGAGGGAAGTGGCCTTATCATATTTCCAACTCCTGTTTTTCTTCTGATTAATTTCGTTGCGGGTTCCAAGACAGTTTTTTTTTTTCCTGGGACTTCCCGAGTGTCATAACTCGGTGTGTTCGTGGGTCACTGCTGTTGATCCTGGTGTACAGGAGTTACAGCGGTGGGCGTGTGGGTGGGATTAGTCCCAAAAAAAAAACAATCACTAAATGGACTACGGCTTTTGAAACTTAGCAATGTACCATAGTCCATAAACTTTAACAATGCGTGACTACGGCTTTAGAAACTTGTTTCAAGTTTTTTTTGCGTTTTTTTTATCGTAGTTGGGTTTTAGTTTTTACTCATTCCATGAGTGTCGCTACTAAGGGACAAACTACACAGGACAACATCACTGCAATGAGAAGGAAAACTTGGAACAAACCCAAAAAGCCCAAAACCTTCTTGCTGAGATTAGATCTATGTCCAGAAGTAGACTAATAATATATTTTGATGATAATGATGACGATCTGCCTTTGTTGTATCGTTTTGACATTTTGAACAATGTTTCATATAACATCCTCAGTTTTGCGTGTAGCTCCGCCCCGGTGTTCATCGTATATCCTTCTTCAAGAATCAAAGTACCTCCTTGCCAAATTTAATTAAAATCGATGCAGCGGTTTGGCCGTGAAAGCAGGGCAGACATACAGATAAAGTTTTTTGTAATAGAAGTATGGAAACATACATTTCAAACGTCAAAAATAAAATGTTCCGCCGTAAGACCGGATTATTTATTAAAATCTAGTGAAAGTCGGCTACAAAGAGCTTACGTGGACAGTTTTCAACTTCACATACAATAGGAATGTTGTATATTCTTCTTACTATGTTCAAATCTCCTTGTATGAAATTTAAGTACAATAGTTTGAGTGAATAAAAAAATTTTGAAGTAAAGAAGACAAGAACTTCATAAACTTATATTAAATAAACACGAATGCTTTATACATTAGTAATACAGACAGACAACAGACAGAAGAGTTAAAAGGAGAATACGATTTTGAACGCTTAAAAAATTCCAATTAATAAATAATAATTTAATAAATTTTCCTTGAAGATGCATTATTTAGGGCTACACAATGTAATAAGACGGTTGTAGTCTGTGGTGATTTTAATATAAATATTCTCGTAGAATCGAATATAACTGTAAAGTTTCTAAATTTGTTGAAATCATACAATCTATGTAACGTTTTCTTTGAACCCACACGTATTACAGCCAGTAGTGCCACTTGTATTGATAATATTTTTACAAATGTGAAACCAATTAATAAGTGTCTTGTAAGTGAGCTAGGTTCAGATCATTGCGGGCAGTTCGTTACCTTTACGCGAACAAAACTAGAGGTTCAAAGAAAGAGTATTAGTTACGTTCCGATTACGGATAGCCGCATGAGCCTGTTCAGGAATAATGTAGCGGATAACTTGTTAAGATTGCCCTATGATAGTGACCCTAATCAAGCTTTCACTTTGTTATTTAAAATGATTAATAATGAATTTCAATTAATTTTTACATCAAAAACACTAACGATTAGTGATCGTGTAGTATTCAGTGACTGGGCCACTGTAGGTAGGTATCTATAAAAGTCGACAACGGCTATATGAGTTGTATTATGAAAAAACATACAATCATAACTTAGATTTTATAGAGTATGTCAAAAATTATTCAAAGACGTTTAAACGCGCCTGTTATGTTGCCAAATATTTATATTTAAAAAATAAAATAAAATCATCTGGTAATAAAATAAAAACCACATGGGATATTATAAACGCTGAAACCGGAAGGCCTATTGTACGAAATCGTAACTTCTATTTAAAAATTAATAATGTAGATATAAGAGCGGATGTGGAGGTTGCGACTGAGTTTGAACATTTTTTTACCAACATTCCAATTCGAACAACCAAGACTCTCTCGTCATCCTCTGCCTCTGCTTGTTTCTTATTAGAAAATAGTGTAAACCGGTGTGATGGAGGTTTTGAATTTTCAGTTGTTAGTGTAAATGACGTTATCAAGGCTTTTAAAAGTATAAATGTAAAGAAAACAACTGATTTATGGGGCCATTCAGTACATACTATATCTGCAATAATTGATATGATATCCCCATATTTAGCAACTATTTTCAATTCTTGTATTGCATGTGGTGTGTTTCCTGATCTGATGAAACAAAGTAAAGTGATTCCATTGTTCAAATCTGGTAGCAGTTCAGATCCATCAAATTTCCGACCTATCTCAATACTTCCAACATTGAGTAAAATTTTTGAAAAATTACTTTTAAACCAAATGTTACAACATTTTATTAGGTACAACTTGCTTCATCAAAAGCAATTTGGTTTTACAAAAGGTCGTTCAACTACGGACGCGGGCGTGGAATTGCTTAAACACATATATGGCGCCTGGGAGGATTCACAGGATGCGTTTGGTATATTCTGTGACTTGTCTAAGGCCTTCGACTGTGTCCATCATCCTACACTCATCAGGAAATTACAACACTACGTAATAAAGAATAATGCTCTAAATATTTTAACGTCGTATTTAAGTCAAAGAGTTCAAAAGGTTGATATTAATGGCAAAACATCTTCGGGATCACCGGTAACAATGGGCGTCCCACAGGGTTCTATTCTAGGGCCATTTCTGTTTCTCATATATATAAATGATCTAGCTTATTATGTAAGTGACAATCATGAGATTGTATTATTTGCGGATGACACATCTTTAATTTTTAAAGTTAGGCGCCAACTTGACAGTTTTAATGAAGTCAACAGTGCACTCTCGAAAGTGGTACATTGGTTTAATACAAATAATCTACTCCTTAATGAGAAGAAAACTAAATTCATTAAATTCTCTACACCAAACGTTAGGCATGTTAAAACCAATGTTCGATTGAATGGACTAGAGTTGGATCCTGTGGAATCTACTGTATTTTTAGGTATTACTATTGACGCTAAGTTACAATGGGGTCCCCAAATAGAAAAACTATCCGGTAGGCTAAGCTCAGCGGCTTTTGCTGTGAAAAGGATTCGACATTTAACTGATGTTGATACAGCTAGAATAGTTTACTTCAGTTACTTTCATAGCATAATGAGTTACGGTATCCTACTCTGGGGTAACTGTGCAGATATTAATGCCATATTTGTTCTACAAAAACGCGCTGTACGAGCCATTTATAAATTAGGCCCTCGAGTTTCTCCCCGTTCCAAATTTAAAGAGATAAATATTCTGACTGTATCTTCACAATATATATACGAAAATTTAATTTATGTTCAAAAAAATATATCAAAGTTTCTTAAAATCAGTGATGTTCATTCGGTAAATACTAGAAACAAACATAATATTAGTGTTCACGTCACTCGCCTCCACAGAGTAGGCAACTCGTTCATGGGGCAATGTATACGCTTTTACAATAAGCTCCCTATTACTATTAGGAATTTGCCATTAAGGAAATTTAAGAATACAATTAAATCAAAATTATCCGCAAAGGGGTATTATACTATAGCAGAATATCTTGATGATAAAACTGCCTGGGATTGAGCTGCCCATTCTGCACATGCTGTTTATGTCTTTAAATCTTTAAATTTATTTTAATGTGACGATAATTTATAATTTGAAATAAATTCATCTTAAACTATTGTTATAGCTGACATTTTTTTTTTATTTATAATCTTTTCTGATTATTATAATTGTAACTCAAATTGTAATTATCGCTTTTTTATTGAATTAATGTATTTTGCATTTATGAAAATTGTCTGGATTTTAAAAGAGACGTTGATCCCTGAGTTTGTTTCGTCCTTTCTTCTCAGGACTAGTCCAGTTAGGAAAGGCCGAACTCATCTGCTCAAAAACAGTATAACTTGCAAAAGTGTTAATACAACCTAATTGCAGAATAAATGATTTCATTTCATTTCATTTCATTTCATAAATATTACATTATGGTGTGATAAATGGACCATGTGTATTTATTTTCACGAAAATCGTATGGCTACCGTAAAAATAACTAAAGTTTTTGAGGATATATGGATGTTTGTTACTCTTTTACGCATAAACTACTACGTTTAGATGAACCTTAACACTAATATAGCAAATTCGTCAGAATAAACACATAGGCTTCTAGTTACCGTTATAATCAAATTACAAGTGGGTGAAACCACGAGCAAAAGCTAGTTAGAAATATTTCTAACACTCAAAACTCCACATGGTTCAAGAATCCTGCTTAATACCTTAGAAATATGGACTAGAAAAGTTCATATTGAAAGTGATTTTTGTGGGGGACGGGAGTCATGTCCCTCCAAAACAAAGGGAGGATCCTCCGACCAGGCGAGGTGATCATGCCTGGCGGGCCACTGCCCAACGGTTGATGTTGGGATGCGGTATATGTGTTAATCGGCGCGAGAACTTCTATTGCGCGATGCAGGATTGGTCATTTCTTCGTATTGTATGTTACTCCGTACTTCAGTGTATCTTCAGTAGATGGCGCTGTCGTATGTTTCTGTTGCCGCTGTATGTGGAAGTCTCCACAATCTTCTTATATAGAACCATTTTAAACAAACTAGTCTGACAAAGTTTACAAAAGAATCTCGTAAAACACAACCTAAAAATATTTGACTTGTCACCGATGTCGATACCAAATAGTAGTACAAAGGAAGTAGGAAATTTGAGAACCACCTGCTATTACGCTACCTACATATTACATTTGTTGTGGAATTCTCGAAATGTCTGCTTCCATGTGAATGTTATTTCACTTGCGAGAATTCCTTCCAGATTGATGTTAACTCTTATTTTTCAAGAATATACCAAAAATATGGACGTCTACCAAATGTTGTGACAAAATTAAGCCCGAACTCATATTTTTCCGAGTACTTGGAAATACTCAATTTAAATAAACAAACCTTTTTCTGTGGGCATTTGAAGATTTCGACTTCATTTATTTTGTCACTAGATGTAGTAGGTATATATACGATCATTAATAATTTATTAAATGTTTTGTCTTAAATTTAAAATAATTAAATTATCTGCAAGAAAATACATAAACTTTATTCAGTGTTTGAATATTGATATGTGTTCTTGTAAACAAAATGAAAAGTGCGAAAGTGCATAACTTTATATGGCAAAAGTGATATTGCTACCTTTATAATTATGAAAGACTAGTATATTTAAAATGTACCTAGTCCTGTCGTGTCCTAGGGCATGCAACATCATCATCATGAAAATAATATGCAACATATTCTTGATTATTTTTGAACAGTGTCTTAAATTCCCGACAAAAATTTTGTGTAATAAACTAGTTATTTTTATGGATCGCTGCCTTTCAATATTTCAAAATATTCCTGGATATTTTGTATGTATTCTTTCCACTTCTGTCTAAAGTTTAACATTACATAAATATTTGCATTTTCAATTTGATATAGTCTTACAAAATTAGAATTTATGGTGACTCTAGCTTATGACGATAAACAAGTTCAGAGCGTGAAATATCTAGAGTAATGTTGTGTCCTGGAATGGGTACTTAGATTATACGAAGCATTTAATCTTACAATAGTTCCCTCAAAAAATGTTGGAGCTAATTTGTTGGTAGGTTAGGTCTTGAAGTCAAAATCCAACAGAGTTATTTAAGTAGTCATAGTTCTTCGCAGTATCACCTACACTTTTGAAATAAACTTTATTTTAAGTCATATGCGATGATGAACAAGCACCTAGTTAACTGAACTGTTTCTTAACTTCTTGCATTTCTCTAGCGTTATTTAACTACTGGTATATATTTACGTTTAGGATTGTAGTTCACTTTATGGACTACGTTTGTAAATGAAAGGATATCTGAGGATCTCTAAAAGTCTTGACCGGTGGTAGATATTGTTAGCAACTATTAAACTGTATGGATGGAAGTGACCGTCTCTTTGTTCTAATAATTTTTCATATCAGCAGTTGATGATGTTTATAAAAGAATATTTTTTGCATATTTTTGTACGAGTTTTAATATGATGTGGATCAAGCAAAGAAACCAACTCCAACTTGATATAGTATTACAACTAAATAAGCAGGGCGACACGACAGTATTATAGTATTAAATGCAACTTCAGCAACATGTAACGCATTTCTTGATTTCAACCAAATACAAAACTTTAATAAGCAGTTACCTTAGCTTTTAACATTACATATGAATTGAAATACTTATAAATGGTCCATAGGTAGCGGTCAATGTAGAAAATTAAGATAGTCGTTTGTTTTGTCATATGTGTATTATCTCCTGCATAGTTGCCTGGTTTTCGTTGAGACTGGTCCCGTGACCGTAACGAGCCAGAAGAACATCATCATTATGACAGCTTTGTACCTACCTGTTTTATGCAAAGAAATGATTTGATTTGCACACATTGCTAACCATCGTATCTCAATCGTTTAACACTACAAACCCTCCAACACAAAGAGAAAACCCAATGAGTAGATGGAGTCATGGTTGCTCGACCACCTAGTACTAATTAGTAGCAGAATTATAACAGCCCCTAACAGGCAATGCCCAAGGATATTTTTAATGTAAACAGATGTCTCCACATACCATCTCCTATCTTTTCGATTCTTCCTACATCCGTGTACTTCAAGTACATCGAACTGCATTGTTTCAGTAGTTAGGTCCGGCTCCGACGGTCTTTACTGCTCGAGTTTGTTACAAAACCAACCTAACTACATTTGCTATGTAATCTAAAGGCCCGTATTCACTTTGATTAGTGCGAGTGCAGATGTGAAGTGCAGGTAATCGATGATTGGTAGAAAATACGTGTGGACAGCGAATTCGTGGTCCATACGTATTTTGTACCAACGATTGATCACCTGCACTACACCTACTCTCACTCAATACACGCACGGGTTTGATGAAAAAAAAAATTTGAGTTTCATTTCTAAGTATGGGGACCCCTAAACTTTATTGTTTTTTTTCTATATTTGTGTATCTTAATGCGATTTACAGAATAAATCTACTTACCAAGTTTTAACATTATAGTTCTTATAGTTTCGGAAAAAAGTGGCTGTGACATACGGACAGACAGACAGACAGATAGACATGACGAATCTATAAGGGTTCCGTTTTTTGCCTGTAGCACGGAACCCTAAAAAAGTATTACAAAATTTTGAATATTGCAAAAGATAATTCTGGACTTGGTTTTAAGTCTAGTCAAATGTATGTATGAGTTTAAGACCCAAAATCCCTTATGAAATATGATTATACGAATACAGTCAGTAAATTTATGCTCTATCTATACTCATATATAAAGCTGAAAAGTTTGTTTGTTTGTTTGAACGCGCTAATCTCAGGTCTAAACTGCTGGTCCGACTTGAAAAATTCTTTAATTGTTAGATAGCCCGTTTATCGAGGAAGGGTATAGGCAATATATTATCACGCTAAGACCTCCAGGAGCGGAGCACTAATGTAGAATGTTACAAAAACGAGGGAAAATTATGACGCTACGGGCAATAGGGCAAACGAGGTTGCTAGGGTCGGCTAGTATGTGATATTTGTGTGCGTACTTAG
Source organism: Spilosoma lubricipeda (assembly GCA_905220595.1). NCBI lineage: Eukaryota > Metazoa > Arthropoda > Insecta > Lepidoptera > Erebidae > Spilosoma > Spilosoma lubricipeda. The sequence goes on along the minus strand of HG992303.1, from coordinate 4,108,946 downwards.
TGGTAAAGATAGAATAGTCATAAAATATTTCCAATTGCATAGATACTAAATTACAATAATTAGCGGTCAATTTAGTCTAATTATCATACAACTAAACAAATATTGTGTAAATATTTTTTACTTTTTTTTATAGATTAGCGGTCAAACGAGCAGACGTATCACCTGATGGTAAGCGATTACCGCCGCCCATGTGCACCCGCAACACCAGAGGCGTTACAAGTGCGTTGCGGAACTTCAGGGGATAGGGAGAGGGATGGAGGGGTTGGCTTTACTTACTTCTGCAATTGCCTCTGCCCACTCATAATCGTATCTAACCGTGGGTAAGTCATGGTTCCGTATGAATGGGCCGGCTTGACCGAAGTGATACCTGGGTCTCTTAGAATGTGTTTTCCTCTCAATGTTAGAATCAAGGTTTAATTTTGATAGGTAATCCGGTAAGTAACCTTACTTCAAAAGAAAAAATGCCTTTTTTATGATGCAGAGGGGTCAAACGAGCAGACATGACACGTGATGGAAAGTAACCACCGACCTGCAACTCTGGAGACAAAAGCACATTTTTGGGCATAAAATTTACATTTCATCCGTGACGAGAGTCGAAGACTCAAGACCTCGGGTACTCTGTCGCAAACGAAATCTCTGCGCTTCCGTGACAGTAAAGACACATCATTATCAGCCTATCGCAGTCCTCTGCTGGACAAAGGCCTCTCCAATTTTACGCCACTTAGTTCGATCCTCGGCTTCCCACATCCAGCTCCTACCAGCCGTCTTGCGCAAATCCACCTGGCCTGTGGACGTTACGTTTACCGAGACGCGGTCTCCACTCAAGAACACGTTTACCCCAACGGTTATCGGTTCTATGGCAAATATGGCCAGCCCAGTAAAGAAACACTTATGTAAAAAACGCCAAGTATAAAGATACGATGTGCGGTTAGTGTCGCGTTCACCAGCCCGTGGAAACCGAAAGTGTTAGCTATTACCTCAGCAATTCATTTCTCATGCACCACGCGATAACTATTATGTGATATGACAATTATACTTCATGGTTTTTCATTACATGCAATTAAACATCATGCATTATACAGTATACTTTCGGAACATCAGGATAATAGAAGGTATCGTATCCTTTTAAACAATTGATCGCGAAAAAGTCCCGCTATACAAGAAAAACTATGTGTCAAATTCGCAAAAGTTTTTACGTTCATTGTATTGTACACTAAAGTTTTTAGATCACTCTTATTAGCACACAATTTTACAGCAAGCACTTACTGGACCCATTATCGCAATTACTGTTCTTTTATGTTTTTCTTCGGTGGATGGTCCATTAAAATTTCCTAGGAACCTCTGAATGTTGCAGCGGTGTGCCAACGACAGCCCACATAAGATTATAATTTTTAATGTAGCTGTTTTGCAATAAAGAAAATGTTGTTATGAATATATATCATTACGCTAAGACCTACGGGAGCTGAGCACCAATGAAGAATGTTACAAAAACGGGGGAAAATTATCACGCTATGGGCTATAGGAGACGCAAACGAGGTTGCGTGAGTCGGCTAGCATAATATTATAAAACTGAAGAGTTTGTTTGTTTGTGTGAACGCGCTAATTTCAAGAACTGCTGGTCCGATTTGAAAAATTCTTTCAGAGTTAGATAGAAAATTTATCGAGGAAGGCTATAGACTATATATCATTGCGCTTAAAGCAATTGGAGCGGAGCACCAATGAAGAATGTTCCAAAAACGGGTGAAAATTATCACGCTACGGGCAAAAGGAGATGCAAACGAAGTTGCGTGGGTCGACTAGTATATTATATTTAGAAACCGATCTTTTGTCCTTCAAGATAGAGGGTGCATAATTTGACCCGGCCAGATGGTTGCATCTTTCAATTCAACTGTTTATATTTCAACTAGCAAACCCACGCAGCCTCGTTTACGTCTTCTATTGCCCGTCGCGTGATAATTTTCCCCCGTTTTTGAAACATTTTTCTACCCCTAAGGTGGTGAAATAGGGGTTGAAAGTTTGTATGGATGTTCGCTATTTTTGAAGTAACAAATATGAAACTTTGTTTTTGGGCTCCTGATTAAAAATGAGTAGATACGTATGTAAGCGTTTCTGGATATTCTACCCCTAAGGGGTGAAATAGTGGTTGACATTTCGTACATAGGTTAGTCTGGAAGTTCGTCATTTTTGAAGTTCGAAAACTGAAACTTTATTTATGTGTTACTGATTTAAAAAGAGTAGAGACGTATTTGAGCGTTTCTGGGTATTCTACCCTTAAGGGGGTGTAATAGGGGTTGAAAGTTTGTATGGAAGTTCGTCATTTTTTTAAGTTAGAAACATGAAACTTTATTTATGTGCTACTGATTTCAAATAAGAAAACATGTATTTAAGCGTTTCTGGATATTTTACCCCTAATGGGATGAAATAGGGGTTGAAAGTTTGAATGGAAGTTCGTCATTTTTTAAGTTAGAAGCATGAAACTTTATTTTTGCGCTACTGATTTCAAATGAGAAGACACGTATTTAAGCGTTTCTGGATATTCTACCCCTAAGGGGGTGAACTAAGGATTGAAAGTTTGTAAGGAAGTTCGCTATTTTTGAAGTAGCAAACATGAAACTTTATTTTTGGGCTACTAATTAAAAGTGAGTGAATCCGTATTTAAGCGTTTCTGGATATTCTACCCCTAAGGGGATGAAAAAGGGGTTGAAAGTTTGTACGTAATTTCGCCATTTTTGAAGTTACGAACATGAAACTTTGTTTTTGGGCTCCTGATTAAAAATGAGTAGACACGTATGTAAGCGTTTCTGGATATTCTACCCCTAAGGGGTGAAATAGGGGTTGAAAGTTTGTATGGAAGTTTGTCATTTTTTAAGTTAGAACCATGAAACTTTATTAATGTACTACTGATAAAAAAAAGTAAAGACGTATTTCAGCGGTTCTGGATATTTTACCCCCAAGGGGACGAAATAGGGGTTGAAAGTTAGTACGCAAGTCCGTCATTTTTGAAGTTAGAAACCTGAAACTTTTACTTTTGGGCTACCGATTAAAAATGGGTAAATACGTATTTCAGCGTTTCTGAATATTCTACACTGAGGGGTGAAATAGGGGTTGACATTTCGTACATAGGTTAGTCTGGCAATCCGTCATTTTTGTAGTTCGAGACATGAAACTTTGTTTTTGGGCTACTGACTGAAAATGAGTAGATATGTATTTAAGCGTTTCTAGATATTCTACCCCTAAGGGGGTGAAATAGGGGTAGAAAGTTTGTATGGAAGTTCGTAATTTCTTAAGTTAGAAACATTAAACTTTATTTATGTGTTACTGATGTAAAAAGAGAAGAGACGTATTTAAGCGTTTCTGGGTATTCTACCCCCTAAAAGGGTGAAATAGGGGTAGAAAGATTGCATGGAAGTCTGTCATTTTTAGAGTGAGAAACATAAAATATTATCTTTGGGTTACTAATTAAAAACGAGAAGATACATATTTAAGCGTTTCTGGATATTCTAGCCCTAAGGGGAGAAATAGGTATTGGCATGTCATATATTGGTTAGTTTGAAAGTCTGTCATTTTTTAATTTAGCAGCCTAAAAACTTACGTCTTTATCTTTCTTTATACAAATAGATGAACACTTATATCAGCATTTATGTGAATTCTGTTCCTAAAGGGGATGAAATATGGGTCGAATGTTTGTATGCAAGTGCTTTTAAATGGGTTATTGATCAAAAATAAATAACGAAGTTTAAAAACATGAATAAATTACTGATACATACTTTTATACAGTTTTCATTATATACATATAATCAACTTCCACGCGAGCAAAGCCGCGGGCAACAGCTAATGTTTGTATAAAAATGTCACCTGTCCGAGTACAGGACAAGAGCACAGAGGCTATTCCGTTATGGAGGGGAGTTAGGCAGGGTAATGTCATCTCGCCTAAACTCTTTACCAATGCAATTGAAGACGCCTTCAAGCTTCTGGATTGGGAAGGATTCAGCATCAATATTAATGGCCAACACATCACTCGCCTTCGGTTTGCCGACGACATCGACAGTTTTTAGAGGAGCTCAGCACGATGCTCGGTCCAATTCTACCTTCGAGAAAGAGGTCAATCGACTAAGCTAAATCGACTGGGCTGTGTTCGGGAAGTTAGGCAGTGTCTTCTCGTCCAAACTACCACAGTCCTTAAAGACGAAGGTTTTTAATCAGTGCCGAGACGTGGTCTTTTACTATGGGCCTCATAAGGAAGCTCGGGGTCACACAGTGAGCTATAGAACGGGCTATGCTTGGGGTCTCTCTACAAGATCGAATCAGAAAATAAGAGATCCGTAGACGAACTAAAGTTACTGACATAACAGAGAGAGTCAGCAAGCTGAAGTGGCAGTGGGCAGGGCACATAGCTCTGAGAACCGATGGCCGATGGGGCTTAAAGGTTCTTAAGCGGAGACCACGTGAAGGCAAACGCAGCGTAGGAAGACCTCCGGCAAGGTGGACCGACGACCTGGTTAAGATTGCAGGGACTTGTTGGATGCGGGCCGCTATCGACCGGTCGAAATAGAAATCAATAGGGGAAGCCTGATAAGATGACTTACGATTTAATGTGACGAAATCGCGTTTTAGATTTTTAGGTGGGAATGAAGCACAGCCTAGGTGATTCGCGTTTAAGGCTTGCAAGACATTTTACGCTAACCTGAAATTATTTTTTTATGGTCGGATAGACGTTGGAGCGCGGGGCCCCCCAATGCGCGGGGCCCGTAGCATTTGCTACTCTTGCTACGTGGCTAATCCGGCACTGGTTCGATTCACACTTTTATAGATAAGTACCCCAAACAGGGGTGTTGCTAGATTCATGTTGAGAGGGGGAGTTGTTGATGCCTTTATTTAATAACACTAATAATATAAAGGTGAAAGTTTGTGAGTGAGTATGTTTGGTTACTTCTTCTGAATGGATTTGTATGAAACTTTACAGTAATATAGCTTATACATCAGAATTACACATAGGCTACTATTTGCCGCGAAAACCGATTTAAACGCGGGCGTAGCCGCGTGCAACAGCTTGTTTAAAATATTAAATAGTAGGTACCTAATAATATTTTCGAACTAGACTTGTCACTGACTTCCCAAATAGTGAGTTGGGCTCTTTCTATTAAGTTCTTTTCCCACCCAACATGAATCTTTATGTCAACCATTGAGGAACACGATTTGTTCTGTGCCTGGGTGTATTTATATAAACTAGCTTTTGCATGCATCTCCGCCCGCGTATAATGTCGTTTACCACGGTGATTTTTTAACATGATTTATCTTATTTATTTTATTTCAATCGGTTCAATTGAATTGAAATCAAACAAACGCTGAATATAAGTGGTGCAAACCGCAACACATTAGTGAAAACTGTATTCAAATTGGGCAATCTGTTTCTGAGATTAGTGCGCACAAAGGTAAAGACAGACAAACAGATATTTTTTTGAAAAATGTCATCGTGTTGGATTATATTGCGTTCATAATAAAGCCTCCTTATATAAAGTTATAACCGGCTGAACCCCGCGGTTATCGTCGTAACGCCGCGGGAAAAAGTTAGTCTAAAAAAGTAGCTTAAGTTCCTCCCTGGATCATCAGCTTCCTACCAGTGAAAGTCCCGTCAAAATCGGTCCAGCCGTTCCAGAGATTACCCGAAACAAACAGACAGACAGACAAAAAAAATTTAACTACATTTTTGGTATATGTACCTATACGTATCGTGTACATACGTATCTACACTAATATATAAAGCTGAAGAGTTTGTTTGTTTGTTTGTTTGAACACGCTAATCTCAGGAACCGCAGGTCCGATTTGAAAAATTCTTTCGGAGTTGGATAGTCCATTTATCGAGGATGGCTATAGGGTATATATCATCACACTACTACTAATAGGAGCGGAGCAACAATGAAGAATGTTTCAAAAACGGGGGAAATTTTCACGCTACGGGCTATATAAAACCGATTATTACAAACAGACACGAGACACTCCAATTTTATTTATTTGTATAGATGTATAGATTATTTCTATAGATATATATCTTCCATTTACAGATCGATGTATTTATTAATAACATGTAGGTATTTTATTATCTAACACACACTGCCGTCTAATCCGAAACTCGGAAGAGCTTGTACGATGGGCACTAGTCAATTGATATCAATTCATCCTTTTTTAACCGGCTTCAAAAAAGGAGGAGGTTCTCAATTTGACCGTATATACATATACTAGCTGACCCACGCAACTTCGTTTACGTCTCTTATTGCCCGTAGCTCCCGCCCGTATATATATTTTGTATGTGTTCGCGGATAACTTTGTCATTTATGAACCGATTTTTATGATTCTTTTTTTAATGGAAAGGAGATATACCAACGGTCGTACCATGATAAGGACATTATCATATCTGATGATGGTATCCAAGAGAAATCGAGTCGAACCTTGAAGTCGGTTTTATTTTTGTTAAAATTGTCGTTGTTAGGGTTCCGTAGTTCACGTCTCGGAACCCTTAATGAATGTAAATATCCCAACGGTGGTACAACGACAAGGACACTAAGATCTTATGATGACATCTAAGAGAAATTGATCGATTGGCTCGTTATTGAAGTCGATTTTTTATTATGTTAAAATTTTACTTGTTTTCTAAATATCAAAATAATTTAATAAAGCAGTCTCATATCACTGCACCAACGAGGCTATCAACAAACCTAACCGAGTCATGACAACAGTTAGGACTTTGTAAGTTGGGATCTTAACCCACAACCGGGGGGAGATCTTCATCCAGATCTCCCCCGGTCGTATCTGATAGCCGGACCTTATACGAGGACTGTGGGAGAGCCACGGTGCGGCAGGAATGGGCTGGCTCGACCGGAGTGATACCACGCCTTCACAGAAAACCGGTATGAAATAGTGCTTGCGCTGTGTTGCCACGAGTGAGTGAGGATAGCAGAGACGCATACCACAATCCCTCACCTCATCCTCCTCCCTAAAAAGCACATGTTACGCCTCTGGTGTTGCGAGTGTCCACGGGCGGTGGTAATCGCTGACCATCAGGCGATACGTCTGCTCGTATACCCCCTAATCCAAAAAAAAGAGTGAGAGAACAGAAAGTGCACCTGTGTTTGCATAAACTTGTGCACTATAATATCTCCCGAGTGGTTGGCTACGTTGAAAATTGCCATCGCGGCATGGCTGGAATTGGCTGGTAGTTTATCATCATACTAGCTGACCCACGCAACCTGGTTTGCATCTCCTATTGCCCGTAGCGTGATAATTTTCCCCCGTTTTTGAAACATTTTTCATTGGTGCTCCGCTCCTATTGCTCTTAGCGTGATGATATATAGCCTATAGCCTTCCTCAATGAATGTACTATCCAACACTGAAACATTTTTTTTTAATCGGACCAGCGCCTTCAAACAAACAAACTCTTCAGCTGTATATGTTAGTATATATATTTTTATGGATTTTATTATTCAGGTGTTCGGTAACAAGATTATATTTTGATATGCTTCAATAACTGGCTACCATAAATTTTTTAATAAAACAAAAGATTGGCAAATATTTCATTTTTATGTAGTGTTTCCTTGTTATAGTTATGTGGGAATATTCGAAATTATTTTTATTGTTAAATAGCTTTAATATAATATTGTCAAAAGTAGATAACATTGATGATGAATTGAGTACGAAAGGTTAGTAATAAATACCAGATAAGAATATCTCCTCCGCACTGAAATCTTTGAAATTTTCATCTATACAAATAAATAAAATTGAAGTGTCTGTTTGTAATATTAAAATTACCGCTTTTTACTTAATGCATATGTATGTATACACGATACATATACAGAAAATGTAGTTAAAAAAAAAATTGTCTGTCTGTCTGTTTGTTCCGGGTAATCTCTGGAACGGCTGGGCCGATTTTGACGGAACTTTCACTAGCAGGTAGCTGATGATCCAGGGAGTAATTTATGGTACTTTTTTTTAGGGTAACTTTGTCCCACGGCGTTACTCGCGGTACAACAATAGCCACGGGTAACACCGCGGGGTTCAGCTAGTCATAGTATAAAACTAGCTGAACCCCGCGGTATTTTCGGCACACGAACAGACAGACAGACAAAAGATTTTTAACTTCATTTTTGGTACATATACCGTGTATACATACATATGCATTTAGTAAAAATCGGTTATTTTAATATTACAAACAGACACTCCAATTTTTATTTATTTGTAAAGATTGTAAGTTTGGTTGTTCGAGGTAATCTCCGGTATAGAAATGCTTCATAGCATAACAGTCCGGCGTTAAGAAGGTAGGGTAACGTAAATCCATCGGTTGTGAGTACGATTTCTCGTTGGCCGTGTCAGAAAGCCGTCCCGCCGTATGAGAGTGAGGGAACAGAGGGTGCACCTGTGTTTGTGCACATAATATCTTCTGCGTAATCGTAATTCTGCTGAAATCGTCCAGAATTGATTTTACCTGATTGAATTAATAACATTTATGTTTTTCAGTAATTTTGACAAAGAACTATGTGTTTTGGCCGAATGGGACGATACCGTTTCACATTAACAGCACTGACTTTGGTAAGTATTAACTAAAAAAATATTAAAAGCTATATATTAAATATTTCGGACTTCTAACAAACAACGCTATCTAGTCCCAAGCTAAGTAGAGCTTGTGTTAAGGGTACTAGATAACTGCAGTGCCGGATTAAGCCAGCGCGGGGCCTGTAGCAAATTTGGCCAAGGGGTCCTAGGTTTACTCTAGGTTCTCAAGTTTATGGTATTTAGGTAATTTTTTTAACATTCAACACACGATTGCCATTTAGTCCCAAACTAAGCAAAGCTTGTATTATGGGTACTAAACAACTGATAAAAATACGTACATACTTTTTTTGTAAATACATACATATTATACTTAGAAAACACCCAAACTCCGAAAACATTTGGTCCGACATGGGAATCGAACCCGAGATCTCATGCACTGTCAATGCTAGAAGGCACAATGTGAATCAAACATTCAAACTTAGCGACCTTATTTTGCACTAGTTTTTCTATTGCCGGTTGCGATTGCGATTTAAATGTCGAGAACTAGTTCTCGTAAGTAAATTTAGCTATGTAATGTAATCGTACTTTTAAGTAATTTTTTTCTATTAGTCACTTAAAATTAAAGAAAACTTACATTATTTAATCATTCGTAAGTTTAGTCAATTAGTACGAAACACATTAATTACAGATAGTTTGCCCAATTAAAAGAAGACAAATTCGATAAAAACTGACAACACTGAATTTTGTATATTCGCATTTGAATTTGTAACTGCTTCGGTGGTTTCACTTTTGTTTTTCAGTGCGCATCTCCAAATTTGTAACTTCCAATTTAATACAGAAAAGTTTTTGTTAATTATTAAATGAAACAAAACTATTTTAAGTTTATTTATAACAAATAAACTATTCTGGATTTAATACGAGCAGAAGTTAGACATCACACACTTTCAATTATATACAAATGATGCTCTACAGTCATCAAGATAAAATGATTAAGTCCTTCTTGGCCCATTGTGTTCCAAAACTCATATTAAAGCGTTTGAATGTTGAATACTGATCGTTTTATGTATTTGCCTTTAACGTCAAAGGGAACTTGGGATGCAAAAAGTTCCTGTTACCTGCCGCCATTTCATCCATCTTCGATTTCATTCGTCCTTGATTCGATGTTCGCAGACATATTTCGCTATTATTTTGTAACATCGAACCGAGGTACTTGAAATCAGTGCAGACCGGAATCGTTGTTCTATTCAATGACCCGGCAATAAGGCCGCCGAAATCACAGAACATCTATTCGGTTGTAGTTTTAGTCTTTGCGTCTTTGTTTCTAGTCTGCGCTGACCCTAGAACGCGACCAACACAATGTCGTCTGCAAATATCATGCACAATCAAGAAGCAGCTGATCTTATAAAGGTGCGAAATCCTCTGTACCTCGATCGAATCAATACCACAGTGGTGGATATACCACGAGGCTCAGTAGGCTGGAGTCTAGGGCGGCAAATTTTAGGGGCGGCAGGTTTGGCCCAATGTTTTTATTTCTTACAATAATAATATACGATCAAAAATACGATTGAAAGAAGTTTTGAAAATTTAACAATACTTTAGGGCCAAATAGTGTGCCTATAGATTACCCTCAATTTAAAAAAAATAGCACCGACCGAATCATAACATTCTCCTTTTTTTTCGCGAAATGAGATGAGAAGATGTAGCTGCCGCGACGATTGGGGACCTTACCGCGTCCCCTTCGAGCGGGATCGGTACTTTCCCAATCACGCTCTGCGGTCTCCTTCTGGAGCGTAACACCCTCGCAGAAGGAGACCGAGACTTCCCATCGCTAACCACTCACCTGCATTGTCATGATCAATACTGGCGGTGACAGGTTTCACCAGATCGGTCGACCAGAACTCGGTGGCATGAGGCCCTGAAACCAGTGAGTCCACTATCCGGTTTGCTAACGACTAATTGTGTCTAAGTAAGATGACATCTTAGCAGAAGGGTCTAATGCCTGCAAGGAGGATCCTACGCTGTTATGCCTAAAATAGGCAAATTACATAAGTCCTCCCTACAATCACAGTAAGAATAAATTCAATGGGTGGTTCTGGTAGATACGGTCTTCTCCGTAGATACGGTGCGGGAACCGCATTTGACTAACCACTTATACCGTTCTCTGAGAATGCCATTTGCGCGACCTTCTCTATGCGTCAGAGCCATAGTCACGACCAGTTTTCAGGTAAACTATCGGAAACACTCATCAAAGAACCATCCATTAGCGTCCGATAAGTCATGGAACGGCTAAATCGGAATACGCTAGTATTATGGCGGTAAGATCCGTTCGAAACACGGCACCTTTTCGTACCAGCTGACGCAGATGATGTCCAGAAAACATACTTTGGAAATCACGTCCGGTGTGGTAACATAGGAGGTGAGATTGAGTGAGGTTTAGAATCATCTTAGTCCACCTGGCCTGGGACTGGTCCAGGTTCAGCACTCAGTGCAGGCGCTGGAAATCGCTGAATGACCTCGAAGGTTAATTGCGCAGGCCTGGCGGTAGTAGCAGAAACAGGCTAGGGTGACATTAGAGGCAGGACCATGGTACCTTGGTCACCACTCACATACTGTTCAGGGAAAAGGCTGCCCACTAACCACTTCCTTCAAAAAGCTGGACGTGAGAGGCTGGGGTGAGAGGGAGGGGTGTGATGCGACGAGACGAGACCTAAGGGAGTATCGAAAGAGGATATGAAAAGAGCAGGGAGACATTAAATTGTAGGTTAATAGGGGCGGCAAAAAATTTATAGCCTACTGGCGGCAAATCTATAAATCCGCCACTGCAATGCCACATACTTAGCGAGGCACTCTTTCTTCTTTCAAAGCCTACTACAAAACCTCTCGGGGTAATCTACCATATGCCATATCTACATCATTAAACACTATCTGCAAGTCTTTGTGCGCCTTTCTGTATTTCTCACTCAATTATCGAATTGCAAATATGGCATCTGTTGGCCCGGCAAAAACCCAAATTGGTTTCTACTTATTGCACTTTTCAGTCTCATTCTCCTCTCAATAGGTTTCTCTAAAACTTTCATTTTATGTGGAATGAGCTTTATTACTCTATAACTGCCACATTCCTGTACATCTCCTTTGATTTTAAAGATGAGAAGGAGAAGAGACAAGCGTACTTAAATACCGTTCATCCGGGATTACCTAATGGCATGCAAGATACTTTACGCTCATTTAAACCCTTTTTATTTTACGGCCAATGGACGATGGCGTGCGGGGCCCTCCAAAGCGCGGGGCCCGTAGCATTTGCTACTCTTGCTACGTGGCTAATCCGGCACTGGATAACTGATATAAATACATCTAATATATAAAATTCTCGTGTCACAGTTTTAGTTGCCAAACTCGTCCGAAACGGCTTGACCGATTCTTATGAAATTTTGTGAGCATATTGAGTAGGTCTGAGAATCGGCCAATATCTATTTTTCATCCCCCTAAATGGTAAGGGTCACCCATCCTTAAAAAAAAATTATGGCAAAACGACGTTTGCCGGGACAGCTAGTATATATATATATATATGTCGGAGTCACAGTGTGGCGTTCGGTCGAAGCGGTTTTTATGAAATGGTGACGTCAGCTTCGCCGACGTCACTTGGATATTTTGTCAAGTGGCACTCATGATTTAAAGCAATAGAAATCGCTCTTAATCAAGTCTAGTCTAGTCTAGTAATCAATCTTCATTATTACACACGTTGGTAGGTAGGGTTTATTTGCACAGCCAAAGACAATATAGAATTCCAATAGTTTATTGAATCAATGAAGCTACAGTTAAAATCATAGATCGGCACAACATTGTCAAAGTGAATTAGGTGAGAACACCAAAATCCACCGAACGTCCGTGTCAATCCATAACCTCCAGTTTCCAAATGCGTAGGGCCTTATGAGAAGAATACTGGCAAAGAAACTCATGGCCACTCTTTTAAATCTTAACTTATTAGTTACAAACGTTTAATAGTTGATCACAATAATTAAGAAGCCTATGTACTTAGCTTATTTACAGCTTGTCCTTCCTGGTACAATGCCCGTACTCAACTGATCTGTTGATTCTATTTTACTTCAATACGAAACGGTGGGTAGTTAGATTAAGAGCCAAAAGGTTAGTAGTCCCGCAACTCGTGCGGCCGCTCTCTTTTATACCGGCTGCTCGCTTTAACTAGTGGTGACACCTACCACTATATTCGGTGTTACCCGCACACATTTTAGTAACATTTAATTTAATATTGCTTACAGAATCGACTAAAACTAAAACGACATTATTAAATCAAGCTGCAAGTAAACTAAGACGTAATCACATCGTTAATAACAAATAATCAGTGCGCCTTCTTTTGCATACACCGTCCACAGATTCCACCCAAACTGCCATGTTCCTCGATGCACAGTTTGACGTTTCGAATAATCGATTTAAATAAACACTAATTCAAATTAAACTTAAAAAACTACTCGTTCTCCGACACGGCCGTCCTGATGCATCACACGTCCTCGTGTGAGTCATCTGTAAACAAAGAAAAAAGCAACCACAGTAGCTCAATTTATTCGGCCGGTATTGCCTCGTCGATACAGGCATTCTGATGGACTTACACGTCTACGTGTTTGTTAACTGAGGAAACATCTGGACAGTGAATCCGTCCTCTCGGCTATTCCTGACCAAATTAAAGATTCATAGAAACCAATTTCAATGATAACAAATTATTTTGCCTTCATGATTTTAACTTTAAATTTGATTTTTTTATTCACGTCAGTATCACGATAAGGTTCTGACCATGCTCATTTATGTCTCTACCAAGTATAATCGCGTAAGTCTTAGTACAAACAATAATGATTGTTAAACTAGGTTCAGCACCCCTGTCTAAACAGCCAGTAACAGCGTTAAGACGTTTTGACTTAGTCGCTTAACCAGCAACTGCGTATAACCACTTCACCAGCGGCTTTTTGCTCAACTCTTAACCAGAGATCGAGATCTTTTTATTGTCACTTAACCAGCGACTAACATTCGCATAGCCAGATGCGCACCGCGCACTCTCTACAGATAAGTACTGCATGAGCTACGGCTACAAATGACCAGCGAGACCTAAGGAGGTAGTGAAACCAGGCTACCAACACTACATCCCTTGTAATTAAATAACTTTGTTTATTAATTAAAATAAACTTAAAGAGTGTAATCCTATCTCTATCAACAATTAACAATGGTCTGGTTAAACGTCACAAAATACATTCCAAATAATTGTTGACGAACAAAATAATCAAAACAGAAATAAAACCTTCGATTAATTTAATAAACTATTCAAGGATTATTGTTTTTTTTACATCATGTTCATTGGACAAATCAATAGGGACTTCACTAGTGGGTATCTGACGGTCTGTATTCACTTTGATTACCGCGGGTGTAGATGATCAATGGTCGGTAGAAAATATGTGTGGGTAGAAAATATGTGTGGACAGCAATTTCGCGGTCTCCCTCTAGTACATCGGCGACCACGTAAGGACCTTCATACTGTGGGTTGAATTTAATTTGATTGCGATCCTCGTTTTATAAGAGAACGTAGGCATCAATAGAAACGACCTTATTATTTTTAAGAACTTTTCAAAAATTGCAACTGAAAAGCGTAAAGCAAGCAGATTTTCATTCTTTTCTTTAAATAATTATGTCGTTTGAAATACAGTAATCGTGTACCTACTACAGGAAATACTATTCAGTGCATTTCTTCAACCCGGATATCTTGACAGAATTTCTTGTTTTTCTTGTTTTATTAAAAAGACAACTCTCCCATTAGGAATAAACATCCTGTGTCACGAGGGATCTCACAAACGTACACAAAGGTCACCCAGACTCAGAGCAACAATTCGTGAACCACACAATACTATGTTACAATAAGGGCGGGCGTTACCTACCCTCAATAATATTACTGCACTATATTGTCGTTGGCCCAGAAATCTATCTGACAGAATTTGTCTTATTAAAGAGCATTTGAAACAAAATGAAAACTTCTCACCAAATCTTTCTTGAACTAGAACTGGTTGGATGGAGCCGACATTCACTGGTTACTCGGTTTGTAAATTATTTGCCTTGGCATTCATATTGAAACTGCATCCATGACACCACACTTTTCAAGGTTCAAGTAATCGTCTTCTACGCTTTGGTTTCCTTCAACTGTCAGGCGAGGTAGTATCTGAAATCTCAGATTATGTGTTAGCAATATTGTCATGACTAAAAGTGTCCTAATCTTTACTGGATAACGTAACCTTTTGATTTTGGCACAGCTGTGACAGCGCTTGTATTTTTCACACACCACTTCACTTTTACAGTCGGAGTAGTTCTCTCACTAGTTGGCGGTTCTCGTATAGCACAAATTAATTGCGTATCGAAAATATTTTTTTTAACGTAGGGTAAACGAAAATAAAATAATAACAATCTGCCCTGTATTTTGTTCCTGATCCGTTATGGGTTATCTATAGGGATAATCCATAGGGGTAGTTCATGGGGGTAATCTCTAGAGGTAGTCCACAGGGGTAATTCACAGGTAATCCATAGGGGTAGTTCATAGGTAATCTCTAAGGGTAATCTCTAGAGGTAGTCCACAGGGGCAATCCATAGGGCAATTCACAGGTAATCTCTAGGGGTATCACAGGTAATCCCACTTCTGATGTCGGAGTCACAGTGTGGCGTTCGGTCGAAGCGGTTTTTATGAAATGGTGACGTCAGCTTCGCCGACGTCACTTGGATATTTTGTCAAGTGGCACTCATGATTTAAAGCAATAGAAATCGCTCTTAATCAAGTCTAGTCTAGTCTAGTAATCAATCTTCATTATTACACACGTTGGTAGGTAGGGTTTATTTGCACAGCCAAAGACAATATAGAATTCCAATAGTTTATTGAATCAATGAAGCTACAGTTAAAATCATAGATCG
The DNA here is from genome assembly GCA_905220595.1 of Spilosoma lubricipeda. Taxonomy (NCBI): domain Eukaryota; kingdom Metazoa; phylum Arthropoda; class Insecta; order Lepidoptera; family Erebidae; genus Spilosoma; species Spilosoma lubricipeda. The sequence goes on along the minus strand of HG992303.1, from coordinate 4,093,448 downwards.
GCACAACATTGTCAAAGTGAATTAGGTGAGAACACCAAAATCCACCGAACGTCCGTGTCAATCCATAACCTCCAGTTTCCAAATGCGTAGGGCCTTATGAGAAGAATACTGGCAAAGAAACTCATGGCCACTCTTTTAAATCTTAACTTATTAGTTACAAACGTTTAATAGTTGATCACAATAATTAAGAAGCCTATGTACTTAGCTTATTTACAGCTTGTCCTTCCTGGTACAATGCCCGTACTCAACTGATCTGTTGATTCTATTTTACTTCAATACGAAACGGTGGGTAGTTAGATTAAGAGCCAAAAGGTTAGTAGTCCCGCAACTCGTGCGGCCGCTCTCTTTTATACCGGCTGCTCGCTTTAACTAGTGGTGACACCTACCACTATATTCGGTGTTACCCGCACACATTTTAGTAACATTTAATTTAATATTGCTTACAGAATCGACTAAAACTAAAACGACATTATTAAATCAAGCTGCAAGTAAACTAAGACGTAATCACATCGTTAATAACAAATAATCAGTGCGCCTTCTTTTGCATACACCGTCCACAGATTCCACCCAAACTGCCATGTTCCTCGATGCACAGTTTGACGTTTCGAATAATCGATTTAAATAAACACTAATTCAAATTAAACTTAAAAAACTACTCGTTCTCCGACATATATATATATATATATATATATATATATCGTGTCGGTTAACCGTCCCATCGGATTAATGAGAGAGAGGGAACAGAGAGTGCACTTGTGTTCGCGCACACATTTGTGCACTATAATATCTCCTGCGTAGTTGGTTGGTCTCTGTTGAGACTGGCCGCCGTGGCCGAAATCGGCTAGGAGAACATCATCATATTTATTTTTGTAAATTCATACATATTATACATAGAAATAACCCAAACTCCGCAACCAATATTTGTAGATCATACAAACATTTGGTTCGACCCGGCAATCGAACCCGAGACCTCATGATCAGCAGTCGCACACGCCAACCGCTAGACCAACGAGGCAGCCGCTATAACCCGACTATATAAAAACTGTTGATATAAGTTTCGAATCTCACCCTCGAGGCCTCGTCGCCAATCTGTCGTGTATTCGACGGACAATACTTATGGAAACACTTCATAATGAACATGTAAATACTTAATTGTAATAGTATTGTAACAGAACATTAGTATACTCGTACTGAACGCAGTAGACATATTGTACAATCGCATGTGACGTAGTTCCCGAGTTGCCAGTTAAGGTTCGTTCGGCAATAACCATTCTATTGTATGCCATAGCACTCTCCCACGTCACAATTTCACGCACACATAAATACATTCTGTGTCATAACAGTGTAACGCGTAGGTACATTTGTACTTATACCCTGACAGAGAGGAACACCTGCGTATTTCTCTATTGTGACAAGAGCGGACGATCCGTCGCGCTCCGATCACGCGCGGCTTCAACGCGATCCAAATGTGCAGGCAGTGTGGACGTGGCGCGCGCGATCCATTCGCATGATTTGGAGCGCGCGATCTGTGGTGCGCGCGATCCGTACGTCGTCGGTTTTTTTCCTGCCTCAAGGGTGCCTTAGTTGCGTGGTATAAACGGTTGTGTTTGGTACGCGCGATCCACAATACCATGGACGTCTCGCAAAGTCGCCGTATATTTTCACAGTTTTAGCTAAATTGCATATTTAGTTTGTTTGTGAGAGGCATACAAGTTAAAAGTGTTGTGCGTGTTCCGCGATTTTATGCTGTCGAAAAACATGGATCAAAGAGTTTACATGAAATTTTGTGTGAAAATGGAATCAAGTACTCCAAAACACTTGAAATGTTGAAAGTCGCATACGATTAGTCTATTTTAAGTCAAAAAATGTTTACAAGTGGTACAAGCTTTTCACAGAAGGTCGAGAATATGTGAACGACGACGCTCGCCCTGGACGCCCTGGACGACATCAAAATGTTGAGGAAGTGTAGAAAATTTTTGTAGAAAATCATCGAATCACTATTAGAGAAGTTGTTGAGGATATCGGCATATCGGTTGGCTAATGCCATGCATTTTTTTCGTAAATTTTGAACATGAAGCAGCGAAATTGCAGAAGTTCGACCAAAAAAATGACGTCAACGGCGATCCAGATTTGCATAAAAGGGTCATAACTGGTGACGAATCATGGGTATATGGTTATGACATCGAAACCAAAATCCAATCGTCTCAATGGAAGAGCCCAGGAGAGCCAAAGCCAAAAAACACGACAAGTTCGATCAAATGTTTTTCTGACTGTTTTTTTCGATTACCGTGGTGTAGTGCATTAGGAGTTCTTACCTGATGGTCGTACGGTCAATAAAGAGTATTATCTTGAAGTTATGCGCCGCTTGCGAGAAGCAATATGAATTAAACGTCCGGAATTGTGGCAAACAATTCATAGAGAGCAGGTGCATCACGATAATGCACCTGTTCACTCGTCATTGCTTGTTCGTAATTTTTTGGCAAAAAACAACACCGTAATCATGCCTCAGCCACTGTATTCACCAGATTTGGTCCCTGCGAGTTTTTCCTGTTCCCAAGATTGAAGACACCGAATGGACGGCATTTTGAGACGATTGAGGAGCTACAAACTGAATCGCTGAGAGAGCTCATGAGCATGCCAAAAAAAGCATATCAGAACTGTTTCAAGGACTGGAAAAAACGCTGGCACAAGTGTTTTATATCTGAGGGGTACTACTTTGAAGGAGACAAAATAGAAATTGATAATTAAATAAATATTTTAACCTTAAATAAAATGATATTTTAACCTTATTATTTGAACAGACAGTGTTTAATAATATGTGACTAATAATGTGTATAATAATGTGTAACTTACAGATGGCGATTTAAACATTTTTTATATCTTACGCCTTTTTTTAACGTTACAGACGTTTTTTGCCGGCAATGGTATACAATCTGTATACCATTGCCGGCATCTGACGATATACAATTTTTTTTAAATTTCACGCTTTTTTTATGTGACGTTACGGACGCTTTTAGCCGGCTAGGTTACCTCCCCGCAACGCCCCATAAGGAACTTTCGTTCCAAAATTGTTTCAATTGTAATGTGTGATTTCGTCGCGACAGGCGATGTTTTTGTATGCGAATCCAAAATGTAAGCGTGTGAATTTTTCCTTCAAAAAAATTACAGACTGTTTTGCATCGGGAAAAATCGCTATGGCCACTCCCCTCAGTTTGATGGCCTGTGCTGTTCTACGTTCACCCCTTATAAAACAGACTAGCTGACCCACGCAACCTCGTTACTGCCCGTAGCGTGAAAAATTTCCCCGTTTTTGAGACATTCTTCATTGTTGCTCCGCTCCTATTAGTAGTAGCGTGAATATATACACCCTATAGCCTTCCTCGATAAATGGACTATCCAACACCGAAAGAATTTTTCAAATCGGACTAGCGGTTCCTGAGATTAGCGTGTTCAAACAAACAAACTCTTCAGCTTTATATATTAGTATAGATGTACGTTCTAAAATATGTCTTACGTTCTTACAGATAAGGAACATACTCTGTCTATCATGACAGCGCTTTCCACGTTTGCTTTTAAGACCTGTCTTAAGTTTCTGCCCGTGTTGGAGATACCGACGGCCAATCGTAAAGTAATGACCTTTGTCAATCCGAATGGTGAACGCCGATGTAAGATTAATGCTAAAGGAAATTCAGTATATGACAACTTTGTAAGTATTAATGAATTAGCGATAATCTATACAAATAAATAAAATTGAAGTGTCTGTTTGTAATATTAAAATAACCGCTTTTCACTTAATGTATATGTATGTATACACGATACATATACCAAAAATGTAGTTAAAAAAATTTTTGTCTGTCTGTATGTCGGTCTGTCTGTCTGTCTGTCTGTCTGTCTGTTTGTTCCGGGTAATCTCTGGAACGGCTGGACCGATTTTGACGGGACTTTCACTGGCAGGTAGCTGATGATCTGGGGAGTAACTTAGGCTACTTTTTTTAGACTAACTTTGTCCCGCGGCGTTACTCGCGGTACAACAAAAACTGCTATTACCCGCGGGTAACACCGCGGGTAATCCCCGCGGTGTTACCCGCGGTATAATAACTACCACGGGTTATGCCGTGGCACAAAGTCAATCTAAAACAAAGTTGACTAAGTTACTCCTTAGATCACCAGCTATCTGCCAGTGAAAGTCCCGTCGAAATCGGTCCAGCCATTCCAGAGAGCTGGAACAAATAGATAGACAGACAAAATTTGTAAAAAAATATTTTGGTATATTATTATGTACCGTATATACATATGAATTTAGTAAAAAGCGGTTATTTTTACCCGACTACGGCAAAGCCAAAGGAGGGTTATGATTTTGACAGGCTATATGTATGTATGTATGTTCATTTGTCCCCTTACAGCTCCTTACTCATTAGAACTGGACAAATAAGGTGTTGTTAGAAGCTTCATGATCGTCCGCTGCTTATAGGCTATATGACGTGTCACTAAATCTAATATGGCGCCCTCTAGCCGACATAAAGTACTGTATTAAAAAAATAATTTTAGATAAATACATCGTGTTTGATATCATTGGAAAGGGCGTTACTTGGACATTTCAAAAATATATATATTACTAGGTGAATCCCGTGGTATTCCCCGCGGTTATTGTTGAACCGCGAGTAACACCGCGGGACAAAGTTTTTCTAAAAAAAGTAGCATAAGTTACTCCCCGGATCATCAGCTACCTGCCAGTGAAAGTCCCGTCAAAATCCGTACAGCCGTTCCAGAGATTACCCGAAACCGACAGACAGACAAAAATTTTTTTTAATTACATTTTTGGTATATGTACCGTGTATACATACACATGTATTTAGTAAAAAGTGGTTATTTTAATATTACAAACAGACACTCCAATTTTATTTATTTGTATAGATACAGTACTTTAAGTCGGCTAGAGGGCACCACATTAGATTCAGTGACACGTCATGTAGCCATATAGCTAAGGAGTTATTAGGGAACAAATTAACATACATACATAGCCTGTCAAATCATCAAACCCTCATTTGGCTTTGCCGTGGTCGGGTAAAAAGCCATTATTTTAATACTAGCTATCCACGCAACCTCGTATGCGTTTGCTATTGCCCGTAGCGTGATAATTTTTCTCCGTTTTTGTAACATTTTTCATAGCTGCTCCGCTCCTGTAGGTCTTAGCGTGATGATATATAGCCCATAGCCTTCCTAGAAAAATGGGCTATCTAACACTGAAAGAATTTTTACAAACTCTTCAGCTTTATATATTAGTATACGATTAGTATAGAGTATAGATAGATGTATTGTATATAGAATAGATGCATAGATGATAGAGTGGTCTTTAAACAAAAAAAAAACAAAAAGAAATGGTGTGTGCAACTCATTTTATTATTTTCCAGAAAGTGAACTTAGGTTATGATTGCCTGAAGTCTCCTTACATTGAAATGATCATCATGAAAGCCTTGGGTTTCCCCTTCGAACACAACCGGCTCTGCAGGGATCTTTACATCAATGTCATGATAGAGAACGTGGAAACTAGTAAGTAATTTCACTTTTTGACCGACTACGAAAAAGAAATGTTTATTACCTCAGAACTTTCGATTGGATGAATGATTATTATTTTTTACTAGCTGAACCCCGCGGTGTTACCCGCGGTTATTGTTGTAACCGCGAGTAACGCCGCGCGACAAAGTTAGTCTAAAAAAAGTAGCCTAAGTTACTCCCCGGATCATCAGCTACCTGCCAGTGAAAGTCCCGTCAAAATCCGTCCAGCTGTTCCAGAGATTACCCGGAACAAACAGACAGACATACAAAAAATTTTTAAACTACATTTTTGGTATATGTATCGTGTATACATACATATGCATTAAGTAAAAAGTGGTAATTTTAATATTACAAACAGACACTCCAATTTTACTTACTTGTATCTATCTATACAAATAAATAAAATTGGAGTGTCTGTTTGTAATATTAAAATAACCGCTTTTTAATAAATGCATATGTATGTATACACGTTACATATACCGAAAATGTAGTTAAAAAAATTTTTGTCTGTCTGTCTGTCTGTCTGTCTGTCTGTCTGTCTGTCTGTTTGTTCCGGGTAATCTCTGGAACGGCTGGACGGATTTTGACGGGACTTTCACTGGCAGGTAGCTGATGATCCGGGGAGTAACTTAGGCTACTTTTTTAGACTAAATTTGTCCCGCGGCGTTACTCGCGGTACAACATTAACCGCGGGTAACACCGCGGGGTTCAGCTAGTCTATACTTATAAAATAGTAAGTCCTGACTGACTGATTCATCATCGCCGAGCGTAAACTATGATAGTTACGACTATGAAATTTGGTGAGTAGGATCCTTTTATTGAGTAGACACCCACTAAGAAAGGAATTTTGGAATTTCTACCCCTAAGGGGGTGAAATAAGGGTTGAAAGTTTGTATGGAAGTCCGTCATTTTTTAAGTTAGAGACCTGAAACTTTATTTTTGGGCTACTGATTAAAAATAATTAAACACGTATTTCAGCGTTTTTGAATATTCTACCCCTAAGGGGTGAAATAGGGGTTGACATTTCGCGTATAGGTTAGTCTGGAAGTACGACATTTTTTAAGTTAGAAGCATGAAACTTTATTTTTGAGCTACTAATTAAAAATGAGTCAATACGTATTTCAGCGTTTCTGAATTTTCTACCCCTAAGGGGTGAAATAGGGGTTGAAAGTTTGTATGGAAGTTCGTTATTTTTTAAGTTAGTAACATGTAACTTTACTCATGTGCTAATGATTAAAAAAGAGTAAATACGTATTAAAGCGTTTCTGGATTTTCTACCCCTGAGGGGGTGAAATAGGGGTTGACATTTCACATATAGATTAGTCTGGAAGTCCGCCATTTTTGAAGTTACAAACATGAAACTTTGTTTTTGGGATACTGACTAAAATAGAGTTAATACGTATTTAAGCGTTTCTTGATATTCTACCCCTAAGGGGATGAAATAGGGGTTGAAAGTTTGAATGCAAGTTCGTTATGTTTGAAGTAGCAAACATGAAACTTTGTTTTTGGGCTACTAATTAAAAATGAGTAAATACGTATTTCAGCGTTTCTGAATATTCTACCCCTAAGGGGTGAAATAGGGGTTGAAAGTTTGTATGGAAGTTCGTTATTTTTTAAGTTAGTAACATGTAACTTTACTCATGTGCTAATGATTAAAAAAGACTAAATACGTATTAAAGCGTTTCTGGATATTCTACCCCTAAGGGGGTAAAATGGGGTTGACATTTCGCATATAGATTAGTCTGGAAGTCCGCCATTTTTGAAGTTACAAACATGAAACTTTGTTTTTGGGCTACTGATTAAAAGTGAGTAAATACGTATTTAAGCGTTTCTTGATATTCTACCCCTAAGGGGTGAAATAGGGGTTGAAAGTTTGTATGGAATTCGTCATTTTTTAAGTTAGAAACATGTAATTTTATTCATGTGCTAATGATTAAAAAAGAGTAGATATGTATTTAAGCGTTACTTGGTATTCTACCCCTAAGAGGGTGAAATAGGGGTTGGAAGTTTGTATGGCAGTTCGTAATTTTTTAAGTTAGAATCATGAAACTTTATTGGTGTACTACTGATTAAAAAAGAGTAAAGACGTATTTAAGCGTTTCTAGATATTCTACTCCTCAGGGGTGAAATAGGGGTTGACATTTCGTATATGGGTTAGTCTGGAAGTCCGTAATGTTTGAAGTTCGAAACATGAAAGTTTATTTATGTGTTACTGATTTAAAAAGAGTAGAGACGTATTTGAGCGTTTCTGGGTATTCTACCCCTAAGGGGGTGAAATAGGGTTTGAAAGTTTGTATGGAAGTTCGTAATTTTTTAAGTTAGATACAGGAAACTTTATTTTTGGGCTACTGATTAAAAATGAGTAGACACCTATTTAAGCGTTTCTGGATATTCTACCCCTAAGGGGATGAAAAAGGGGTTGAAAGTTTGTAAGTAAGTTCGCCATTTTTGAAGTTACAAACATGCAACTTTATTTTTGGGCTACTGATTAAAAGTGAGCGGATACGTATTTAAGAGTTTCTGGATAGTCTACCCCTAAGGGGTGAAATAGGGGTTGAAAGTTTGTATGGAAGTTCGCTATTTTTGAAGTAGCAAACATGAAACTTTATTTTTGGGCTACTGATTAAAAGTGAGTGGATACGTATTTAAGCGTTTCTGGATATTCTACCCCTAAGGGGGTGAAATAGGGGTTGAAAGTTTGTATTGAAGTTCGTTATTTTTGAAGTAGCAAACATGAAACTTTATTTTTGGGCTACTGATTAAAAGTGAGTAAATAAGTATTAAAGCGTTTCTGGATATTCTACCCCTAAGGGGTGAAATAGGGGTTGAAAGTTTGTATGGAAGTTTGTCATTTTTTAAGTTAGAACCATTAAACTTTATTCATGTACATTGATTGATGTGCATTGATTAAAAAAATGTAAAGACGTATTTAAGCAGTTCTGGATATTTTACCCCTAAAGGGGTGAAATAGGGGTTGAAAGTTTGTATGGAAGTCCGTTATTTTTTAAATTAGTACCATGTAACTTTATGCATTATCAGCATTAATGCGAATTCTGTTCCTAAAAGGGATGAAATATGGGTCGAATGTTTGTATGATAGTTCTTTTAAATGGGCTATTGATCAAAAATAAATAAATACGTTCAGAAATATGAATAAATTACTGATACATACTTTTATACAGTTTTAATTAAATACATAAAACCAACTTCCACGCGAGCAAAGCCGCGGGCAACAGCTAGTTTTGTATATAAGTCGGCGTGAGCCACGAAGCCGTGGCGTGAGCGCGACGAGCGAGCGAGCCGCGTGCAAAAGCTAGTATAAAATAAAATATCGACAATGCCATTGAAATATGCCGTTACTTATTCGCCCATTTTTGCATTAATTTAAATTAGAGAACTGTACCTATTCGTATTTCGTATATGCGGATCTAGGTTCTAATACATCCCGTTCGTATCCGCGGTAACATATTTTATTGTAATTACAACTACTTTAAAACAAATATTTGATACGAAAAATTTAGATATACCTGAAATTTAATAATCACTTCTTAATAGTCCACGACCAACGTGTGGATATAGGCCTCAGCCCTAGAATGAAGGTAAGGTAAGAAAATAATACTGTTATACTCAGCAATTGCGTCATATTCCAAGGTTTATTTCAGTAAGAAATGCAATAAACACTTCTTCCTGAAACAAACTTTAAGTTATAAACACACAAGCAATCATTAATTATAATTGACTTCGTTTAATATTAAAATTTCAAAAGAAAAAAAAGCTATTTATTAATAAGAAGTTCGTATTCAAATGTTAATTGTTAATTCAAAGATAATCAGAAGATCTTAGTCTATGGACAAGAGTCTTTACATTTTAAGACTTTCCCAACATTACGGATCTGTCAAATTAAGTTTAATTAGCGTAATAAAACAAGCATTTTTAAGTTTAAAACACATTTAATATCTTTTGTCACGGTTTTATAAAGTTTACTTGTAGTGAAATACTGACTAAAAAATAATGTAAACACATTAGTAAGTTCATTTTTAACTTTGAAATGTCGTTCTGAAATGAAACTTTGTATGATTAAATATTGTACTTTTTGACATCGTGAGCTAATTTAAATGTCAAATTTCGGAAAGCTAGACTGAATTCGTTATTGATCAACGCTCGGTCTCACAACTGTCAAAAGAAATTTTTAGTAGTAAAATAGTAAATTATTAGAATTTAATTTTTCATTGCTGATGAGAACTGACTGGTAGTGAGATCGAACGTTCGGAATGGAATTGCAACCGATCATTTATTACAAATATGGCCTCCTGATGATAACCCAGAAACGGGAACTCTTTAGTGACTTTTAGTTTAAATTTGACAGATTTACTGTCGAATTTAAGCTCGTACGATTCATTTTAAAACTGTGAATGGGCTGTGTCACTAACTTATCATCGAATGAGCAGTCCACTCGCTAGTTTTGACTATAAAAACTTAACTTTGAAATTCAATTAGTATCAAATAGGAATGTGTATTTTTCTCCTTGACCATTTGATATGCCTGTTCTAGGATTCTCTCCAATCGGGTGGACATCCGTGTTTGTGATGCCGACCCTTGCTTGACCCTCTGCACTGTCGGTTCTGTCTCCAATCCAAGACTAACAGAATCCCTTACCCAAGCCTCCCCATCAATGATTTTATTTTCTAATCTACAGTACCTACTAAATTTTTCCGCCTGAAAATGAATAAATTACCAAGTAGGTATGGCAATAGACAAGCGGCCTTAAAAAAAGCAGCTAAGTAAACCTTTGACGTTGTCACAAAACGCGCTAAAACTAAGATTGATTGAAAAAAAGGCGGGAACATGATATTGATTTTGTCGTAGAATAGATGAATTCATATTAACTTTAAACCTTGAAAGATAACAGACGTCTGAGGGCTGTGCACACCAAACGACTAATCCATATGAGACTTGATTACAAATAAGTTTATAATGGTATCAGAACAAATACCTTGCGATAACAAATGATAATTTATTTACATTAACAAGATAAAGCGCATTGTTTAATATATCAGTTTGTTTTCAATCCAAGAGTAGGCAACATGGCACAGGAATATAAACTGTACGATAATTTATTTATTGAAACTAATATATTATCGAACGATTACGATGCCGTCATTCTCATTCTATTTCCTGAAGAACTGAATGTCCCCTTGCCGAGATCGCTGGACAGTTTCATCGGGAGCATCGCCAAGAAAGACAAGTGTATCTACAAAACTCCTACAGTGTGGAGCTGCGACTACGTCTCTGGTGGAAGAATTATCCTAGCTCCAACTGGAAATATAACTGCCTACCATGATGCGAGGGTTGTCAAAGAAGCTGCTTACAAAGGCATGCGAAGAGCCCTTGATGCTGGGTGTAAAAAGCCCTTGCTGGTCGTCCAAAATGTCGTGAACTACCTTGATGGACAGTTGGTATGTATTTTGGGTGCTTTGGAAGCTCTGTATGTCCCTCTGCAGCTCAGAGAAAGAGATAACACTAGAAATTTTATCAGAATCGGTTTTCATTCCGAGGAGAAAACCAGTGAGGTGTTTGAAAGAACGGTCCGAAATGCGATTGCTCTAGAAAAGGCAAGAGTTTTTGCTCGAGATATAGCTGGTGGCGACCCTGAGCGCATGTCACCTGAAAACATTGTTAAATATGTTAAGGAAAAATTCGCTGAATATACAAACATTTCAATCAAGGTTATATCTGATGAGGCAACAATCAAAGCGGAATATCCCCTACTGGCAGCTGTATCCAGAGCCGCTAACAGAATTGAGAGGCACAAACCTAGGGTTGTCATAATAGAGTACAATCCATCTGACCCAGCGAGAGTCACAGAAACTCTTAAGTTAGTAGGTAAAGGAGTTACTTATGATACTGGTGGAGCTGATCTGAAGATCTCTGGTAAAATGGCTGGCATGTCACGTGATAAAAGCGGTGCTGCATCCGTAGCTGGATTCCTGAAAGCCTGTTCTTTATTGAAACCACCTCATCTGAAAGTTGTGGGTGTCCTTTGCCTTTGTAGGAACTCTATTGGAGCAGATTCTTACGTACCTGATGAACTGCTGATGTCCAGAAGTGGTAAAACAGTTCGTGTGACTAATACAGATGCTGAAGGTCGATTTGCAATGGCTGATGCTCTTTTCAAAGCTGGAGAAGACGCATTGAAGGAGTTAAACCCTCATCTTTATACTATAGCAACATTGACTGGTCATGCTAGAATGTGCTATGGGGATTACAGTGCAGCAATGGATAATCATTTAGCAAAAGGTACTAATCATTCTAGCCGTCTCCAGTTTTCTGGTAGCAGAATCGGGGAAGGTTTCGAAGTATCGGTAATTAGAGCTGAAGATTTGGCCGTAAACGTTGGTAAATGCAGAGGGGATGATCTCCTTCAAGTGGATACTGATATCAAATGCCGTCATCATCAACTAGCAGCTGGATTTTTGATAAAAGTTGGTGGTTTAGAAGATAAAAATGTGAAATATACTCATCTAGATATCGCTGGAGCGGCCGGATCTCCGCCTCATGAGCCAACTGCTGTGCCAATTTTGTCTCTATGCCATCTGCATAAGGTGCTTTTGTGATTAGTAATTTAATATTGTGAAGGTAATGATAGTAATTTTTGATAAGTAATCAGCTTAGTTTAAGTAGATAAGTGGTCATTCGTTTCTCGATATGTTTTTTTTATATCAGATGTCGTATACACAGTAATCTGGGCGATAATTTTGTAACTAAGTCGGTAATAGGTTGCCTTATAAATATAAATGACAATATTTTTTAATTGGTAGTCTTATTTAAACGACAGTTTTGTAATCCCGGTCGGTGAACTTCGTACCGCCATATTTACTTAACTGTCTCAACTTCCCACAGGCAGTGTACAGTCGCGGGCAAAAATATTGACTTTTCCCGTTATCTGTTAATTTTTCTTAAACACAAAAACCTTGTCCTAACAACAACAAACACATAAAAAAATACTTTTATTTCATTTGGTGCAGCCGATCGAAAGTTATGCGTGTAAATACATTTCGACGATTCATCTATACAAATAAATAAAATTTGAGTGTCTGTTTGTAATATTAAAATAACCGCTTTTTACTAAATGCATGTGTATGTATACACGGTACAGGTACCAAAACAACATTTTTTTAATGTTTGTGTATCTGTCGGTCTGTCTGGATCATCAGCTACCCGCCAGTGAAAGTCCCGTCAAAATCGGACCAGCCTTTCCAGAGATTACCCGAAACAAAAAGACAGACAGATAGACAGACAAAACAAAATTTAACTATGTTTTTGGTGTATGAATCGTGTATACATACATATGCATTGATTAAAAAGCTGTTATTTTAATATTACAAACAGACACTCCAATTTTATTTATTTGTATAGATGTATAGATTAAGGCCCTACGATAATTACGCGGATTTGCTTTGACCATAAACTTATAACATTGGAACTTAAAGAGTAAGGTACGCGGTTTTCAAATTAAACAAATATTATTATTATAACAACAAATATTATTTAATGTTGAAAATAAAACTATACAAAATTAATGTAGAAGCTTTGCCACATACAAAAGTAAGATTAAATGAATGTAACACAAGTACAATTTTAACAAATATAAAACCGACTTCAAGGTTCGACTCGATTTCTCGTGGATGCCATCATCATATATTAATGTCCTTATCATTGTACCACCGTCGGAACATCTCCTTTCCAATAAAAAAATAATCATCGAAATCGGTTCATAAACGACGAAGTTATCCACGAACACACTTAAAAATAATATATATTTACGGTCGAATTGAGAAACCTCCTCCTTTTTTTTAAGTCGGTTAAAAACCAACATAAACTTTTTCTCTAAAATCTCTTTGAATTACTCTTATAAACATTGATAGTACAAAAGTGTCAACACTAATTTAATTAAATCTTAGATATATTTATTCAGACGATAATTAGACTTTTAAGTAATTTCAATTGGAAAACTTCGGAATATCACAAATGTTAATTAAATTAAAATAAGTCTTAGTGCTTTGAATTACGCACTTAATCATCATCATCATCATTAGCCTATCGCAGTCCACTGCTGGACATAGGCCTCTCCAATTGCAGTAGTACAATAATAATAATAATAATGTATTTGTTTTTATATGTATATTTAAAAATGTAAATAATATGTTAAAGAATTTTTTAAAAAAGGGAATAATAATAATAATACCTTTTATTCTCAAAAAAGATACCATAGGTTACCAATGAAAACACACTGAATTACACAATTAATTATGGAAAGCATGTACCTAGGCATTCAGTAAAGTGACATGCCGATCCCAAACTGAGAAAACTCGTATCTTGGGAATCGGTAGCACACCGCCTTATTGCAAAGGCCGGGAAATAGGCAATTGCAGGTCGAGTATGAGTTTGAAGGCCGAGTCGAAGGCGAGGACTTCACTAATACGAGACAGGTAATTGCCATTTCCGCCGAGATATATATAGTACTTTTCTCAAAAGAATGCAGGGAAATAAAAGTAGTTAAATTTCCATAATTTTTCAAGTTAATGCCGTTTTTAACATGAAGTGTACATTTCAGCATGGAAAAAGTTGCCCATAATGTAGATAGCTTTTTAGTTTTAGCCACAAAAGAGGAGATTATTATTTTGTTCTGTGGTTTTAGCAATCTCATTAAAATTCACCAAAAGTACTGTTTCGGAGAATTTTTTTACTTTTTTATCGTTTTTCTAAATCACAAATTTTTCATATACTTTCATGTATTTTTCTTTTGTCTTCGCTGGAAGCTGGTTTTCCATTGCCAATTTGGCTTCTGATCTTAAATCTGGTGGAGTACAATCAATTTCCATTTCACCATCTGAACTGTTGGAACTCATTTTAATTATTCAATTTATATTTATTAACTATTTAAATAACAAATCAAGACGAATTTTCAGCTCTGCCGCCGATTTTCTATTTATCATCTGTGCCGAAAGGCAAACGCATTTACGCATACAGCCACGTGAACGCAATTTGTACTAACCAAAGAGATTTTGGTATGCCAAGAATGTTAAAAGAGATCCAATCAAAGAGTATATAATAACCACAGCACGCCGTTTCATACAACTTTGCTGGAGCGTTGTAATGTTCCAAATTCAAAACACGCTCCTGCAATGTATTTATTTTTAGCTGTCCGTAAATTAGATACTTCGGGTGTTCTTTTTTCGAAAATAATGACAATATTTCCATGCATGTTTAAGAAAAGGTATTTTTAATTTTCTATTTAATTGAATTCAAATTATTTATTTCGGACTTATCAATAGATACATCCATATTTTGTTAGTTACATAGAATGAGTTAACCTAGTGTTAGTTTTATAAAATATTATTTAGTGTGGATGTATATTTATTTATTTATTTATTTATTTAAACTTGATGCACATTTTGCACAAAGGCGGACTTAATGCCATGGGGCATTCTCTGCCAGTCAACCTTAAGGTGATGTGGAATTTCGAAGTGGTAGGTGCGCAACAGAATATAGTATAAATATTACATATATATTTGATACGTTGGTATGAGATAAAACTAATATACACAAATCACTACTGGACTTTGTACATAAATACATAGAAGTAATACCTACACAATATATAACTATAGATATACATAAATATAATACATAATTACTCAGTCAGAGAACTATCGTTGAGATTTTTCTGCCAATTTACTCTGAAGTAGGTCGCGTACTTTCGTCTTGAATGTGAGGCGGCTAGTGGACATGTATAACCACCTATCCGAAAAAACATGTAGGATGTTGGAGGAAGAGTGCAAGCGCGCAAGCATGGCAGCAAATTTTCGCATTATAGCGGCGAATCCATCGACCTGAAACTCAGCGAACACGATACACGACAACACCATGGCAACCCCAAAAGCATCCTAAATGCATTGTTATATTGGACACGCCGGTCGCTATATGCCTTCTGCGAACTCAGTCTACGTGTAAAGTGATTGGCAGAAAGCTTTGAACAGCATAATTTTTACATTGTCCGTGCAGCGCGCAAACCTGCGAACCAGCATATTACAATGGACAGCCAGCGTCCTTCGTTCCCTATCTATATCCATATTGTCTTTTAAATCGTCGGTAACCCAGTGGCCCAGGTACCGATCCAGAGAGGATCCCAAGAGTGTGAGTTCCGCCAGTTCCTTGTAAGTAAAGGTACCAGATTTAAAACGAGCCATTCACTCTTTTTGGTGTTGTACCTGAGCCCATGTGCCACCGAATTTTCTTCACAAATTTTAAGGAGTTTCCTCATCGCGCCATTGGAAGGAATCAGTACCACCATATAATCAGCGTACAGCGTGACATCCTGTCTTGGTGCTATTAAGTACCCAAATCAAAATCAATCAAAATCAAAAGAATACGGGATAACAATCCCGTAAAAGCTTTTGCCAGAGCAGCTGATAATTTACTAAGTCGAATGCCTTCGATAAGTCTAGAAAACAACCTATTATTGGGGTCTTTCTGTCTGTGTAATATTGGACAGTGTGCTTGAGACATAGGATAGCACTTTCAGTGGATAAATTCGACCTGAAACCAATTGGAGTATCCTCTAGATCTAAATAGTCTAGGATTTTATCAAGCTGACTATCCAACACAATCACCGTTGCCAGTGAGATAGGTCTATAATTTGCAACATCCAAGGCATCCCCAGACTTATTTTTTATAATTGATACAACAATAGTCTCAGTAAGTTTCAAAGGTAGATAACTATGACTTATGCACAAGTTGAAAAACATGGCAAGTACCCTTGGCAAGTGCAATCCTGAATATTTGAGATGTTCAATAATAGAATAGAATAGAATACATTTATTAGGCAATAATAATACCATAATACAATCTCGTGAAAGTCGAAAAAGAAAAACAAATAAAATATTTGGATTTATCTCATGAGATTGTCGATATGTGGAATGTGGATTCGGCGATCATTGTTCCAATAGTCGTATACGACTATTGGAACATCAACAGATACATCTGCCCACGGATTAATTGCCAGGAGCCTCGACCTTAAGAGGCTGAGGCTGGATCAAGGGTCTGATGCAGAAGGCAGTCCTCCTTGACACGGCTCGTATTGTGAGGAGGTTCCTGTCTTTGGAGCCCTAACCACCGGTTTCTTGGTCCCTGTACCCGAAGTCGGTGGTCTCCTATTTTTTATATTTTTAAATGTATTTGTTTTTATATTTATATTTAAAAATGTAAATAATGTGTATATATAATACATAATAAGGCTGTCGTGTAAAATTAAACCACAAACTCGTTGTCGGTGTCACCAAATCACTTACGCGGTGTTGACACTTGCTCGCGAATGATATGCCGTGTTGGGCGATTCCTCGCTTCCGATTGGTCGAAATGAACTCGTGTCAAGGCGGTGGCAGCCTATCAAGATTTTGCGTGATTTGCCCGCGAAAACTTTAATTGGCTACATTTGTCAGATACGCGGAATTATCCAATGCTAGTTTCGCGGATTTGCACTATCCCCGACGATGAGTAACAGTGATTAAGAAGCATCTCAATACGCCACGTGACAACCATTAGTAACTTTTTTTTTTCACCTCTAGGTGCCATTGACTTCTTTACCAAAGACATTGCGTTACCACAAGAGCTGCGGGCACTACCATACGACATCAACAGCGTCATGCACTTCGGAGAAAGACAATACAGTAAAAATGGTCACAAAACCATTTCTTTCAAGGTAATAGCTGGCGCTAAGGCCTCCTTTTATTGGAGAGTAGGCAAGCCCACAAGGGACCCATCCCCTTGATGTTTTTCTTTTTATAATTTATACTAACTGAACCCCGCGGTGTTAACGTAGTTATCGTCGTACCGCGAGTAACGCCGCGGGACAAAGTTGGAATATGATGATAACATGAGAATATGGGAACAGAGAGGACACCAGTGTTTGCGCACACACTTGTACACTATTATGTTTCCTGTGTAGTTGACCCGTCTCCATTGAGACTAGCCGCCGTAGTCGATATCGGCGAGATGTACATAATCATAGTTTAAACATAATTTCAGAACGCTAACACCAAGCAACACCGCGAAGGTCTGTCAGAAACTGATTTAAACAAAATCAAAATTGTCTATGGAGAGGAATGCCGAAAAAGAGATCGTCTGGAGAAAGTGGAGATTTGCCAATCTTTCCCTGGAGTCGTAAGAAGGAAGAGGCAGACAGAGACGGGGGAAACTGTAAAGAGTTTGAGAGTAAATCCAAATATTACGCCACCTCCACCAACATCTAAGCCTATAGTAAAATTAACTGAAGGGAATTTATCACAAAATAATGTAACAGAAACATTAAAAAGATTGGGAATAGATGAAGAAGCTCAAACAGTGGTAGATAACGTGTTCAAGTTGTCTTCAGCTGCACTCTTACATGCCAGAGAGAAACTGTGCAAAGATGTAAAAGACCCAGTATCTCTACCTTCAAAAACGACAGACAAAACCCATAATAACGACATCGTTGGTATCTTAGAACTGATAGCCGACTACACTATAGAGACAATAGAAAAAGCAGTATCAAACTTAACTGTCTTCTGTGAAACACCTGACGTTCTAGCAGCTTATCAAAGGGCCTGTGATTGGCGGACAAACGACAGATGTAGACCTACATATAAGTCTACGAAGAGTGGTAATGTGTTTTATTCCACCAATTATAGACCATATATAATACAATCAACAAATTTAGAACGACACCATAAGTATTCATACGATAGACCGGCTTGGAGAAGTGGCAACAACACAGATACAGACACAGATACCACGGGTACTACGCCGCAGATCCCGGTTAGAAGAAAACGAGAAGCCATTGAGGCTAAGAAATCTTCTGTTGCTAAGGAGAAATTACTGAAGGAGAAGATGAATGTTAAAGAGAAGACCAAAGCGACTCTAGCTGCTGATAATGGTACAAAAGATGATGTAGCTGCCAGTGGAGATAAAAGGCGATTTTTTAAAAGGCGTAGCTATAAGTGAGTATTGATTTTGATGGGTTTTAGTGTTGTAAATGCAGTAGAGTTTTATTTTTATCAGTGGCTGGACCAATTCTACAATTTTTTTTGTATTATGCTTAAGATCCACGAGAAGTGTTAATATTAAAGAAAAAAGGCGGATCCATGGGAGTTTCAAAGAATGAAGTGTGTCCGGGCAGCTAGTTTACTCATGGCTTCGCTCGCTTATTTATTTCGTGTTTCCAACTTCCGTACAATTGATTTTATGTTAATACTAGCTGAACCCCGCGCTCATTGTCATATCGCGAGTAACACCGCGCCGACAAAGTTAGTCTAAAAAAGTAGCCTAAGTTACTCCCTGGATCATCAGCTACCTGCCAGTGAAAGTTCTGTCAAAATCCGTGCAGCCGTTCCAGGGATTACCCGAAACAAACAGACAAACGAACAGACAAACAGACAGACGACAAAAACAATTTTAACTACATTTTTGGTACATATACCGTGTATACATATATATACGTATTTTTGCGAGTATTGTCTAGTTATGTAATTGTTTTCCTTTCTAGGTAACCCCCGGTTTTTGCACCAAATGACTATACAAATGTAATGAATAAAGGTTGACATATACTTTAAATAAAATGAAATTTCCAGGACGAAAAAGGGCGCCATTAAACCGGAATCTCAATGGGCATCATCGGATGTATCAAGTGAAGGGGGTACAGATGTAGTCAGTACTGCTAGAGGGAAAGAGATAGCAGATGTTGCGGATACAAACGACGCTTCAACTTCATCCAACTTGAAAAAAGAGAGTGAAGTCAATCAAGATACTAGAGACTTCGGGAAAAGGGTGAGTCTGTATTTTCTCTAAAATAACATTTATAGGAAAGCCATGGCTGGACATAAATGGAGCGAATGAATTGTACTGATGCTACAATCTTACAGAAAACCTGTATTTAGAAAATTTTTGGTTTTTCACTCTTCCCTTTCCCGTGTTACCCGCGGTACGGTAACGCCGCGGGACAAAGTTAGTCTAAAAAATAACCTAAGTTACTCTCTCGATCATCAGTTATATGCCAATGAAACTCCTGTCAAAATCGGTTCAGTCGTTTCAGAGATTACCCGGAACAAACAGACAGACAGAATACAGTTTTTTTAAATACATTTTTGGTATATGTACCGTGTATACATACATATGCATTTTGTAAAAAGCAGTTATTTTAATATTGCAAACAGACACTCCAATTTTATTTATTTGTATAGTTTTTGGTATATGTACCGTGTATACATACAAATGCATTTAATTAAAAACAATTATTTTAATATTACAAACACACTCCAATTTTATTTATTTGTATAGATATAAAGCTGAAGAGTTTGTTTGTTTTTATTTATTTATTGATGAAAGCTATAGGCTATATATCATCACGCTTAGACCAATAGGAGCGGAGCACTAATGAAGAATGTTGCGAAAACGGGGAAACATTATTACACTACGGGCAATAGGATTAATAGGAGACGTAAACGAAGTTGCGTGGGCCAGCAAGTGTATCGTAATATGTATGTATACACGGTACATATACCAAATTGCAATTTTTTTTAAAATTTTTGTCTGTCTGTTTATACCGGCCAATCTCTGGAACGTTTAGATAGATTTTGATGGCACGATGATAATAAGGAGGAGTAACTTAGGCTACTTTTTTTGACTAGCGTCACCCCACGGCGTAACCTGCGGTAATTGTCGTACCTTTTGCAATAACAACCGCGAGTAACACCGCGGGACTCAGCTAGTCTATAATGTAAGTATTGAAGTATGAATTGTTTCAGGTCCATTTCGTATCCAAGGAAACTTCTACTGTTGAAGAGAATGCCGTTGAAGAAACGGGCAAAGATGACAGCGACGCAGACGTTTCTACCGCCAAGGAGAAATTAGCTAAGTCTAAGAATAAGATTAAAACGAAAGATACATTCGAAATTATGGATAAAAAGTAATTATTATATGAAATTATTTACTTGTGTTAATATTTTATTCATCGTCATCATTGTCGTCAACATTTTCCCGCCCTTTACAACTTTTTTACGCCCTCATGACATCACGGTATGCATACTACACCATATTTAGATCGAAGTAATAAGATAACCTACTAAATTGTTATCTTAGAGAATATATACCTGGAGGGGCAGCCGAACGGGCGGAAAGCGTGATCGGAGTAGAGAGAGACTGAGTTTGGGTAGTGTCTGTCTCTCTCATGCAAGCTTCTGGTTGGTGGACGCACATACCAATTAGCATGACTGATTTGGCGGGTAATACACCAACCATTCAGAAGCTTAAGTGAGAGAGACTAACACCACCATAACTTAGTTGCTCTTTCTCTACTCCGATCACGCTTTCCGCCCGTTCGGCTGCCTCTCCAGTTATATATGCTTTAAGATTGGTATAAGAATAAATAATGTAGACTTGCCAATGGGATAATGAATGGGCGAAAATAGTCGACTAGAGCTTACCGTAGTAACTTAAATGCAATTTGTATAGTGGAAAGAAGAACTTAAAAGAAAAACAGCGTTTTAAATTACCTTATGACAGAAAGATATTTGAGAACCTACTTTTAAAGTCGTTTTTATTGACTACTAGCCTATTTATGAATTTTAAAATTGAAAATAACACGTAACTGTTAACGTTGCGTTGCTTAAAGTTGAATACAGTTTATGATTAAGAGGGTTTATGTGCAACATCATTTGCACTTAAAAGAACTAGGTATCTACATTTTGTGCGGTGATTTACACAAATAATGTCACTGAGAACTGCCTCACCACAAGGTAAGATTTTAGCAATTTTAAAGTTTGTTACAGTGCCTAAACTAAGTATAATATGTCACATTTACTCGATTGCCACGGTGACCATAGACAAGAATATGTCGGTGACCGCGTTTGGCGTTGCGATTGGCCCGCTTAGAGGATGAAATGCAATTTTATTTCACATCAACACGCTCCCGACGGCGCATTAGGTGGTCATTGGTGAAGATTGGCGGGTCAATCGCAACGCCTAACGCGGTCACCGCACCGTTGAGAGCGATAAGCTTTAAAATTAACATTTGCCCGTCTGAAATCTTCACCAAATGCAAAGCCAAACGCGATCGGCATCAAGATTTGATGTGAAATAAAGTATAATTCAGTTGTTTAATATAAACTAGCCTTTAAAATATAATTAGGTCGATTACTGTTTTAATATTTGCCAGTTTCTAATCTATATGATTAAATAATTGTTTCTTGCCTACAAATATCTGTAGTAATGGTAATTTAGATAGAAATGTTTATAATCACTCCTGAATTCAACTAGTAACTTTTAAACTTAACTAACTAGAATAACTTTCGTATTATTATTTTGCTCAAAGGCTAGTGAAAACGAAATCGCTGAAACAAAAACAGAATGGTCATGGTGATCTTCCCAAAACTGTCCGTTTAACAAGATTGAACAAAGAGTTTTATCATGAAAGACGTTGGCCTGAAGGAGTTGTAAGATACGTTATCAGCCCTCTAGAAAACTGTAAGTTTTATATTAATAAAAAAAAAAGTTGTCTATTCCATTGGTTGTGAAACTATTAATTATTTTAAATTAGTTTGTTTTGAATAGGGTGTTACATCCATTATTGAAAAGTCTCTTAGATTCTATAGTCCTATATATCACTGAAATAAACACAATTTTTTATTCAATCGATAAGTGCCATAAAAATGTATTTAAACTTTTCATTTTCTAATTTCGCGCGTCATTTGTCAAAAACGCTGGACGCAGTGGACGCCATATTGTTCTGTGATATTGACGTCAGTTCGCTTTGTAAACAAAAACAAATGCGCTGACAATATGAAGCTTAAGCTGATCAGTTGACAGGTAACACTATAGTTTACACAGCGGTTTGACGCAATAACATGGCAACTATTATAGTGTTAAAGAACAGATAAATAACTGAAAACTTAGAAATAAGTAAATTACAAAAACCATTTTATTATTTAATGAACTAAAACTAACATTTTCCGACTGCTTTTTGCCTTAGGTATCTCAATAATATATTTTTAGATTTTTTATCGTATACAGTGAAATACCCTAATTATATAATACTTCCGCAATATGAATATATTAACAGTATCATTATTATATACCTATATATATATATAGGTATATATTACAAACATACATGAGCAAAGTACACCCAGACTCAGTGAATTTGTGAATCTCACAAAGTGTTGCCCTAGATGGATCTAGGCTTACGCCATACGTGCATAGACAAACTAAAAAAAAAACTTTTTTTTTCCGAAGATGACTTAGAGGATATGCGGGCGAGGTTAGAAGCAGTAGCAGACATCCTCAAACGGAAGACGTGTGTCAAACTGGAGGAGGTCACGGAGGAGGAAGCTATGAATCATGAAGACTACCTGGTTTTGGACACCAGCCCTGATTACGTCACCGGGAGAGTGGGTGGACAGCAGGTAACCTTGTCTTTCGCATATTTTTTGATTTATTTTTATATCTGAATTAAATTCTTTGTTCAAGTTTTAAAGCAACATGATAATATTTAGGATATCTGACGCCCAACGGCGTTTAGTCCCAAACAAAGCAGAGCTTGTTTTATGGGACTGGACAACTGATATAAATACAAATACTTATTTTTGTAATACAAAGAAAACTCCAAAACAAATATTTGCTGATCATACCCACGACCTTAAGCACAGCAGTTCAATACGCTACTGCGCCACCGAGGCTGTGAGATAGTCATGAATAGGGTGGTATTTGTGTGTATTAAGATATTTCGACATGTCATAATATAAAAGTTTATATAGAACCATGTTTACAGTGTTTCACTGTCTTATACTATGTTTAAGCTGTGTATTGGAAGCCTGGTTATCCATAGAACCGGTTCTTACCTAGTTTGGCAACCAGTCTCACAACGATCAAACGTATATTGGTATAGGTGCCTAATATGTTCGAGTATATGAGAGAAAATATACAAACTATTGCTATAGTACACATAGTCAAAGTTTAACACTTTAAAAATAACACCGACTGTATTGTAAACAAAATAAAACGAATGCCTTGTAAATACAATGAAAAAGAAAAACCATTTATACAACGCCATCTAACGAAAGCCCACCGAACTACGGAGAACATCTCGGAATAAAAAGCTGTGCACCGTTTAATTAATTATGTGACCGACAACAGTTCACAACGCATTGTGATAAGTGTAATAACCGCATAAAGATCACCTTACCATTCGTGCCTATATTGTTATAGATAATTGGCATGATTTTATTTTAATTAATTTATACTTTAATGATTCTTTTTCTACGAAGTTTTCCATGTAAGCGCATTTATCAAGTTAAGCCTCTAGAATTCCTAAACTAACAAAGGTATCTAAGCCAAAATTTCCTTCAAATTTCATCATATGAAGTACCGTCATAGATTTTTTCAGATTTTTCGAGCCTATTATAAAAAAAAATGTGCTTTAGAGTTAAACACCTTGTAAAAGGATAAATAAATCGAAAAATCGTTAAATGCGAGAAAAAACTCACTTCACGTGTAGGGGATGCACAAGGCACCACACCAAAATAAATTTTTGGTGATTTTATTTTAGCACTTTGTCGACGTGATAAATACACGTATCCATACAAAGTTTCACCTTTCTTTCTAGTACAAACCGTTTGGAAGATAAGCCGAGGACGGACAGACGGACATGACGACACTTTACACTTTAAGGGTTCTCTGAACTACGGAACCCTAAAAACCCACCAAATCAACTAATAATCACAAATTTTAACAAAAAAAAACAGACTTCAAGATGGGGACCAAATTGAAATGGAAGCACATGGGAATCACCAGCTTTCAAATAAAAAGAAAATCATCAGAATCGGTTCCCCCAGTCGAAAGTTATGAGGTAAAGAAAAAAAAATTGGTCGAATTGATAATAACCTCCTCCTTTTTTGAAGTCGGCTAAAACTATTAGGTTATGTCTAAAATTTGTTATAATAAAGTAAAAACATCGTAAACGGATACAAAAAGCGGCCACGTGCGAGTCGGACTCGCCCATGAATGGTTCCATAGCAGCAAGCAGTGGCGTAGCGAGGGGGGGGCGGAGGGGCGGACCGCCCCGGGCGCCATCATAGGAAGGGCGGCAAAATTGGCAAAAATATATAATGTTTTTTCGGATAGGTGGGACTCCCCCCTCATGTCCAGGTGGTTATACATCCACACCAAATAATATTTTATTAAACTAACACTAGGTTAACTCATTCAATGTAACTAACAAAATATGGATGTATCAACATTGATAAGTCCGAAATAAATAATTTGAATTGAATTGAAATTGTGCGGTCAGTGGCGGTCAGTCAGCCAATGAATTTTTCAAGAACATAATGTAGGACAAAGCTATGTGCTAACAAGCTACAGCCATTTGTTTAACCAATATTTTACGTACTGGAGTTCTGATAAATGATCCACAAAAACAATTGATAGCGTTATATATATTTACAATAAATTCAGAAAAAGATTTTTAAATGTAAATTATCTTGCAAGTCAATTTTAGTTGGTTGGATTTAAGCAATTTTTTCCTATTTCACTAAAATTATTGAAATAATTTGAATTATTAAATGAATCCTACAAACATTTAGCTATACCTACTCACAGCATCGATACGACCACGGTAACAGCGGGATAGAGGGTGCTAAGAATCACCAGGAAGCCACTACAAGCGATTGATCTTGGCAACTTTTAATGGCCGCACGTTACGGCTAGACTCGCATCTGGCACAACTCGAGGTGGAACTTGAGAAGATTAGTCAGCATATTTTAGGGTAATGTGAGGTCCGAAGAGAAGGGAAGGACACCATAACCCTCGACTTAAGCCATCCAATGTCCTTCCGTGTGGGAGACTAACAATCTCAAGCTGGCATTGAGTTTCTGGTTAATAAGTATATAATAGAACAGGGTAGCATACCTCATTGTCAAGCTCACCGAGCGATATAGCCTCAATGTAGTGCAAGTGTAAGCACCGACCTCGGCCCACTCGGATGACGAGAGTAGTAGACGGTAGACGAGTAGAGGAAACGTTTGACGACATACCGAGGGCTCTCCACTTCACCACTAAGATCCACAACTGGGAGTACTAAATTGCAGCGAATCGGTAATAGGATCCTATGGATTTGGAAGCAGAAATTGACTTGACAAAGCCCCAAACGCTATGACCAAAATATTCAGAGACGTCTCAGTTTTATCGATAGGTCTAACACCGGCAGTGACAATCGAATTGTCTGAGGCTCTCTGAATATCGACTTTAAGGTGTCCGTTTGATGAAATCAAGGCTCCGGCCAACTATGCTCCAAGCCGCGATAGGAACTGAAAAATTTCATTCAAATCTGGAAAACCGATTTGCTACAATGGAAACCACAACGCACGTAAAACAGAACTTGGAAAATGTGGTTTGAATTTTCAAGGAAGAAGGTATGAGATTTGGTTAAATGCAGCGTTAGGACAAGAAAACTAAGCTTTCGGAAGGCTAATGAAGGAATGACGTGAAAACCCACTTTTGACTTCGTCGGCAAAGCGGACTAAACCGAGAGATCAGCATACTCGTACGACACGACCTCCGATGCTCCAATACTCTTTCAATCGAACAAGCGATCGAACAGAACCGAGATTCAAAAGTGTTTGTACAGTCTCTCGGAGGAAGCCGCCTGACGAAGTTGACCACAGTAAGTGGAAAAATCGTTGCTTCCAAGCCGACCTTTCGGAAGTGGAACGTTTCTATGGTGATTTATACGCTGACAGAGGTAGGTGAAACTAGTTAGAAGCTCAAACCCTAGGACAGGTGTAGGAGCTTTACTAGTAGTGATGCAGTCATTTTCCTTCATTTGTTTCTTGGGCCTTTGGTAACCGGTTCTACATGAAGTGAATTATACCAACACAAAAATATTTACAAATAAAGGGACTTGACATAAGATTCTGCGCTCAGAAAGTAAATGCTCTTCAAAAGCCCTAGTCCATGTAGTGTAATGTACCATATGGTACATATCACTTTAACAACGCGTGACTACGGCTTTTGAAACTTGTTTTTGTTGTTGTTTGTTGTTGTGAGTTGGGTTTTAGTTTTTACTTTTTTTTATTTAAAATGTTTTGGTGCCTCTATAATACTAATTTCTTTGCAAAGTATATTTTAAATAGATACCACAGAAATTTCACAATTATCGAATAAATACGGACAAAGTCACGAGAAAATGCTAATAATATATATATTTTTGTAACGTAGTAACGCCCTTTCGTATGATACCAAACACGGCATATTTCTCTCATATTTATTTTTTAATACACTACTTTACGTCGGCTAGAGGGCGCCACATTAGATTCAGTGACAAGTCATATAGCCTATTATCAGCGGACTATCAAGACGCTTCTAACGATACCTTATTTGTCTTATTCTGACTAGTTTAGAAAGAATGAGGGAACAAATAAGTATACCATAGAAATATTACACTTATCGAATAAATACGGACAAAGTCACGAAGAAATGCTAATAATATATTTATTTTTGAAATGTACAAGTAACGTCCTTTCCAATGATACCAAACACGGCATATTTATCTCAAATTTATTTTTTAATACAGTACTTTATGTCGGCTAGAGGGCGCCACATTAGATTCAGTGACACGTCATATAGCCTATAACCAGAAGACGATCACGACGCTTCTAGAGATACCTCATTTGTCCAAATCTAATGAGTAGTTAAGGAGCTAGGAGGGAACAAATGAACATACATACATACATAAATACATACATACATACATACATAGCCTGTCAAAATCATAACCCTCCTTTGGCTTTGCCGTAGTCGGGTAAAAAGAAGGCATATTTTTGATGACAGAACTAGAGATGCTAACTTGTATCATTTGAAATAGTAGTTAATTTCGCTATCTTGTCTATTGAGAACGTGAAAAAAGAAATATGTGATGCTATAGACATTGATGGTGTAATAAAATACTTTTCTTTTAAACAAAGTAGACCTATAAATATTTAATTAAAGGCGGAAGCTTGACTTTTATTCTCAAAAGTACTTATATTATTTTTCAATAAAAATATAGTTCTAGTTTATATGAAAAACTAGCTGACCCACGTAATTCCGTTTGCGTCTCCTATTGTCCATAGCGTGATAATTTTTCCCTATTTTTGAAACGTTCTCCATTGGTGCTCCGCTTCTATTGGACTCAGCGTAAGGAAATATAGCCTATGGCCTTCCTCGATAAATGTACTATCCAACACTACATGAGTTTCTCAAATCACACCAGCGGTTTCTGAGATTAGCGCCTCAAACAAACAAACAAACTCTTTTGCTTTATCATATTAGTAAATATTGATTTGGGTTTTTGAATTCGCTAATCATGTCATTTTGTCTATCGTCAAGTTGTAACAATGTTTCAAAGTGGTTGAAATAATCAAAAGTGTACTAATAAACAATAAGTGATTGACTTATAAGTAAGATTAACTTATTTATTTTTAATGTATTCTTTCTTTCTTTTCTTTCTTTCTTTTTATTTTAAATGTAACCTGTATTATGCCAAAATAATGTGGACTGTTCTCGCCGAAAAGTTTTCTAGAATTAATCTACATAAGTAATGTTTAGTAGGTATACATTAACTTTAAATATCTAAATAAGAGGGCGGCAAAATTGCCTGCCGCCCCGGGCGGCCGACACTCAAGCTACGCCACTGGCAGCAAGTAACATAATATAAAAGTTCTCGTAGTTCGTTGTAACTTTGATCGATGTTTTAAATAATAGTGTATTTTTTTGCGATTTACGATTTATAAAGTATTAAAAAAATCTACTTACTTAGATCTCGTTCAAACTAATTTTCGGTAGAAGTTGCATTGTAATGCACATCCTACTAATATTATAAATGCGAAAGTTTGTAAGGATGGATGGATGTTTGGATGGATGTTTGTTACTCTTTCACGCAAAAACTACTGAACGGATTTGGATAAAACTTTACAGTAATATAGCTTATACATCAAAATAACACATAGGCTACTATTTGCCGCGATAACCGACATATACGCGTGCGGAGCCGCGGGCAACAACTAGTCATATATATTTTTTAGTTTAGTAGTTTTAGTAGTATTAGTTAGTTTATCATTCTCTTATTTTAGAAGTTACAGGAGGGGACACATTTTACCACTTTGGAAGTGTCTCTCGCGCAAACTATTCAGTTTAGAACAAGTAAAATTTTAACAAAAATAAAACCCACTTCAAGGTTTGACTCGATTTCTCTTGGATGTCATCATCAGATCTTAGTGTCCTTATCATGGTACCACCGTTGGGATATCTCCTTTCCATTAAAAAAAGAATCATCAAAATCGGTTCATAAACGATGAAGTTACACATAAAAAAAGCATGTATATACGGTCGAATTGAGAAACCTCCTCCTTTTTTTGAAGTCGGTTAAAAAACTCAATATCATTTTTAAGACCTATTCATAGATCAACTGGAATGTGTTTGATGCAAAAAAAATTTTTGAGTTTCAGTTCTAAGTATGGGGACTCCCAAAATTTATTGTTTTTTTTTTCTATTTTTGTGTGAAAATCTTAATGCGGTTTACAGAATACATCTACTTTCCAAGTTTCAACATTATAGTTCTTATAGTTTCGGAAAAAAGTGGCTGTGACATACGGACGGACAGACGAATGACGTTTCTATAAGGGTACCGTTTTTTGCCATTTGGCTACGGAACCCTTTAAATGACAAAATTAATATTTATAATACTTTTTATCGAATAACAATAATCTCAATCTAACTACCCACATATTTTGAATTACTTGTCATAAAAATTCATTGAAAAGTTTTGTGTCGACATATCTTTGAATGAAGCAAATTTTTTCTTCATTATTTATTTCCTTACCTACTCTGGAATCATTTAAAAAATCTCCATAAAACCTATTTTGCAAAAAGTTTTCGTAATATAGAAGTACTGTACATTTTGTTTTGGTTTACTTACTTAAATATATAAATCTGAAGAGTTTGTTTGTTTGTTTGAACACGCTAATTTCAGTGGTATATATCATCACGCTACTACTAATAGGAGCGGAGCAACAATGAAGAATGTTTCAAAAACGGAGGAAATTTTCACGCTACGGGCAATATAAGGCGCAAACGAGGTTGCGTGGGTCAGCTAGTCTATACTAATATATAAAGCTGAAGAGTTTGTTTGTTTGTATGAACACGCTAATCGCAGGAACCGCTGGTCCGATTTGAAAAATTCATTCAGAGTTAGATAGCCCATTTATCGAGGAAGGCTATAGGCTATATATCATCACGCTAAGACCTATAGGAGCGCAGCAATAATGGAGAATGTCACAAAAACGGGGGAAAATTATCACGCTACGGGCAATAGGAGATGCAAACGAGGTTGCGTGTATCGGCTAGTCTTTATATATAAGCGGTACTTGGATTTCGAATATCTGTCTATCTATCTAGTCTATACAATTAAGTAATTCTTGTATAATAATACGTAATAAGTCTGAATTTTGGAAACGACTCCAACGATTTTCATGACTATACAAGGTAATAAATAGATCTAGTTACGATTCATTTAAAAAAAAATACCAGAAATAAACCGAATAAAGCTCCGAAAAAGAACCGAGCTTTATTCGGTAGCTACTAATTTTAAAAGAGTTACATGATAAAGTTTTTTTTAGTAACAATTATATTTTTCTCTTCTAAATTCATAATTAATGTTTGTTAATTTATAAGCTGTGTAATTGAAATTGGAATGTCTTAATTTATTAAACTCACGTGGCCGCGTGGATGATAATGAGAGAAAGAGAAATTAGAAGTTGAAGGGCGCTTTGACGTAGGTGTGTGAAGGACGGAGATGATATAGTTGTGATTGAAACGTGTGTTGCGTACAATGTCCTAACGTGGTGGTCAGGTAATGGTACTTTCCCAGTTTGTGGGGAAAAATTTCTTGATTTTAGTTAAATTATAGATATGCACATAATTCATACATGTGTATTTTGACTACAACAATATGAAAACTAATTTATCTTCTCGATTATTATCTTTTGAATAATATTTACTTAAGTTACCTTGGGTAGATAACATTCCTCTTTGAATTTAAATTTTTAATGATTTGTAAGCGATAAATTATAAAATTATTAGACTTAAAATTTAGTTATGGCTACATTTAATTCTAAAATTGTTTAGTTTGCCACTAAATGTTAGAAAATTATAATAAACAGGCTGTTGTGGCTCCGTAGTTTTTGCGTGAATAAGTAACAAACATACACACGCACAAACTTTCGCCTTTATATATGAGTGTGAAGTTTGATGACTAAAAAGTAAAAATTAATATAATTAAGTTTTATAAAGGACTAGCTGAACCCCGCGGTTATTGTTGTAGCACGAGTAATGCCGCGGGAAAAAGTTAGTCTAAAAAACAAGTAGCCTAAGTTACTCCCTGGATCATCAGTAAATACATATATTGACTGCCTCCTCCTTTTTTGAAGTCGGTTAAAAATAAATAAAATCTAACAAAATAAGTCTATCGAGAATAAGTCAATGTAGTACCATCATCTGTCTATAACTATCATTATTAGTGAATCGATATATTTTTCGTAGTATTTAATTGACATTTAAATCAGGTAAAATGAACTTCTTAGTGCTGGCCACCCTACATCCAGAACTTTCTTTGAATACGGCTCTCTGATTGGTTGAGCTGTACCGAAACATCTCGACGCCCATTGGCCAAACATATAAATACCGCCAGAAAAGCGGCAAACGGATTCGTTTCGAACAGTTTCTCTAAGATAAAAGTTCTGTTCGTTTGATTTAATATTTAGTGTGTTATGTTTACGAAGTTATCATGTCTGCGGTCGGTATCGATTTGGGTACTTCGTACTCGTGTGTGGCTGTGTGGAAACAAGGAACTGTGGAAGTGATTGCAAACGAAGTGGGAAACAGAACTACGCCATCTTGCGTCGCATTCACCGACACGGGACGTTTAATCGGCGAAGAAGCCCGCAATCAAGCAGCTTTTAATTCACCGAACACAATTTTTAACGCGAAACGTTTGATTGGGCGAAGTTACAGCGACATCGGCATCCAGTCGAACTTACGTCAGTGGCCGTATAAAATTGCCAATGAAAACGGTAAGCCTATGATTCTAGTAGAAACTGGTGGGCGAAAAAAATCTTTCACGCCAGAAGAAATAAGCTCAATGATTCTTTACAGAATGAAAGAAATTGCCGAGAATTATTTAGGCACAAAAGTGGATAAAGCCGTAATTACGGTTCCCGCGTATTTCAATGACTCCCAGAGACAAGCCACAAGGACTGCGGGTCTCATTGCTGGCTTAGATGTGTTAAGAATTACGAATGAACCCACAGCAGCCGCTTTGGCTTATGGTTTAGATAGAGAAGGTGATAAAAATGTTCTCGTGTATGATCTGGGAGGTGGTACATTTGATGTTTCCGTTTTGTCTATATCCGGTTCGGTTTACGAAGTTAAATCGACGGCCGGTAACACACGTTTAGGTGGCGAAGATTTTGATAATCGTTTAGTTGCTTATTTCGCGGAAGATTTTCGGAAAAAATATTTTAAAGACATTACCAGACACGCTAGGGCCATTAGAAGATTGAGGACAGCGGCTGAAAGTGCTAAGAGATTTCTTAGTTCATATTCTGTAGCGACGGTAGATGTAGAAAGTATTTGTGAAGGACACGACTATCACGGAAAAGTATCTAGAGCTCTCTTCGAAGAAATGTGTTCAGACTTATTCAGGAATACATTAGGACCTGTGGAGCAGGCATTAACTGACGCAAAACTAACAAAGGCTGATATAAATAATGTGATTTTAGTCGGTGGAAGTTCGAGGATACCAAAAATACAGTCAATGCTTCAGGAATTCTTCGACGGGAAAGTTTTGACCACCTCTTTAAACCCAGACGAGGCTGTAGCGTATGGAGCAGCAATCCAGGCTGCCATTTTGAACGGTGAACGTGACAATAAGATCGATAACCTGTTGTTAGTTGATGTTGTTCCTCTGTCTTTAGGTATTAAAAGTGAAAGAGGTATAATGCAGATCTTTATAGAGAGGAATACTCCAATCCCTTGCCAGAAGACCAAAGAGCTTACCACGACCCAAAATGATCAGGTTAGCATGACAATTGAAATTTTTGAAGGTGAAAGAAGTTTTTGTAGTGATAATAATTTGTTAGGAGCTATCGAGTTGAAAGGGATAACACCAGCGCCGAGAGGGGAAGCTAAAATTGATGTAACATTTGACGTAAATGCTGATGGTATACTGAGTGTGACTGCTACAGACAGAAGTAGTGGAAACTTGGAAAGTATTGTGATCAGAAATGAACATAGATTGAGCGAAGAGCAAATTGCGAAGATGATTCTAGATGCAGTCGCTTACAGACTAGACGATTTAGAAAATAGAAGACGTTTAGAAGCAAGAAACCAGTTAGAAACTTACATTTATCAAGCTCAAAGAACTATTACAGAGCACGCAGATAAGATGACAGAAAGTGAGAAGGAATTCATGAAAGTAGAATGTCAAAGAGCCCTCGAATGGCTAGATATGAATATGGATTGCATAGAAGAAGAATTTCAGATAAAAACGACAGATTGTATGAGAAGATGGGCGCAGGTAATGATAAAAATTTACGGGCTGCCTTGGTTAAGACAGAATTCGAATTCTTAATTATTCTAAACCACACTAAAGAGTAATTATGACAGAATTACCAGAACATCAGGAGTAGAGGATGACGAAAGGTATCAAGAGAAAAAGAAAAGACAATAAAGATCTCATTACATAAGGCTGTAAATCTTCAACGAATTTGTAAATAATACATCTCATTTTAGAACTGATTATTCTAGAAGTTCCTGTTGTATTTTAGAAGTGTTTATTTTTTTATTATCGTTATATAATTTTGATGTGTATGTTTAAGAATTTCGAAAATTTTATGTGTCAATTTTTTATTTTTAAAGCTCTTTAAAATGTTATCAATACATTTTAATAATAACCAACTCGCTATATTGTTATTTTTATTAAACAAACCTTTTTATAAAAAGTTTTAATTATACAGTTTCAAATTTAATACATTAGGGTAAGTTTCACCAACTAAAGCATCTGATAGTTATCCAGCATATTATAAGCATAAGCTTCTGATAGCTATTAGTCATATGAAAGTTGTTAAATTTTAAATTGTTATGAGAGATTTGTTTCTATCCGAAAATTGTTAAACCGAAATCTGTAGTTATCCGGCCGATAACTTTAAAATAGTTTACCAAACTTTATCAGTAAGTTGAGAAACATGCCTTTAAATCGTTGTTTGTTACCAACTTTGATGCGTTTAAAAATATTTTCAACTACCCACATATTTCAACAATATATATTTGAATATTATTTTCTTTATATATGCTAAACTTGGAATCTGCGGGTCATTGTTTATATTGAGAAATAATTTAGAGTATATAACATCACGCTTCGCTTTTTAGGAGCGAGCCAGTAATCATAAAAGTAGATAAAACTGAGAACAAAGACTGTTAAATAAGTAAAATATAGTTTTTTACCTAAAACTACTTTGTTTCAAATTGTTATTTTATGAAAATCGTTAATTTGTAATAAAATTTTGATAAATGTTTAGTAAATAATTGTTTTATTTTCTTTTCAATGCTCATTCACATCTACCCACTAAAAGTATAAAATAACAATAAGATAAACTAGCTTCTATCTTACCGCAAGTAAGTAGTATCCCCTTACCAAATTTTATTGGAATCTAAACAGCAGTTTAGCCGTGAAATCGTGACAGACAGATAGTTACTTTTACTCTTTATCGCGATAGCCGGCCGTAGAATTTGATTAATATAAGTAGTAAGGTATACCTACTTAAGACTGAATAAAATAAATAAACAAATATTTCGTACAAGTTACAAAGTACACAACGCCATCTAGTTTGAAACTAAGCAGAGCTTGTGGTATAAAAAATGGATATCTTTTTTTTATAAGTATTTTAGCTGCGCCAAAATGACTGCTCTGTCTGGTGGAAAGCATGAGCAGATTCCAAGAGTTTTATATTGATAGAATACCTACAACTTTTTAGTGGGTAAAAAATTCATTTCCCGAGAGGCAGTACAAAATGCCTTTGAAGAGTTTGTTGCCTCCCGTCCAGCTGATTTTTACAAGAAGGGCATCAATAAACTGCCAACTGATGATAACTGGTGATTACTTCGAACTACTACTACTTATATACTTTTATATAAATACATACATATTATAAAATATACTAATATGTAAAACTGAAGAGTTTGTTTGTTTGAACGCACTAAACTCAGGATCCTCTGGTCCGAGTTGAAAAATTCTTTCATTGTTGGATGATACATTTATTGAATCATTCATTATGTTCGAAAACGGAGGAAAATTATCACGCTACGGGCAATAGGAGACGCAAACGGGGTTGCATGGGTCGGCTAGTACATAGATAACACCCAAACTCTGATACTACATTTTATTTACTTGTATAGACTAGCTGAATCCCGCGGTGTTACCCGCGCTTATTGTCGTAGCGCGAGTAACGCCGCGGGGCGAAGCTAGTCTAAAAAGTAGCCTAAGTTACTTCTTAAATCATCAGCTACCTATAAGCGAAAGTCCCGTCGAAATCGGTCCAGCCGTTCCAGAGATTACCCGGAACAAACTGACAGACAGACAGACAAAAATTGTAAAAAATAAGTTTTTGGTATATGTACCGTGTATACATACATATGCATTTAGTAAAATCGGTTATATTAATATTACAAACAGACTGATCTGGTTGTTCCGGGTAATCTCTGGAACGGCTGGACCGATTATGATAGGACTTTTACTGGCAGGTAGCTGATGATCCAGGGAGTAACTTAGGCTACTTTTTTTAGACTAACTTTGTCCTGCGGTGTTACTAGCGGTACAACAATAACCGCTGGTAACACCGCGGGGTACAGCTAGTTTAGTTATATGATTTTTAGAACGAAGTTCCTTATCGCGCGTTGTGAAAGGGGGCTAGACGGAAAAAATTCTTACGAAAAGTTGTCACGACACTTTTTGCTATTGTAAGCGATTGTAAGCCGTGCGGCGTGCGTATGATTCTCTGTCTCTCTCTCTTACAGAAAGCAAGCCAGACATTTTCATTTCTATTTCGCATTGAACAGTGTGGTGTCGCGACGATTATTTTTGTTGAGTATATACAGATTTTCTGTACATAATAAATAATAAAAATAATGAATCCTGACAGTGAACTTCGTTCCATCCGGGTGTCCCTTGACACCTCTCGAGTTTTATTTTAATGTGTTGCAGCACTTTGGCTGCATAGAACTCTTCAAAGGTGGCCAGCATAAGCAGCATGCTGCTATGATGGTCATGGCAATGCTGGGCTTCTACTTCGAAGTGTCAAGACATGACAGGGACAAGTATATAAGGGTTCATATGAGACATGTGCGACCAGGTATGTGGATGTTTCTCATAGTCTTTCGATTACAGCAAGTTAAAGTTAAGTTAGTAAGTTAAGTCTGGTAAAATTGGAGCATTAATTGTTATTTTTTTTTATTTATTTCTCTACCCTCGATTGTATAAATACGAATTTATTATTGAAATATACAAATGTCGATAAATGATCAATGTATTAAATACTAACTGAGCCCCGTGGCGTTACCCGCGGTACAACAACAACCGCGAGTAACCCAAGTTACTCCTTGTATCATCAGCTATCTGCCAGTGAAAATCGGTCAAAATCGGTCCAACTGTTCTAGAGATTAGCGTGACCCTCTTCTTACTAGCTGAACACCGCGGTGTTATTCCCGGGTATAACATCAACCACGGGCAACGCCACGGGGCGAAGCCAGTCTAAGAAAAAGTAGCCTAAGTGACTCCTTATATCATCAGCTATGAGTGAAAGTACTGACAAAATCGGTCCAGCTGTTCCAGAGAATAGCCGGAACAAATAGACAGACAGACCGACAGACAGCGAAAAATTGTAAAATTGCCGTGTAATATTACAAACAGACACTTCAAATTAATTTATTTGTATAACTATAGATGGGATCTAAATATATTATTTATTTCTTACTATTTCTAAATACATACAAACTGTAGATAAATTACACCCAAACACAGAACTCATGCTCACCGATAAATATATTTGTCCTCATTGGGAATCGAACCCCCGACGGCTAGCTTAGTAGTCAGGGTCACTAACCAACAACCCAAAAAAATAATGAATAACTTAAATTTCGAGGGTAGATTTGAATAATTACCCGACTACAGCAAAGCCAAAGGAGTGTTATGATTTTGACAAGCTATGTATGTATGGGCTATGGCTATGGTACATTACACTTCATGGACTACGGCTTTTGAAACTTAGTAATGTACCATAGTCCATAACACTTTAACAACGCGTGACTACGGCTTTTGAAACTTGTTTCATGCTTTTTCAGCGTCGTTTTTCGTCGTAGTTGGGTTTTAGTTTTTACCTTTTTTTTTTAAATTTCGTGAAGTCTATAGTTTAGCGACCCGGCCAAGCTTCTCACGGAAGATTATTAAATTCTGGAGTTTCATCTACTATAGCATGCATGTATTATAAATATAAACCTTTCTCTTAAACCACGCTATCTATTGTGAAAACAACATTAAAATCTGTGGAGTAATTTAAAAGATCTAAGCCAACAGACAGCGGAAGTAATTACATTTTTACCCGACTACGACAAAACCAAAGGAGGGTTATGCTTTGACAGGCTATGTATGTATGTTCATTTGTTCCCTCATAGCTCCTTAACCAGTCCATAATACTTTAACAACGCGTGACTACGGCTTTTGAAACTTGTTTCCTGCTTTTTCAGCGTCGTTTTTTGTCGTAGTTGGGTTTTAGTTTTTACTTTTTATAATGTGTAAAGATTAAATGAAATGGAATATTACATCTATACATATTTTGCTTTATTATGCAAAGTACGTGTGATATTAATGAAACACAGTTTTATTTGTATTGTTTGTTCCTTTATACTATAGCTGGCCCATAGGCGCTCATAGCCCAGTTGCACGCGGTGATTAGAAACTATCACGGAGGGTAAGCAACGACGGCGCGGTCAATACCTGGATGGGTGACCGCTGGTGGCATTATACCATGAGCGTCTCCGTGATTCGGAGGTCACGTTAAGCAGTCGGTCCCGGTTGTTATCTATACAAATAAATAAAATTGAAGTAGGTATCTGTTTGTAATATTAAAATAACCGCTTTTTACTAAATGCATATGTATGTATACAATATGTATACATATGTATACCAAAAATTGTCTGTCTGTCTGTTTGTTCCGGGTAATCTCTGGAACGGCTGTACGGATTTTGACGGGACTTTCACTGGCAGGTAGCTGATGATCCAGGGAGTAACTTAGGCTACTTTTTTTAGACTAATTTTGCCCCGCGGCGTTACTCGCGGTACAACAATAACCGCGGGTAGCACCGCGGGGTTCAGCTAGTCTTAACATAAATTTCGAGCAAGTACATTTTTCTATGTCCTCTAGATAAACTGCATCATTTCGAGAAGATTCGAGACGAAGCTACTTTAGATCTGCCATACGACTTCGAGAGTGCCACACATCCAGCATGGCAGTTCTGGAGGAAGATTGGCAAAACTGGCATTTCTACCGTCGCCACTTATAAAGATAAGGTTTGTATGTTTTCATTACACAACTAACTGCGCCCTGTGGGTTTTGTCGTGCAAATCGGATAGGTTTACTATTGCCTAAGTTACTCCTTATAAAATCAACTATCTGTAATTGAAAGTCTCTTCTAAATCGTTCCAGCCGCTTCTTAGATTATAAGGAACAAACACAGACAAACGTTTTTAAAATGTTATTTTCCGATGTAAGTACCGTTTAGACTCTAATCTGCATTTAGTAAGAAGTTGTTAATATGAAATTACAAACAGACACTTCAATTATATTTATTTGCATAGATCTCTTCTAGGACAACTAAATTAAAGATGGTAGATTGCGTACTTTACAGTCGTTATATTAATTCCAAAGGTCTGGGGTTCGTTTCCAAACGAGAACATGTGTCTGCGTGCGTGTGTGTGAATATATCACGGAGTCATAGACAAGTAAACCTATTTTAATTCTATGAATCTCTTTTCAGGACCCGGACGGCTCAGTAATGAGGTCACTTGGACAGCACGATCAGCTGCTTTCAGATTCTGACATCATTAAAATAAACAGTATTTACGGCATAGAATGTTTTACTGAAAATGACAATAGACGCCATTAAAGAAAAAAAAATTGAAACAATTTGTTTTTTATTTCTACTCTCATTCATTCATTTTACTATTGTGGCAACACAGCCTAACAGCCTACTATAGCACGCTGACCAAACGGGTTGCTATATGATTAGTATCAAGTTTCTCCTTGCAGTGCTGTCGTCCTGTGTCTTGCTGTCCTGCATATTTTAATCCCTTAGTTGGACCTTAAGACACCCACGGGATTAATAGGGGTGGTGCATAGTGACACTATATTAAACTTTTCACATTGACATATATAACAAAAACATAATTCAGTGCCATCTAACGACAAAACATTGAACTACGCAGTAACTGCGAATTCTACATGTTAGAAGACAGTTAAAATCTTTTTCTTTTGACACCCTTCAGTTCAAAAAATTGATTGAAAACGAATTTAACGCGCCAATTCATTATTTATTATTATAGACAACTAATAATAATAAATAATGAATTGGCATTAAAATAATTGAAATCCACCAAAATATAAGTATTTTAAAAAACAAAATATTGGCGCCAAAAATCCGCCATTTTTTTTTCTGCACCCAGAGTACTGTCACATTTACAATGAATTTGACGACGAAACAAAACACCAAAATCCATCAAGCTCTTTGGACTAGAGAGCCTATATACTTACTGTAGTTTTTTTTTCACGTCTACTGAATCGTCACAGTGAACGTATTCAGCAATGCGATTGCGCCCCCATTGAACTCTTCACCAACCGCATTAGGTATGTGAAACTTCCAAAACATTGTAACTCAATAAACACACAACAAAACACAAAAAATAGTTTTCTTTTTTTGGGTACTGCCGCCCGATGGAAGTGAAAATTAAGTAACTTGTGAATGCGTGCAGTGACGAAGACCTGAGCTTCACGATTTTCGTTCACCCAAAAAGTGCTCAACGCGCCTGAAGAAGTTTTTACTTCAATAATAATCAGAGAAACAAATAAACATTTATTAAATCGAACATCATTAAAAATAAACTAACTAAAACAGAACTTACTAAATACTATTGTCAAAAGTATCACCTAAGACGCTACCACCGGCCTTAGTAATTACGTCATAGACATCTATGCCACTCGCATACGTCCGTCTCTTCATCAGACATTTCTCCGTAAAAATCATCATACCACAAGCTGAAACAAAATATTGTCTATGAATAATTTACATTATTGTGGTAATCAAACAGTAGTCATTACGGCCATAGATAATACACTGTTAGGATTACGGTGCTGTGCCTAAGCTCTGCTATATGCTGTCTAAAACTAAAAACTTAGACCTTGGGGGTAAATTTATCTATTACTAGCTGAACCCCGCGGTGTTACCCGCGGTTATTGTTGTGCCGCGAGTAACGCCGCGGGACAAAGTTAGTCTAAAAAAAAGTAGCCTAAGTTACTCCCCGGATCATCAGCTACCTGCCAGTGAAAGTCCCGTCAAAATCCGTCCAGCCGTTCCGGAGATTACCCGGAACAAACAGACAGACAGACAGACAAAAAAATTTTTAACCACATTTTTGGTATATGTACCGTGTATACATACATATGCATTTAGTAAAAAGCGGTTATTTTAATATTACAAACAGACACTCCAATTTTATATATTTGTATAGATAAGATATTGTGGAGGAACGGGTGTCATGTCCCTCCAACACAAAGGGAGGATCCTCCAACCAGGCCAGGTGATCATGCCTGGCTCAAATCAAATAAAAAAAAGTAAATAACGCACGGCCTTGTTCTTGTTGTAAAAAGTAGCATAGTTTCTTAGCATATGTGTGCGTCAACGCGTGTGTTTACTTGGAACTACGCTATTTTTTTGCCTTAACAAGAACAAGGCCGTGCGTTATCTATCTTTATTATTAGATCTGCGATGCCTGGTGGGCCACGGCCCAACGGTTGGTGTTGGGAAGCTGTATATATGCTAATCGGCGCTAGAACTACTATTGCGCGATTCAGGATTGGTAGTGACTCCATGTAGTGCGTTACTTCGTAGTTCAGTGTACATTTGGTTCATTAATGTAGGTACTCTGTGGGTACATTTTCTCTTACCAAAAGTGCTCAACGCGGCCAAAGAACTTTTGTGACGTCAGCATGACGGTGACGCGGTGACGCTAACTCATTATTTTCTCCTACCAAAAACTGCTCAAAGCGGCTAAAGAAGCTTTCTTTTCAAAAATAAATTGACCTTTATTTATAGATTTTCTTGAATTTTTTTTATGATTATTTATTTTTTATTGATTACGGGGCAAACGAGCAAACGTATCACCTGATTTTAAGCGATTACCTATCGCTGCCCATGGACACCCACCACTAGAGTCGTCACAAGTCCGTTGCCGGCCTTTGGGGGATGGGGAGGAGGATGGGGTATGGGCCACCAGTTTCCTCAATCACTCGGTGAAACACAGCGAAAGTGCTAATTTACACCGGTTTTCTGTAAGGCCGTGATATCAATTCGGTCGAGCCGGACCATTCATGCAGAAGCGTGGCCCTCGCACGGTAAATTTGTTAGCTTTTAGGCTAGTCCAGTTAGGAAAGGCCGATCTCATTTACTCAAACAAAATTTAACGTGTAATTTTTCGACGCAAAAGTGTTTATGTAACCTAATTGCAGAATAAATTGCAGATTTTATTTAATTTCATTACGCACTGACCTGGTCTTGGAGTGACAGTAACCCTAGCACTTAGTTGATTTTCTATTTTATGTTCCTCTTTCCACCTAGAGAACACTTTCTTAATAACAGTCATGACCATCGCTATTAAAAAAATGCTCATACCAAATAATATAGTATACAGAGCCATTTAAAAATGATAAATTAAATTTTAATTTGTTACACATTTTATAAAGATGTAAATGAAGATTACGGACATAATCATAATACTGTAAGCATTGCTTCAGTTGTAAATTTCTGACAGACATTCGGATTTGACGGCATTAAGTTTACGTTAATAGGTTTTATCTATGTTGCGTGTATATTCTGTGGTAAACAGAGAGAACATATATTTTTTTAGAGTTTCTCCAAAGAGGTTCCTACAGAATTATCGAATTATCCAATCCTGCGGCAGTATATAAATGTGCCTACTCGAGATAAGCACTCATTTAAGAAAAAACATAACATTAATAATTACTCAATAAGTTATTATGAAAATAATATTTAAAATGTAATTTACGATAATAATGTAATAAAACCTACATACATATTTACTTTTTACGTTTTTGGCCGAATGAATGCATCCAACACAAAGAAAACTTTTGAAAAAAAAGTGGCGCGAAATTGGTGCGCAATATTCAAAGTTTTAAATATTTTTTTCAAATGATCAGTAAAATACGAATAGTAATTACTTGTTAAACATGTTAATTTCAAAATATGTGATTTAGAATAGTGACTTCAGTAAAACAGAATGAGTTTTGATGATTATGGTAAGATTTTTGTATTGTAATTTTTCTTCAAATAAGTACATAAAGTTGTATTGCGAGGAAAATGATATAAGTTGTTATTTTACGTTATTGACAACAATCTTTATGTTGTTTTATGAAAATCGGCACTAGAAAATTTTAATAATCATAAAGCTAGAATTCATATCCCTACTTTGTATGAAAGAATTATAGAACTTACATTTTGTAATGTACCTACCTATTAAGTTACAATGTTTTTTTTTTAAAGTTCGCAATTATCTATTACTAATTTTAACGCCCTAAATTATTTAGGAGTGTCACGGAAGACTACGAAGTATCACCACCCCTATTCACCCCATGGGTGTCGTAAGAGTCGACTGAGGGAGCTAACTACCAGGACAACAGAACTGCAGAGAGAAGAAACACTTGACACAAACCATATACCAACACGTCTGGACAGCGTGTTAGTAGGACTAAATCTCCTATTTAAAGAGAGGCATATGACCAGCGATGGACTGTAAAAGTCTGTTGATGATAAATAAATAAATCAACAAATATTTCGGACATCTAACACACAACGCCATCTAGTCCCAAACTAAGCAGAGCTTGTATTATGGGTACTAGACAACTGATATGAATACTTATATACTTTTTTTTGTAAATACATACATATTATGCATATAAAACACCCAAACTCCGAAACAAATATTTGCAGATCATACAAACATTTGTTCCGACCCGAGAATCGAACCCGAGACCAAAGCAATAAATAGTGCGATTTGTGACGTCACATTTCTGTAAATTAAGTTCACTTGTTATTAGTAAGTCCGATCTCTCTAAAGCATATTATACGTTAGAACCTGGATGGCCGAACTTGTTCGTTATTTTATTTTTTTGGTAAATCTAAGAATTCTAGCTTTTTTTTATGGAATAAGGGCAAACTAGCAGACGTATCGCCTGATGGTAAGCGATTACCGCCGCCCATGGACGCCCGCAACATCAGAGGCGTCACAAGTGCGTTGCCGGCCTTTGGGGTAGGTATGGGGAAGAGGTTGGATACGGGTCTTCGGTATCCTCACTCACTCGGTGAAACACAGCGCGAGCGCTGTTTCACACCGGTTTTCTGAGAGGCCGTGGTATC
Organism: Spilosoma lubricipeda; assembly: GCA_905220595.1. NCBI lineage: Eukaryota > Metazoa > Arthropoda > Insecta > Lepidoptera > Erebidae > Spilosoma > Spilosoma lubricipeda. The sequence goes on along the minus strand of HG992303.1, from coordinate 4,050,018 downwards.
ACTCCGGACGGTCGAAGCGTGGCTTTCCCCCGGTAGATCGATTTATCGTCCCCGTAACCCCTGCATATCAAATTTGATGAAAACCGTTGGAGCCGTTTCCGACAATCAGGTTATATAAATATACAAAAATTCCGCCTTTAAACGTATTAATTGTATATTAATTTTATATCTATTTTCTAGCTCAACATATTTACCAAAAGCATCGTGTATGTATAGCTATAGCAGTTTTAAAATCCAAACCAGCAAATTCAACATCCGCTGAGTATATAAATGTTCTGCAATCTAAAATGGCGGACAATAACGATGATGATGACGTCACAATTTGTAGTGATGACTTCATGATGGACGATGAAGATAGTGTCAATATTTTAGAAGATCTTGATGAGGAACTAATCGGTGGCGGTGATGTTTCGAATGATGGCAGACAAGGAATTGTAACTGAAAAGAGGGTAAGAATAAAGTATATTGAACACACCGGTTTTCTGTGAGGCCGTGGTATCACTCCGGTCGAACCGGCCCATTCATTGTGTTGCGTTTGTGGTGTATGAATAAAAAATAAACTTTTACTTTACAATAAAACGTAAATACCTAGGTAGGAGTGATGACTTACGCAAGTTGGCTGGTAGGAGCTGGACGCGAGAAGCTTAAAATCGATCAAAATTATAAATACATTAAATATTATAAAACAAAGTCCTCCGACGCATCTGTCTGTTCGCGATAAACTACATAAACACAAGCTACTGCACCGATTTTGATGCGGTTTTTTCCAATAGATAGAGCGATTCTTGAGGAAGGTTTTCATATATAGTTTGTTAGTCTTAAGTATATTGGCTAAAATATAACGATATATGTTAAAGACATCGGAAGAAAATAAACCGCTAGTCCTCTATGATCTCGGAGTAACATATACTATATTATGTTTTCCGTAAAGAGCCCGTGCGAAGCCGGGGCGGGTTGCTAGTAATAAATATTTTAAACATCTAATCAAATATACTTTTTTTGTAAATACATACATATTATATATAGAAAACACCCAAACTCCGAAACAAATATTCGCAGATCATACAAACATTTGACCCGAACCGGAAATCGAACCGGAGACCCCAAGCAGAACAGTCGCATACGCTATCACTGCGCCACCGAGGAAGTCAAATCATAAATGAACTAAATTTTGCCCGCGACTCAGCCCGCGTGCGTTTCAGTTATCGCTGCAAAGAGAAGTCTATATACTTCTTCGAGGATCAAAGTATATCTATGTTAAATTTCACTAAAATCGGTGCAGCAATTTTGACGTGAACGCGTAACACACGTAACATTCGAATTTGTAGCATTAAGTACGGATGATTTATGTCCCAGACGATCTCCAGAAAAATATATCTGTTATATTTACTTTCAGAGAACAGAAGATTTACCAGAACTGTCAACTCAAAGAACATACTACAATAGTATCCAACCTCAAATAGAACCCAGCATTGATAATAACATCACATTCTACGAAACTGCCTTAAATACCGCCAGTGATATTTTACTCAAAAGCAATGAAAATCATTTGAATGATAAACAATTTGATCCCAAAATTGTCAAAAACTTAATTTGCAAAGACGATTCAAATAATAACGAAGTTACAACAAATTCTCATTATGACTCCCAAAAAACCATTTTGTATACAGTACAGGGTTTTACACAAAATTATACCCATTATAGTCCCAGTCAAAACGAAATTTCAATTCCTGCCAAATACTTATATCGTGCTAACGAAGATCGAAACATAACAACACTACTTAGTAATAGTAACGGTACTGCTAACACACTAGATAGTGACGTTACACATGTAAATAGCCTTACTAAAACTAACGTGGGAAATGACGTAGATAATGATAAAAGAAGGGAGGAACAAACTAAAATAGATGCAGAAGATATTATGTCCGAAAGTATATTGGCAAGCCAAAATGTAGATCTGTTTGCATTAAATATGAATGAAAATGACTTGATTGAAAATACACCTAAATATATTAATGATGGTCATGAGAAAAATAACTTCCTTGGAAGAAATTTGGAATACTCTCAGAATATATGTGATTATTTTAGTGAAATACATAGCATAAATGATCAAAATAGAATTGAAAATGAGCAATGTAAAGATACATTCGAATCGATGGATATCAATACAAATTTACCTCAAAACGATGTAGATATCAATGATTTTGAATCAAACAATCAATATTTTGAGACAATTCAAAATGTAAATACGGGCAAGCATTTAAAAGGAGTGATACCCGATGAAAATAATATGAGAATAAATTGTAGAGAAGAACTTGGATCAAATTTGGACTTTTCAGAACAGAATACTAAAGAAAAATCGCCATTTGAAGGAGAATCAGATACAAGAGACGTAATCCCTTACAAAGTTCTAGAAGAGTTGAATAAAATTAAGATGTATTTGAAAAGAAGAGACAGAAGATTGTCATGTGATGGATTTTCCACCGACTCCGGTTATAAAAGTGACTCTCAGTTCAGAAGTTCAAACAGAAGTGGTAAGTTTATAACACCATCATGGCAAGCCTTTGATAGTCACTAGAAATTAGATTTTGGTCGGTAAACTTTTACGACAATCACGGCATGCATAGGGGTGATACTTCGTAACCTTAATCCTCTTCCTCGAAATTTAAGCTAAGCTGTCATTTTTGAATTACAGCTAGTCTGTAGATAGCACGGTCCTTCACCTTAACGCATTTGTTTATTTGCATCTAACACCATAATAATGTTTATTAACGTTACCTGCTAATAATCCTATTTTTCTAGCATTACAACTCTCTGGTATTACAATAAACCAATCGGCGTATTGTTTATTAAATCACCTAACACAATGCCCTTTGGTCGGTGTTACCAGAGAAATAACTACGGAAATGGCGCAAGTAAGTATTATTTAAAGTTTTAAGCCTTTTTTTAATCATTGCTTTTTTGTCTATGGTCGTAAAATGACCATAAATTTCTATGTACACTAATATTAAAAGCTGAGTTTATTGCTGTGTGTGTTTCGTTAAACGCCGTCACCGCTTCCTACTGGGCTGAGTTCCTCTACGTCTGGGTGTTCTTCAAGACCGCGCCATACAGGATAAAGACATTCCTAGCACAGAGAAAACAGTAGAGTACCCTAAATTTCCCGCATTACCTATATCGTATATCGCGGGGACTTAACAAACACATATGAAACGAACACAGAGAACACCCAGACTCAGCCAGAACAACAATCTGTGGATCACACAAAGTGTTATTCCATGTGGGATTTGAACCCACAATACCTTAGCCCAGAAGAAACGGCGTGGCGACCGCTTCAGTCACTATACCTACCACATATTTCAGACTTTAGCTCAGTTGATAGACAGACTACATGAAGAAGAAACATATCCACCATTTTTGGAAGAACTTTTAGATACAGTTGATGTATTACTACGACAATTGTACCAGGGGCAAAGCTGTGATGACAGTGAGGTAAAAACAAACTACCCTCAATTCTAACTAAAATTTTTTTAAGTGAAATTGACGTCGAACCAAATGTTTGATGATCTACAAATATTTGTTGCGGAGTTTGGATGTTTTCTATCTATAATTGTAAATATTTACCTACAAAAAAGTATAGTCCATTCGCTTAGATACGGTCACATCGATCGCGCCACCGTCCCACGTACGGCAGCCGCCACAAAATCAAAGGGCCTGCCTGCGGCGTACACCCAAAAGCAAGTACGATTATATCAATTTACGCCGTTGTATCCACTTATATTATAAACGCGATGGTTTGTAACTATGTATGGATGTTTGTTACTCTGTCACGCAAAAACTACTGAAAGGATTTGGATGAAACTTTACAGTAACAAAGCTTATACATATAGAATAACCTCCTACTTATTTCCTCCTCCTCCTACTTATTTAACAACACATTTTCAACTTTTATGCAATAACCATAACCGAAACCTTCGCTCTACTAACAATCTTCTCCTCCTTTGTCCTTCACACACTACCGGTTTTATTGGCTCTTCGTTCTTTGTTCAGTCTGTTCTCTTGTGGAATGCGCTACCTCTCGAAGTCAGGACGGCTAGAAACCGTTACACTTTAAAGCTTAATGTAAAGGAGCTTTTATTGGTTGAATTGGCGGAATCAGCAGGGTCTTAGTTCATCACATTATAAATTTATATGCTATAATAATGTACGTGTATGAATATAGTCTTGTATATGGATGTCTATGTATGTATTGTTGTATATATTTGTGTTTTCCAATATATTAGTATCTTTTTTTTTTATTGTAGTAACTATGAAAACCACTACAGCTATCATTTCTAGTAAGTGCACCTACCTCACCTTATCTCTGCATCGCTCAATCGGTCGATTGGCAGAGAATGCCTTAGGCATTAAGTCCGCCGATGCATGTATTTGTGCATAAAGTAATAAAATAATTTAAAAAAAAAATAACACATAGGCTACACCAACATACGGCTACAATTTGCCGCGATAACCAACATATACGCGGGCGGCACCGCAGGCAGCTAGCAGCAACAGCTAGTGAATTAATGTATTCGTATTTTACAACAAGACGGGTACGTTATCAAATTTATAATTCCCTAGTAAAGCCACACATTGATTATTTAATTGAAATATGGGGTACATCAGCTAAAACTAACCTCAACATAATTCAGACAGCCCAAAATAAGTTGCTCAAAGTTCTTTTTAATTACGATTACCTTACACCCACCGTTCAGCTATACAATGAAACAAAAGTAATGAATATTAATCAAACATACATATTTAAAACATGCATATTAATTCGTAAAATATTACACAAAGATATTCATTCACAAGTCACGTTTTCCAAAAAGATAAATACCCAGAAAAGATTATTGCGACGAGTGAATAATATACAACTTCACATACCCAGAACAAACTACGGTAAAAAAAACATTATGTACGAGGGGGCACAGATATATAATAAAATACCAAGTGATATCCGAGAAGCAAAATCATTTAAAACTTTCAAAAAATCACTTAAACACTATGTTAGAAATTTAAAGAACTTATAACAGTAATTAAATAGAATTTTAAGAAGTAATAGTAATAAAATGTAAATAAAAAAAAAGTATTACGTTCATACGAATGAAAAAAAGAAAAAAAAAAAACATTAATTTTAAAACTTATCATAGTCTCATCTAGTAATGACTATACACGCTACGCTTGGTGCAATACCTACGGTTATCACTACTTCAACGATCGGTTGATGCGGAGTTGTGCGACTGGCAGTTTATCAAATTATCACACACATCTATCTACCTTCATTTATTGATTTTGTTAACATCAATTTTGTATGTGTATTTTTAATTGTTTAACTTTATTTTAATGCTAAGTACGCTCTTTAGAGAGACATTGTAAATTACCAGTAATAGTTTTAAGTTCTCATATAAGCGAATAATGTATTCTTTTGAGAAATAAACGTTCTTAAACCGTATGATCACAATTGCATACGGTTGCACCGACACGTATCTAACCGAACGGACTATATATAAGTATTCTACCAGTCAATCTAGCTTTCATTTTTGTTTGAAACTAGATGGCGTTGTGTGTCAGATGTTCGAAATATTTATTTATCTATTATTTTATTCATTAAGCCTTTAATAGACTACTGCTTTAAATAGACCTTTCTTTAGTAAGGATGTTTTGAAAATGCTGTCCAGGCGGGTTGGTATATGGTTAGTGTCAAGTGTTCCTTCTCTCTGCAGAGCTGTTATCCTGGTAGTTTGCTCCCTCAGTCGGCTTTTACGACACCCACGATATGTATCGGGTTTTTTTTATTGAATAGGGGGCAAACGAGCAGACATATCACCTGATGGTAAGCGATTAGCGCCGCCCATGGACACTCGCAACAACAGAGGCATCACAAGTACGGTGCCGGTCTTTGGGAGATGGGGAGGAGGATGCGGGGAGAGGTTGGGGTATGGGCCTCCGGTATCCTTACTCACAGAAACACAGCGCAAACGCTATTTCACACCGGTTTTCTGGGAGGACGTGGTATCACTCCGGTCGAGCTGGTCAATTTATGCCGAAGCGTGGCTTTCCCGCGGTAAAAAGGGGTAGTGACTAATTAATTAATCACTTTATTTAATTAAAGATTACTCATTTTATCGTCTCTTGAAAAAACCTACTAAAAGATAATATTTTCGGTTTGTGATTAATCTATACTTTGCTATTTTCAGTTTTTGAAGAAGGAAGAATATATTCAAAGAATAATGCTTTTAAATAAATCAATTCATATCCAAAGTCATTCTATAGAAAAAATAACAAGCATTATAATGAAATTTCACGAAAAAATTACCGATAGCAACATCACATACGAATTGACAAACATTGACGAAGTTGAAAATATATCTTACCTATTTCACATATTAGAAATGTTATTAAAAAAATATATAAAAAAAAAAGACATCTTAAGCCAAGGATCCCAATTGTCCCAGGAAGAGGATAAAATCTTAAATAAAACCTCCATAACGGATATTTGGCGAAAAAAATGGAATCCAAACTTCAAAGAAAATTCCGTGTGTAGTCGTGAAAACCGTTGCGTTTTAAAAAATTGCAGCGAAATTTTGAATAAAGTCATAGTTGATTGCGTGAATTCGTACAGTTTAGTCGCGTATTCTGCTCTGAAATGCTTCAATTCTATGCAATCATAAATATTAACGATTTATCGAATACTGGCATCGTATCCACCGAAATTGATTGGCAATTTCAGTGTTTCCAACTGTAGGCAACTGCTCAAAAAATCGCTAAGTTTTATTTCCATTGCTTCTACACCGAGTCGGCAACGATTTGAAAAACATTCCAATTAAGCGTCTCCACCATAGAGTTATTATAGAAAGTATAAATATAATTTAAACCTCTTTGGTCTCCACAGATCCAATAAATATCTGCAACAACCGTAGTCTTTTTATGTTTACCGCCAGAAACACGGTTGCCAACATTTGGCACAATTTTTGTCGCCAACACAAGGAAATCACAGAAACTTTTGTCACCAACACAGTGGAGACTCGGCTTAAGATGAGTTGTGTCAAGACCCTGTTAGTCAGTAGCTAATTTGCTGATAAAGTGCGTTTCATGCATGTTTTAAAAGCTTTTTGGGGTCTGTGAAGAACATCAAATTTGTACATTACTTCTAACAATGTTCACCATACTGGCTAGACAAGTTGATATAGTTGAATTCCTACTATTTGTTATTTTCACTGTTGCAAGCAATGCTACTAATTTTATTTGTAGTAACAATAGGCTGCCAGCTATTCGAGACCTGCAGACCCCTCCCACCATTTTATTTCTCTACTACAACAGTTGCAGATGTAAATAGGGGATGGTAGTCACTTTATAGGAGGTGACCTGTCCACAGAACAGACCGGTCTGTCTGCTCATTTGTATCTTAGAGCATATAATCTGAGGGGCAGCCGAACGGGCGGAAAGCGTGATCGGAGTAGAGTGAGAGAGACTGAGTTTGGGTAGTGTCTGTCTCTCTCTGCTTCTGATTGGTTGGTGTATTTCCCTCCAAATCAGTCATGTAAATTGGTATGTGCGCCCTCACTAGTATAGATAAGTTATTCCTACTGCAGGAATAACTTATCTTTACTAGAATACTTGTATGTTATATTATTTGTTCAACTACCCACATATCAGACTAAAAAAATATTTTTTTAGCTGGCTAAACTTGTATACTTCGCTACTATATTAAGAATCTTTAAAAATCTAATTTGTTTTTTTTATAAATCTCAAAGTATTGTATGTCACATAAATATGTATATAAGTTAGTACCTACCCATATTAAAATATTGTACATTCACATGAATATTATTTTGATTTTATTAACAATATCAAACCTAACTATACACTAATATAATAAAGCTGAAGAGTTTGTCTGGTTGAAGCACTAATCTCAGGAACTAGTCCGATTTATAAATTCCCGTTATCAAGAAAAGCTATTTACCATCACGCTACGATGGAAAGGAGTTAATTATCAATTAATGTTTTTGCAAAAACGGGGAAAAGTTATTCCTTCCTTAAGTAGTTGAAGTTCAACTTAAGGTTTAAAAAAGGTCCGCGACATACAAAACAATCTGTAATTTATTGCAGTGATATCTTTACACATAGATTGTAGAATCACATACATAAATACAAAAAAATCGCCTTTCACTACAAACTCAATTATAACAAAAAAATATACTAGATAGTAGAGCCACGCTGATTTCAGCAGGAACGAGCCGGCTCGACCGGGGCGGTACTACCCTCGCACAGAAAATCAACGTAAAATTAAAGTCTTCGTGCTGTCGTGTTTTGTTGGTGAGTGCGAGACCGTAGGCCATAGGATGCGAAACCATCATCACAACGCCGCCATGGTGTGGGTCACCATGCTGCATTGTTGCTGGTTGTCTTCTCTTTCATGCTGCACTCTTGGATTCTGCTTTTGCTTTCCACCAGGCGAAGTAGAGTAATTTTGGCAGGCCTTTACATATCACAATATCACACACACAAACTCATTCCGTGTCATAACAGTATAACGCATAGGCTCATTTGGGCTTATACTGTGACTGAGGGGAACACCTGTGTATGGTTACTCCCTACCATGATGCTCTAAGTTTGTATAAATCAAAAGCCAATTATCATACTAAATTACACTTTATTACAAATACCTTAAACTATCATCTTCTCTGGCAAGCCCAGCAACTTTCTAACACCTTTACCGTAATTATCAACGGTCTCTTCAGTTTCACCGTCGTTCATCAAACTTGAAACAGCGTTTTTGTATTCCTCGGCGTTAGGTATCACAGAAATATCAAAATTTCTATAATCATCATCTGTTAAATCTCTTTGTTCATTATTTTTTGCTAAATACCAATTAACGATACTCTTTTTAGAAGCGTTCTTATCCCAATCATAATATTCCATATCATCTTCCGTCTTGTCTTTTTCCCATTCTTCGACATTCCATGCTTCATGGTAGCATGCTGTCAGCAAATAATTCACATAATCTAGATTTTGAGCTCTCATGGGACATCGGTCAGCTGTGATAGTCACCAAGTCCGTAGAACTGTCATAACGGTCTCCAACTAAACGGATAAACTTATCTTTGGCATGTTTGTCCAAGTTTAATGTAGATAATTTAACACGCAACGTGACAATTCTTGCTAAAGGATTTCTGATAGAAGGGCTGGCATGACAATAATCCGATGTAATCACTTCAACTGGATAATGATTCTCGATTGCCTCCTCAGAGTTTAATAAACTTGGCCATTCCGTGCAAAACTGTTTAAGGGATTCACATTGGCTCTTAATGACTGGCGGAGTTAGGTGGAGAAAGTTGGGTATCTTCATGAGTTCTGCGTTAGCTTTCTTTGCGGGAGGTGCTTGGCCTGTAGGCACATAGCCTTGTCTGAGTGGTAACGGCACAGATGATGGGTGGAAAGTCTTCGGTCCTGGCCATACGTTGCCCCAATTCTGGAAAAATTATAATATTAAGCTTTAGTTAAATATGACAAAGGATTTTAAGATAAGCTTTTTATAGGAATTGTCCTTTTAATATTTACAAATTATAATTGAAATGTCTGTATGTAATTTCAAATTAACAGTTTTTCACTAATTATTACACATAGGTGAAATTGAAAGTATTCATGGTACTTATTTAAAACATCATTTTTTGAATTTTTTGTCTGTCTGTTTGTTACGGCTGATCTCTGGAATGGCTGGACCGATTTTGGTGAGATTTTCACAGCAAATAGCCAATGTTATAAGGAGTAACATAGGTTAAGACAAGCTATGCCATGTAGTTATTGCTTTAAAAATACAACAACCACCACAAGGTTTAGCTTGTAAACAAGCATTTCTTGTATATAAATTAATCTAAATCTCAGAAATAGCTTCATTTTCATGAATTTTTTTATGCAGTGGGTTTTGGGGGCGAAAAATAAATCTAGCTAGGATTAATTTTTAGAATAATTATCAAAATAGAAAAGGTCATCCAGGTATTATTCTTATTTGATGCAAATAACAAAATACTTTTTGAAAATTAGATATTGTACACTAAAAACAGAGTTGGTATTTTGTATGTATGTATTAAGTCGCTATTTTATTAGTTTAGATTTTGTTTGAATGACTGAATACAACAGTAACTATCTGCTCTGAAGCAGATCTGTCAATTTAATACAAAAACAAGATCAATGGCAGACTGTGTCTAGATTAATATAGTCTGATAGGTATCTAGTAAATCTTATCACAGTAAAATCACTTTTTTATATCACAATAATATTTAATACAGACATATATATACAAAATGCCCTCTTGATACTTAAGATTGGGCGTTTAAAACTTCCCTGTGTACTAGCAATTTTCTTTTTCGCAAAAACCTAAATAAATACCTGAGTTTCCGTCATCCTGTCAGCTCTATCGGGCTGTATGTCAGTTCTCCGAGCTATTCTCCTCTGCTGCTTATCTCGCTTCTTTAAGATATCCAGAACTCTAAATTCCTCTTCGTCCTCATCTTTTTTCAAGGAGTTTTCTGCTGTTGTAGAGTTCAGACGCCAGATATTAGCCTTATATATTGTTGCGAGGGGGCCAGGTTTTAAATTTCTGATAAATATGCTCATTTTAATATTATTTCATTAAAAATACATGTAACGAAAATTAATAATCCATTTTTAGGTTATGTCACAGATAATGCTTTTGACAGAAAAACAAGGTTAATTTACGTTTCTTTCTACATTTTAGATTGTGATGTGATGAACTATTTCACAGGAGTTTCTAACTAAAAACAAAATAATACTTACATTTTTGTTCTTTTAATTGAATTGGTTACCAGATTTTTTGAATATATTATTCCTCATGTAATTCAGTTAGTAGTCTAGCTATGTTGCTGGTAATTTGAACTTTTCAAAATAATTTCTAGGTATTCGGTACTATCAGTAATTCAGTATTCAACAGAAAGATATACTTTCTGATCTGTGAATTATTCTGTGGTATTTGCAAGCAATGCTACTAATTTTATTTGTAGTAACAATAGGCGGCCAGCCATTCGTATTTGCAGACCCCTCCTTCTATTTAATTTCCTTACCACAACAGTTGCAGCACAGAGTACATTGCTATTAGTTGCAGGTAGTCACTTAATAGGAGGTGACCTGTCCACAGAACAGACCTGTCTGTCTGCTCATTTGTCTCTTAGAGTATATATATCGAAGGGTAGCCGAACGGACGGAAAGCGTGATCGGAGTAGAGAGTGAGAGAGACTGAGTTTGTGTAGTATCTGTCTCTCTCTGCTTCTGATTGGTTGGTGTATTTCCCGCCAAATCAGTCATGTAAATTGGTATGTGCGTCCACCAATCAGATATGCTCTAAGATTTCTCTTAGACGAGAACTGTTGATCTGAATACGACTTAAAAAACATACATATGTGTATGTGTACGTTCCCTAGCCTATCTTTTTTTTTAACGTGTGGAAGCCCCCTCGGTCCGTCACCCCACCGGGGTTTGCGGCGGTGTGGTGTGGAAATGGAATGGAATCGAACCGACTAAAACCACACGGTTTGCCACTCTGCGCCTGAGACGGAAAAGATCCGGGAACTGCTGTTATTAACACATCCGAACCACATCTCTAGCCTATTTAGGCTAAGGAACGTACACACGTTACCCATTTAACTGCCTCTGTAGCGTAATAGTAGTAGCGTATGCGACTGCAGTGCTGGTTGCTTGTGGGATCTGTGTATATTTGTTTCTGAGTTTAGGTGTTATTTTATCGCTGAATTTAGCTGTCACATTATAAGCTCTGCTAATCTGCTTAGTTTGAAGCTCTATGGCGTGATGTTATCTACACAAATAAATAAAATTATATTGTCTGTTTGTAATATTAAAATAACCGTTTTTAAATAAATGCACATGCATGTTCTGTCCATTCCGCCTTATCTCTGCCCCCCTAGCCAAGTTACAAGCGTTCGTTTTTCTGCAATCGATAACGCTCTTTCTTAAGTAATTTTAGAAAACGATAACTTGGTAGCCAAGTTGACACAAATGATTCGATCGCTCGTTCTACAATTTACGTGGAAAAAACCTAAAATATAGTCTTTGGTCTATCCATCTAAGAAAAGTCGAAGTAGGTAGTCATGGTAACGTTCACAGGTAACGTTGACATTGTTCATCAACAATTTTTATTGTCGATTTTAGTTGGCTGAATTATAAAGTGATAAAATGTATATAAAATAAAGAACAATCTATTTGTAAATGGTTTATTATAATATCACAGTGCGAAATGTCGTTTTAACTTTATTGTGACTTGGAAACATGAAGATCCTGCTTAGGGATTAACTTATAATAAATGACGTGATACCTCTTACATAATGAATTCTAGATAGAGCCAGACAGAACAAGTCCTCGTCTTAGTGGAATTCATGGAAAGGTATGTAAATTATTAGTTATTCTTTGTTGTGTAAAAGTATCTCACTTCATCGCTTGAAAGTATGAAACAAATAGTGACATGATAAGCGACAAACGTGCAATAATTATTGCCTATTTAATATTAAAAATATAATGTAATGGTTTCCTATTATCACATTTAGTTTTCTAAAAGACAAAGCACATACAACAACTTTCTTCATAGACACACACTATAAAAATTAATCAATCAAACATCTATAACTTCTGTGTACTATCTATAAATTAATTACATAATACCTATGTAATATATAATGTTGATAAAATACATTTTAAAATTTACAGAATGAGTCACCTATTTTCATTGACTCATCTTCGACAGCTTTTAATAGTCTACTGTTGGACATAAGCCTCTCCTGTGAAAGGAGACATTATTCTAGTAATGAATGCTTAATAGATAGATATGTTCTAATATGTGTGGGCAAACTGAAAGTCTGAAACCAAAAAAAAAAAAAGCCATAGCAATAAGCGGTGAGGACTGGACTGGTGGTGGTCCTAGCAGCAGGCAAATGCTTACTGCTCTAGAAGAGAGGGTGTTGGCCTTAACGGGTTTGACTGCTGAAGTAAGACTGTACAACCACACTGTCCATTCTCTGTCCCAGATTATGTTTACTTATAGTCTCTTTGTTGTGACTAATCTACAGAATGAGTGGACCGATTATCACAAAAAATTTAATAGCAGGGAGGAACTTATAGTTTAATTAATTATAATATAATTGTTTTTTAGCAACATCAGCTCCACTCCCTCTGGAGAAGTTCCATGCACAACCCTCGCATCTCAAAGGGGAGCGCCAGTGACGTCAAGCAAGTACACGACCATAGAAACTCACCGGCTGTAACTAAAGGCAGACTGGCAAATAACCTGGATGTGAGAAAACTGGAAAGGAGGCGAATAACATAGTAGACAATTGAAGCAAAGGATAGATACATTACAAATAATTATAATTTTAAATGCACTGTATAACAGAATTTTAAATAAACAGAATATAATTATAAATTGTTTCAATGATATTTCAGAAAAAAATTTAGAAATTTTACCTCAGTTGAGACCATCATCATCATCATAAACTGTTTAATGTAATGATAGTTGCGGGTTACTAATCTTTTCCTTCACCTACATTAAAAATAGTGGTAATATAAATACTTTTTTGTCAATGACATAATTTATACATTATTTTGTAATGTTTCTACTAGGTAAATAAACAAACACTGTAATAATAAAGCCTTTTAATGATTGTTTTAATATCTGAGTACATTTTTAAATATATTTATAGAAAATAAAAAAAGTATTATTTATAATAAAAAAGAATCAAATAAAATCTTTATAGTCTCTTCTTTCTATCCAACACAAAAAAAATCTATATCATGGGGGAAAATAACCCACATAGGAAAGAAAATGTGTAATAACAAAGCCATTAACAATTAACGTTATTTTAATCTATTTAATAAAGAATTCGGCATGGCTCTTCCTTCGATGACTTCACTTTGATTAGGCATATTCATAGCAGGTATGGGATCTTGCAAATTTTTATTGTCTTCATTGTCATGTGTAGCAGAAAGTGGTTGTGGTAGTGGTATGCCAGCTTGTAACGGTAAATTGTGTAATACACAACATGCAGCTATAATATTGCTAGCTACATAGGCATGATGATGAAGAAACCTGTCTCTGAGAAAACATCTCCACCGTGCTTTGAATAATCCAAAACAGCCCTCAATGCAGTTACGGGCTCACACATACTTTTAAGTATAAAGTTCTTCCCTAGAACCTTGAACTACATTGAGAATAGGTGTCATTAGCCAAGGATGTTGTGAATATCCAGAGTCACCTGAAAAAATAGTTTAATAATTAGTTGCCCACAGGAAAACTACTGAACTTTAAGGTAATAGAGCCATGCTGATTTTAGTATGAATGGGCCGGTTCGAAAATGATGCCATGCTGAGTTGTTGCATTGTCTGCATTTGCAACGAGTATAATGACCACTGCTCTAGGATTGTGTGTATGTATGCTTTCCATCAGGCTGAGTAGAGTCACTTTATAAGGCTGATACATAAAAATAATAATAAATATTGTTATTGTTACACAACAACCTAACAGCCATAATTGTTCACTATTTTGATGGAATTCACTCATAAATGATTCAGCTCTACTAGAAGACCATATATGTGAATCATGTGTAGCTCCACCGAACTTTGGATTCACATTTATAATCAGCATATTACTATCACAAATCTGAAAACCAAATCAACATTAAGAAGTGACATAATAGTCTCATACATGCTGTTCTATAAATAAAAATAAGAATAAATCTACCATTTGAACTTTCAGTGAATGATACCCTTTTCTATTGAAATATACATGCTCTTCAGTAATGGGCTTTACCCAAGCTACATGCGTACAATTTATGCAACCAATTACATAAGGAAATTATGTTTAACACATGGTACATATTCAATTAAATATAGTTTGTTTGTTAAGTAGGTATACACTCTTGTTTTATAGCTGTTTTCTCTTGTTGTGTTATTGGAAACCTAAGCCATTTTGCAACGACAGCAGGGTTTCTCAAAGCATCAACAACTTGTCTGATGCACCAACAAGCTGTCCGTTGGGCAATGCTGAAGGACACCAACAATTCGCTGATAGGATCCTGTGGCTAGGAAACTAAGAGCATCAAAGAGCAAGAGCATGCCTCAAAACCTATAAATACACAAACATTAAGGAAAAGTTAAAATAGTAAATAGTACAAAAAAGACAGATTGTTAACTTACCTTAACTTTTACGGGAATCTCGTTGGTTCCCTTTAGCGATGTCTTGTTTTGGAGTTCTTGACAAAGGGCTTCGAAAGACGACTTGTCTAGCCAAAATAGCTCCACAAATAAAGTTTCCGGCATTTCGCGGATTGTCTCGTTGCACTGACGATTAATATGTCTTTTTCCACCTCTAAGCCGTACTTCCTCATTACGAGCGCACCACAACATATTTATAGTATGCATTTTAAATGTCCAAAATTATGTAAAGCACATAAAATAGTTCTTGGTGGTCCTTTTATACTATATATCTATCATACCGACGCCATTTCTAAAGCGATATCACCAAATATTTTTGATCGCTTAATGAACGTTCAAACGCATGGATATCGTTTCGTTTGCGTTTGTCAAAAGTGTAACTTGGCTAGCTTTTGCTAGCTTTTGTATGGAGTTTGGCATCGAATTTGTAGAAACGATCACTTTCCATTCCATCACTACGAACAAACGTCAACTTGGAGTTTCTAAATGGAATCAAGTCACGTGATCAAAACAAAATATTAGCCAATGACACACGAGAACGCGATTCGTTAACGATTGCAGAAAAACGAACGCTTGTAACTTGGCTAGGGGGGCTGGAACGAAACCGATTTTGACGGGACATTCACAGATGTGGTAGCTGATGATACAAGCAGTAACTGGTGCTACTTATTTGGGACTAGCTTCGCCTCGCAGCCTAGTTACCCGCAGTTTATGTCGAACCGCGGGTACAACGCGGGGCTCAAATAGTTATAAATAAAGTACACCTGGACAAAGAACAAATAATAGGTCTAATTACATTTGTCTTAGTGAAGAGCGGAATATAACCCTCTACCTTTAGTTTAGCAGGCAGTACTGTACTTACCATAGACAATAGACTTATCATCAATTTTCTGCTGTAATGTTGAGTCGTTGATGTCATTTATCCCTCAGGTAAAGAATAACAAATCAAGAATCACATGAGATATTTCTATAAAAAGTGTTGAGTACAATATAGGCTACTATATTCAACTTAAATTTGATCTATCTAGAGTATTCTTTATCTGAGATTTATCCTACATGTTGACTGCCTCATTGGCGCAGTGATAGTGTATGCGACTGCTGTGCTGGAGGTCTCGGGTTCGATTCCTGGGTCGGACCAAATGTTTGTATGATTTATAAATATTTGATTCAGAGTTTGGGTGTTTTCTAGATATAATATGTACATATATATTTATAAAAAAAGTATATATCTATTTATATCAGTCGTCTAGTGCCCATAACACAAGCTCTGCTTAGCTTGGGACTAGATGGCTTTGTGTGTTAAGACGTTCGATTTTTTTATATGCTGCTTTTTTTTACTTCTTTTTAAAACAAAAAGCGACTTCAAGAACTGGACTAAATTGAAATGAGACCACACGGGAAGCACCAGCTTTCAAATAAAAAAAGCATCATCAAAATCGGTTCACCCAATCGAAAGGTATGAGGTAACAAACATTTAAAAAAAACAGTCGAATTGATAACCACCTTTTTTGAAGTCGGTTATAAAGAACATCCAGACTCAGGCAACAATTTATAGATGACACAAAGTATTGTCTCGTATGGGGATTGAACCCACAATACTCAGTGCAGTAGAAAGCAACGAGGCGGCCGTTTAAACTGCTAGATCATCAGACATCAGTGCAGTCGCGTTTCTATCACATTTCTAGTTGCTAGTACAAAATAAAAAATCATATTTGTGGTTTTATTATTAATTTATTTACTTCAAATATAATATGTATATTATTTTAACTTACAGCCATAACTGCGTCTTTCGACGGTGTGAACGCTAAAATGCAAACCATTTAAATGTTCGTGAATTAATAATACATACACCTTCTGGCTACTTGCCAGAGCGATACAAAATCATTTTTTTTTATTACTTAATTTCGAAACTACCCTACCTACATTGACTAACTTCAAAAACAATCTACTTTATTTTTTTTGTTATATTTTAATTTACAAACAACCAATTGCTTTTCTGAAAAAAATTAAATCAAAATGGAGGTTTTACTTTCGTTCAAAAAGTTCAGGTGATATTTTGAAGAATACATACCATCCCATCGATACAGAAAAATAAAAAAACATTTTTATTTTTTTTAACGTTTAATAGTTAAAAACGAAAGTAACACACTCCGTTTTGGAGTTTTTCTTACAGTTTACATTACCAAGCCTAAGTTTTAGCAACTTTTTTTGTATATTTTCATTTATACAATAATTCCTACGCTTCGTCTTCACCTTTGGCGCACTTATTTTACGAAAAAATTGCAACAAATTAACTTTAAAAAAACAACTTAACAAAATATCCCGCCAAAATTTGACAGCGTCGTATTTATACGCATGCGTAATGAGTGACATGTCATCGTCGAGGAAAAAATAATCAAACAAAGTTTTTTTTTGATAAATAATATCATTATATTTATTGTTTTTGTATAAATCTGTAATTAATTTTGAATTACATAAAAAATAATGACAACAGTTATGAAACAGTGGCAGTTATTGGCATAATGCAAGTTATGAAACAGCGAATACGTATAAATGCGATATTGTCAACTCACGATCGCTTCATCACAATTTTACGCATAAATACAAAATTTTTCCACCTGTATTTAACGTTTATTCATTAGGCGTCTAAACTATGGGACGGCAAACGAAACGTGCTTGTTTGGGTAACACAGAAACCTTTACCTTTTTTAATTCCTTACAATACCTTTGTAAAACAACGTTTAAAAAAGATTCTCACTTGCGTTGTCTTTTAAAATGACTAATATAGGCAAAGGTATCTTAAGAGTCTTACTATCGAACTAAAAAGGAAAAAAAAAACAATTTCTTTGAATTGTTTTCAAGTTTATTTTTGATTGACTAAAATACCAAAAATAAGGTTTCTGTGTTTTGTTATTTTCATAGAGCAACACGGCAAGAAGTAGCCATGCGGCAGACGTTCCCCTCTATCAAAGTAATAGCCCAAATGGTCCTATGCATTACACTGTTATAACACAGAATGTACTTGTCTGGTATTTGTTGTGACAGACGATTGTTATTGTATGCGAGTATTATATGTGTATGTGTACAGGTTTCCCCCGCAAAAATGACGGACTGTTTTTTTTTTGTTGGGATGACGCAATGGCTACGCTCCGGCCTGCCAGCCAGTGTTGCTCTATGGTTAATTTTAGTAGAACTTAATAAAATTATACAATAATTATCTTATAGGAACTATTTTGTATGTCAGAAGCGATCTAAGAGTAGCTAGATGTATCATTATTTATATCTAATGTAGGTATATATATTATTAAAGGCTAGGTGTGGTGTGATCGTGGTATATGCGGCCATAGCTGGTCAAATTGTCAGTCTTGTTTCGTCTAAAAACGTTTTGATGTCAAATTTTCGTTTTTCATAAAGAAATAATATTCACATCTATATATATATAGTCAGTTTTCACAGAGTCGGTTAATAAATTAAAAAGGATATTAATTGTTGTACAAGATGTGCTTTCAACTTATGTTTATTTAGCGAACAATACACGCTGACCATATTAAATACATATACTTAATTTCAACAACTACAGAGCTGTAAAAGAATCGACTAAATATCGATTGAAAGCAGTCATATTCGACTAATATGAGTATACCATTTTTTCACTTAACAAATCGCACACACCACGATATCACTATACACACAAAAAAAATTAAAAGCACACTTAAATACTAAAAAAAAGAAAAGTACCATACTCCAAGCATCATCACATCAAATAATCATATACAAGTTTTACATATAGATATAGTATTAAAATAGGCGAAGTTTATCATCCGAATTGATAAATCATTAGCAGTGGCAAGAATTAGAAACGAAATGTCGTAAAAAATGACATGTAGTATACGACAAAATGAAAAAGTATTTAATACATAGCTTGTCATTGTTACGACATCTTGTTTATTGAAAATGTGTCCTTAAGAAGTAGAGTTTCGCATACTAAGCCAATAGATAAACAGAATTATTTCGTTAGAGCTCTGACAATACTTATCAATTTGGATGATAAACTCCAGTTACATACAGTTATTCCACTCTCATACGTAAAAAAAACTTGAGCAAGTTAGTGATAATGGCCGTTACGAAACGATTTATAATAATTCCTGCACTTGGAACATTAAAATTTGGCAATGTACTAAAACATCAAGAATTTAGTTACACTCATTAATTTTATTAAGGTAAAAACAATGATAAAGATATTATAAAGGTATTTGTACAAAAAAGACAGACAGACTCAAGAATACATAGTTAAAAATGACTATGAGAAAATTAGTGTAAATTTAATACGCATTAAGGTTTTTCAATGTTTGTCATACTTTGGTAAGTTCATTTATAACTCTATGTATATATTATCAGATTATATAGAAAATGGTTATGTGAATATAAGCATTTCTTTCAATATTTTATAATAATGGATACCTTATTGAGAGAACTTATTAAAAATCGTTCCGATTTGATGTGGAGACGAAGTGCCAATTTAATTTATTAAATTAGTACCAAGATGTTATTTCTTAGAACTTTTCATCTGCCACCAAGGCGTCTACATCTGCTACGTATACGCTACGATAAACGTGCTACAACAATGTGCAAATCCATCTCGTTGGTTCTTTTAGCCAAAATTGTTGACTCAGACATTCAATTTTACTTAATACATCAGTATAACGACAGACTTGAATACCATACGACACTTGGTTCATTATATTTTGAACACATTTATTGAACAATTATTGTAACTTTAAATAAATTCATATTTATCTAAAATCTTACTAACGTCACTACGTGCAAATAAGCACGTATCAATAGGCACAAAGCGTCAGGTCTGACAGAGTCGTGTAGAGATCTGACATTTCTTGTAATGAACTGTCAAATTGAAATAAGACAGTCTGTTACGCAAAGAAAAAATTAGATTGTTGACACTTGTGTTACCATTTCGTCTCTACATCAAGACAGGCACGTTCTAAAGTTACTGTGTGCTCAATATCATTACATAAAGTGGCAGTAAATTACCAAAATTATATTAAAAAGTAAGTAATATGGCGTCTCAAGACGATCCGATTCTGTTATCTTTAACTTTAGTTACATAGCAGCATAATATATCATTACGATTATTGCAAAATTAAAGTATCTACACAAAATGAGATGATAAAAACTGCCGGGTGAATGAAAACAGACTTATGACCGTATACACTCTCAAAAGATTGATCTACCCCCCTTAATAGAAAACCCCCTCTTAAAAGAAATATTGAAGTAGAACCAAATACGACAGATAAATGCATGCAATAGATAAAATGAAAAAGCTTTGATTTTTCAGTATTTTATTTATGTTAATCAAATCTTTATCCAGCCTGCAGTTTTTTCTTCACTTTGTTATGCGTAACCTACCGATTGGAATACGTTGTCTTATACGCCAGAATCATCCATCTAACCATACACACGACGGCCCACAATTTATACTACACATTATAATATTAATCGTTCGCCGTATAACAATTTTAACAGTCGTATAACGAAATATTTTCGCGTGTCTCCGTTAAAATTCCAGTCTTTCCGACAATTATATATCATTTTTTTTTTAACTATTTGAATGTTTTTTATTTTTTTACAATTTTGTTATTTAAAGAACTATGAATCCGCTATATGCTGTACAACAACAAAGAAAAAAATAATTTTATCGCTTTATAGAACTCACAAACAGTCTACTTTTTTCATACGTCTAGAGATCCTGAAAGTAAGCGATGCAAAGTGAGTACACTCGAGTTAATTTGACATTCTCGATCAATTTACTCGACAACTCGAGTGTGATACGAGAAACCACTTATACATAATTAATTATCAATTTATGTACAACCTGTATCTAAAAGGTGAAATATTTTTTTACTATTGTAGCCCGCAAGAAGTTCATTTTAATATACACACAATCGTTTCGACGATTTCTACCATTTTAGTAGTAAAATGTCTATGGTATATAGTGACAGGAAAATATACTGCTCATAGACATTTAGATTATGCTTCGAATGAGTTGTAACAAAGCACGACACGTCTGAGTTAAGCATTCATCTTCACTTATCAATAAATAAGACACTAGTTTTATTAAAAACTTTTAAGCAATATTTCACCTTTGAAAATAATTATAAATATTCAGATATATTGTGAAACAGATGTACACAGACAGTAAACACAATTTAAATGTAATATAGCTACACATAAGAACACTCGAGCATACTCCTTCAACAATCGGAACGGGTCAAAAACAAATGCGAGGATTGTCGATGTCGCAGCACCAGTGTTGCCACAGCTAAAATACTTAAATCTACCAAAGACAGGAAACGAATCTTGTTTTTTTTTTATCTCATTTTGAACTTTATTACTGATTCAAGATGAATGTCGTCTAATACTCTATACAATGTCAAAAATATATAAATATATATTTTATGATAGTACATACTTACACTAATAATATAGATGTCAAAATTTTATATACGCGTGAAGTTTAGCGCTGCGTTGCTTATTGTCGATGCATATAAGCTGAAAAGAGAGAGAGAAACATATTTTAATAGAAATAAAATGAGACAAAAAGAAAGAGGGTTTGGTGATACATTTCAAAGTTAAGGGACCCTAGCAAGGTCACGCAATGGATGGGTGACCATTGCTTAACACATTCCACCATTCCTCGTTAGTTTTTTTTTTATGTAGGGCCCTATCAAAATTACTACTCTGCCTGATGGCAAGCATAAACAGAATTCATAGGTGGTGGTCACCATACTCATTGCGAATACAACAATGCATCATAGTGGCCTATTGATGCTTCTGCATCATTGGGCCTGACTCACCAACGAAACGCGCCGCATAAACGCTGTCATTTTACGTTGATCTTCTGTGCGAGGGTGGTACCGCCCGAGCTGGTCTGTTCGCGCTGAAATCAGCGTGACTCTACTACCTACATCAATGTCCTGGTCGCCATAGGAACATCGGCCCCACAATAGTCTGTCTACAGAGCTTCTTATCCTAATACTTCTGGAGATCTGATGGTAGTAGCTCCACCTAACAAATCGAAGTTCATCCGTGTCTAATGGGCCTACCACGCGCACAAGTACTACCACAGTTTTGCCAGCACAGGTTGAACCTCATCGAATAAAATTACCAGATAAATTATAACTTCTATACATCTTTAAACAAGCAATTCTTGTATAAATATCTACTTCAGTAACGGCTTCAAAAGATTTTCATGAAATTTAGTACACCGAGGGTTTCTGGGGCGATAAATCAACCTATCTAGGATTCATTTTGAAGAACTTCACAAGCATGGTCACCCAGGTATTAAAACTTAATATCAACGTGGGAGAGCCACGCTTCGGCATGAATGGCTCGACCTGAGTGATACCACGGCCTCACAGAAAACCAGTGTGAAATAGCGTTTGCGCTGTGTTTCACCGAATGAGTGAGGATACCGGAGGCCCTTACTACAACTCCTCCCCACATCCCTTTCCCCATCCCCCAAAGGTCGGCAACGCACTTGTGATGCCTCTGGTGTTACGAGTGTCTATGGGCGGTACGGGATACGTCTGCTCGTTTTCCAACTATAGCATAAAAAAAAACAAAAAGATAATATATAAAGTGTGTTCAACTCACCCAGGCTCCGTCCACAAACATCCTGTATCGCCATACACATAACTATTCACTAGCAGTGTCCGAGCACTATCAATAATATATAACAAAATGCATACAAGTTCCTAACTTATTTAAGCACACCGCACTTTGTCACATTGTCTATGTTATTATATACATCATGGTATCACTGTTTGGCGGCCACCGTCTTTGCTTCCTCTTGCTTCGATTTGGGGGTAGCTGTGGACAAAATAATCATATATTAATACAAGCTGCCCTGGCAAATGTCGTTTTGCCATAAAATTTTTTTAAGGATGGGTGACCCTTACCATTTAGGGGGATGAAAAATAGATGTTGGCCGATTCTCAGACCTACTCAATATGCTCACAAAGTTTCATGAGAATCGGTCAAGCCGTTTCGGAGGCATGGCTATGGACAGTATGGCAACGAAAACTGTGACACGAGAATCTAATATATCTCTACAAATAAATAAAATTGGAGTGTCTGTTTGTAATATTAAAATAACCGCTTTTTACTAAATGGATATGTATGTATACACGGTACATATGACAAAAACGTATTTTAAAAAAATTGTCTGTCTATCGGGTAATCTCTGGAACGGCTTGACCAATCTTGACGGGACTTTCACTAGCAGGTAGCTGATGATCCAAGAAGTAACTTAGGCTACTTTTTTTAGTCTAACTTTTTCCCGCGGTGTTACTCGCGGTACGACGATAACCGCGGGTAACACCGCGGGGTTCAGCTAGTTATACATAAAATCACTCCTATTTCAGTAAATAAGTTAAATTAGAAATCTTTTTGAAAAGAATCAGTCAGTCAGATTATTGAAATAAACGTGTTTTGTAGTAAAAAAAAATTTGTCTATTGATCGTATGGAAAGAAAAGTGTCCAATAAAAAAAGAGAGGCCTGCAAAGGTACACTTTCTGTTCCCTCACTCTCACAATCCGATGGGACAGCTTTACATGCTATCCGAGGCAGGTGGGTAAGACCCCAGCTTCTAAGCTCAGGGCTGTCGTAGTGAAGTGCATTGTAATGTTGTGTAATATAGTGTAGTTGGTATACTTACGCCTGGCACGTGCATTTGCAACGACGCTCTGCGATCCGCAGGAGCCGGCGCGACCGCGACTACCGCTCGACTGCACCGCTGAGAACTGCGAACGACCGCTGTGGGACAACAACATGAATAATATTATTTACAAGGTAGTGTAGAGCCACGATGATTTCAACTCGGTTGGACCGGCTCTACCGAGGCGGTACCCTCGCACAGTAGATCTACGTAAAGTGACAGCGTTCGTTCTGTCGTGTTTCGTTGGTGAGTGCGAGACCGGAGACAGTAGTGAGTGGTGCGGTGGTGTGGTGTGGTGACGGTACCTGTTGGCGCAGTGGTGGTGGTGGTTTCGGGCGCGGTCGGACTCGGACACGGAGCGCGTGCGGGCCGCTAGACAGTAGTGAGTGGTGTGGTGGTGTGGTGTGGTGGCGTTACCTGTTGGCGTGGTGGTGGTGGTGGCGGGCGCGGTCGGACTCGGACACGGAGCGCGTGCGGGCCGCTAGACAGTAGTGAGTGGTGTGGTGGTGTGGTGTGGTGGCGTTACCTGTTGGCGCGGTGGTGGTGGTGGCGGGCGCGGTCGGACTCGGACACGGAGCGCGTGCGGGCCGCTAGACAGTAGTGAGTGGTGTGGTGGTGTGGTGTGGTGGTGTTACCTGTTGGCGCGGTGGTGGTGGTGGCGGGCGCGGTCGGACTCGGACACGGAGCGCGTGCGGGCCGCTAGACAGTAGTGAGTGGTGTGGTGGTGTGGTGTGGTGGCGTTACCTGTTGGCGCGGTGGTGGTGGTGGTGGGCGCGGTCGGACTCGGAGACGGAGCGCGTGCGGTCGTAGGGCCGCGCGTGCGGGCCGCGTCCCGGGGCCGAAGCGCCCTGCGCCGCCAGCAACTCGTTCAACTGCGGCTAAGAACACACATACACTTCGCCTTTATATACTATACAATATAATAACTCCCTACGTCTCTTCGCTACATAGACTAACACGATAAGGCGTAGTCATACATAACTGCTGCATACATTATTGCTGTGTTGTTAGTTTCTAGTCTATATTGTTAAGAAGAATGAACGTCTACGTTAACATATATAGCAATATACATGACACGTGTGTCTATTACATTATATGTCTGCCGTGAATACAGCAAAGGCGTTAGTTCCTATAAAGCTATAAACTGTAAAATGGCCTCGCTTTCAGCCTAGGGGCCATTCATTTATTATGTAAGTCGATTTAGGGGTGGAGTGGGGTCAACTATGACTTTTGTTTCATACAAAGGGGTGGGAGGAAGTCTTGATAGTTTTTACGTAAGATTACAAAATGTGCAAAGTTAAAATTATACTTTGGAAAACCGGTTTTGAGCCCCTAGACTAATAATCTTATGTAGGTATAGATGAATGATTAAAACCAAAGCTTATTACTACCGAAAAGTAAAAATTCTTAGTACCTTTGTAAGTACAAATAAAATTTTCAAAAAATTGTTACTTTAAAAAATTAACATTAAAACAAACCAAACGTGTATTAATTTGTTCCTTTAGATTCTTACGTAATATATATTTTACAGGGCTAAGAGGGTCGGCCTATTCTTACTTTTTCTTATCATAGGGGAGAAGAGGGTTAAACTAGTGAAAATAGTCTTACGTAATAAATGAATGGCCCCTTAGAGAGTGTCCATTCCTCTCTGAGTAAACAGACTACCGATCATAAAAATTTCATCTTTCTTAAAATGAGGTAATCTGGGGTGACTGGGATCTCTACTATCTATGCTAATATATAAACCTGACGAGTTTGTTTCTTTGTTTGTTTGAACGCGCGAATCTCAGGAACCGCTGGTCCGATTATAAAAAATATTTCAGTGTTGGATAGTACGTTTATCGAGGAAGGCTAAGATCAATAGGAGCGGAGCACCAATGGAGAATGTTTCAAAAACGGTGTAAAATTATCACGCTACGGGCAATACGAGACGCAAACGAGGTTGCGTGGGTCGGCTATTGTTATATCTGAGTTGGTAGTGACAAGTAATTATTTTTTAATATAAATCTTAAATGTCCATGTGTGCAGATTTCCCCCGCAAGAAATGACAGACTGTCTTGTATCGGAGAAAGACTCAATGGCTATTCCCTCCGATCCATCAGGTTTTCTCACTCAGGTTCTCATCACTGACGAAAAGTAGCGTACTTTATAGCTTAGTTAGTGCGTTAACGCGTGTGTTTACTTGGAACTACGCTACTTTTTTTGCTTCAACAAGAACAAGGTCGTGAGATATCTACCTTTTTGTATTTGATCTGAGCATAGGATGTCACGTTTTTATAGGTAGCTGTATATTTAAAATATCCGAAAAGAGAAAACCCGGTCAAGTGCGAGTTGAAAGTTTGTAAGGATTTGCGATTGTTGCTTTTTCACGCAAAAACTACTGAACGGATTTGGATGAACCTTTACAGTAATATAGCTTATACATCATAATAACATTTAGGCTACTATTTGCCGCGATAATCGGCGGGCGGAACCGCGGGCAACAGTTAGTTATCTATACATTCAAAGCTACCTATTACCGTTATTAATATCGAACACACACGGTAAAAAAATCACGTTTGTTGTATGGGTGCCACACTTTAATATATATTTTAGTGTGCTTTTAGTATTACTCGTAATAGCTAAAGCGGCAACAGAAATACATAATCTGTGAAAATATCAACTGTCACGGTTCATATGTCAGACGGACGGACAGGGAAGTCTTAGTAATAGAGTCTCGGTTTTATTTATTTATTTATCAACTGCTCACTGCCCTTACAGTTTACACAACACAAAAAAATGTATTCAAATTGGAATGGAATAAGTTTTAAAACCTTGGATACGGAACCCTAAAAAAACAAAAAGATCGTTCACAATACCTCTAAGACCCTGAAGTCCTCAATGCTATTAAACTTGGACAGATATCCCTGCAGCTTGGGGTCTACTTGCAGGGCGCCGGCGTGTTTGTAATATTTCAGGAAAGCCCAGAACTTCTCCAAGCCGTAAAGTTGACCTGGGAATAGACAAACAAACATATATATATATATATAATCTATATAAAACTAGCTGAACCATGCAGTGTTACCCACGGTACGACAATTACCGCACGAAGCTAGTCTAAAAAAATTAAGTTACTCCTTATATCATCAGCTACCCATCAGTGCAAGTCCTGTATATTGGTCCAGCCGTTCCATAGATTAACCGAACAAACAAACAGACAGACAGACAGCCAAAACATATGAAAACCGATTTTTGCATTTGCATTTAGTAAAAAGCTATTAATTTGAAATTTCAAACAGATACTTAAATTTTAGACATTTGTATAGATAACTTCCAATGATTTATCAACAAAAAACAGTAACCGATAGGTCTACAAATTTGAAACGTTGCCAGCTAACGCTTTTCATGTTCTAATCACCTAACACGAATAAGCTTTTGGTAATTTCACATCTAAGCTAGTTAAATAAGAGATGAACATACGGAAGTTCGTAATAAGTCCAATTAAAATATGTTATGTCTGTGTCAGCTAACAAGTACGTGTAGTAAAGACCTCGCACCCGTCCCCACGACGACAGTGAGTCCAGAACGCCATGGCTTTACGTCACTTTAGCACTAATCCGCAGTAACACTCAACAGCATTTGTGCTCCGTTGAATGTGGACATTTAGTGCACAAACACATAGTCATACACACAAACTAACATCTTAACTAGTCTATAACAAATATCTTTTATTAAATACTAGCTTTTACACGCGGCTTCGCTCACGCAGACTTTCATCCCCTGAAGGGGGTATCCCTTAGAGGTGGAATTTCCAAAATTCCTTTCTTAGTGCTTACGTTATATAAAGAACCTGCATGCAAAATTTCAGGATTCTAGGATCAGCGGTTTGGGCTGTGCGTTGATCTCTGGGTATGTCAGTCAGTCACCTTCCTCTTCATATATTTAGACTATTGGTTGTTCAGTTGTCGAAATAGGATAGATGTCACCTTTGTCAAATTAGTTACTTTGTATCATCTGTCAAAACGATCACTTTGTATGAAAAATGTACTAAGTACACACTTGTGACGTCACTGTTTTAGATCACTCAATTGAGGAATATATTTCAATGTTTAATCGATTATAATTTATAATAGAAATGAAAAGCTATTTATTATTTTTATTTTGCGAGATGTTTTGTATATTTGATGACGGAGACATTGATATTTATTTACTACTAGATGAACCCCGCGGTGTTACCCGCGTTTATTGTTGTACTGCGGGTAACGCCGACAATTAGTCTAAAAAAAAGTAGCCTTTGTTACTCCTTAGATCATCATCTACCTGTCAGTGAAAGCCCCGTCAAAATCGGTCCAATCATTCCAGAGATTAGGCGGAACAGACAGACAGTCAAAAATTGTAAAAAATATATTTTGGTACATGTACCGTACATACATACATTACAAACAGACAATCCAATTATATTTATGTGTATAGATACAGTCATCTGCCCCGTACATATAATACATTGATGCCACTGCACCCCCGAGCCAATTCATGAGCAGTGTTACTTGATTCTGTTGATTTTTCTTTCTTTTTTAAATCTATAATATAGAATAAAATGATTACCTCTCTCGTAATCAGCCATGGTTTCAGCCTGGAAGTGCTGGTACAGTTCCGGGCGGAATTTCCGCTCCAAGCCATACGAATAGAAGCGAAACAGACATTCCAATCCGTAACGGAAACCAGCTAAAGCATCTTCATTGGCAAGAGTCCTGTACAGAGGGAAATAAAAGTTAGTAACTAATCCTACTACTATTATAAATGCGAAAGTTTGTAAGGATGAATGGATGTTTGGATGTTTGTTACTCTTTCACGCAAAAACTACTGAACGGATTTGGATGAAACTTTACAGTAATATAGCTTATACATCAGAATAACACATAGGCTACTATTTGCCGCGATAACCGACATATACGCTGGCGGAGCCGCGGGCAACAACTAGTCTAATATAATATTATAGTACAATATAATACAATAGTAGCCATAGTGTGGGTCACCATGCTGTATTGTTATATAAAGACATCTTTCGCTTGTGGAATATACATCCTGTGTCACGGTGGACTTTACAAACAAACATGAAACAGATACAAAGTACACCCAGACTCCGAACATAAATGTTGAATTGAGGCTTACAAAAAGTGTTGTCCCAAGTGGGATTTGAACCCACAGCACTTGGAGCAGTAGAAACCGGCGTGGCGAGAGCTTAAACCACTAGGCCAAACGTGCAATCGAGTATGGTAAATTAACAATAATAAATATTTCGTACATGTAACACACAACGCCATCTAGTCCCAAACTAAGCAAAACTTGTGTTATGGGTACTAGACAACTGATATAAATACTTATATACTTTTACCCCGGCGGGGTGATGGCCCGAGGGGGTTTCCAAAGGTAAACCAAAAGAAAAAGGGTTCTATCAAGTGTTCCTTGTCTCTGCAGTACTGTTGTCCTACGCAGTTTGCTTCCTCAGTCAACTCTTATGACACCCATGGTGTGTATAGAGGTTCTTCCATATTCTTATGATTATAAATGTCTTTAACTATAACTGTAATTACCTGAACTCATTGTACATGGTACGATTGAAATGATCCCGTAGGAAGAACGACCAGAATCTGAACAGAGTATTCATTTCTTGCGATTGCCCGATGCCCAACTTCTTGCGCTCTGAAAACAGATAAATAACACTTTTGATCGTTTTTTTTTTACTTGGAAAACGATAATGAAGGGTTTATAAAGGGTAGAAAGGGGGAGTTTCTGTTGAGGTTAAATTTATATACTAATACTAGTCACGCCCCGCTGTGTTACCTGCGGTTTAGTTTTTATCTTTTTTTTTTCTCTAAAATAAAAGTAGTCCATGTTAATTAGCTATCTGTCAATGAAAATCCCGTCGAAATTCAATAAAGTTTAATAGACTACGTCACCCAAGCCATTATTGCGAATCTGTTGACACATCATTTATTAAAATCGGTCCAGCATTTAGCAGCATACAAATATATGTACAGACAGCCAAAGTTAAAAAGATTTTTGTTTATTTTACAGACACTTATGAATAGTCAATATTTTAAATCGAGTGATTCTAGTCGCCAGTTCCAAGTGCAGCCTACCCTTCACAGAGAAGAATCTGGCAAGAAACTCTATTGTTGCTCATTTAAAAAAATAATAATAATAGCGCTTACAATTTTTTTTTTAACTATTAATCTAGAATGAGAACGAAGTCGACCAAAGAAAGCAAAAACAAAAAAAATATATTCTATTATTTTATCGAACTTTTTGGCTTCGTCATAATCGAGTAACAAGTATAATATTTACGTGTCAATAAGCCAACTCTCCTACGTTATTTCTAGATCATTCCCTTTCTAGAAATCACTGTTAAAGTCATAGATTACAGTGATGTTGTTACCTTTGAGACAGCGCGAGTAGTACTTGTGGTAGGCCTGTTGTGTGAAGTGGTTCTCCCTCAGCAGGCCGTGGCTGGGGTGGTGGAACGTGGGCAGGGCCTGGCCCATGGACCCACACGACGAGCCCAGGGTCGGGGACGTGCCCAGTGACGACCTGTACAGATCATTTCAATTATATTAACATTTAGATAGATAGAAAACTCTTTATTTGTACACCGTAACACAGATTTAATATATAGTACCGAAAATGACGAATGTATAAGTACAAAAAATGGTTATAAATATAAATAAATATTTCGTACATCTAACATACAACGCCATCTAGTCCCAAGCTAAGCAGAGCTTGCGTTATGGATACTAGACAACTGATTTAGATAAAAAACTTTTTTTTTGTAAATACACATACATTATACATGGAAAAGCAGCCAAATTCCGAAACAAATATTTGCAGATCATACCACTTGGTCTGACTTGGGAATCGAACCCGAGAGCTAAAACACAGCAATCGCACACGCTACCACTTGCACCACCGAGGCAGTCTATTACAACAAGTGTAACGATGTCACAATGTGTGCGAGTATGTATGCTTGTATGTGAGCGTGCGTGACGTGTCAGTGTAGATGTGTATGTGCATGTATACATGTGTACGTCTGTGTGTGCATCACTGTGTATGTGCTACCCTTACGATAATACAGTGAGGACAGATCAAGTGATCAAGTGAGTCTGTGGCCAGTATGCAATTTTTAGGAACTTAACTAAATTTTCCATTTCTTCGTAGCTAAGAGATTTTAGCCAAACTGATGTGTTCTTATTACAAAGGTGCTTGGTTTGTGTTTTTTTTTGGGCAATCTTGACTGGATACTACCCTCTTACAGAAGATTAACTTAAAATGTCAGCATTCGTGCTGGCGTATTTCGTTGGTGATTTCAAACCCGGAGGCCCAATGATGCAGAAGCATCACTAAGCCGCCAAGGTGTGGGTCACCATACTGCACTGCACGAACAATGAGTAAATTGACCATCACTCTTGGATTCTCCTCATGCTTTCCATCAGGCAAATTAGAGTCAATTTAGCAGGCTGATGTATTGAAATAGTCAGATAAAAATGAATTACCCTGTGCTTTGTGTCCGGGGTCTATGTTCGCGGATGTCCATGATCCATCCCACATGGTGCTCCACTGGTGGGTTCAGGCTGTAACGAGTCTTGTGCTTGCGGGATACACTGGGGACAGAACAAGTCAATGTAAGTTCAAAATACAGTCGAAATATATAGGAATTCCACAGGTATTCTACTAATATTATAAATGCGAAAGTTTGTAAGGATGGATGGATGTTTGGATGGATGTTTGTTACTCTTTCACGCAAAAACTACAGAACGGAATTGGATGAAACTTTACAGTAATATAGCCTATACATCAGAATAACACATAGGCTACTATTTGCAGCGATAACCGACAAATACGCGGGCGGAGCCGCGGGCAACAACTAGTATATAATATTAGTCTTTGCACTCGACTCCGAATTATTGCGGTTAAAGAAGTCTATGTATTTCTATAAGAATAAATGTATCTCCATGCTAAATTTCATTATTATCGGTACAACGATGAAAGCGGAACAAACAGACGGACAGAGTTACTTTCGTTTAAAACACGTAAAATGTTTAAAAAATAATTTACTTATTATTCGTGTCATTGTTGCATCTCATTTAGAGTACAGTTAATTTAAAATTAAATTATTTATATTATCTTTACACAGTAAAAAATGTAGTCGCTACCGCTGTTTGTTCGTTTAGATCTTTCAAACAATTCAACAGATTTTAATACAGTTATCAATAATAGGTAGAACAATTTAAGAGTTAGGTTTATACGTGTGATACATACAAATTATAGCAGAAGAAATGCGAGAACTCGACTTCTGTGTGAGTCCGCTTGTCAAAGAATAATGTAAAATACACAAATTATATAATTTAATCCAATAGATTGCCATGAAAAAATATAATTTTTTCATCGTTGTGAGGAAGAGAGAGAGAGAGATAGAAGAAAGGAGAATGGGAGATGGAATAGTGGTTTGTATTGTAAAGTGTACATACATAACATCAGTAGCGTGCGGGTCCTTGCTCGCCGCGTAGAAGCGAGCCGTACGTCGCGGCCGCTTCGCACTCTTCGCACTCTCCGCCTGGGACTCCACCTGTACACACACACACACACACGCGTTATATACCTACATATATACAATCTGAACTTAGAACTTAGAGATTTACTTAGAAACGTTTCAGCCTAATATATCAAGCAGGCTAGACGGGTTGGTATAAAGTTGTTGTCCTGCGTAGTTTGCTTCATCAGTCGACTCTTACGACACCCACGGGGTGAATAGGGGTGGTCACACGCTGTGTTCTTAATACGTCAACACACGAATTATAACATTTTGAACATTTAACACACAACGCCATCTAGTCCAAAAATAAGCAACTAAGCCGAGTCACCACCAAACAAAAGTTGGCAACCGTGTTCCTGTTTTTGGCGGTAAACATCAAAAGAATACGCTTGTTGCAGATATTTATTGGTTCTGTGGTGACGCTTAGTTGGAATGTTTTTCAAGTTGTTGGTGACTCGGTGTAGACACAATAGAAACTAAAGTTGGCGATTTTCTGAAGGGTTGCAAACAGTTGGAAACATTGAAATTGCCAACAATTTCGATGGATACGCGCCTTGAAACGTGTATGTGTGAAGATTTCCCCCGCAAAATGTGACAGACTGTATTGTATCGGGAAACGACTCCATGGCTATTTTTCTCCGATCGGTCTCCCGTGTTGTTTAATGTTGAAAAGTAATGTCTTCAAGGCAACCTTGAGATGGAAAAGGGAGTGAGTAGGGGTCGATAACTCACAGGTCGTGGTGGAGGGGGCGGTGGCTCAGCGGGGTTGGCGTGGCGCTGGTCGGGGACGGTGGCCTCGAACTGCTCGCGGGAGATCAGCGACACCGTGCGGTACTGCTGCTGACCGCCGAACGACTGCACCACAACACACACACACTATATATTCTCGTATAGTCCATTCGCTAAGACAGGGTCACGTGCGGCAAGTCGCCACAAAATGAAAATACCCGCCAGCGGCGTACACCCACAAGCAAGTTGTGTGAATTAATATATTCGTATTTCACAACAAATAATACAATTGCGTGCGGAGGTGCACCGACACAATCTAAACAAATAGACTATAATTTAACTTTTAAAAAGTAAAATTTAGCTTTCAAAACCACCAAACTGTGTCTTACTTTAATATGAGGATGAAAAATAAAATTAGGAGAGAGAAGAGAAGAGAGAAAATGGTTACGTACTCGAACCCAACCCATTCAACCGAAAGGTATAAATGAAATCTTTTCTATTATAGAAAAATAGGTGCGCCCCGCGATTTTCTACAAAGCTCGTCTAAAGTACTCTTTCATCAGCCACCCGCTAATAAAATTCCCGTCAAAATCGATAGAGAATATATCGTTCCAGAAATAAGCCGGAACAAACAGATAGATAAAAAAAATCATGTTAATACCGTATACAGGTACCTTCATATGCATTTAGTGTAAAGCTGATAATTTGAAATTAGGAACAGACAATTCAATTGACTACTTATCAAAGAAAAATATAGCCGGAACAAACAGACAGACAAAAAATTTTAAAATGACTTATTTAAAAAATCTTAAATTGAAGTTACAAACAGACAATATTTATATAGATAATAAATAAATAATAAATATTTGAGACATCTAACACACAACGCCATCTAGCCCCAAGCTGAGCAGAGCTTGTGTTATGGGTACTAGACAACTGATATAAATACATATATACTATTTTTTTGTAAATACATACTTATTATACATAGAAAACACACAAACTCCGAAACAAATATTTGTAGATCATACAAACATTTGGTCCGACCCGGGAATCAACCCGAGACCTCATGATCAGCAGTCGCACACGCCTACCGCTAGACCAACGAGGCAGTCAATGTATAGATAATAGTTATAGTAACAAAAGTGATGATGATGATGATCATGAGGTGAACAAAAATATATAAAAGTTTGTTCACTTACCGATCTGTTACTTACCGCAGTGTATTCGGAATCGTTCCAAAGATCCTCTTCATACCGTCTCAGGCCATCAGTTATAACCTACAAATAATAATAACAGTATTTAACATGGACATAGAAAACCACCTTGAATGAGATTTACAATACTTTTTGTAGATTTTTGTGTTAGACTGAAATTGTATATCTATATAATAGGTCTTTACCTATGAAATTGCCGTTTCGTATGCAATAAGTGAAAGTACTTATTTTTTCTTGTGCGCTGCGAAGCGACAACGCGCGACCCCATACTGCGCAACAGACAGTCTCCAAGCTGCAAGAGCCGGGGTTTGGGAGCTCTCTCATCCGCCATACTCACCAGACCTTGCACCTACCGACTATTACTTTTTCCAAAATTTAGACAACTTTTTAGTGGCAGTACAAAATGCCTTTGAAGAGTTTGTTGCCTCCCGTCCAGCTGATTTTTACAAGAAGCATCAATAAACTGCCAATGCGTTGGCAAAGATGCATCGATTGCATGGGTGATTACTTCGAATAACAGAAATGCAAAAGTTTGAAAAAATAAGTACTTTCACTTATTGCATACAAAACGGCAATTTCATAGGTAAAGACCTAGTATATAAAAATGAATCGCCGAAATGTATGTATGCGCATAATTTCAGAACTACTTGACCAAATTAAGTAATTTTTTTTTATATGTTCGTAATTGTTTGAGAAAAAAATTAAAGAACTCCATTTTTTTATCCGCAGCTGTTCACTGCCTGTGGGAAGATGAGACAGATATGTAAATATGGCATTACGAAGTTCGCCGGATCAGCTAGTATGCCTAGTATAATATGTAAGTAGATTTAAGCAAAAATTTTAATTCTAAATGTTTTGTAAATATTATATTATAATTATTATTGTGCATTTATTCTTTTCGAAATCTAAATTTATAATAGATATAATAATGAAAACCACGAGCCTTGGTCAAGTGGAGTTCATTTGAGGTATTTGGGACTTGGCTGTAATCTGTGATATTACGTCTTTCAGTAAAAACTTTTGGACAATACGGCAAGCGTGCAGTATAGCGACTTCTTGCATAGTAATGTATGTGTTAGTGGGGAGTTCAATCTGTCGTAGGAAGTGATGAAGATGTTTTGATATAACTCCGGTGCTGGAGAATACTCAAAGGCACTTATTATTATTATATTATTATTATTATTCAGACAGGAAACCATGGCCCAGTATACCATACTGGTCTGATAGGTAGATTTAGAATTATTTGAAAATCATTTCTGGACTAGATCATGTCCTGTTGTTATTGACTTTACAAACATACATACATGAAGCGGACACAAAAACATTCAGATATGGAGCAAACGAGCAGACGTGTCGCTTGATGGTAAGCGATTACCGCCGCCCATGGACACCCGCAACACCAGAAGCGTCACAAGTGTGTTACCAGCCTTTGGGGGAGGGGTCGGGGTAGCCTCCGGAATCTTTACACCGGTTTTCTATGAGGCCATGGTATCACTCCTGTCGTCCGTTCGTGGTGAAATCAGCGAGAGAGAGAGAGAGAGAGAGAGAGAGACATAGAAAGTGAGCGCAGAAGTGTATACCTGTTCGAGATCCTGCGTGATCTTAGTCCTGGTGGTCCAGTCGCCCTGGCGGTCGTGTCCGTCGTGCTTGGGCGGGCGCGCGCCGGTCTGCGTCACGATCAGCAGCCGCCCCACGTCGCGGTCCGTGAACTCCGCGTCCGACTCCTCGTCCGACCTGCACGACAATACTCCATTCTAATCTACTCGTATATAACACGTCTGACACACAACCTCATCTAGCCACTACCTAAGCAGAGCTTGTACTATGAAAAATAGAATAACTGATTTTTTTTTTGTAAATACATACATAATTGATTGTGTAATTTATTGTTAATATGTAAATATTAAGAAATACAAATATAATAATCCGAGATCCCCGATATCAAATTTACAAATTATTACTATGAAGCTAATTAACTGCCTCGGTGGCGCAGTGGTAGCATATGCGAATGCTGTGCTTGAGGTCTCGGGTTCGATTCCCGGGCCGAACCAAATGTTAGTATGATCTGTAAATATTTGTTTCGGAGTTTGTGTGTTTCCTATGTATTATAGATCATACAAAAATTTAATCCGACCTGGGAATTGAACCCGAAAATTCAAGCACAGTAGTTGTATACCCTACCATTAACACATCGAGGCAGTCGAACGTTTCATTAATATATAGTAATATTCTACTTAATATAGGTAATCTAATACATATAATTCACGTGTCATGTTCTTGCTCACAATGGACTTCGAAGCTATCTAATCGACTTTCACATTAATACATAATATACAGCCTGTGTCGCGGGGGACTTTACAAACATACATGGAACGGACACAATGAACACACAGAGTCAGAACAACAATTTGTGGATCACCCAGTGTTGTCCCATGTGAGATTTGAAACCACTACACTTGGCGCAGTAAAGAGCGGCGTGCCAACCGCTACATCAACAGTGCAATCTATTTTCTTTTAAAATTTGTGTTTAGCTAGCGTGCCGTACTCGTTTAGTATCATACTGCAAGTAACACCGCAGGGTTCAGCTAGTATAAATCTAAAACTTGGTCTTTTGTGGTATTAGATTGCAAGAGGTACCATCAGATGACGTCTGTTCTACTATACCATAAATAAATATTTCGGACATCTAACACACAACGCCATCTAGTCCCAAGCTAAGCAGAGCTTGTGTTATGGATACTAGATAACTGATACAAATAAATATATACTTTTTTTTTGTAAACGCATACATATTATACATAGAAAACACCCAAACTCCGAAACAAATATTTGTAGATCATACAAACATATGATCCGACCCGGGAATCGAACCCGAGACCTCATGATCAGCAGTCGCACACGCCAACCGCGAGACCAACGAGGCAGTCAAAATATGTCCTTCAGCTGGATTACTCCTCAAAGTCAAGATACAACTCTGTGTAATCTGTAGCGGTAGACTCACCAGGCATCAGTGAATGTGTTCTGTCGAGGTGGAGGCAGGTCCAGCTCCTCGTCGAGCTGAAAGTGCAGCTCCTCCCTGGGTTCGCCGGCTGTGGACTCTGTCTCAGCGCCTCCGGACCGCTCGCGGGACCCGGCCTTGGTACGACGTTTCACCTGCGTCATATAAACAGTATATTAGAGAAAGAATCTATTTCTTTATATATAAAAAAACATATAGTATATCAATATTAAAAAAATATTATTTAAATAATTCAAATTAATGATAGAGATAGTAATTTTTTTTTAATTGTTTCTACACGAGCACACGTACCGCCTGATGGTAAACCATTACCGCCGCCCATTGGGGTGCATGTGCGCCATGCATGCATGCAACACCAGAGGCGTCACAAGTGCGTTGCTGACCTTTGGGGATGGGGGGAGGGGTTGAGGTATAGGCCTCCGGTATCCTCACTTACTCTGTTCTTGTTTCTGTGAGGCCATGGTATCACTCCGGTCGATGCACATGCATGCCCAGGCATGCCTCTCCTACGGTAAGCCTTGTAATATATATACATGAATCTCTTTTTCTCTTGATCCCTTCCTTTTTAAGTAGACCATCCAACAGTAAAAGGTTTCTAACTTGAACTATAAGTTTCTGACATAAGCTCGTTCTAACACACAAAGGTTTGACAACTTGAGTCCGAGTCCCTCGAGCCCCTGCAGTTGCGTAGAGATGTCGCCTCTATGGCAGTACTCTATCGCCTGTATCACGGAGAGCGTTCTGAAGAACTCTTCCAACTGCCCCCCCCCCCCCCTCCTACCCCTTCCTCTACAGAACAACACGTGCCGGCCTTGGAAGTCACCGCTTCCGAGTGGTAGACATACGATCTCGTACTCATCGCTTCGGTTCTACCTTTCTGTGTCGAGTGGTCAAAACCTGGAACTCACTTCCAGCGCACGTGTTTCCCTCCCACTATGATCCCGGGTCCTTTAAGCGGGGCGTAAAAAGCATCTCACTAGGCGGCCATAGTGTGGGTCACCATGCTGCAATGTCCTTATTCGCATTGAGGATGGTGATCACCACTCTTGGAACCTGCTCATGCTTTCCATCAGGCAGAGCAGAGTCATTTTGGAGCAGCTAAAATATACAGAAAAAAAAAGAAATTACCTCAGTCCAGCTCTCAGAATTAGGACTAGCATTGCCGGACCCTTGTCTGTCGTCTCCACTTTCTGTTTTATCATTTAGCTCCTCTGTAATAAGAAACACATACAATTTATAATACTAATATATAAAGCTGAAGAGTTTGTTTGTTTGTTTGTTTGTTTGTTTGTTTGTTTGTTTGTTTGAACACGCTAATCTCAGGAACCGCTGGTCCGATTTGAAAAATTCTTTCGGTGTTGGATAGTCCATTTATCGAGGAAGGCTATAGGGTATATATCATCACGCTACTACTAATAGGAGCGGAGCAACAATGAAGAATGTTTAAAAAACGGGGGAAATTTTCACGCTACGGGCAATATAAGGTGCAAACGACGTTGCGTGGGTCAGCTAGTACAATTTATAAAGAGGACTTAAATAAATATTATTATTAGTTGCACATTATTATTAAATTTTGATGTGAACTGCCGAAATTAATAATAACTGGCTGACCCACGGAATCTCGTTTACGTCTCCTATTGCCCGTAGCGTGATAATTTTCCCACGTTTTTGTAACATTCTTCATTGATGCTCCGCTCTTATTAGTTTTAGCGTGATGATATATAGCCTATATCCTTCCTCCACAAATGAGATAACTAACACTGAAATAATTTTTAAATCAGACTAGTAGTTCTTAAGATTACCGCGTTCAAACAAACACACAAACTCTTCAGCTTTATATATTAGTATAGCTATAGATAGATTGTCGAGTCAACAATACACCCGTCCTGCGCAGAGGCGTCAGTACGGAACGCCATGAGACTCTGTTCGTCTCGCACTCACTTCGCAGTAACTGTGTACCACATTGTGGGAAGTACACAGTGGACATTTAGTGCGTACATACATAACTGCATACATAACTCTCCTTCTTTGTAAAGTCGGATAAATGGAGACAGTTATTTACTGTTAAATAGTTTTGTTCGTTTGTAATCTTATACACAACAACCGACTTTAAGGTTTGATTCGATTTCTCTTGGATGCCATCATCAGATCTTATCATGGTACCACCGTTGAAATATCTACTTTCCATTAAAAAAAATATCATTAAAATCGGTTTAAATATATATATATATATATATACACGGTCGAATTGAGAAACTTCCTCCTTTTTTGAAGTCGGTTAAAATTTGCTGTTCGTTTATCTCGCTAAAACTCGATAACGGTTGGGTCGATTGGGCGTTGACGTGACAACGACTGACACGTTGTCACTTTAAACTATCCGTAAAGCGACGTTTACGGACAAGCAAGTTTTTATACATATAGATGTGTTCGGTGTATAGTGTATGTACCGTGCGAGCGCGGCACGAACTCGGGCACGTCGGGGTTGAGGTTGTCGTGCGCGGGGCGGCGGAACATGCGCGGCAGCGGTATAGTGTATAGTGTATGTACCGTGCGAGCGCGGCACGAACTCGGGCACGTCGGGGTTGAGGTTGTCGTGCGCGGGGCGGCGGAACATGCGCGGCAGCGGTATAGTGTATAGTGTATGTACCGTGCGAGCGCGGCACGAACTCGGGCACGTCGGGGTTGAGGTTGTCGTGCGCGGGGCGGCGGAACATGCGCGGCAGCGGTATAGTGTATAGTGTATGTACCGTGCGAGCGCGGCACGAACTCGGGCACGTCGGGGTTGAGGTTGTCGTGCGCGGGGCGGCGGAACATGCGCGGCAGCGGTATAGTGTATAGTGTATGTACCGTGCGAGCGCGGCACGAACTCGGGCACGTCGGGGTTGAGGTTGTCGTGCGCGGGGCGGCGGAACATGCGCGGCAGCGGTATAGTGTATAGTGTATGTACCGTGCGAGCGCGGCACGAACTCGGGCACGTCGGGGTTGAGGTTGTCGTGCGCGGGGCGGCGGAACATGCGCGGCAGCGGTATAGTGTATAGTGTATGTACCGTGCGAGCGCGGCACGAACTCGGGCACGTCGGGGTTGAGGTTGTCGTGCGCGGGGCGGCGGAACATGCGCGGCAGCGGTATAGTGTATAGTGTATGTACCGTGCGAGCGCGGCACGAACTCGGGCACGTCGGGGTTGAGGTTGTCGTGCGCGGGGCGGCGGAACATGCGCGGCAGCGGTATAGTGTATAGTGTATGTACCGTGCGAGCGCGGCACGAACTCGGGCACGTCGGGGTTGAGGTTGTCGTGCGCGGGGCGGCGGAACATGCGCGGCAGCGGTATAGTGTATAGTGTATGTACCGTGCGAGCGCGGCACGAACTCGGGCACGTCGGGGTTGAGGTTGTCGTGCGCGGGGCGGCGGAACATGCGCGGCAGCGGTATAGTGTATAGTGTATGTACCGTGCGAGCGCGGCACGAACTCGGGCACGTCGGGGTTGAGGTTGTCGTGCGCGGGGCGGCGGAACATGCGCGGCAGCGGTATAGTGTATAGTGTATGTACCGTGCGAGCGCGGCACGAACTCGGGCACGTCGGGGTTGAGGTTGTCGTGCGCGGGGCGGCGGAACATGCGCGGCAGCGGTATAGTGTATAGTGTATGTACCGTGCGAGCGCGGCACGAACTCGGGCACGTCGGGGTTGAGGTTGTCGTGCGCGGGGCGGCGGAACATGCGCGGCAGCGGCGGCGGCGGCACGGCGCGCAGCAGCGACGACACCGGCGCCACCAGCGGCCCGCCCATCGTCGGCAGCGGGAAGATGCCCACCATCTGCTTCTTGCGCCTGCACAGTGGGCCGGACACAGGACGTTAGCTATACACACTAATAGTTGGCTTTCAACTCTTCACAAAGTCGACAACGAGTCGAGTTTGTTTCGTCCTTTCTACTCACGGCTAGTCCAGTTAGCAAAAGGCCGAACTTATCTACTCAAAAAAAAATTAACTTGCAAAAGGGTTTATACAACCTAATTGCAGAATAAATGATTTCAATTCATTTCATTACGAGTCGTCAACAATTTAAAAAATATTCCACAGAGCCAATAAATATCCGCAACAAACTTATTGGAATGAAATTAATTATGGCCGTGTTGCGAAAAGGGGCTAGACGGAAAAGTTGTAAGGACAGTTTTTGCTATACTGTATTTATGTTTTTTTTTATTTCAATAGCGAATCAACTAAAACATCGACTACTTAGATACAAACTATAACTTCATTCCATCCGGGTGTCCCTTGACACCTCTCCAGTTTTTTTTTCTCTTGACGTTTACCGCCAAAAACAGAACACGGTACCCAACATTTGTTGACATTTTTTGTTGCCAACATAAGGAAATTACAGAAACTTTTGACAGACAACATAAAAAGTACCAACTTTTGTTCGATGGAGACTCAGCTTAACACTATTGTCAGATGCCAGTGTTTAATGTCTACAAGAAGAAGTTAGATGACACCTTAGTAAAATTAGTTACTTTTCATCATCTGTTAAAACGATCACTTTGCAAGAAAAATGTACTAAATACAAAGTTGTGACGTCACTGTTTTAGACAATTCAATTGAGCAATATATTTTAATGTTTATGATGAAAATTTGTAATAGAAATGAAAAGCTGTAATTATTATATTTTGCGAGATATTTTTAATATTCGTTTTAAGATAGGAGACGGTATTTATTTACGATACTAACAACTACCCTATTTTACTACTACCCTCTCGCAGAAGAACAAACTAGAGTGACATCATTCGTGTTGACGTGTTTCGTTGGTAAATGCGAGACCGGAGGCCCAATGATACAGAAGCATCTCAATCACCACGTCTGCACGAACAATGAGTATGGTAATCACTTCTCTTGTATTCACCTTATGCTTTCCATCAGGTATGGTAGATTCACTTTGGCAAGCTCAAATAAAAACAATTAAAAAAGTAGGTCTTTACAAATAATCAAAACTTATCTGTCTGTCTATGTATTTGTGAGCGCTAATCTCAAAATTAGTTTTCGCTAATGTATGGTGGGACATACAAGGACAGAGCCGCAGACAAAACCTATTATACAATAAATACTAAACACAATCTTACCTCTTCTCCCCAGTCTTCTCTTCTTGACCCTCTACCTGTAGGGGTGGGTCTTCTGTGCCCTCAGACTTCTCCTTCTCAGAGTTCTCCTCTGAGTTCTCCTTAATCTCTTCTTTGGGCTGTGAAGTCTCTTGTTCTTCAGGTGTCACAGTCACTTCCTGTGTCTGCGGAAAATGAAACAACTATTTATATATATATATATATATATATATTACTAATCTATAATTAATAGAGAGAGAAGTATGAATTCAAAGTTAAATATAGTCAAAGTTTATATGTAAGACTAGCCGACCCTCGCAACCTCGCTTTCGTCTTCTATTGCCCGTAGCGTGATAATTTTTCCCCGTTTTTGAAACATTCTCCATATGTGCTCCGCTCCTATTGGTCTTAGCGTGATGATATATATATAGCCTATAGCCTTCCTCAATAAATGTATTATCCAACACTGAAAGAATTTTTCGAATCGGACCAGCGGTTCCTGAGATTAGCGCGTTCAAACAAATAAATTCTTCAGCTTTATAATATTAGTATAGATTGCAGAAAACCAAAGAATAAAAAAACAATATGGTAGCTGACATCTCAGTCACATTCGTTACTTTTTGTCATCTGTCAGAACTTATCAATCACTTAGCGAGAAAACACCAAAATTCCGAAGCAAATATTGTATATCATTTAGTCCGACCCGGGAATCAACAATAACAACAAAGAATAACATACCTCTGTCTTTTCTTCGCCAGTCTTTTCATCTTCTCTCTTAACATCTACTATCTCTTTTTCTTCTTCGTTTTTCTTCTCAACCTGATTTTCAATCTCTATACTGGGAGCTTCTTCGGGCATTTTTGTTTC
This sequence comes from Spilosoma lubricipeda, assembly GCA_905220595.1. NCBI lineage: Eukaryota > Metazoa > Arthropoda > Insecta > Lepidoptera > Erebidae > Spilosoma > Spilosoma lubricipeda. Next base: position 4,006,523 of record HG992303.1, on the reverse strand, counting down.
AATAACTCCATCTATCTGTTTATCTTCGGACTCCATCGGTTTCTCCCTCTCTTCTCCGGCATTAAAGCTAGCCATAATGTCCAAAAGCGGCCATTTGGTCGGTTCGAACGCGGTTCGAACCTGGAATTCATTCTATTATAAAATTTGTTTAATAAATTGATTTTAAGCCACTATAAGGCGCCTAGAAAATTTTGTCGTAGGAGCCGAATAGTAGACGCCATTGCATTGTAAAATATATCAGTCAGAATAATCAGGATGAAGATCACCTCAGCCTGAAATATCTTCTGATAGGTAGAGATAGTTTTGTTCTCGTTTATAAGTATCTTTATTATATAGTATTTATATCACCTTTTTAACCGATTTCAAAAAAGTAGAAGGTTCTCAAGTTTTTTTTGTTTCAAGTTTGTTACCTCAGAACTTTCCACTGGGTGAACCGATTTTAATGATTCTATTTGTATTTGAAAGCTGGTGCTCCCCGTGTGGTCCAGTTCTTGAATTCGTTTCTATTTGATAAAATGTTGTATTATTTTGAAAGAATTAATTGACTTACTGATAGCTATAAACGGAAAACCATCTCGTTGTTTCTCTAAAAAGCGGTAAGCGTATATATATTTATATATTAAAAAAAGTAAGAGGCCTTAAAAGAGATCGTCCATAAATAACGTCACAGGAATTTCATGTTTTTTACCGTCACTTACCTTTGAATTTTCACATATTTAGTAATTTTCAATCTTACTCATAAAAGTTCAACTTTAACGATATAAGTTTAAAGTTGTAAATAACACAGGACTGTTGCTTTTAGTTGAATAACGTTTGTGAATAATTCTATTCTATTAAACAACCTCACTAGTGCAATGCCCAAAAGGAATAAATATTCTTTGCTTTTTTTCACCCTGTAAACATATGACGCAATATACGGACGATCCCAGACGACTTAGGAAACATCTATATTAGAACGGACTGTGTCCTGGGCGTTCATTATACGTAGCCCGGCTGGGGCATGGTTTTGTAACGTTACTTATATACATTTTGTATGAAGCAGTTATATGTTTCACTTTCAATCCGAGCCCACTGCACGGACACGGTCCGGCACGGTTACGGTCCGACACGGACACGGTCCGACATGGACACGGTCCGACACGGACACGGTCCGGCACGTTTACGGTCCGTTCTAATATAAATCGTCCCCCAGGGAAAGGTACTCTTGTTCTTACCTTAAAGCCAGCAATGAGTTGCAGCTTGTCTGAGTCTCTTATTGCGTCGAGTACAAGCTGTACGTCGGGAGTCAGGGCTCGCACGCGGTGGAACGACGCGATTAGCGTCACGGGAATCGTTCCGTCAGCGGCCATCTTGCGGCGGAGGAAGAAGTCGCGAGCCAGATTGTCTGGGCTGAAGTAGTACTCGCTGAAGGAGACGAAACGTGGGTCAGAAACAATAATATATATGTAGGTAAATAATGATTTTAGTTGTTATTAACCGCGGAGTTCAGTGCATTGATTTTAATTTTGTTCTAAAATAATTTTATTGAATTCTTAAACAACAGTAGCCTTAGTTACTCCTTAAAAAATCGAATATATGTTAGTGTAAAGCCCGTCAAAATCGATTAAGCTGTTCGAGAGATTAGCCGGAACAGAGACAAAAATTTAAAAATAATAGTATTAATTGTAAGTACCGTATATACTTTCATGTTACTAAAAAGCTACTAAAGAAATGACAGACGGACATTTTTATTTTATTTATTTGTTTGTTAAAAAAAACGGTGTTTAACAAACAACAAACATGTATTCTTCCTATGATAGTAAAGGTTATTACAAACATACTTACATTTGTTTCTTTATCATGTCCTTCAAAGTAGCATGGTCAACTCCCATGCCGTATGGTGTAGCGGTAGCTGCAGCAGCACCGTAGTAGTAGGCCTGCGCCAGCGGAGGCGCCAGCGGAGCACCCAGCGCGCCCAGCGGAGCTCCCAGGGCTCCGCCCACGCCGAACGGGACCACCACCTGCGCCACGCCGCCCGTTGAGACCCGCAGCTGCGCCCACCATACCATGCCACCGTGAGAATGATAATGTGACACCCCACAATGACTTTGGTTGGACTTCTGTACTCAGTTACACTTTCTAATAAAGTATCTGATAGACTAAGTCATAATACAAGGGTCCTAAACTAAGCAAAGCCTGTACTGTGATAACCAGACAGACCAGATTATAAACATGCCTATATATATGTCTACATATATCTCCTGGTTCTAAGCTACCTCCCCATCAATTTAGTTATAAATAGTATAACTAACACGACTTTCTTTTATATATATAAATAATATAGAAGATAAATAAATATTTCGGACATCTAAAATACAACGCCAGCTAGTCCCAAACAAAGCAGGGCTTGTGTTATGGGTTCTAGACAACTGATATAAATACATTATGTATATACTTTTTTTTGTAAATAAATATATAGAAAACAGCCAATTATAGACAATATTGGAACGGACGCCTCTGCTTAGCGGGTTCGGGAGGCGGTTCTTTGATAAAGTTAAAGTTCATGTTAAATTATTTTATAGCATATGGCTATTTGAAACTTTAACAAGTACCGATGATATATAATGCCATAGATTTTTCTTTCGATTTTGTACTTTAATCTATGCATATAATTATACCTTGAGTTTATTCATACGATAGCATAATTTTATGGCGATTTTGTTAAATTGAAAACATTACCCTCCTTCTGATGCAATCGGGTAAAAACAGATTCGAAAACAAAAGGTATATGTATTTTAAAAAAGGCTTCAAAGCGGTTCATCTGTTTAGTATATAATATGATGTCACAGACAGACACGATTATACTAAGAGATAATGTCACGTGACCTTGAACTTAGAAAAATAAAACGCATTTTTATTTAAAACCTGCATAACGTTTTACCTATACGATAAATTGATATTTATTTTTTCTCACAGATTTTCAAACAAAATGATTATTATAGTTTCATCGCAGACCTTTAAACCTGCTTCAAGATTTATCCAACCAAAATCAATATAGTTAAATGATATGAATAGATGTCACCAATGAATACAAAAACCATAATTTATATTAGTACATATTGTAGCACCAGAATTAGTAATAACAGCATTTTATTTATATACGAAAACAGACTTAAATCACATGTTCAATAGTAGCAAATTATTCCCTACTACCTTATCCTCGCAGTGTTACACGCGTTTAGTGTTGGAATAGTACAAATACATATAAAAACCCTCATCTTGTATCACTCTATCAATTGATAAAAACTACATTGAAATCCGTAGACCTGTTTAAAAGATCTAAGCAAACAACGAACGCAACATAATTTTATACTGATTTTTCATTTATAAAAATCAACACCTGCATTACGAATATATATCCTGTATCGCGGGGGACTCCACAAACAAACATGAAACGGCACACACTTAGAACAACTATTTGTGGATCACACAAAAGTGTTGTCCCGGGTGATGGTGGTGTTGAACACTTGGCTCAGTAGAGAGCGGCGTGGCGACCGCCTAAACCGCTAGGCTAATCTTACACTCAACAGTATGCAAAGATAAACGTGTTCATTAAATAAGTCAAATATACCAAGTGTCAAAATGTTTGCGTTATTCATTTTGCTACAAACTATTGTTGACCTTGACACTGACCTAGAAAATTTGACAATTGACGCAAAAAGAACAAGTGATTTAAATCCATTCATGATATGTATGAATACCTATATGTATAAGTTTGCATGAAATACTATTTAAGTCCTTATTGTATAGCTGAAATATGTAAAGCATACAGTTCCGTGTGAAACAACGAATAGCAATAACTATTAACAATTACTTAGAAATGTATTACTTTGGTAATATAGCATGAATTTTAAAGCAAAACTTGATACTTTTAGAGCAAGCCTTGTATGAAAATAATTAATTCGATTATGCCATTTAATATAAAACCTGAAACTATTTCAAGAAAGCAATAATTTCTACATTATTATTGAAATTTGAGTGCCAAGTTAATACTCTTAGTATTGTCTTATTTCTTGTACATCAATATCTAGTAAAGTCTTTGTTTTAAAGAACGACTTCCACACAAGGAATACTTCCTGTGTGGCGAGGGACTTTACAAACATACATGAAACGGACACAGAACACCCAGACTCCGTACAACAATTTGTGGATCACACAAAGTGTTGTCCCATGTGGGACTTGAACCCACAACACTTGACAAAGTAGGAAGCGGCGTGTCGACCGCATAAACTATTAATTAAATAAAAAATAAATAATAGCCTTGTCACCCGGAACCATTATTATAAATCTACTTGCCGAGTCCAGCGGTGCTACCTGCAGTCATTGTCTTACCGCGGGACGAATTAAGTCTAAAATATGTAGCCTAAGTTACTCCTTATATCATCAGCTTAAAAAATCTGTCCAGCCGTTCCAGAGATTAGCCGGAAAAAACAGACAGACAGACAATTTTTTAAAAAATATGGTATTTTGTTATATGTATCGTGTATACATACATATGCATTTAGTAAATAGCGGTTATTTTAATATTACAAACAGACACTCTAATTTTATTTATTTGTTTAGATTGACACTTCATTCAATAAGACTTATCAGACCGAATCAACTTGTGAGGGAGTTGAGGCTTGGTCTCCGGTATCTTCCTTCAGTAAATAGTAACATAAAAATGGCATAACATCGAAAAATGCTAAATTAAATAGTTTCAGATTTTAGTATTTCCCTTGACAGATATTACTTACATATTTTATATTATATATAAAATAATATTTCATAATAAATACATAGTCCTTTGAATTAAAATCGAAATGAATGAAAGGATGAATGAATGAATGAATGGAAAAACCAAACACGGCAGCTATCGTGTTTAGTTCTGAACTTAAAAATTAAAGTTAAAGCATTCTGTTGAGAATATTAATATTTTGCACATTTTATTTTTAACATAGAAGTATAACATACCAAATTTTAAGACAGCATTCACATTCATTTGCTAATTTGACTACAAAAGTGTTTAGTCATTGTGTAAGTTGTTTGTGTAGAACAATCTCAGACCCGCAGTGTTACCCGCGGTACAACAATAAGCGCGGGTAATGCCAGGGTAGCAAATCTAGTCTAAAAATGTAGTCTAAGGTACTTCTGGTACCATTAGCTACCAGCCAGTGAAAGTCCCGTCAAAATTGGTATAGCCGTTCCAAAGTTTAAAAATTACTTATTTTAATGTTACCTTATAAACTTTCATAATTACGCATTTAGTGAAAAGGTAATAATTTGAAATCACTTATCAATTTTATTTATTTGTATAGATTTTATATGTTATACACACGGAATTATTATTTTCTCTACAAATTAAAGTACTTCATATATTTACTATCATTGTCAATATTGTATGAATGCTTCCTTAAGATCTTTGTATATAATGTGTTAATATATCTCCATTTTATGTCGTAGGATAACTCGTACTAAATGTACACACAGCAAATTAAATATCTGGTTACGTTTACACGTGTTATTCCATTAAAGTCTGTATTATACGTTGATTTATGTTGATTGAAAATAAGTCAATTCTTCATTAATGTAACATGTACTTATTAATTTATAATTATTCAAGAAAGAAATAAAAGTATATTATTCGTCTGACAACACCATGTCATTTTTATAATCATGTATAGTCCGAACCACACTTTATGGCGTTTCTGAAGTTAGCTGCGCTTGGAAGATGCGCAGTGTACCTAAAGTTGTATACTGCGCATCGACACGCACGATGTTCCGAGCCGCCATAAAGTTTGGTTCGGACTTTACCAGATAATAAAAATTACATAGAAAACATACATTATAAGGACAACTTTTTCTGTAGCTAACTTCTGTAGTAAATGAGAATCAATTTCAGCATGTCCCTAGCGAAGGTGTTGCCCTGGTTTTCAATACTATTTTAAGCGTTATTAGTTTATTAAAACCTCCAGGTATTTAATTTCCCATGTGTACTTTAAACGAAACTTGTTAAATTCTTGTCTTACCTGTGCCAAGTCGGGGTGATGTGGGAAGTCGTGAGCGTGATGGTACAAGGGGTGATGAGGGGGCGTGGGCAGAGAGGGTAGAGCTGAAGCGGGTCGGGGGGCAGATCGCCGACCGCCGCGAGAGCCACCGCGGGCTCCACCCCGGGAACGTGGGCCTCCACGAGACCGGGATTCTTCACCATTCAAGGACACCGTGTCTGTTGGGAGAACATATAAACGGATGAATACTAAGTGTTATATTTCAAAGGTGTGCGTGTGCATACGTTAGCCAAGTGACAAGTTTACCTGTACGGTTGAACTTTACAGGTAAAAGGAAAACGAAGCCGAGGGTCAAAAGTGAATTACGAAGAATATTAAAAAAATAAGCCTTAAGACCACACGACTGAAGTAAAACTTCAAGCAGTACAAGGCCTGCAGTGTGTCTTAGATATGATGTTCTCCTAGTCGGAGCCTACCGGAGATATTACAGTGCACGAGTGTGTACGCAAACACAGGTGCACTCTCTCTCGTAATCCGATGGGACGGTTAACCGTCACCGTACCGTCTGAACCCGATGCTTCGGAAAGCACGTAAAGCTGTCGGTCCTGACGAAATGTAACTCTATCTCTTTCTATCTTCACTAACTAATATCTCTCTCTGAATTTCCGTTCGCCTTGCCTGATCACATTTTTCGTAACGCTCTCGTCACGCATTCACCAGCTTACTCCCCAAGTCAAACGTGCATAAAGAAGTTTACTTTAAAATCAAAAAACCAGTAGGAACTGACTGCTACATAATCTGTGTTTAATGTTTGTCATAACGGCAATACAGAATATTTTCAAGATATTCTCTATAAACTATACAAATTATGATATATTTACTGTACCCGTATTGCGTAACCCAGCATCTCTGTGATGAGAGACGTGGGGCCTAAATTACGGGAGAAGACCAAGCTTGAAAGCCAATCGACATCATTATCAATGCCTCATCATCAAGACTTTAATACTTCACTATTGGACATAGAGATATTCGAAAGGATATTTTGTTCCACTACACCATGCTGTCCAGACGGGTTGGTATAGGGTTTGTGTCAAGTGCGCTGGGAGGGGTCCGGATGTGTTAATAACAGCAGTTCCCGGATCCCTCCCGTCTCAGGCGCAGAGTGGCACACCGTGTGGTTTTAGTCGGTTCGATTCCGACACACCGCTCCGCCGCAAACCCCGGCGGGGTGACGGCCCGAGGGGGTTTCCACACGTGTTCCTTCTCTCTGCAGTTCTGTTATCCTGGTAGTTTGCTCCCTCACTCGGCTCTTACGACACCCACGGGGTGAATAGGGGTGATGATAATCCGTCTTAATCATCATTCAAACAATCTATATAAGAATCATCATCTTCTCCTAGCCTTTATTATTCACAAGATTATTTGGGGACCTCGCATCGGACCTCCGCAACCCTGAGGGTGAACTGAATTCGAAGGTTGAACTAGCTGTCAGTGTATTTGAGAGGACTGACATCTCAATAACGATTGCCATAGATGTTCATGACAACCTAATGATGAAGACTAATCTATATAGAAATATTTATAAAAATTATATTTTAGTTTGTGTACACATCAAAAATCGAAAACTTCCGCATCAATTTAAGTAAATTTTTAACACGATTCGTTTTCGTTACGAAGATTTAATTTGCTATATAAATAAATAATATTAAATAATTCATATAATTACCATCGATCATCCTCGAGTGAGCTTTGTAAAACAATAAATTTCATTACAAACATTGTAATATTGATGTGTAAAAAAAAAAAAAGCTATATTGTGTGGTCTTAATAATGCCAGGCCGCCATGGAGTGGGTCATCATGCTGCATTGTCTGCATTCGCAATGAGCATGGTGACTACCACTCTTGGATTGCTTATGTTTTTCATCAGGCAGAGTACAGTCACTTTGGCAGGCTCAAATATATAAAAAAATATGTGCTGTCGCGTGACGTCGAGTACGGTGTCACTGCTGGACTCTGGACAGGCCTCTTTTCAGTTAAGACGCTTTGGTCTCTTTATACAAATGAAACAATTAAATTATTTTGAAGTAATAATAAGTCACAATCACTTGCGTATGGCGACACGTCGCCACACCGCGTCACATGATATGACACACCTAAAACACCGAGAGTCACAATGTTTGTAAAAGCTATTCCCGTGTATTCGTTATTTTTATTATATAATTTGGCTGTTTCACAGCTGCCCCAATCTAGGTTTTTTTTTTATTGGGACTAATCCCACCCTCACACCCACCACTGTAACTCCTGTACACCAGGATCAACAGCAGTGACCCACGAACCAACCGAGTTATGACACTCGGGAAGTCTCAGGAAAAAAAAATGAACTGTCTTGGAACCCGCAACGAAATTAATCAGAAGAAAAACAGGAGGAGTTGGAAATATGATAAGGTATGGAAAAGGCTCTAATGAAGTAATCTAATATATGTATGAAACATAAGCGTAACGTAAAATGAAATGTATGTAAGCGCATAACTTCCAATTGTTGCACCAAATTAAATAATTATTTTTTATGTGTTCATTATTGTTAGGAAAAGATTAATGTACAAGAAAAATTTAAAAATAACAGGAAAGTAATTTTTATTGTCCGTGACTGTACACTGCCTGTGGGAAGCTAAGACAGATATGTTAGTATTAGTGAACTATGAAACATACCGTTTTCTGGCCTCGAATGTTGCGGGCCATGTTTCCCTGGCCTAGCTGCCTTCACGTCGATATCCAAGGGTACCCATTTATGCTTTCCAGATTTGTTGCCACCCTTGCCAGCACCTGAGGAACAAACAAAAAAGATTACATTACTTTGTAAAACACTCAAGGTCCAAAAATTCCTCCAAAAATTCAGTTCAGACGTGACTATGGAGATGGTAGTAAGCCAATGGCGGTAATTTTTTGTTGCTTATTGGGAATGTACGTGAATAAAGCTTCTACCTATTTAGGTTTTATACGTGTACGAAAATTAGGAGTGCATTTTCTTGTTAGATAAAGAGCAGTTAGTACGGTAAGAAAATTTGCGAGTTGATTTCTTGAAACCGCTTTTTGGCATTTACTGTCTAGGAAGTCATTAAGCTATCCATCCCGGTTTTTGGGAAGGCAGTACTCTCAAATATACATACTGACAACTAGTTCAACCTTCGAATTCAGTTCACCCTCAGAGTGCAGAGTTCGAATGCTAGTTGCTTCAGAAAAACTGATATTCAGGTAGAACCGGTTAAATAATCTCGTGAATAATAAAGGCTAGGAAAACAAAAGCGAATTGGAACTAAATTTTGGAGGAATTCTATTCCCGAAACTCTGGAAGTTTCTAGAAACAACGCGTGTACGTCTCAAGAAGTATTCAAAAATATCTGCGTAGACATTTTCTATATAAACTACTTCTAAAGATATAATTTACTGTACCCGTATTGCGTAACCCAGCATCTCTATACAGAGAGATATGAGGCCTAAATTACGGGATTTTTTTTAAAAATCTAACCACAGTGGCAGGTGGAGCTCAATGATCGCTACCTACTCTAGAAAATAGGCGTTACGTATGTAAATAGATCTGCCTATATGCCACAGCTGGACCTCTTCTTAGTAAGGCTATACGCTGGCCGAACGGGATGGTACAGAACGTGTCAAGTTTTCCCGCTCGTTTCCGTGCTACTGTCCTGTTTAGTAGGCTCTTTAAAGGCGCTCGCCCACAGTGAATTTTTGCAGTGAGTGAAGTGAGAGTGGTCACAAGCTGTGTACCCTCGACCACATAACCACGATTCAGTCGCGCGGCAAACGACACCCTCCTTCTTTCCCCGACGTCGTCCGACACGCTCGCGCTTTACATCTGTAGCACGTTAGTAGTGCGTTTCTATCGCGACTACAGCGCGTTAGTAGCGATGCTGTCGTACGTTTATTAAACGCGCGATAGCATCGCTACAAAAAGTCGCTGTTCGATCGCCCTTAGTCGGTTCTTATAACACACATTGGATGAATAATTTATTAAGTATGTTATCTTTAGCTATATTTTTTTGAATATATAATTGGTATAACTGACCAGAATTCTTCGACTTGTCAACGTGTTTGTCGTTATTCCTATCGTTGTGTCCGTGGTGGTTCTGTATCGGTTCCACCTTCTCAAATCTCGTCTGGTGCTGTTGGTGGGTCTCCTCTGGAGGTTTGCGATCTTGCTCCTGGAATATCAATATTATCATATTATTAATCTAGAACAATATCTGTACATAGAAATAAAATTGGAGTGTTTGTAATATACCGCATTTGTAATGTATATAAAATAACCGCTTTTTACTAAATGCATATGAATGTATACATTGTATACACGGTAAATATACCAAAAATATAGTTAAAAAAATTTGTCTGTGTGTCTGTTTGTTTCTGGTAATTTTTGAAACAGCTGGACCGATTTCGACGGGACTTTCACTAATATCTAGCTGATGATATAGGTAGTAACTTAGGCTAATTTTTTTAGACTAGCTTCGCCCCGCATTGTGATCTTTGCTATAATATTATTATTGTTATTATCAAATTGTGAAGTAATAACTGCGGGTCTTATAAATTATTTACTTTTATAGGAGTTGAAGATCGTATGTAATTATTTATGTTTCAATATTAATAAAGGGTAGTTTCTTGTGTACTTATTTATTTCTCTTTATCTATACAAATAAATAAAATTGGAGTGTCTGTTTGTAATATTAAAATAACAGCTTTTTAATCAATGTATATGTATGTATACACGATACATATACCAAAAATGTAGTTAAAAAATTTATGTCTGTCTGTCTGTCTGTCTGTTTGTTCCGGGTAATCTCTAGAACGGCTGGACGGATTTTGACGGGACTTTAACTGGCAGGTAGCTGATGACCCGGGGAGTAACTTAGGCTACTTTTTTTAGACTAACTTTGTCGCGCGGCGTTACTCGCGGTAAAAAAGTAACCGCGGGTAACACCGCGGGGTTCAGCTAGTTTTACATAAGACACTAAAAATATATTAACGCAAAAACGATTAGCACAAGTTAGATCATGGAACTAAAGCTGATCCCAACCTAGGTTTGGAAAAATACTCGAAAGAAGTTTTTCATTAGTCTGCCTAGTTAGGGATTAGAACGCCGTGTGTAAAATGTAAATAAATAACTAATAAATATTTCGGACATCCAACACACAATGACATCTAGTCCACACACAGACAACCGATATTACTACATACATAACTTTTTTGTAAATACATATATTTGTAGATCATAAAAACACTTAATCCGACGCGGGAATCGAACCCAAGACCTTAAACACAGCAGTCGCATACGCTACCACTGCGCCACCGAGGCAATTAATGTGTGAAGGTATTACATAATTAAAAATGATTATTTGAATTTTATATTTAGTTTATCAGAAGTTAAACACACAACATCCGAAATAACAATTCAGAACATAAAAACTAAAAATCTATAGTACACACAAGAATGTGTAGGATATCTATACTAATATTATAAAGCTAAAGAAATGTGTTTGGTACGTTCCAATCTCAAAAGCATCTTACTAGGCCGCCATAGTGTGGGTCACTATGCTGCTCTGTCCACGTTCGCATTGAGGATAGAGACCACCACTTTTGGATTCTACTTATGCTTTCCATCAGGCAGAGTAGAGTCATTTTGGTAGCTTGAAAACTCTTTCAGTATTGAAAATGTCACCTATTGAGGACTGGTACAGATTATATAACATCGCGCTACGACCTACAAGAGCCGGGCATAATTAAAAGATGTAGCGACTTATCCCTTTCGACGAAGTTCAACCAGCCACAGTACAACAAAGCACGGCAGTCCGTCCAACCGATAAACGCAAATAAGCGTAAAGATTAAACCACATTTACGACTTCTGGCAAATGGCCGTCCGTCGCCATTACAGTCGCTGTTCTCAAGGTCATTTCTATGTTGTGTAAACAACAAACAGTACAGCTGTTCTTCAAGTTTTTATTTATATATTGAAAGTGTTTACTAAGTTGTTACATATCCCTAACTAGCTGACCCACGCAATCCCGTTTGCGTCTCCTATTGCCCGTGGCGTGATAATTTTTCCCCATTTTTGAAACAATTTTTATTGATGCTCCGCTGCTATTGGTCTTAGCGTGATGATATATAGCCTATAGCCGATAAAAGGGCTATCTAACACTGAAATAATTTTTCAAATCGGACCAGCGGTGCCTGAGATTAGCGCGTTCAAACAAACAAACTCTTCTTAAACTTTATATATTAGTATAGATCAGTTCAAAAGGGACTTGATGACAATTAGCACGGCGAATGTCAGAGAAATGTGCAATGGAATGTGTAGCGATAACGATATACGACATCGGGCCTCCACCAGATATAGAAATAACTAGCTGTTGCCCGCGGCTCCGCCTGAGTGTATGTCGGTTATCGCGGTAAATAGTAGCCCACTATTTGCCGCGATAACCGACATATACGCGGGCGGAGCCGCGGGCAACAACTAGTACTATAATAATTTAAACAACCGGATTTTTGTTTTGAGATACCTATCAGTTTCAGTCACCCTTATATTTTTTTGAAGTATTATTTTAGCAATACTTCTATTGAATAAAACAATAAGTCCTACTAATATTATAAATGCAAAAGTTTGTAAGGATTGAAGGATGTTTGGATGGATTAATCTTTCACGCAAAAACTACTGAACGGATTTGGATGAAACTTTACAATAATATAGCTTATACATCAGAATAACACATAGGCTACTATTTGCCGCGATAACCGACTTATACGCGGCCGGAGTCGGGGCAACAACTAGTAAGCTATATTACTGTAAAGTTTCATCCAAATCCGTCCATTAGTTTTTGCGTGAAGAAGTAACAAACATACACACTCACAAACTTTCGCCTTTATACATTAGTAAAGTATGACGTGTGATGTGATGTGATTATATTTTAAGTTCATTCTTGCTTCACACTTCGAAGCAGAATCACCTTCTTATTAGGTGTGTATTACGTGTAGCACTTACAACAAATATCATTTTTTGTCTGTCTATTTGTTTTGGCTTATCTCTGAATTATAGCGATTTTGAAGGGACTGGCCGATAGCTGATGTTATTAGGAGTAACTAAAGCTACCTTTATTTAAAAAAAAAAGTAAACTTAACAGTATAACAACCAGTAGTCTATAGAAATAAATAAAATTGGAGTGTCTGATTGTAATATTAAAATAACCGCTTTTTACTAAATGCATATATCAAAAATGTAGTTAAAAATTTTTTTGTTGTCGGTCTGTCTGTCTGTCTGTTTGTTCCGGGTAATCTCTGGAACGGCTGGACGGATTTTGACGGGACTTTCACTGACAGGTAGCTGATGATCCAGGGAGTAACTTAGGCTACTTTTTTCAGACTAAATTTGTCCCGCGGCGTTACTACCGGTACGACGATAATCGCGGGTAACACCGCGGGGTTCAGCTAGTATTACATAAAAATATACAGTTGAATAAGATCCTCCTTCTTTTTTGAAGTCGGTTGAACACTTAATAATTAGGATAATTATTTAAATTACATATATCGATAGAACAGTTAAAATATTTACCGCGTTGCCATTGTGGTGGGCAGGATCGGCGTCATGGGGCGGCGGTGACGAGTGACACCTCGCTCCTGAAACAGCCGCTCCCAGGGTTGGCCAATCACCGATATCGGTGAAATCTGATGCCTGTGGACAATACAGAGAGATACTATTAACTTTTATTCTGGATATTTTAGGAATTCTTTTTGTAGTCGTACTAGCTGACCCACGCAACCTCGTTTGCGCCTTATATTGCCCGTAGCGTGACAATTTCCCCCGTTTTTGAAACATTCTTCACTGTTGCTCCGCTCCTATTAGTAGTAGCGTGATGATATATACCCTATAGCCTTCCTCGATAAATGGACTATCCAACACCGAAAGAATTTTTCAAATCGGACCAGCGGTTCCTGTGATTAGCGTGTTCAAACAAACAAACTCTTCAGCTTTATATATTAGTATAGACTAGCTGACCCACGCAACCTCGTTTGCGCCTTATATTGCTCGTAGCGTGAAAATTTCCCCCGTTTTTGAAACATTCTTCACTGTTCCTCCGCTCCTATTAGTAGTAGCGTGATGATATATACCCTATAGCCTTCCTCGATAAATGGACTATCCAACACGGAAAGAATTTTTCAAATCAGACCAGCGGTTCCTGAGATTAGCGTGTTCAAACAAACAAACAAACAAACTCTTCAGCTTTATATATTAGTATCCTTCTCTTTGCTGTTGTCTGTCGTATATTGCTCAGATTAGTTGGCTCTCATGTGACGTTGACAATCAGTACCCTTAAAATGTCTGCACATGGACACTATGTCTAAATTAATGTTTTCTGTTGTATAGTGTATTGGTTAATGGTAAAGACCATAATACACACAAAACTTAGGTAAACAAGTTTATTTCTGCATGTTATGTCTAGACTATTATTTTCCTCATCACGATATTATGAATTATATATGTGTTTGCAAACCTATATAAAAAAATATGTTTGTAATGAACAGATAACACAATTATGAACTCAATTGTTGTACATCTTAAGATCTAATTCTGCCAGTGTCCAGCTTAAATGATTGAAACTTCAGAATTAGTCATAACTGATTTGAAATACGAAATAATAAGTAAGAAAGGGACAGTAGATTGAGGGCTCCTATATAGGTCAATTTCATTGATCATGCAATTCTCCTTCAGGAGGATTTTCTTGTTCATTTTTTATAACTCGCGTTTCGAATTAGGTCATTTTCATGTGAAATGGCTTTCCGAAGACTTCTTTGACAGAATAATCTTGTTAGCAAATCAATACAAATAAATAAAATTGGAGTCTGTTTGTAATATTAAAATAACCACTTTTTACTAAATGTATATGTATGCATACACGGTACATATACCAAAAATATAGTTAAAATTTTATTGTCTGTCTGTCTGTTAGTTCCGGGTAATCTCTGAAACGGCTGGACCGATTTTGCCGGGACTTTCACTTGCAGGTAGCTGATGATCCAGGGAGTAACTAAGGCTACTTTTTTAGACTAACTTTGTCCCGTGGCGTTACTCGCGGAAGATGACCGCGGGTAACGCCGCGGGGTTCAGCTAGTTTTTAATAAGAATAACAATGTTATTTTAGACCTCAGATAGAAGTTCCAGATATCTAAAACTACTCTTTACTAAATCAATCAAGATTGTAGAAAGGCAAGACGAAAAATGTGACTAATGAAAACGATGACTCGCTTTGTTGAATACGTTACCTGAAGCTATTAAGAAAAATATACTTTTGTTCGAAAAAATAACACTTCCAAATATACATGACATATGTATACATTGTGTATTAATTATGTACGGTATTGCGAGTTTGCATATTTCACTTGCCAAAGAGACATAGCTCATTTCATAACATCATAAATAATTGTGTGCTATAGAAAATAGTTTCTTTGATGACATATTTAAAGTTTTTGGAAAACTAACATTCATGCGTATCTAAACTCAGTCTGACATCTGAGAAATATTTATTTCTACATCTGTTTAGTGATTTAATAATGAAAGGCTTATTAAAATAAACAGTCGTCGCATCTGACTCAAGGCAGCATCATGTCAAAAAATTAACACATTTCTTGTAATTATTTATTTGGAAAACCAATTGTCTCTGGCTTCTTTCATTTTGCTAAGATCTTTCTAGAACTTTTCCGGACGTCTTTTAACAGTCCAAAAGCAAATACCATCAGTCGTTCTAAAGTTAGCTGGCAAAAGGAATTATTTTACCTGTCCATCTGGTTCTACTTTGGCCCAACTCCTCTTAGACCTCGACTTGCGCCTCGCGGCCACGCCAGCTGTCATAGTCTCCGACAGTATGGCGTCTATAGTCTCATTGTACTCCAACTCCTCGTTTATTAACACTTTGTAGTCTTTAACACTTTTTGACACTGTTATTGTAGTAACATTTTGCTTTATGTACAGTTTTTTGTGTTGTACTTCACTTGGCCTGGTAACGATGTTTTAAAAATGAAATTGAGCAATTTTGGATTGAGGATTGTAATACTGACAACGGTTGCTGCATAGGTAAGGTTACAACTACCTAAATTCACTATAAGAATTTTAAGATACAATCTATACACCTATACAAATAAATAAAAAGTAAAAACTAAAACCCAACTACGACAAAAAAATGACGCTGAAAAAGCATGAAACAAGTGTCAAAAGCCGTAGTCACGCGTTGTTAAAGTGTAATGGACTATGGTACATTACTAAGTTTCAAAAGCCGTATTCCATGAAGTGTAATGTACCATAGTCCTTAACACTCATAACCCATAACAGTCATTATACTTCTAGTATTTTGCCAATTATAATTGAAGTGGACGCTATTTGTAAGATTGCAGAGGTTTCTAGATAGTTATTTTCTTCAAAAGAGAAGGATGCAAATATAGATATAGATAGAAAGAATCAAAGATATCACAAGTTTTGTTATGAAAACCAAACAGAGACTGCAGAAGCTCAAAGTCATCTAGTAAATGTATGTTTATCTATCGTGTTCGTTAGACAAAACAACTCAATAAATTAAAATTTTAATGAACTATAGTCACCACGGTTAGGCAGAGTTGTTGCTGCGTTGAATATTGTGGATTCTATCCCTATACTCACACAACAACACTGTGTTGATACACGAATTGTTTTACTGAGTATGAGTGTTCTTCGAGTACGTTTCAATCGTATGTAATACCTACTTTTGTTAACGCTTTCACTGCCATCTTTAATAATAATTAAAAAAGCGTGGTCTAATATTTTTAAATCGGTCAAGTGTCGGACGATCCAGTATTTTATAGACAGTCGGTGGTACTAAAATATAAATATTTAATGTGCTAGTCGTTATAATACGTAACGTAACATCAATTTTTACACGGCTCGTTGACGCCAAAAAGTAGGGCTTAATATTTTGGCAGTCTATATTGTTTGTAAGTTCTACTGCAGCGCTTAATTACTGAACCGATTTTAATGAATTAGACATCAATAGATTTGTAATATTGGCCCAGGTGTCATTTTTTGTGATCTTTATTAGTACTTTTGTAATCACAATTTAGTTTTGAAAAACTAAAAACGTTAATTCACGATATAATTTTATAACGATAACTGCCAGATCCCAAATTAGGCACAACCTGTGCGACCGTAACTAGTCTTATACTAATATTGAAAACAGAACGTGAGTAGGTACCCTACAGAGTGGTCCAACGACCTGGTAAAAATCAAGTGAAACCGTTGAAAGCAGGCAGCTGAGGAGTAGTAATTATCTGAACCCCCGTGCCTCGGAGACTACGCCTGATCTCTCCCCGGTCGTGTCGGTTACCCGTCCCATCGGATTCTGAGAGTGAGGGAACAAAGAATGCACCTGTGTGTGCGCACACACTTGTGCACTGTAATATCTCCTGCGTAGTTGGCTGGTCTCCGTTGAGACTGGCCGCCTTAGCCGTTATCGGTTAGGAGAACATTACTATAAAGAGCTTACATCAGGCACAGGACGTCTTTAGGCAGATATGATGATGATGGGTGATAATATGTGGATAGGGTCTTATATAATACATACAGGTTAACCACAAAAACACCATTACGCAAAAGTTAAGGAAATTTACAAGGAAAAAATTTGCTTAGCTAATGCAAAACAATGTATAGAACGAGTTTTACAAAGAGAAAAAAATACCTACTACAACTTCCTTCTAATATGTACATATCTTTTAATGGGTTGGAGTTTTTATAACACGCCTTTATTACTTTAACCTGTATATATATGTAATGGAATCTTTTAACTTAATTTTCACCTACTTCTAGGAGTTTGATTAACTTCAAAATTAGCACAGTGGTCAAGGGACGATGACTAAATAATAATTTGAAAAAAAAAAACAGTTTTAAAACACTAAACAAGTATGTTTTTATAAAAAACAAAAAAAAAACAAACAAAAAAGTAGAAAATAATTTAAATGTAAAAAGCGAGTTTTCGTGTTTCTCTCCGTTCCAAATTTAAAGAGGTTATTAGCATTCTGAGTGTATCCTCAAAACAAAAACCTAGTTGTAGCCCGCGGCTCCGCCTGCGTGTATGTCGGTTATCGCGGCAATTAGTAGCCTATGTGTTACTCCGATGTATAAGCTACATTACTGTAAAGTTTCATCCAAATCCGTTCAGTAGTTTTTGCGTGAGAGAGTAACAAACATTCATCCATCCATCCATGTATTCATACTTACAAACTTTCGCGTTTATAATATTAGTAGGATGACTCAAAATATAATTATAGGTAGCTTTTTTTATTATGTGAAAGAACTTTTGAATTTTGAACAGATTGTCTGGAATTTAAAAAAGACGATAATCCCTGAGTTTGTTTCGTCCTTTCTTCTCAGGACTAGTCCAGTTAGGAAAGGCCGAACTGGTCTGCTCAAGAAAAGGTTTTAAGTTGCAAAAGTGTACTTGTTACCTAATTGCAGAATAAATGATTTCTTTTCAATCTTTTGCCACCCTTGTGTGTCGGTTATCAAGGTAAAGAATACTGCCCTTCCTCAGGAATCAAAGTATCTACATGACAAATTTTATTGAAATAAGTACAGCGGTTAAGCCATGAATAAGAATCTCTTACAAATTTATAATTTAGTATTACTAGCTGATCCGGCGAACTTCGTACCGCCATCCTACTAATATTATAAATGCGAAAATTTGTAAGGATGGATGATGTTTGAATGGATGTTTGTTACTCTTTCACGCAAAAACTACTGAACGGATTTGGATGAAACTTTACAGTAATATAGCTTATACATCAGAATAACACATAGGCTACTATTTGCCGCGATAATCGACATAAACGCGGGCAGAGCCGCGGGCAACAACTAGTATTTACATATATCTGTCTCAGCTTCCCACAGGCAGTATACAGTCGCGGACAAAAAAAAACGGACTTTACCTATTCTTGTACACACACATTGTCCTAACAATAACGGACACATAAAAATGAATTATTTAATTTAGTGCAGCCGATCGTAAGTTATGCTCGTACCATACACTTCGGCAATTAATTTTTATAATAAAGAAAAGAAGATTATTATGGATTGTAAAATTAGTATTTTAGAATGTCACAGTAAACCAGTTATTTTAATAGGTATTTTACGTATTTAAATTTTAAATGTCACGCGACAGACACCTGTTTTGGAGTTCACGTTTTATTTATAAATTAAAATATGATGTCCTGTTGCTACGGATTACTAGGCTTACTGTATTTTATTTTAAATACTAGCTGAGCCCCGCGGTGTTACTCGCGGTACAACAACAACCGCGGGTGTCGCTGCGGGGCAAAGCTCGTCTAAAAATATATAGATTACGACACTGTTAAAGAAAACTAGGAAGATGGCGTAGGCCAGACTGGTTTATTTAGTAAGCCAAAACCTCTTATCTATGGAGAGGCCTATGATGGACCAGCAGTTGGAGTACTAACAGGAGATAATGCTTACGAAGTAAATAGTGCTAAAAATTTACGAATTCCTACTAGATTAAGACAACAGAACGATCAAGCATAGACATTAATACTTAAGTCATAACAGCTGTTGGTTAGTGCTTAACCTAAAAAAGAACATAGAATTCCAGGATCTCCGGAACAAATTTCACAAGTTAGCCATACAATAGGTAAATTAAATGAACAGGATAACAAAATTAGACTATTGACAAATTGCTAGCTACTCAATACTGTAAAATGTATCATTGTCTAACATACAAATAAATTACAACACGATACACGCACAAAATTAACTAAATCCACTCAAATATAATATATCTTACTTATCATACCATCTATTATTTCACAATAAATTCACTATGAACTTCTTTTGAGAGTACACAGAACAAAATATAGTCATATATACATATATATTTATATAATGTATAAAAAACACGCTCAACCACTTCGCGATTCTGCCATAGACACTTGAATGGTCTCCGTTCCCCATACAAAGTTACACAAAACAAAAATACAACCAAACACGTGCTATTTTATGTGAAGTAGGTTACCATTGTTTCACTTTAAAAAGAATATTTATCAAAACCATTGAAAATATAACAAATAGTATTAAATACTAACAAAGTTATGTAAGTTTATCATTAGTGTAAACAACATGTGACATAACCTAAAAAAATCATACCTAACCTAGTAGTTACTGCCCGCATGTAGAACACGTTACGCATGAGCCGGTATCGCCATCGCTTTCTATCTTACTGTAATTATGCGTTGTCTCGTTCGCACACAAGCGGAGTCCGTTCACTGTTATACCAAGGTCAAATAAACGGCGCGACTACTTGTTACAAAGAATGATGAAAAAGGTAAATGGTGAATTTTCTGTATTCAATTTACGAGTATTATAATAATCTATTAATTTTAAATTAGTCAATTTACACAAGTAAGAAATAAGATTAAATGTATTTTTCTATACAAATAAAATTGGAGTGTTTGTTTGTAATATTAAAATAACCGCTTTTTACTAATTGCTTAAATATGAATACACGGTACATATACCAAATTTTTTTTTTTTTCAAATTTTGTGTATCGGACTGTTAGTCTGTCCGTTTGTTTGAACCGGGTAATCACTAGAACGGCTGGACCGATTTTGACGGGACTATCACTGGCAGATAGCTGATGAACTAAGGACTACAGGAGTCTAGGAAACAATCAGACACTCCAATTTTATTTAATTGTACAGATTGAGATGTATATTCCGTCTAAGTGACGCCATCTTGTGTATAAATATGTTAGTTAGGTATCTATATTGAGTTTATCACTTTTTATAATGATAGATATACATATTTACGTAATATGAAAAGCAAGGTCTTTATTGATAAGGACTTGCATTTATCCGAATACTAGCTGTTTCCCGCAGCTCCGCCCGCGTGTATGTCGGTTATCCTGGCAAATAGTAGCCTATGTGTTATTTTGATGAATAAACTATATTACTACAAAGTTTCATCCAAAACCGTTCAGTGGTATTTGCGTGAAAGAGTAACTAATATAAACACATACCAACTTTGGCCTTTATAATATTAGTGTGAAGTGTGATATCTGATGATACTGTGTGATATTATCGCATTGTCTGGCCATTGTATCAACGATTTCAGTATAAACTGCTAATATTTTAGTCGATATCTATAAGAATAGTAAATATTTATTTAATATTATTAAGCTTAAGAGTTTGTTTGTTTGTACGCGACAATCTTGGGAAATATTTGTCCAATTTAAAAAAACTATTACAATGTTAGATATTTCAGTTCTCGAGGAGGACTATAGACTTCATATCATCACGCTACGGCTAAAGGGTAGTATCATATATATAATATCTTTCAAGACTCACTACAATCTTTTTTTATGGTAAACAAATTAGTTCAAGTTTTATAACATCACGCTACGGGTAATAGGAGACACATACGAAGTACATGGATAGCCACTATTACATTAAACATCGTAGTTAGATTATGCCAATTAATCAATCATTGTCTTTAAGGTTCAAATTATTTGTTTTGGCAGGTACCAAACGGGTTTACAAGGTGACATGGCCATTGACCCTACTAAAGGTACGAAGTTTTGTAATCTGAAATTAACAATGTAATCTGTATAAAGAAAGATAAATCGCCAAATGTGTTGTCTCAGCAACACCAGAGGCGTTACAAGTGCGTTGCCGAACTTTGGGGGATGGGGAAAGGGATGTGGGGAGGGGTTAGGGTACGGGCCTCCGGTATCCTTACTCACTCGGTGAGGTCGTGGTATCACTCTGATCGAGCCGGCCCAGTCATGCCGAAGCGTGGCTCTCCCACGGTGATTTGCAAAAGCAAGTTTCAGATGAATGGAACATGCGCCAATAATACTGCAGTACGGGATTGGAGATCCTCTTGAGGGAATACTTTATACATTTTTATACTGATACCTGGATACTAAAATTTTTTGTGTGTAATACGATATATGCATTGCATTGATGAAAAATAAAGAACAAAAGTTTTACGAACAGTAGGTCAAAACGACCTTCGAAGCTTGTTTATTATTGGCAACATTTTAGATCGATCATTGCATACGTTTTCGTAATGTCTCAATAAACTTTTCTACACAAACTTGGCCCGGCTTCGCATAAAAGTCATTGAACGACTCAAATGTCTTCTACTATTATACACACATATAAATGAGTTCCTCTATCTATGAGTCTTCCTCATTTGTCACTCTATCTATAGCTGAAAGCTGCATAAGAATCTGTTGAGTAGTTTAAAACATCTAAGCGAATTGAAACATCTGAAAACGACTTCATTTTATACTATGAGAAGAAAGCTATGGATTTATTTATTAATGTAGTACTTAGACAGGACCTTTAAAAGCTGAGCAGTAACAAATAAGACAGGTCCAACTGCAAGGACATTTATGTTTTTTACAAAAATTATCTTTCGAAACCACAAACAAGTACCTGAATAAATTGCCAAATAAGAAAAAAAAATCGAATACTGCACAAATCGAATCAAAGTTTCGTTATAATTTGGAGCTGAACCGGTCTCAGCACAAGAAAACGGGTCTGACAAGACCCGTACACGCCTCTCAAGCTTATGCTTGCCACTTTTTTCGCCAACAATTGGCGTTTCGCCAGCACTGTTTGCCCAATACAACATTGGAACGATAACTACGTAGTTTAGTCGGGTAAGTTTATTCTCTACATTTACTTTTCATTCGAAAGGTAAGAACATAAATAATAAATAAATAAATATTTCGGACATCTAACACACAACGCCATTTAGTCCCAAGCTAAGCAGAGCTTGTGTTATGGGTACTAGACAACTGATACAAATACATTTTTTTTTTGTTGTAAATAAATACATATTATACATAGAAAACACCCAAACTCCGAAACAAATATTTGTAGATCATACAAGCACTTGGTCCGACCCGGGAATCGAACCCGAGACCTCACGATCTGCAGTCGCACACGCCAACCGCGAGACCAACAAGGCAGTCATTCGAACAGAACAGAACAGGAGTTTTATAACCCTTATTCACCATGTGGATGTCTTAAGGGCCTACTAAGGGAACTAGCCACGACAACATCACTGACAGATCAAAACTGGAAGTTTTAATAAATGGCAAAGTGGCAACCCTAACTAAACATAGTAACACGTTAACATACATAATATGCTTATACACTTAATATGTAGGTGTGTACGCAAGTGATTATCTAGCATAGCATAGAACCTTGACCCGTCCAGTCGGTGATAAAAACGATTTATAAATGTTGAATAATTTGTCTACGCTTTTTGATATTCATGAGATACATTCTCACGACTTTTAGCAAATCATGTGGCAAATAATTAAAGGTTAAGTTGAAATAACCATAAATATAAGATGTTAAATTTCCCGTGATGCCTCTCGAGCCGATCCTCCATAATGGGTTTTACAGCCGCAATAACGGCGTGCCCACCGTAGGAGCAGGACTGTAATTATCGAAGAGTCTAGTGAGAGGTTATTTCACATCAACTAGAGTGCCACTGTAACCCAGTTCGACGTTGAATGAAGTCACTTAATTCTTTACAAATAATCGCAACGACAAACGCGCTCTCGGTCAAATCGAAATGATGTGAAATAACTCGCACTAGGCCCTCTGTATCTTCCGAAAGGGCTAACAAACAGTCTACAATCTCCAATTACGTGTGGTGTGGGATTATTGAAACAGCGTCACGTCACACGTTTCCATGCCATGAGTGTGTGTAAGAGACGACTAAGGAAGCAATCAATTCAGGAAAACATAGAATGAAAACTTGTAAAGGAGAAGGTTCTTAAATCGACTGTTTCGTTTTATATTTATTACCTTAGAAATTTCGACAGGGTGAATCGATTTCGATGTTTTTTTTTAAAACCGGTGCTTCCCATTTAAATTTGGTTCAGTTCGCATGGAAAGCACCACGGGCCGTCACCTTACGGGGTTTGTCGAAATCGGATCATCTAAAACCGCATGGTGTGCCACTCTGCGTCTGAGATAGGAGGGATCTGGGAACTGCTGGTATTAAAACATCCTGACTTATAACAAACCACAATTCGGCGCTATACAACAGGCCAGAGCCTCCTTTATAAGGAGAGTTCTATGGCGAGCAGTAAACTATTAAACGCGGTAGACGCATGATTAATCTACAAATGATACAAAGAAATCTTTTTTTCACATTAAATAGTATACAATGAATTGTGAACGTATATTTTAAAATATAAACGCATTGTACAGCGAACAATACAATAGTAATGATTGTTCTGTATCGTCCAACGTATTGATACACTGTTATATTGTAGAAATATGCACTCTTTGTAGTGATGGATTATGAAAACGAAGTGTCACCACCAACCGATTTTAGTGTGTAGTGTAGTTTTCAGCAATGGTTAGACTGATTCAAGAAGAAGGTTTAATTGTGTAAAACATGGATATTATAGTAGAGAAAATTTAATAGTTTTGAAGACTTTCACGCAAAAACTACTGAACGGATTTAGATGAAACTTTACAGTAATATAGCTTATACATCAGAATAACACATAGGCTACTATTTGCCGCGATAACCGACATATACGCGGGCGGAGCCGCGGGCAACAACTAGTAATTCCATAATTTTTTAGACGTCTAGCCTCTCCTAAAAAAAAATCCCGTCAAGTACGTGAAAATATTACCACGTCTAACTGGTTTTTGACATTTCGTTACGACAAAATGTCATCGGGCGTTGATTACGAAGGTCGTTTGAAAACGAATGGAATGCAATATACCCAACAGTCACCGTGAAAGGTATAAACCATTAAATACCAGTTTTAACATAACTTATATTTTTTTTATATTAATCGTAATTACTTGTGTAACACAAATTAAGGAGTATTTTTATATACATTATATGTTTCCTGATAGTAGTGCACCTGCTACTAAAAGTAAGTATTTTATACTAGCCGACCCACGCAACCTCGTTTTCGTCTCCTATTGCCCGTAGCGTGATAATTTTCCCCCGTTTTTGTAACATTCTTCATTGGTGCTCCGCTCCTATTGGTTATATCTATACTAATATATAAAGCTGAAGAGTTTGTTTGTTTGTTTGTTTGAACACGCTAATCTCAGGAAACACTGGTCCGATTTGAAAAATTCTTTCGGTGTTGGATAGTCCATTTATCGAGGAAGGCTATAGGGTATATATCATCACGCTACTACTAATAGGAGCGGAGCAACAATGAAGAATGTTTCAAAAACGGGGGAAATTTTCACGCTACGGGCAATTTAAGGCGCAAACGACGTTGCGTGGGTCAGCTAGTATTAGTATAGAAGTATAGATTAATTCTCAAGTACCTGGATGACCAGTATTTTTTTGGGTAAATTATCTAAAAATTTATCCTAGATAGATCGATTTATCACCCCCAAAACCCCCTGCATACTCAATTTCATTAATATCGTTACAGCCGTTTAAAGCCTTTAATAGATTAAACATATCATTTCAATCTGATGATGAGAAACAATAAGGATAACCTTTAACAAACTCTTTAGTGAAATTCAAGTTAATGATTTAAAGATTATTATCAATATTAAATTATTCATTAAAAAAGAACGCCGAGCTATCATTGCGTACAAAGCATCGCAGAAGCATTTTAAACAACACTGGTAGAGCCACGCTGATTTCAGCAGGAACGGGCTCGATCGGGGCGGTACTATCCTCGCACAGAAAAAAAACGTAAAATGACAGCGTTCGTGCTGTCGTGTTTCGTTGGTGAGTGCGAGACCAGAGGTCTAATGATGCAGAAGCATTACTAGGCAATCGCAATGAGTATGGTGACCACCACTCTTGGATTCTGCTTATGGTTTCCATCATGGCATGACAAAATAACTCTTAACCTGCGAGTAGAGTTATTTTGGCATAGCCATACATAAAAAAACATGTTTGTCGTCTTACATTTCGAAATACCTACACTTTATCAGTCATCATACTCATCATTATCAAAAACACAAGGCTTAGATAGTTCAACACTCGAGGACATGAGCTTCTCTTTAAAAGGAGGTTTTGTTCTATACAAATAAATAAAAATTGGAGTGTCTGTTTGTAATCTATACTAATATATAAAGCTGAAGAGTTTGTTTGTTTGAACACGCTAATCTTAGGAACCACTGGTCCGCTTTGAAAAATTATTTCGGTGTTGGATAATCCATTTATCGAGGAAGGCTATAGGGTATATATCATCACGCTACTACTAATAGGAGCGGAGCAACAATGAAGAATGTTTCAAAAACGGGGGAAATTTTCACGATACGGGCAATATAAGCCGCAAACGACGTTGCGTAGGTCAGCTAGTCTTAAAATAACCCCATTTTATTAAATGCATATGTACATACACGGTACATATACCAAAAATATACTTCAAAAAAATGATGTCTGTCTGTTTGTTCCGGGTAATCTCTTGAACGCCGATTTTGACGGGAAGCTGATGATCCAGGGAGTAACTAAGGCTACTTTTTTAGACTAACTTTGTCCCGCGGCGTTATTCGCAATACAACAATAACCGCGACTAACACCGCGGGTTCAGCTAATCTACTATAAAGCTGGCAAGACGGGTATAGGGTTTGTTGTATATTTTCCTCCTCTTCGATGTTATTGCCCTGTGTAGTTAGCTCGTTCAGTCGACTCTTACGACATCCGCAAACCCAGTAGAGTTCTTATTTATAACTTGCCACCAATCGGGCAAGATACCCTTATCATTTAGTCAACTACAAATGGCAATACATTGCTCAACTCTTGTTTGTTTATTAATCAACGAATGCAACAGATTACCGAGTCTCTTAGTGAAGGCAATCTCTTAACAACAAGCACTTGATGGGACAGATAAGCGATATAACACGTAATGTTTGCACTTACGGAGAAATAGTCCGCGTTATATCAGAAATGTAGCAACATTATTTGCATAGTGATGACTGCCTTGTTCGTCTAGCGGTTGGCGTGTGCGACTGCTGATCGTGAGGTCTCGGGTTCGATTCCCGGGTCGGACCAAATGTTTGTATGATCTACAAATATTTGTTTCGGAGTTTGGGTGTTTTCTATGTATAATATGTATGTATTTACAAAAAAAAAAGTATATATGTATTTGTATCAGTAGTCTAGTACCCATAACACAAGCTCTGCTTAGCTTGGGACTAGATGGCGTTGTGTGTTAGATGTCCGAAATATTTATAGTGCTAAGTTATATTTATATAACTCGGCAAACGTCGTTTTGCCATAAAAATAAAAAAAAATGTTAGGGGTGAACAACCCTTATCACTTAGGGGGATGAAAAGTAGATGTTGGCCGATTCTGAGAACCTACTCAATATGCTCACAAAACTTCATGAGAATCGGTCAAACCGTTTCGGAGGAGTTTGGGAACTAAAACTGTGACACGGGAATTTTATATATAAGACTAGCTGAACCCCGCGGTGTTACCCGCGGTTGTTGTACCGCAAGTAACGCCGCGGGACAAAGTTAGTCTGAAAAAAGTAGCCCAGGTTACTCCCCGGATCATCAGCTACCTGCCAGTGAAAGTCCCTTCAAAATCCGTCCAGCCGTTCCAGAGATTACCCGGAACACACAGACAGACAGACAGACAGACAAAAATTTTTTTAACTACATTTTTGGTATATGTATCGTGTATACATACACATGCATTGATTAAAAAGCTGTTATTTTAATATTACAAACAGACACTTCAATTTTATTTATTTGTATAGAGTATAGATGTATAGATGATACCAGACTTAGAGCCCAAATGGAGTCATTCACTAAACGGAATACAGAATTAGCATTATCTTACGCTTCTTAGAAATTCGTTAATAATATTATCATTTAATGCCCTATTGTTTAGTTAACCTCTATCAGTATTGGCTGTACTTCATAGTCGTTTATCTGGGGGCACGGTCGTGGCCCCGCCAAGACGAGCCAAGACGCGCAAGGGCGCGTACCTACCTTTTCTCGAAGTGTTTTGTCGTTTTTTTGAACCCTCATAACTTTGGTTTCCGATATACCAGATCGTTCAAATTCTCAGGACATGATGTCAATAATAGACTAACCTATACTAATATATAAAGCTAAAGAGTTTGTTTGTTTGAACGCGCTAATCTCAGAAAGTATTGGTCCAATTTGAAAAATTATTTCAGTGTTAGATAGCCCATCACGCTAAGGTCAATGAAGGAAATGCGGAGCACCAATGAAGAATGTTACGAAAAACGGGGGGAAATTATTACGCTACGGGCAATAGGAGACGTAAACGAAGTTGCGTGTGTCGGCTAGTTAAATATACAAAGATACAATTACATAGCTCTGATACTTTAGATTTTATTGATATCTAAAAAACACCGATATCTTCACTGACACACTGATAATCATCAAAACTGTTAGGGTACTTCCTGAAGATTGTTTTAGATTTCTTATACATTTTTAATGAGATGTAGAGTTTGTGAAGTTAGGATTGGTAGAGTTAGGGCGTGTAGATTTAGAAGCTTGGCTCTACATGAGATCTGATATCTTATTCACAGGGTAAGCCATATGCAGTCGTCTTGGCAACATTTTACATGAAAATGTTTTCGGTGGGATTTGTACTTTCCCTAGAAGGAAATTAATGGAACTGTTGTTTTTAATTAACTTTTGTACAGAACTCACTTTAGAAGTTTACCTTGAATACTTTGTAAGTAGTTTGAAATTAATCTGTACAAGTCTCCGGAGCAGTTTCACCGGTTTCTGGCAAAATATCAGATAGTTATCTGCCATATAACACTATGTGACTGATATGTCTCTGACACATATATATTTCTTCAAGACTTGTGAAACCGAAATCTTTAGTTATTTGACAAATAACTTGACAAGAGTCAAGTTGCGAGGTTCAACTAGTCTGTACAAATCTATACAAATAAATAAAATTGGAGGCAGGCATATGTATGTATACACGGTACATATACCAAAAATTTTTTGTCTGTCTGTTTGTTTGTTTGTTCCGGCTAATCTCTGGACTTTCACTGTCAGGTAGCTGATGATCTAAGGAGTAAGTTAGTAAGGAGTATGTTTGTTACTTCTTCACGCAAAAACTACTGGACGGATTTGGATGAAACTTTAGAGATTATCATCAGCTTATACATCAAAATAACACATGGCCTACTATTGGCCGCGATAACCAACATACACGCGGGCGGAGCCGCGGGCAACAACTAGTATCTTATAATTCTGAACAAAACACAAACAACCCGCTGCTTGCACAGATAAAAAAAAATATCGCGCGCGTCGAAGCGTCCGATGCAGCTGGCATTTGCTATCTCTGTCGCACTTTCGCGCTATCTCATTTCAATTGCAACCGGGAAAATACCGTGATCTCGCCTCGCGCATATCACCTGGTGCATTATGTCGACTCGTGCGCAAATATTTTTTCTAGACGCTCTAATAACTACTGTGTGTTTTAGGAATATTCGTTGATTGTGCGTCCGTGTGGTAACGGATTAAAAATACAGATCGTCACCACCACGCACCACGTGGCCGCATGGCTGTCGTAAGAGTCGACTGAGGAAGCAAACTACCAGGATAACAGAACCGCAGAGAGAAGGAACACTTGACACGAACCATATACCCACACATCTGGACAGCATGGTGTAGTGGGATAAAAACTCCATTCTTAAGAAGAGGCCTTTGTCCTGCTGTGGACTGTTAAAAGCTGCTACTAATTTCTGTCTTAGATTTGTATACAGCCAAAGTACTACCACATTGTGGTTATTGAGAAATGATGAACCAAATTCACGCGAAAATAGACAAAAATAATGTTTGAAACGATTTGTACATCGCGTCGAGAGATGACGTCAAAACTTTCTGAATTTTTGAAGCGGATACTAACTGTATCGTTGGTCCAGTAGTTAGCGTAAGCGACTGCCGATCAAGAAGTATCGGATTCTTTCCATTTCTTTAATATATGATTTTTTTAATAACAGCTCAGAGTTTGAAAGTTGGGGTCTGAACCCCGTGCCTCGGAGAACACGTTAAGGTGTGAGTCCTACGCCTGATATCTCCCCGGTCGTGTCGGTTAACCGTCCCATCGGATCATGAGAATTAGGAAACAGATTAAGCATTGAAATATATAGCTCAATTGAGTAATCTAAAACAGTGACGTCACATCTTAGTATTTAGTACATATTTCATACAAAGTTATCGTCTTGACAGATCATAAAAAGTAACTGATTTGACTAAGGTGTCAACTACTTTATTCTTTGGTTTCGTTTCACTGAGTCAGGGAGGATATCAGAAACTAAAACCTCCTTTCTTCAATTCCAATTACTATTCCCACCAGCGAGTCTAGAGAAACTAGTCGCTTGACTGTCTTTCAGTACAGTGTTTAACAGTCCTTACATCAGAAAGGTCAAACACCTCACAAGTCGGTAACATTGCGTAAAAACTATGTTTGGTAATAAAAATTAAATTAACTCGAGTTGAATTTCACAATACGAGTGTTGCGAAAATTTAAAGTTATGTATTGAACTTTGATGCGAGACATGTTTGTAACTAAACATGACATGTTGTCTGGACACTAAAAAGGCTAAGACCCCGTTCGCACGGGTTTCGTAACCTACTTGCGATATGTGGTATTGAAAATAGTAAAAATACTGCACACTAGACATTACATACAATTCAAAATGTTAAAATCATCATGAAAAGTTAAAGTTCCGAAAATTACGAAAAAAAAATTTTTTTAGGTAAGAATATTTCTTGGGAGACATCAATATTCAACATTTAACTGTTATTGTAGTCAATTAGGTCAGATGTATTTTTATCGTCTGTCAAAACGATAATTTTGTATGAAAACATTTACTAAATACAAACTAGTGACGTCACCAGACCTAGAGACCCGAGACTAAAGGGACCACTTAATAGACAAAAATAATTCAATGTTTATTTGATTAAAATTTGTATTAAAAATTAAAAGCTGTAATAACTATATTTTCCGAGATCTTTTGTAATATTTGTTTTAATGAAGGAGACGTCGATATTCATTTACGATACAGTCATCTACCCTATTTAAGAGTGGGCAGGAGGTTGTTTTTGGTGCCAATAATCTAACTCAATGAAAAACAGATCAAGCCGACCCATTCCTGCCCAAACATAGGTCTTGGCTATACCTCTATTATACCATAGATGATTGCAGAACCATAGACAACCCAAAAACGTTGAACTCTATGCCTAGATCTTATAATTAGACAGTTATATAAAGTTGTTGATTAGAAATAGACAATACGACCTCTATTTTTTTAAACGACAATAAAGATTAAACAATTTGATTGGGTGCCAAATCTATAATTAACTGTGTTGTCTAGACATGCAGCTAACGGTGTTCTTATACAGTGAATACGAGTACCTGGCGTTACTGGTTTAAAATTAGAGTCCTTTCTTCAGGAGTGGATAGTCCAAGTCCATATTAAATATAAATAAATAAACATATATATTTCGGACTCTAACACACAACGCCATCTAGTACCAAACTAAGCAGAGCTTGCATTATGGATACTAGACAACTGATATAAATATTTATATATTTTTTTGTTTACATACATATTATAGACTAGCTGAACCCCGCGGTTATTGTTGTACCGCGAGTAACGCCGCGGGACAAAGTTAGTTAAAAAAAAAGTAGCCTAAGTTACTCCCTGGATCACCAGCTACCTGCCAGTGAAAGTCCCGTCAAAATCCGTCCAGCCGTTCCAGAGATTACCCGGAACAAACAGACAGACAGACAGACAAATTTTTTTTTAAATACATTTTTGTTATATGTATCGTGTATACATACATATGCATTGATTAAAAAGCTGTTATTTTAATGTTACAAACAGACACGCCAATTTTATTTATTTGTATAGATGATGAGGCATAAAGAAAATAAAGGAGGTTTAGTTTTATAAGGGTGGAAATTTTCGCACATGAAGGGTTTCGTGCCATCTATACAAATAAATAAAATTGGAGTGTCTGTTTGTAATATTAAAATAACAACTTTTTAATCAATGCATATGTATGTATACACGATACATATACCAAAAATGTAGTTAAAAAATTTTTTGTCTGTCTGTCTGTCTGTCTGTTTGTTCCGGGTAATCTCTGGAACGGCTGGACGGATTTTGACGGGACTTTCACTGGCAGGTAGCTGATGATCCGGGGAGTAACTTAGGCTACTTTTTTAGACTAACTTTGTCCCGCGGCGTTACTCGCGGTACAATAATAAACGCGGGTAACACCGCGGGGTTCAGCTAGTTATGAATACAATTCAAGCATCTACCTTTTGTCGTTATCAGTGTCAAGGAAAAACGAGCAAAAAAAAACACGTTTGTTGTATAGGAGCCCTCCTAACTCCGTACGGAATCCTAAAAATGTCCGAAAAATTAAATACTGGAACGAGCTACCTTTATCATCCTAAGGTATAACGACTAGTCTACAATCTATTCTTAGACACATGAAATATACATAAAAAAAATCACAAAATCGATCAAGTCGTTTCTGTAGAATTGGATAACAAACAGTGTGACATGAGATAGAATATAAAACGTGGCATATATACTTAACACGACAACATTATGTTAATACGAACGAAGGTCGTTGAAAACATTAACAGACATTGTATTATAGATAAATACATTATAAACATATATATATGTTCGATGTATTAAAATTGTTAGATAACAAATGGTGACGTTGAAATTTTCACGTGTTATTGATTAACAAACGTGGTACTCGTAGCCGAGTGCTCACCCATTGTAAAGTTAAGCAACCCTAGTTACGTCAGTTTATGATGATGATTCCACTGCAGGACATGGATCTCTCCTTACAGAGCAGGTTTAGCCCCACTACACCAGGCTATCCAGTCGGTTTGGTATAGGGTTTATGTCAAGTGTTCCTTCTCTCTACACTGCTGTTGTTCCCTTAGTCGGCTCTTAGGACACCCATTGAATAATGAAAATTAATATTTCGGACATCTAAAACACAACGCCATCTAGTCCCAAGGTAAGCAGAGCTTGTGTTATGGGTACATACAAAACAATCAAAGTCCGAATCAAATATTTACAGATCATACAAACATTAGGTCCGACCCGGGAATCGAAGAGCTCAAGCACAGTCGCATACGCTACCACTGCGCCACCGAGGCAAGATAATTAGGGGTACTATCTTGATCCGCCCGTGCCTTAGGTAAACACGTTAAGCTGTCCGTCCCGGTTGTCTTACGATTATCAAGTACGATAATACTGGTAGAGAATGCCTTAGGCATTAAGTCCGCCAATGCACCTAAAGTGCATGATGTGTAATAAATAAATAAATAAAAATAATAGTCTCTCTACAGAACATGTTATTCCAGTACTCGTGTTGTGGAGGTATGATGGTATCACTCCACGTAACAAGTCGAAGTTCAGCCATGTATTAGACTTAAAACCGAGGACAAGTATAATAGGAATGTATATTTGTGTAGTCCTATACGAGAATATTCCTAGTGCGGGAGTTGTCCTTA
Organism: Spilosoma lubricipeda; assembly: GCA_905220595.1. Taxonomy (NCBI): domain Eukaryota; kingdom Metazoa; phylum Arthropoda; class Insecta; order Lepidoptera; family Erebidae; genus Spilosoma; species Spilosoma lubricipeda. The sequence continues at coordinate 3,972,890 of HG992303.1, read as the reverse complement.
AAAACAATCACAAAGCAGTCACGAGGACTGCCGGCAGAAGCGAAAACTCAAAACCAGAAACAAACAGTTGTTTAAGCTCACCTGAAATGAACCTTTTCGGTCTTCAAATAAAACGCGCGATTAAAAGTAAAAAAGAGCTGACGATGACTCCATGATTTTATTCACCCAACAATTGCTCAGTGCCTTAAGAAGTTGTCACTTCAAAACGAAAAAAATACATAATTGTTGTGCGATAAGTCAGTGTTTGTGTGACCTCTGCCTACCCTCAAGGATATGATATACCCGTAGCATATGATACATTATCAACGTTAAAAACATCGAGGAAAACACAACAACACAGAGCAATGTGAGTCGGGAATTACCTGCATGTAAGATTAAATTGCGCAGTAACTGAAGTAGGGCACTGTAGATATCCATACTTATTATTATGAACACAAAAGTGTCTGAGACGCTTTCTCGTTTAAACCGCTGCACCGATTTCAATGAAATTTGTCATGGAGATACTTTGATTCTTTAGGAAGTACATAGGCTACTCTTTACTGCGATAATAGACAAGCCGCGAGCAAAAGCTAGTCTGTTATATAATAACAGCCTATTTTTAACCCCAACGTATAAAGAGCGGTGTTATAAGTTTGACGTCGATGTCTGTTAATGTGTGTGTCTGTCTGTGGCATTATAACTTAAACGGGTGGATTAATTTCGATACGGTTGTTTTTTCATTTGAAAGCCGTTTTCCTTGCTGTAGTTCTTAGCTGTGTTTGGTTAATATCGGTCCAGCAGTGTAAAAGTATAAGCACTTTTCCAATATGTAAGGCGTTTTTCGTGCTTGCATAGGGGTTGTTTGTAACTTTAGGTTGTGTTTATTTACTAAATGATCCAACTTCGTCTGTGATAAACTGATAACATTTTTCATTACTACGTGGCTCCTATTGTTTGACAAATGGGCTATCTAACAATAAAAGATTTTTTCAAATCGGATTAGTAGTTCGACACTTATAGTGTTCAGACAAACAGGACTCTAATTTTTATATTAGTATACTAGCCTTTCTTTAGCTGTTGAAACCACACAGGCCTAACATCCCACCGGGGTTTACGGGGGAGTGATGAACCGGAATCGGACCGACTAAAACCATACTGTGTATGTCAATCTGCGCCTGAGATACAGGGGAACTGCTGTTATTAACACATCCGGACCATATTAGTATACCAGCTGACCCAAGCAATTTTATATGAGTCCCTTTTCCATCAGTTCAGTGTCGGTTCCTATTGGTCTAAGTGTGATGTTAACTATCCTATCTTAGGCACGCCAACAGAACACACATTTAAAAAAAAACGTGATAATCGGTTAAATAGTTTTAGAATCTATTGTGACCAAAAACGTGACATGAGAATTCGACATAATTAGATAGAACAGATACAATTTTATTACTAGACATATCAAATTGTCTTCCTCGTAGTAAGAAGCCAGTTATATCAGTATGGGGCCGGCATTTCTATACTACGAAAATGTCAGTCCAACAGCTAGTCTATAAATTAAAATTTGAAACGCAATAAGAAAAGCTGATAACCTTCGCACGGCTTACTGGGTTTTTTCTTACATTCCAACACTAAAAGACTTTGTTTGAATTGACTCGGCAGTTTCTAAAGATGAATATGGTTCGTGAAACTCTGTATTCTTTATCCGTCATCACACGGAGAATGGAATATCTATCACTAATAATAGGTGGAATTATATGTATGGTGGTGGACGGTGGTGACACTTCGTACTCTCAGGCCGTCACGGCGTCACCACATGGACTTGTTTTTTTTTTATGTAGTAGGCGGGCAAACGAGCAGACGTATCGCCTGATTTTTTCCCGAGTTAAGACCAATAGATTTTTTCTAGACAAAAAATAGCCTCTATGTTAGCAGGTTAGCTAAATAGATTTAATTTAGAGTAAGATATAAACAAAGTACAGTCAGCGTTGAATGTTTAATACTGCAGTTTATTATGATGATTGTGAATGTAATATGTATGTCTCTATGCCAAATTTCATCCGAAGTTGTTTAGTGGTTTTGGCGTGATAGATTATCCTTACATCCATCCTTACAAACTTAGAACGGAGAAAAAATGATTGGACGATAAATGCTAGTTAATCCTTAGAAAAAGTGATGTGTGATCGTAGAAGTCATAAGGAAGGGTAATTTTGTCAGACTATGTATGTTGTTTGCACGTTCTAACGTACTGCCTAAACTACTAAACCAATTTTAATAAACGATATCATCATAGTAATGGCCCGGGTTTTTACATAGTCGGGTTATACCTAGTTCTTATGCTTTTCTTGTTAACAATTTGTAGTATGAATTTAAAAACATACATGAAAACGCCTAAACCAAACTACGCACGTAAACTAAACAATTTAGTTCTTTTTTTATTGGTACGCTAGTTTATGCAATGATGATTCAAGTTATAGTGGCCAATGAAATTATAGAGATATATTCCCTCCAAAACCGACCTACAAGTAATTCTATACTTAGTTACAGGCGGCCACGATTCGAACAATTCACTGTACTTTAACTCCTAACATGGAAAATTTCCAATGATGCAGAACCATCACAATAGGCCGCCATAGTGTGGGTCACCATGCTGCACTGTCAGCATTCGCAATGAGTATGGTGACTACTACTCTTGGATTCTGCTTATGCTTTCCATCAGGTAGAGTAGAGTAGTCACTTTGACAGCTCATGTATAGGTATAAAAATTCAATTTTAAATTTCATTGTAAAATAAATTGACTATGAATAACAATTTAACGGCATAACGATATTGTAGGTACAGAAAAAAAGTATAGTTAATGCACATAACTCGAGAATAAATCAATGAAAACCCGCAGTAAACAGAAACTAAAACTCTTATCAACAATTCCAATTAATCACGCACGATACACTTCTAGAAAAAAAAAAACATTTACAGAAAAATAAAAATGTCGCCTATAACAATTAAAACTCAACGTTTGTCACCAGAACGAATGCAGCAACAATTTTAAAAAAGTAAACTTTAAAAAAACACACACATTCGAAATTACACCACAAACAACACTGATAAGTTTTTAAATCACCACAAACAAGCACAGAATGCACAAGAAAATATAATTTTAAAAAATATTATTATTTCTTTAAATGATTTTAGCGCGAACGACAGCGCGTCCGTCCGCACCAAAGATTCCCGAACGACTGCTAGTGAGGAGACACCGCTGGACGAAATTCGATTGCGTTGTTCCACCGATATCGATGCAATATTGCTTGTTAACCGTTTTAAAGAAAATCATGTCCAATTTAACTGTATGATGTTATAGTAAGTATGAAAAATGGATTGACTTTGGTTTTTGAGTTCAGAGTCAAGCATTACTGTGTTAAGTGACTTTGATGTTTAGAAATTTCTTACACACAAGGTGTGTGTATAAAAAAATAAGTACATGACTCTCGAATGGCCTTTTGCTCCAGTGTTTAGGGATGCTGACTGGTAAGAAAGAGGTCGTGAATACGATTATAGCTTATGCGATATTTAGTATGATGAGCATAAACATTTATAGTGTCTTTGTATTTTTCAAGATATTTATTGGGAATGCAGGTTGAGGCCAATTAGCTTGCCACTTATTATGTAAGTAGAATTAAAATGATGGTTCATTGTTGGAATGTGTGGGTTCAAAATGTCACTGTCGAGAATAAAGAGCTGATACAATGTAAAGACTTTTTCAAGAAACGAACACCCTGCCGTTGCCTTATTAAACGCCACACTCATATTCTATTTAGTTATTCTAATCAATATTTTTAAAGTTACCGGAGCTAAGATCCTACGTGATGTGAACCATAGGATGGCAACACACTTAAGTTAAAGTTATCCATAGGTGTTTGGTTATCTCTATATCAAAAAAAGATTCGTCTTAGTTATGACTGAAAATGCTCTGTCCTACAACCTTTGTACGGATTTGTCTGTGTTTGTTACTCTTTCACGCAAAAACGACTGAACGTTTTTTGATGAAACTTTACAATAATATAGCTTATACATCGGAATAACATATAGGCTACTATTTGCCACGATAACCGATATAAACGCGGTCGGAGCCGCAGGCAACAGCTAGTTTAAAATATAACTTCTACCGGCAGAATTTGTCCTTGCAGTAAATACTTAGATATTTATCCTAACAAAAGAACCAACATAATACGAAATATGTAAAACTAGAAACAAATACTTAACATGATAATATAATATTAACACCTAAACAAATAATGATAAAAACGTCTTTGACATTGAATTGTCATGCGAAATGTGTATCGATTACATAATTGTGAATCGATAAGGCACATCACTAGCCTAACAACAACATGTAGGTACGACACGTAGCTCAATTGGAACCTGTTTTGCGCAGTAACGCGCGCGGTGACCATGATCTGAGATATTATGGAGACTATCCTGAAATCTAACAGTATGTAAGTACATATAACCGAGTTGAATATAACTTATCCATATTAATATTATAAATTCGAAAATACGTCTGTCTGTTTGTGACACTTTCACTTTTTAAATAACGCAATGGATTTGGATAAATTCCAGTATATAGTTAAATTGCACCTTGGAGAAGGAAATATGCTACTCTTTGTAGGGATAACTAACACATACATACGCAATCAGAGTCGCAGGCAAAACCTAGTTAGTAAAAAATACTATACTTAATTTTATGACCTTAACAGTGAAAGACTTTGTTTAAAATTTCATAAGACCAACTTTGGTGGTTGGTGGAACAACAACACAAATATTTGAAAGTTAATTATAAGTTGTATTGACAAACTTCGCTGTTAATATAAGAAAACTTAATACAAAATTTGTCTATAATGAACTGGAACATCCTAATCCATATCTCAAAAAAAAAACAGCCAGTCATGATGACCCGTATAAAATTACATCATTATACATCAGAGCTTCTTTCAAAAAGTTCAGAATGGTTGAACCGGACTTTCGCAGACAATATTCATTGGGTGCTGTAGTGAATAATTCTTTTAAATCTGAACTTTTCAAATACGTGATTGCAATTGAATTGTCCAACAGGAGAACTCTATTCTAAAACTTATAGAGTACTAGCCGACCCACGCAACCTCGTTTGCGTCTTCTATTGCCCGTAGCGTGATAATTTTCCCCCGTTTCCGAAACATTTTTCATTGGTGTTCCGCTCCTATTGGTCCTAGCGTGATGATATATAGCCTATAGCCTTCCTCGATAAATGGGCTATCTAACACTGAAAGAATTTTTCAAATCGGACCAGCGGTTCCTGAGATTAGCGTGTTCAAACAAACAAACAAACAAACGAACAAACAAACAAACAAACAAACTCTTCAGCTTTATATATTAGTATAGATAGTGATCTTTTTGGTTCAATATTATAGTAGAAATGATGATACGGATGCCTGATCTACTTGTGTTATGGTAAAAAGACTGCTAATGAACATATTGCAGCATTTCTTAATATATACTACACAAAACAAAAGACCAATGAAGAAGGAGAGCAATTTTTTTTTAAATTGGTCTTTTATGAGAGGTTAGTAAGATCCCGGTCGAGCCGGCCCGTTCGAGTTGAAACCAGCGTGGCTCTACAACCTAGATGATGATGATCATATAAGTTATTAATCCTGGTCGAGAATGAAAAGCACTCTTATTAAGTAACTAGCTGAACCCCGCGGTATTACCCGCGGTTATTATTATACCGCGAGTAACGCCGCGGGACAAAGTTAGTCTAAAAAAAGTAGCCTAATTTACTCCCTGGATCATCAGCTACCTGTCAGTGAAAGTCCCGTCAAAATCCGTCCAGCCGTTCCAGAGATTACCCGGAACAAACAGACAGACAGAAAAAAAAAAATTAACTACATTTTTGGTATGTGTATCGTGTATACATACATATGCATTGATTAAAAAGCTGTTATTTTAATATTACAAACAGACACTCCAATTTTATTTATTTGAATAGATGAAGATCAGTTAACACTTAAACAACAGGCCAGCCAATTAATATTACAAACATATGTATTAGTAATTAATACTAAATTATGTTTTACGGTTACCTTGGTGATTTGAACTGTTGTTTCCTTTCGCTTGTGTTTAATTATTACATGTATCCTGAATTACAGCAAAAGGATTTAACACTTATCTTATTACTTAATCATCAACTGGAGTGTACAGACTAGACTTAAAAACCACCTTAATTATTTGTGTTTAGGTGGATTTCTCTTTGACAATCCACTCTCCTTAGAAAGGTTTTGACGTAGGTACTATCACACTGGCCAGGCGCGATGCTATAATGGATTGTTTCAAGTATTCCTTCTAATTAAAGTGAAGTTCTATAGTCCGCTTATTTTTTTTTTATGTTATAGAGGCAAACGAGCAGACGTTTCACTTGATGGTCAGCGATTACTGCCGCCAATGGACACCCGCAACACCAGAGGCGTCACAAGTGCGTTGCCGAGCTTTGGGGGATAGGGAAATTAAGTCAACTCTTAAGATATTCAGCATGAATAGGGGATGTGGTCACGGCCCATAAACTTTATGGTACTAACTATCTAGTGCTTATTTGACAAAGTGAAGAGATAAATGATAAATACAGACAATGCACCCACTTTGCGCCTCAATATAAGATACGGAATAACGGTATTATTTCACTCTCAATCTACGCTCGAATGCCTCCTTATGTATGTAAACTACACTAAAATGTTAATTATAGTGTAAAAAATTGCATGAACTCGACAACTGTGACGAGTTTAAGTAAAGCATTAAGTTGGTACCACGTGTACAACATGAAGGATAATACATTTTCTTAATTTGAATTAATTAGCCATCATCTATCTCCATCATCATTTTCCCGCTCATTCCCTAATGTAATATTGGAAAATGCTTTTCCCTAGTAGATATTTTGTATGGTGGTCTCTTAACTGGTGCGAACACTTGGACATTTTCATAAGTGACTCTACTCTGCCTAAAGGAGAGCATAAGCAGAATCCAAGAGTAGTGGTCACCATACTCAATGTGAATGTAGATAATGCAACAATGCAGCATGGTGGCCCTCACTATACAGGCCTATTGTGATACTTCTGCATTATTGGGCATCCTGTCTCGCACTTACCCAACGAAACTGTCTCTACTAAATTATTTAAGACAGTAAAGTAGTAGATTAAATATATAATTATGTAATAACTGCATATCCCGGCATAGTTGTCTCTTCCTGAGGAAGTCTGCGTTCGCCATTAGACAGTTGATGAATATATAAACAATATTATTTGTAGTTGCAAGAAAATTTAACTACCTCCTTCTAGGCATGGATCGTTTAACAATGAAATTGTACGTCGTAATATTAGCATGTTTACGATGTAAATTACAACACGAATAAAAACGTTATCAAAATTATTATTTAGAACAAAACCAAACTTTTTTATTAAATATTTGCAACAGGAATGTCCTTGTAAAACGAAAGTCACCCTACAAAACGTATAATTTGCTTATAAATCGACAAAATGATACGTGGGCGTATAAATATATGCTCTTTGTAATAGACATTAAAGTCCATTTTGTAATGTAGAAATATTTTACATACGTTTTTATAATAAATGGGAAACTATGCAGGAAAAACGTAATATTTGAATGTTTTTTCTTCTGTATATTTAATTTAATGGCCACAGTTGCTATGGCATATCATAGATTGCACGTGTGGCGCGTTGGTTTAAGTTGTGTGTTGTGGGTTCAAGCCACATATGGTACAATTTATACTAATACATTTATAAAGCTGAAGAGTTTGTTTGTTTGAACACGCTAATCTCAGGAACCACTGGTCCGATTTGAAAAATTCTTTCAGTGTTCATGCTCATTTATCGAGGAAGGCTATAAGGCTATATATCATCACGCTCGGACCAATAGGAGCGGAGCACCAATGAAAAATGTTTCAAAAACGGGGGAAAATTATCACGCTACGGGCAATAGAAGACGCAAACGATGGGTCGGCTAGTATGGTACAATACTTTATGTGATGTACAAATTGTTGTTATGAGTCTGGGTGTTGTCTGTGTCCGTTTCATGTATGTTCGTGAAGTCCCTCGCGACATAGGGTGCATTCCTAATGCGGGAGAACAGTTGTCTTTTTAACCGAACTCAAAAAAAGGAGGTTTCTCAATTCGACCGTATATATATATATTTTTATTTGTGTTCGCGGTTAACTTCGTAGTTTATGAACCGATTTTGATGATTCTTTTTTTAATGGAAAGGAGATATCCCAACGGTGGTCCCATGATAAGGACACTAAGATCTGATGATGGCATCCACGTGAAATCGAGTCAAACCTTGAAGACGGTTTTATTTTTGTTAAAGTTGCTCAATTGGCATGTATTCAAAAGAGCTGATTCTTCACCTGATGCTGAGCAGCCCGCCATGGTGTATTCGCAATGAATATGGTGAACAATACTCTCGGAATTTACTTACGCTTTCTACTCAGCAGAGATACTTTGACTAATGACTAGGCTAGTTCTGGTGCGTTTTTTATTCCTTTTTCTTATAGAACTGAGGGGCAAACGAGCAGACGTATCGTCTGATGGTAAGCGATCACCGTCACCCATGGACACCAGCAACAACAGAGGCGTCACTATAGCGTTGTCGACCTTTGGGGCAAGGGTATGGGTGGAGGGGTATGATCCTTCGGTATCGTCACTCACTAGGTGTAAAACGGCGCCGTTTTACACCGGTTTTTCTGTGAGGCCGCGATATCACTCCGGTCGAGCCGAGCCGTTTCGGAGTAATGACACTGCCTTAAAAACAGATTATTGCAATTGTGTATGTTGTGTCTGTTGTTCTGACTAAAAGACGATTACAAAACCATTTAAAACTATTTTATATGACGAGTTATTTTTAACTTTAACACAATAAAATTGTAATTATTTGAAATCCAGTTATCAGATAAAAAAAATTCAATGACATAACAAGTGTCCTCAATTCGTGATATGTACCAATTTCTTCCATTCACCGAGTTTAAACCAAGGTCATATGCAAAGTGAAAGTTATTCTCTTACCTTTTGGTTGAATTTCGCGTGTTTCGGCGCCTTGATTATTGACGGCTTTGGCGGCGCAGGCGCAGGGACCGGCGCGGGAACTTGAACTATATCTGTTGGAGAAAGGAGTTATGATTTAGTAGTTATTTATGCAATTTAAGATAATTCACGGGCCAGGTGGAGTGATCTGCGCAAGTTGGTTGGCAGGAGTAGGTTGCGAGAAGAATCTAACTAACTACGAACTAACTAAAAAAGAAGGATCTAACCAAGTGGCGTGCAATTGAAGAGGCCTATGTTCAGAAATGGACTGCGAGATTATGATGATGATACTTATCTATCTATACTTAATATTATAAAGCTGAACAGTTTGTTTGTTTGAACGCGCTAATCTCAAGAACCACTGGTCCTATTTGAAAAATTATTTCAGTGTATAGTACATTTATCGAGGATGGCTATAGGCTTTCCATCAGGCAGAGCAGAGTCATTCTGGTGCAGTTAAAACATAAAAAAAAAACTTTGCACTCGAGTGCAACACGTAACTTTCATTTCACCTCAGCGAGGAAATTACTAAATGACGTGAAAAGAAAATGGCGCGGGGAAAGCAAATCAAAATAAAGTATCCCAAGAAGGTGCCGAGTCTGAGTTCTTAACAAATTAAAAAAGGTCGCATGCTAAATTCGGCACCATGGAGTTAAAAGTCAATAGGTTTAATGATGTTTTGAACTGACAACCTTAGTGCACGCGATGTTCTAAATTCAATTTTACTTTATCTTCTAGCGGGTAAAAACGACTTTTACACTCAGATATCGAAGAGCAAAAATACTCTTATCGAGATGGTGGGACGAAAAAGTAATTTTTGATTAAATGTCGACATACCTGGCTGCACTCGTCCTTGCTGTTGTGGCTGTAAGGGTGATCTTTTCTCCTGCTCTAGTATTGCAGGCGCCGCTGGGGGCGGAACACCCGTACTGCCACCTCGAACCTGGTAACAAATACAACAATAATATTATTTACAGATATAAATTAAATTATAATTATCATACAAATCATTTTTTTATTGCTAACTAATGTAAATGTTGCCTGAAAGATTTCTTTTGGCACAAAGCTCGCCATTGTTCATTATATATCTGACATTTTATGTACTCCCTTTGAAATGATGTAATACGTTGTATAAATTGAGTTTTCCATCTATCTTTCTTACCTACATAAAAAAACCGAAAGTAACTCAATAAGAACATGAAGGTTAAAAAATTAACACAATCACATCAAAAACATAACCTTCCCTACAACGACAAAAGTGAGATCTAAATGAGAGCCAACTTCAATGGTCAGTCCTGAAATTTCTTTATTACAACTTAAAATATAATTTCCTCTTAAAACTTAGGAAAATATGTTAAAGCCTAAAGTCTGACTTGGCAAAACAAGAAAATAATTCAGATCCAGAAATGCAAAAAACTTACAAGGTATGTCTGTGGGTCATCCCTAGGGTATACCTAGTATGATTATGTGGATACCAGGAACTTCCCACTGAACAGACATGAGTATAAGCCCTACACCATCACGCTACGACCAATAGGAACCCAGCACCAATGGAAAATGTTACATCGATGGGAAAATTTAATCAGGTAAATGATCATCTACCCGCATATGATTCAGTTACAGTTAGAAGTTTCTAAATCATATGCGGGTAGATAGATATTGTACATTGGTAAACCGCTGCATAAACATATTAATTTTCTGATAAATTATCCTTAACGCATAGCAACTCTGATAATAGTTTCTCAGAAGTAAAGCAATAGCACTTAACGATTGAGTGATTTGTTTAATTACAGTTAGTAATTTATAATCACAACATTGTTGATTATTACTTATTCCTACTTATATAATGTACACGCCCTTGTTACCCGACTCCGGCAAAGTCAAAAGAGGGTTATTAACCGACTTCAAAAAAAGGAGGAGGTTTCTCCATTCGACCGTATACATATTGTTTTTGTTTTCATGTGTGTTCGCGGATAACTTCGTCGTTTATGAACCGATTTTGAAAATTCTTTTTATTGGAAATTAATGGAAAGGAGATGTCTCAACGGTGGTACCATGATAAGGACATTAATATCTAATGATGGCATCCAAGAGAAATCAAGTCGTACCTTGAAGTCGGTTTTATTTTTGTTAAAATCGTACTTGTTTTACAGTATTTAAACTACAGAGGTAGCGTATGTGAGGTACATACGCTACCTCTGTGGCGCATTGGTAGCGTATGCAACTGCTGTCTCTGGAAAGGCTGGACCGCTGGACCGAAAGTACTTTCACGGGCAGATAGCTGATGATCTAAGAAGTAACTTAGGCTACTTTTTTTAGACAAGCTTTGTCCCGCGACGTTTTCGCGGCACCACAATAACAGCGGGGTTCAGCTAGTGCGTAATAAAATCAAACTAGACCATGCGATGGAGTGTATGAGCACCGAAGCCCGTGGACAGTAATTACCAAAGCGTAGCCACCCTTTAAATTCTGTGCAAAAGTTTTCTTATAATAATTATTCCACATTTTCACATAGTAATTTTATTCAAAACACAATGCGAAAAGCAAAAAAATTACTTCTAATTTAACAATTGAGGACAAGCAATTTATGAGATAAGAACTATTAAACATATACACAATGAAAAATTAATTAATCGACGCCGGTTTGCGGGAACAATTATTTTTTAAATACCTCACGCCAAATCGAGTTTCTATATCAAAACAAGTTTTCTATATCGAAAACACTGATTGGGGTGCAAGTGATGGGAGGCTATAGCCAGGGTACATTAAAATAACTATGTACCACAATCAGACAAAGCTCAAAAAAACTTGCATAAAAAGTGAAAACAGTTTATCAGTCTTTTCCACAACTTTCTTCTGTGAAGATTTATTTTCGACTTTAAGTCTATCTATCAACTCTAGAGCTCATCAAAAATGTGTTGCGGTGGATGCTGTGGGGGTTGCTATGGTGGAGGCTGCTGCGCCTGAATAACCATTACACCTGTTGCACCAAGATCTGCTAACAATCAAAGTGCTCTAGTAGCTGGCTCAACTTTGGCCAGGCAAACTTTAAAGTGCTTCAAGATGTCCTTTTCCATGCCGTTTTGTTGAAATATAATTCTACCAGCTGACCCACGCAACCTCGTTTGCGCCTTATATTGCCCGTAGCGTGAAAATTTTCCCCGTTTTTGAAACAGTAACAATGAAGAATTGTTACTCCGCTCCTATTAGTAGTAGCGTGATGATATATAGCCTTCCTCGATAAATGGACTATCCAACACCGAAAGAATTTTTCAAATCGGACCAGCGGTTCCTGAGATTAGCGTGTTCAAACAAACTCTTCAGCTTTATATATTAAGTATAGATAAATAAATGAAGTATAAGCGCAAATGAGCCTACGCATGTTATGACACAGAATGTATTCATGAAAAAAAAAAACCACTCGCCAGTGGCCACGACTCGCGACGGGTTGGTATGGGGTTTGTGTTAAACTTTTCTTTGTCTGTGCAGTGACGTTGTTCTCCCTTTCGACACCCATGGGATTATGAGATGAATAGTGGTAGTGCCACCTAATACACTGGATTTAATTACAGTACACGCTATTGTGAAATACAAACCCAATGAAATGAAACTATGTACATAAGTTGATTATAAAACAATGTATGGCATTGTAAAAAGACAGTTTGCTGCAAATCTGAAGAGAATCCAATCTTCCCTTACGACCTGAAGAAGCTATAAAATAATTGTTCACGCATGCAATTGGTATTTGTGGTCTGACAACACTACTTGCTCGTCACCAATCGGACAGCGAAGGTGGCGTGATGTACCATTGTTCTCATTGGTCAACATGTTGTTCTCTACCTCCCTACTTTCCTCGAATTGTGTAAATATATCATTCGCAATACAGACTTCAACTTACCTTTCGAAAGAACACTTGTTTCATTTATCACCAAAGAAAACGCATCATTTATTAAACTTCACATTTAAAATCCGCCATTCACTTACAAATATACCACACACCGCAAGCCAATATGCCAATATTTACATGGCACAGATCAAATTACTCTATAACTCGACGACGATAAGGTTTGAATTTGTGTGACACGTGTCTCATGACAAATTGTAACCGGTCGTACCGTGTGGAAATGTCAACTAGAGCAGCATTGTGTAAGTTTTCATCGATTTATAATTACATATTTATGACATGTAAAATTAGACTTAAATTTGTTCAGATGAAGGTTGGATTTCGAGTGGGGTTTAATACCGACTATACATACATTTAATATATCTCTGCCTGCTGCGGTTTGGTTAATCTATACAAACAAATATTTTTTTGTCTGTTTGTAACATTAAACTAATCGCTTTATACTAAATGCATGTATCTAAACACGGTACATTTAACAAAACGACATTATTTTTTAATTTTATCTGTCTGTCTGTTCCGGCTTATCTCTGGAACGGAAGAGTAATTTAGGCTTTTAGAGTACTTTTTTTAGATAAGCTTTGCCCCGCGGAAAAGGTACAACAAAAAGGTATATAATATCTATATTATTTCCGCGGAACCCAACTAATTTTTCCAAACTAAAATACCGTATTTCATTGCGGTGAAGAAATAAAAATATGGAGTTTCACGACCCTTATTCCTCGTGACGTCATCACTGCAAAGATAAGGACAACTTTGAAACAAACATTACACCGACTCTTTTAGTCAGCGTGATATTATACTACGCCAAAACCTATTTTCTAAAGAGAAGCTTACTGGTGGACTATTGAAAGTACCGTAGGATACTTCTTATTACATTTAGCTCTCTATCACTGACAGTCTCATAGAAATCACTCCACCTATTCCGAAGATTAGCAAGACTTTGTTGGTCCGACAACAAACAAACATACATGAAACGGACACAAAGAACACCCAGACACAGAACAACAATTTGTGGATCAAACAAAGTGTTGCCCCATGTGGGATTTGAGCCTACAACACTTGGCGCAGTAGAAAGCGGTGTGGCCACCGTGAACGGACAGACAATACGATTACAATTAAAACTTCAACGAACATTTACATGGCTTGTTAACTAACATTAGAATTTTATTAGGGGGCAAACGAGCAGACGTATCGCCTTATGGTAAGCGATTACCGTCGCCAATGGACACGCACAACACCAGAGGCGTCACAAGTGCATTGCCGTAAACGTTTCATAAAACTAACTTCATGGATCAAAAAACATAGGTATTTAAAATAACGGAGACGGAGATATACAAAACGCCAAAGAGCAAAAGAGAGGAGACATAGTAAATGAAATAACACTTTTTTTACAGGACACCGTTCCTATTTTAAATGTAAAGCCGATGCGCACTTCGGTTTTTGTCGGATATCGTCGGGCCACGAAGCGAGAGATTACACGTGCGCTTGCGACGGTTAGTAGGTAATTAACTGTAAAACCGTCTGTGCAGTAACTAAAATTATTAATGGAATATGTGTATTTATTACTTACTTAAACAAGAATACTTAAATTGAAAACCTGTTTCACACAAATTGTGAATGGAAGTTTTGAAATCTACAAATAAATAAAATTTAAGTGTCTGTTTGTAATATTAAAATAATCGCTTTTTACCTAATGCATATGTAAGTTATACACGGCACATATATAATTTTTACAGTCCTTGTCTGTCTGTTTGTTCCGGCTAATCTCAAGAACGGCTGGACCGATTTTGACGGGACTTTCACTGACAGGTAGCTGATGATATAAGGAGTAACTTTTTTTAGGTAGATAGTGTACGAAAAAAACAATTAATAGAGTTTAATGAATCTATATAATTTATACCTACACCATAAATTAAGCCTCTACAGACAGAAGTACTTGGCGATTGAATTGTTGAATGTTTGTTGTACACCGTGTTCAACAAAATGTGTGGACTCTCAGCATTCATTGCGATGGGCACGACCTATGCAAGCATGGGTATTTTATAAGATATACAATAATAACAAATTTGGGAAAGCCAACGAGTTTTTAATGATCAAGCAAGAAGAAGTTATCTTAAAAAAATATACAGTCTAATGAAGAATTAAGTGGTATAAAATAAAGTTCTAACTCTGATGATAATTGGCTAATAGATGAGAAATAGATATAGAAACATGATATTAACATGATCCTTAACCAGCTATGGTAACTGTGGTGGTTTTGGTGGCGTGCTGATCATCAAACCTTACGTTTAGAACAATATGTCCCTAGCATGATTGAAAAGAGACTCAGACGAAAGCTAGCTACTAAAGTATCAATAATAATTTATTTCTTTTAAATGGGGTAGTACATATGTGGTACTATAAGCTTATAGATATATAAATGGAATTTGTCTATCTGTGGAAACATCTGAACTTGACGTAATTATATTTAGTAAGGAAGTAACCTGGGGCATAGACAAGGAAGTAACGTATCCAATTAAACAAGTTTCTTTCAAATTCATAACGGAAACATGAATAAAGATTTTGTTTATCGATTTTATAAAGATATAATTTTCTGTTTAACCCTACACATTTCAAGGGCATCGTATACTTCCCTACTATTTCAACTCTGGCAACACAATACGATGTATAATAGAACTCCATGACGAGGGGTACGAACCCCAAAATTTGTCGAACCCTATTGCGATAGGAGACTTTGATGTATGTATATAATATACCCACATATTGGTTTTAGTCACAAAATATTGTAACTAATAAGATTATAAATACCATATTTATGCTAAAAGAGACGATCATTACGTATTTGATGTTTTTAACAGTTTTTTTATTTATTTTGTTCGGAATACCAACAGCATGAATACTATAAGGTAGAAACGTAGTTATATAACAAGAAAGCTATTTACAGGTACTCGCAAATAGAAAACTTAAACTTAAAACGACAAACCTCCATACAACCATCTTAATATACTCTCTTTGAGGAAAGTGAGTAAAGTACTATACACATAACAAGCTAATATTAAAAAGTTTATAAACCCCCCCACGCAAGCACTTAATTGAGTAATCATATGCCAAAAATGTCTTACATCATTTTGGAAAAGAGCTGATACTCTTTCACTGCTATATCGATTTTAACCAAACATAGGTAACAACCACTGCAAGGAAACTGGCTATCAAATAAAAAAACCGCATCGAAATTGGTCTATCCGCTTGGGAGCTACGATGCCATAGACCGACATACATCTACGTCAAAATTATAACACCCCTCTTTTTGAGTCGGTGGTTAAAAAGCACCAGTTGACATAACTTAAACTTACTTGTAGCCCCAGTAACTCTATGTAATGAATAAGTCATTCAAAGCAAGTAGTTTTATGTGTTAAATGAAAATAATTTACTTATCTATGCAAGAAACTCATTTAAAATTATCGCACTTTGAATTAAAATAGATATATTTTTATTTGTATATTCAGTTTGAACGCTGTACAGTAATAAACTGGTTTATAATTACCTTTTAAAACAGTATCTCCGAATTTAATGCGCCAACAATATTATGAATAAACAATATTCTACATTCCCACCAATAGTAGGTGTAGTATTTTACTCTTCAAAGTTCTATTGGGATCAAACGGAAACTATTTTTACACACTCCAATAAAAATAAAATTTTAAATATATTTACACACAAAAATCCACCTTTCTTAGAAGTCGGTTAAAGCTTTTAGCAGTAGATCGCCTGACCTGACCGAGACCTTTAAGACCCCTGCAGTGAGCAACGGTCAATCATTCTGTAAAACTAATGACTCAAATGCGAAAGTGAATGGATATAAATGTAAGATATAAGAAAAAAGCGGGCGTAACCGCGGGAACTAATTAGTTGTGTAACAATATTTAATGAGTTTCCAACTTGTCGGACAAGCTATTGCATATTATCTTTTAAGTACTTGCAAACCGGTACCATAATTCGCGAGCTAAAACTGGTACATGATAATCGCTGATTAAATCGCTATTTCTAAGGCCTACCGTTTTGAACATAAAAAAATCGTTCACGTAAAATAAAAATGGCGTCGACTTTTTGCATTCGGTTGTTGACTTCAAGTACTCGTGTTTAGTACCGATTTATTTGGCGATGACAACGGCCAAGGACAAGGTCTGATTCATTTATGGTAACCTTGTGTAGTGGTTCTAGGTAGTAGGGCCACGCTGATTTCAGCACGAACGGGCCGGCTCGACCGGGGCGGTACTACCCTCCCACAGAAAATCAACGTAAAGTGACAGCGATCATGCTGTCGTGTTTCGTTGGTGAGTGCGAGACCGGAGGCCCAATGATGCAGAAGCATCACTAGCCCGCCATGGTGTGGGTCACCATGCTGCATTGTTGCATTGTCTGCATTCGCAGTATGGTGACCACCACTCTTGGATTCTACTCATGCTTTCCATCAGGCAGAGCAGAGTCATTTTGGCAGGGTCAAACATAAAAAAAAAAAAAAAAAGCCATAGTTTTTTTTAACTATGACACAACTGCATAATTTTCTTGATAAAATTTATAAAGCCTATGCCACCCGATCTATTATTACGAATCTATTGACTCTTAATTCATTAAAATAGGTTCAGTAGTTTAGAAACTACAGTAGAACATACATAGACCGTCAAAAATATTACCCTTCCTTTGATGTAGTCGGGTACATTTGACTGATGGACATTTGCATCTCAGGACACGTAAGTCTTTTGGCAACATTTAAATGCGCCTCTAGAATTTACAAATGCCTGGGCCCTTCCGTAATCTCCCTCACTCGTCAAAAACCACCTTAATACCGCTTTTCTGTTGGGCCCTGGTATCACTCCAGCCGAGACGGCTGCCTTTGCCTCTCTTATTATTTTTTTAAATTGTATGGGCCTGATGGAAAGCATAAGCAGAATCCAAGAGTGGTGGTGACCATACTCATTGCGATTGCAGGCAAAGCAAAAATGCAGCATGGTGGCCCACACTCCTGTCTTTAGGTCCAAATAATGGAAATTAATAGCCAAACGAACAAGACGATAATCTAAAAAAAAACCTCAATTTGATCGATGACTGCCATTTGCTGTTATCACAATTTTATCTCAAGGCTAAAACGTAATCAGTTAGTTACGACTGACAATTTATTGCTTAGTGAAATTTTTCTACTTTTAAATGACGCTAAGTATTTCAAAGTTTATTTCGCATTCTTAAGCCTGTGCAATATATTTCGTTTTAAATAATTTTCGATAGCGATAGACATTAGTAATTTGTATAATATGTATATCTATACTAATATATAAAGCTGAAGAGTTTGTTTGTTTGTTTGTTTGAACACGCTAATCTCAGGAACCGCTGGTCCGATTTGAAAAATTCTTTCGGTGTTGGATAGTCCATTTATCGATGAAGGCTATAGGGTATATATCATCACGCTACTACTAATAGGAGCGGAGCAACAATGAAGAATGTTTCAAAAACGGGGGAAATTTTCACGCTACGGGCAAAATAAGGCGCAAACGAGGTTGCGTGGGTCGGCTAGTAATCTATATATATGAATCGCCCAAATGTATGTAAGCGTATAACTTGCGATCGGCTGCACCAGATTTAATAATTCATTTTTTATGTGTACGTTTTTGTTGGGAGAAGGTTTGTGTACAAGAAAAATTAAAAAATAATGGGAAAAGTCTTTTTTTTTGTCCGCTACTGTACACTGCCTGTGGGAAGCTGAGACATATGTAAATATGGTGGTACGAAGTTCGCCGGGTCTGTGATGTGTAGTAATGCAGAAGCATTACTAGCCCATCATGGTGTGGGTCACCATGCTGCATTGTTGCATTGTCTACATTCGCAGTATGGTGACCACCACTCTTGGATTCTGCTTATGCTTTCCATCAGGCAGAGTAGTCATTTTCCGTGACAGACCGTGGGAGAGCCACGCTTCGGCACGAATAGGCCGGCTCGACCGGAGTGATACCACGGCCTCACAGAAAACCGGTGTGAAATAGCGCTTGCGCTGTGTTTCACCGAGTGGGTGAGGATACCGGAGGCCCATACCCCAACCCCTTCCCACATCCCTTTCCCCATCCCCAAAGGTCGGCAACGCACTTGTGACGCCTCTGGTGTTGCGGGTGTCTATGGGCGGCGGTAATCGCTTGCCATCAGGTGATACGTCTGCTCGTTTGCCAGATACAACATAAAAAAATACACTTTTTTTTACTAGTAGTACTTAATAATACATAGAAAACACACAAACTCCGAAACAAATATTTGCATACGATGCAAACATTTGGTCCGACCCAGGAATCGAACCCGAGTTACATACACTATCGCTGCGCCACCGAGGCAGTCAAGTCAACACTCGCCAGACGGTTACTTATATTTACCAACACAATTTGCTATAATTATCATGAGCTGTTCCGTTCAAGAGCTATACTCAACGCCTTGGCATACCGCAGTATCTAATAGTTACCTTTTTGCTTGCATTGCGTTATGGCAAATTAAACATTTCCCCATAGAAACGCTACTGGCGCACAGGAAATCGGTACTCGTTATCAGTCCCATTGTACAAATGTATGTAGCTAGTAATCTTAAAACCTTGTTTTTTAAATTTATGCTACTAGCTCAACCCAGCGGTTATTGTCGTAACGTGGGTAACGCCGCGGGACGAAGCTAGTCTAAAAAAAACAGCCTAAGTTACTCCTCAGATCATCAGTTACTTGCCAGTGAAAGTCCCGTTACAATCAGTCCAGCCGTTCCAGAGATTACCCGGAACAGACAGACAGACAAAAATTTCTTTTAATACATTTTTGTGTCTGCGGCATCGTAGCTCTCAAACGGATCATCGATTTCGATGTGGTTTTTTTATTTGAAAGTCAGTTTCCTTGCGGTGGTTCTTAGCTATGTTTGGTTAATATCGGTCCAGTAGTGTAAGAGTATCAGCTCTTTTCCAAAATGATGTAAGGCATTTTGGCGTATAATTACTCGATTAAGTGCTTGCGTAGAGGGTGTTTAAAAATTTTAATTTTAGCTTGTGTAACTATGCATTTCTATCTGTATATTTTCTTGTTTCGTCCTTTTCAGACCCCTTTTTACGTAGTCGAGTTATACTATTTTTTTCGAGTGTATGTTTTATATTTATTGACACGCTCAGTGCCCTAAATAGCATTCTATTTTAGCGTTGAAATCGTCGTTAGGTTCGTCTTAATTAGGAAATGAAACAGTTCAAATTATATATCGATGTTACGTTACATTACGACAACTAACCAAGAGTGAACAAAGTTGTTCTGCTCTGACACGTCTAATGCACACACAGTATCGTGTGTTAGAGTGTAAAATGATAAACTTGGTGTCATTTGATACAAAAATAGAACATTTGTGACTACGAAATGTGACAAATATTGCACCAAATTTAGTTTGATATATCAAGAGAGCCCTACAGACTTCTCTTAGATCTACCATATAGTCAATTCGTTTAGATAGTATCTCTACGAATATATTAATTCACACAACGGCGTAAACTGTCAAACGTAGCAGGCGGGCATTTTGATTTTGTGGTGGCTTGCCGCACGGGGGACGGCAGCGCGATCAAAGTGACCATATCTAAGCGAATGGACTATACAACGCTAAAGACGGTTTGGTTGAATTTGTTTCAAATAGTCCTTATCTTTCACTTCCCTGAGGATACTTTGAGGATCTTGTGTCAACTGCGGTGAATTTCCGTGCGTTTAGGCGATTCTGCCATACATACTATAGTAATCAAATATAGCTCACTTAGGACCCCTAATACTTTAATAGTTTATCCGTGGTGCTTCCCGGTTTGAAAAAGGTGTCTGCCTATTTTGACTTCATTTTGTCTCCCGCTTTGCTAAGGAGGGAAGTGGATTTATCATTTCCAACTCCTCCTGTTTTTCTTCTGATTAACTTCGTTGCGGGTTCCAAGACAGTTAATTTTCTTCCTGGGACTTCCCGAGTGTCATAACTCGGTGTGTTCGTGGGTCACTGCTGTTGATCCTGGTGTACAGGAGTTACAGTGGTGGGAATGTGGGCGGGATTAGCCCCATTAAAAAAAAAAAAAAAAAAGTCCTTATCTTTACAGTGATTTTGTCTTGCGTAGTTTGTTCCTCAGCCGGTTCTTAAGACACTCAAGGGCTAAACAGGCGAGGTGAAACCTTTATACTTAATACGTCACCATAAAGTCATAGTCATCAAGTCTAATCTGACGGGCTTGTCAAATCGAACCAAAAGATCTCGAAACTCAAGGGAAATTACCAGTAGTCATTGATAACTTACAATATCAGACACCGAATTTACAACTACAAGTATTTTATTTTACTTTTATATCTTGACACATATCAGTGTCTATCTGATCTTTAGCTAGGCAGGTGGTAATTCTGTTATTGTCATTAAAATTCAGTAAAATTTGTTGTTGGATTATATACTTTAATCTCATTAGCTTCTAGACCACTTTTCAATATCTCACATTTAGGCAGCTGTCCGACCGCCAGCGAGAAAACGACTATCGGCAATTTTATCGTTGAAGAAACGTACAATAAATATAAATACATTAATAATTGCTCTCTGACTGTTCACACTGCCGGCAACGACTCGCTTTACTAGTTTTATCGCTGACCCACAAGAGCTTACAAAGATAAATTCATTCGGCAATGTTCGCTCGTTTCATGATTTCTATCAACAAATCATAGCAACTATCATTGTTGTTCCCGCTGATCGCCAACTCGTTTATAGACTCGTTTCTCGCTCATCAACGACGATCGGACCACTGCCTCAGAATTTAGTTTTTTTTTTTCACTAAACACAAAGATAAACTCACTCAGCAATGCTAGCTCGTTTGATGATTTCTATGAGTGCGGCTTTGAAAGTATGGATATTAACAAATCATAGCAACTATCATTGTTGTTCCCGCTGATCGCCAACTCGATTATAGACTCGTTTCTCGCTCATTTACAGCGATCGGACCACTGCCTCAGAATTTCGTTTTATTTTTACTAAACACAGTGACAGCTGGTTTCTAGTTTACTATGCTCCTCCAGCTGAACGGTAGAGGAGCTGTGGAAGGCTACACACAATGCTCTGGGTGTGGCAGAATATTAAGTGGACAAAATTTTGGAATTCCCTTTTACCAAGAAGAAGAAGATTCCTGTCTGCCCTATACAATAACAGAGCATGAACCTACGTATGATAAAAAATACTAGATGTACAGCACAGTGATGTAAATAATAAATACTACTATTAATAATGTATACAATAAATTTCAAGGCTTTTCAACCGTCAGTACTCTATAATTTGTGACATAAAATTGCACATCATAATCATAGGTAGACTCCACAGCAATAATATATATTTTATTATCACCGTAAATATCTATCTACAATTTTCACAGCATTTTTAACCACAACTAGCAACTTAGAAAAAACCAAATACTATTCTCCTGAAGATGTTCTCTGTCCAAGTGGACATTCTTCGGTTGAGATAGTAGCGATACTCTGACGATAAATGACCAAGTAACTCACGATCCTAACAACTGTTACCGGATCCCCCACATTTCTGACACAGAGATAGGACGACTTACCGCGAACCTTACTGGGATGAGGACTAGAAGGTTTTTATGTGTAAAAAGACTAAATCCATCTCCTAATTTCTGAGTAGGTAGTTTGTTGTAGGTATTTATGTATTGGCAATAAACTGATCACATATGTCGCTGAACTGACAACCGCTGTAGGAAGCGGAGTTCTGGAGTGGAGACCGCGCCTTGGCATACGTAGTGTGGGAGACCCATTGGCCTGTCAGCGACTGGATACAAGGTGCAAGAGACTGGCCTCTGTGTTACACCTAAGGAAAGGTTCAGCAATGCTGCAGGTGTCCATGGGCGTTAGTCGCTTAAATCCAAGTCTATCCTTCATTCCATTAAAAAATAGAAACGTAACGATTCGTAAACCGCGCATCAAATAATTTTATCACCGTTTACACATAACAACAGTATGGTTTGGCATTCTGCCAAATATTACAGCGTATAAAACCCGCCGTGTTATTGCATCATCGTATAAGCCTAGGGACGTCCATGGGACATGGGCCTCCAACAACAACTGGACATGTTCAACCCACATGCAGCGGCTACCTATGACCTTCACCAGGTCATCGTACCACGTGTGGGGAGGCCTACCAATGTTGCGTTTTTCGCTACGCAACATACATGATTCTTAGTGATATTAGACTGTTAAAGAGACTAATTTACTTTAGATGAAATAAAGGAAAGAATAATACAAAATTTTAACAACAAAAAAAAACAACTTTAAGAACTGGAAATTGAATTGGGACCATTGGGGATTCGGGTTAACATATAGCCTATAACACTTACAAATAATATGGCTGTTTATTGGTAAAATAATTTTCTAAATCAGTTCAGTAGATACAGAAATTACCCCCTACCTCTTTAAGATATTAAGTACCTGCTGCAGCCACCTTTTTTTTTGATAAATTTTCTAAAAAATTATCGTCGCTCGATCGATTTATCGCCGTCGAAACCTCCTGGATACTAAATTTCATGAAAATCGTTGCAGCTGTTCCCGAGATTCAGATTATCCTTTTAATATTATAAATGCGAAAGTCTGTAAGGATGTGTGTTTGTTGCTCTTTCACGCAAAAACTACTGAAAGGATTTTCACGAGACTGCAGTAATGTAGCTTAGACAGCGGAATAACATAATAAGTTAAAATTCATAAGAATTTTTAAAATTTTAATACCGACATAAACGAAAGCGAGTAATATATATATATGGTATATGCAAGAATTGCTAGTTTAAACGCATTAGATATAGAAGTACGGATAATTGTATATGTATTTAGATATATATTTAAGTATGTTTATCAGTAGTTTGGTAACCAGAATACAAGCTCTGCGTAGTTCAAGATCAGACGGCCTTGTGTGAGATGTGTGTAGTTATTTTTACATGTAAGTACGTGAAATTTTAAATATGACTCATATTTATGTAGTACAAAACAGTTACGTTCTAAGCCGGTTGTTACGTATTGTTATGTACACCATCCAGTCAAGGTCATATCGATGGGTATTACAATGCGTCATTATTACTTATGTGATAATAATACATACCAATTATTAACCGACTTCAAAAACGGAGGAGGTTATCAATTCGAATATATTTTTTATTTTTTATGTTGCGTCTACATTACTTTCGTTTGACTGGGTGTACCAAATTTGATGATTCTTTTTTATTTGAAAACTGGTGCTTCCAGTGTGCTTTCCATGAAGTCGGGTTTTTTGTGATTATTGCGAAAATTCTGCAAAAGGAGTGGTTCTACTATTTTCAAGGTAGCAGAGCCACGCTGATTTCAGCACGAACGGGCCGGCTCGACCGGGGCGGTTCTACCTTCGCACAGAAGATCAACGTAAAATGACAGCGATCATGCTGTCGTGTTTCGTTGGTGAGTGCGAGACCGGAGGCCCAATGATGCAAAAACATCAGCAGCCCGCCATGTCTGCATTCGCAGTATGGTTACCACCACTCTTGGATTCTGCTTTCCATCAGGCAGAGTAGTAATTTTGGCAGGACCAAACATAAAAAAAAGGAGGAATATGAAATTTGGCACATTCAAAGTTTATATCGTGGAGGAAAGACCTGGGCCGGGCCGAATTATGACCACAAGGCTACTAGTACCTATTTATTTACTGACAAATATTCTAGTCGACCTACGCAACTTCATTTCCATTTTTCAACACAAAACAGTATAAAAAAAACTATAATCCGACTGCAAAATACGTTGATTGAATTAAATACCTAGCCTATGTCACTCCAACTATTAATTATTGACACCTCATTTATTTAAAATCGGTTTGTTTTTGTATTGATACAGAAGCTTCTCAATAGGTCGCCATAGTGTGGGTCACCATGCTGTATTGTTGCATTGTCTGCATTCGCAATGAGTATGGTGACAACTGCTCTTAGATTTTGCTCATGCCTGATTTCCATGCTTTCCGCATGGAAATCAGGCAGAGTAGTCACTATGGCAGGCTTATATTTGAAAAAAAAAAAAACAATGGGCAGTGAATTACGTCAGAACCACTTTAATATCACATCGGTGATAAATAGGCATATACCTTGCGTGGCCTCTTCAGCCCTCAATGTTAGCAGTTGTACATCTATACAAATAAATCAAATTGGAGTGTCTGATTGTAATATTAAAAAAAAACGCTTTAATTAAATGCATATGTATGTATATACGATACATGTGCCAAAATATCTTTTTTTTTTATTGTTGTCTGTCTGTTTGACGGTTATCCAACACGACCGGGTAGAGGTCAGGCGCAAGACCGACAGCTTTACGTGCTCTCCGAGAGACGTAGGTTCAGACCCCAATTTGCAATCTCCGAGCTATTATTTAGTCTAATATATAAAATTCTCGTGTCACAGTTTTCGTTGCCATACTCCTCCGAAACGGCTTGATCGATTCTCATGAAACTTTGTGAGCATATTGAGTAGGTCTGAGAATCGGCCAACATCTATTTTTCATCCCCCTAAATGGTAAGGGTCACCCATCCTTAAAAAAAAATGGCAAAACGACGTTTGCCGGGGCAGCTAGTATTTCTATATAATCAGAAAAACTCAATAACACTTAACTCGATCCGGGATTCGTACCCGAGACCTATTTATCGGCAGTCGCAGAACTAATATATTAAGACTCTAGAAGTGCAATTATTCGTAAACCTATCTTACATTTACTCCGAATTTCAATGTCAAAAGATACAAACACGTGGCGACGGTAACCGCTTACCGTCCGAACAAAATCATGACGATCAAAAAATCCTTCAACACGGTCGTCCCGCGTACACGCTACACTACAGTCACGGCCACTAAATTACCCACGTCATATATTTAGCTGAATAGTTTATTTTCATACAGCGGACGTATTACGTGTGGGAGTTTACGATACAGATACGATGTGGGTACGAACTAACTTGGTGATTTAAAATGTGACGTTTTGTATGATTGACTAGCTGAACCCCGCGGCGTTACCCGCGGTTATTGTTGTACCGCGAGTAACGCCGCGGGACAAAGTTAGTCTAAAAAAGTAGCCTAAGTTACTCCCCGGGTCATCAGCTACCTGCCAGTGAAAGTCCCGTCAAAATCCGTCCAGCCGTTCCAGAGATTACCCGGAACAAACAGACAGACAGACAAAATTTTTTTTAACTACGTTTTTGGTATATGTATCGTGTATACATACATATGAATTAAGTAAAAAGCGGTTATTCTAATATTACAAACAGACACTCCAATTTTATTTATTTGTATAGATGAATCCCGTTTGATGACTCCTGAGGAGCGACAGAATTCATATTATTTAAGGTAAGGCTTCAGTTATTAATTAATATTATAACGTTAGTCGATTTGAGTATTACTGATACGATAATGTCAGCAAACCAGCACAAATCTTGTGTAAATCTTCAATGACGTCACTTGTTCGTTGTGGATGCTATTATCATTGTAATGCAGTCCTGGCAACCCTATACAAAAGCAATTTAAGAAACAGCATCGAAAACAACCGCATTTCTGCTTGTAATATGTAAATACTCGTATGTACATTTTAAATTCTTTGAACCCTTTGCGAGTAAACGTGATATTTGGCAAAGGATGCATAGCAATAACACTAGAATTCAGTTTATCTAAATGGGATATATTGCATACAGACAACGAGTTGACGACTTAATAAAAATATTAAAAACATTGTTATTATGGAAAGCATTACGTCGTGAGTGTGATACTTTTACTTGTAAAATTAAGAAAGCCACAATTTTTGAAAGCAGTAGTCTGTCTTGTCATTGATTCTATGACAGACCTAAAGAAATATAGTTAATCCCACGAAAGATTTGAAAAGATCGAACCGCTGATGACATCTTTTTAAATAACGTAAAAATGTGTTTTTGTCAATGGTTCGCCATATATTTCAGATTTCTCGTAAATTCTCATTTTTTTCCATCAGCCTTATATTACTTTCTTCTTCTATAATTAAATTAACTTTATATGTAATCCCTTAATGCAATTAGTTAACGTCTGTCTCTATCGCTACAAGTCAACCGACGCTTATTAAAAATTAAAATACATCTTAATGCACATTATTTATAAATTCAACTGTTATTTTTATGCCTAATTATATATGTATCTGTAATGCAAAAAGAATTTCAACAATTGGATTTTTAACTTGCAATATTAAAAAGATTTTAAAGTCGTTACAAAATTTAAAGTTAAATAGTTTCTCCTTCGAAACGATATCGCTTTGAGTTGTCAGAATATTACCTGTTTACCGACCAAGGTCGAAAACTAAAACGTAGTTTATACGACATGACATAACAGTTTTATTTTCTTAACATTAGGGTTCAATTTATGTGTTCATCTCGTGAATAACTTAAAACTGGAATGTCATAGATAATTTCAAACTCGTTTTTTTTGACGTCACTACCTTACTTCCGGTATATAAGTATCTCTGCCCCCTTTCTTAATGTGACACGTTTCCTACCGACTTCTTTTAATTACCTGTAAGTACGTCATTTAAAACTTTTTTTTCTTGATGGAATGGGTATTTTTTATGATACAAGCCAACGGTATCCAACTTAGTCCAGCATTTACATAATTAAACTTTGTAAAACTCAACATTTCCCAGGTATTTCGTAGATAATCGTGCACCTAATACTAGTTTCTGTTTGTTTTTATTTTTTTGAAAAAAGCAATGGGTCTAATCCCGCCATACCGTCAACCACTGTAACCCCTGTACACCAAGATCAACAGCAGTTACCCACGAACACACCAGAGTTAAGACACTCGGCAGTCCCAGAAAAAAAATGAACTGTCTTGGAACCCACAACGAAATAAATCAGAAGAAAACTGAAGGAGTTGGAAATATAATAAGTCCACCTCCCTCCTTAGCAAAACGGGAGACCAATATATTCAAAATAGGCAGACACCGTTTTCAAATGCTAGAAAAAATAAATTCTAAAACAAAACTAAAACCAAAATGAATTCATGATTATTCAAGGGATATCATATTCAATTAAAAGAAACAAATCCCGAGGGTTACCGCGAGGAATAGCTAGCAAATGCATCTAAATGTGTTTAAAGCCTGTACATATAGAAACGCCTTGCAAGGTAGAAATGAAATATTTCGGAATTCAGACTGAAAATAGACAGAGAGAAACCATATAAGAGGAAATACTTAATGGCATTCTTCATTTACGGAAATTCTGGACTGGAATTGGAATTCCACTCACACAAGCATGTGACATACATTTATATATTACATACAGACCTACATGTTTCATTGTCTTTCAAACAACCATTAGTTCTATTAGTATCAGTTTATAAATAAATTAATACGTAAAGCAAAAACTCGGTACCCCTTTTTACGCAAATCGTGGAACTAAGGAGTACGAAATTTGGCATAGTTCACGTTTAAATGGACGAGGAAGCCAGAAAGCTAAAAAAATTAAAACAAAAGAAAAATACATGAATAAACAAAAGGTTTAGTTTCGACCACTGGTCGACAACTAGTAATGGCAAACAGTGTAGAATAAAATTATATTCTAAGACATTTCACACAGCGCCATTTAGAGCTCCCACTCATAACTGCGATGCGATGCGACGTGAAGTTCTTGCGGTGCATTGCGATTCGCAGCTATCTGTGGGAGCCCTTAGATCCAAAGTAAGCAAACGCACTTTGAAGTTTGTTTGTAGTTAATTTCATTTCTACTGTAAAATTATATCTTCTACTAGCCTTCCTAGCAACTTCTTCAGCGTATCCCAAGAAATTAATATCCCCCTTTGTTATCAACACTGCATTAGGTACTGCTCGGCTGGTATTGGTAGGAGCGTGATGTCATATTATACCGTATAGCCTTATTCAATAAATGGGTTAGTGTTAGCTAGTAGATGAGTTCGGCGTTTGCCAACCTGAGAAGAAACGTAGTTCAGCGCGTTCAACTATAGAAGTACACATTATTATCTGTAGAAATGTACTAATACATTGTTAAGCATTATACTTCTCTCGTCCACACCAAGTAGTTGCATACTACACACACACACGCGCGCGCACCCACACACACACATATACACACACACAAACACTACCACATACTCAAGCGAGACAACTCACCGCGCTATTGGATATTTTTATTAGCAGTATTATTGTTAAATAGTAATTCCCTAGATACCCACATATGTGAAATTATTGTAATACGTGTAATTGGAATGATTTACTAGATACCCACAGACTACATTATGTGAAATTATTCAATTGTAAACATGACTGATCTTTGAATGATTTGAAACTTTGAAAGGTGGAGGGTTGATAACTTGAGATACAGGTTTTACCTAGTTCAGGTATCAGCCCACCATAATCAGATTGTGTACTATAAGATAAAATTGTAAAAATGCACTTTTGTATGGTTATGGTGAGAAATAAAAAAATAAATATTATTAATATTAATATTTGCTTATTTTATTTACTTAAACGCGATAATCTCAGGAATGTGATTGATAGAGTTAAGTTATATTAATATTGGTTTTGCATCAATGAGCTCATTGAAAAATGTTTATATGCTAAGACTCAGATATCGTGTTTTAAAGTTTTTAAATGCTAGTGTTATGTGTTGGGAAGCCGTTGTACGCGGCCAGAACAAGACCAGATGCTTTCTCAACAAGGGGGAGGCTTGTGTCAACCAGTGGACATCTTTCGGCTGTGATGGAAGATCTATACGTACCATTAATATAGAAAAGGGAAGGGAGTATTACGTTATTCTTTCTATGAATGTGCCTGCCAAAGTGGTTATACTCTGCCTGATGGAAAACATGAGCAGAATCCAAAAGCAGTACTCATTGCAAATGCAGACAATGCAACAATGCGGTATGGTGACCCAAACTATGGCTGTCTATTGAGATACGTTAATTATCGTCAAAGATCCAACAGAAAATCCGCATTTAATCAAGGTTTCAGATCTCGAAATTAAGGATAAAGGAAAACACAAGTTGAAGATCGTAAACGTGGCATATCAAGAACCAGATGGCAATCAGGCCCTAATTGTTGTGGAGACGTTGAACTTCACTACCGTTTAATTTGGACATGTGCCAATATGAACCAACCGATGTCCTTAAAATGGTTTAGCTGTCCGAAACCACTATTTCAGTTGCTAGGAAGATTCTTGAACGTGTAGTCGAAATTAATATGGTGTTTTTCTTACAAGGGATTCCTCATAACAGCTTAGAGTTTCGATGTTTCACTAACGAAATTATTCTTAACTAGCCGACCCACGCAACCTCGTTTGCGTCTCCTATTGTCCGTAGCGTGATAATTTTCCCCCGTTTTTGTAACATTCTTTATTGTTGCTCCGCTCCTGTAGGTCTTAGCGTGATGATATATAGCCTATAGCCTTCCTCGATAAATGGGCTATCTAACACTGAAAGAATTTTCAATCGGGCATGCAGTCCCTGAGATTAGCGTGTTCAATAAACAAACTCTTCAGCTTTATATATTAGTACAAATTTAAAAAGAAAACTTCCACATTAGGAATATACATCTTTTGTCGAGGGCCACTTTATAATCATACATGAAACGGACACAAACGTGTGTTGTCCCGTGTGTTACTCCCCGGATCATCAGCTACCTACAAGTGAAAGTCGTGTTATTTTAATATTACAAAGAAACAGACACGCCAAATTTATTTATTTGTATAGTTTATTAGCCCTATATACATTAATGTCTTTCTTTCCTTCCAGGAAAAATTCTACACTGGACACAAGAGGATAGCGTTTGTAGAAATGCAGATTTGTTTGTTCCGTGCAAGTTTACCTACCAATATTTCTGGACGGTAGAGGTCGTATAGTGGGCAGAGGGAGACGTACTGATGCCGTATGTGTCACCATCGCGTGGGAAGGAATGATGGAGCTTTTTGTAAACTCCAATTTGTAAAGTGGATATATCTTGAAGAGTACGATTTCTCGGGGTTTTAATAGCTTTAATAGACGAGTAGTATACTTGAGTTTTCTCTATCTTTTAGTCATTTATATGCAGACTAGCTGACCCACGCAACTTCGTTTACGTCTCCTATTGCCCGTAGCGTAATAACTTTCTCCCGTTTTCGCAACATTCTTCATTGGTGCTACGCTCCTATTGCTCTTAGCGTGATAATATATAGGCTATAGCCTTCCTCGATAAATAGGCTATCCAACACTGAAAGAATTTTTCAAATCGGACCCGTAGTTCCTGAGATTAGCGCGTTCAAACAAACAAACTCTTCAGCTTTATATATTAGTATAGATTATATGTTTTTTTTTAAATACCTAGCTAAAATAGTTCGACTGTTACTTATAAAATGAACGAGACCCATTTAGTTATGTTCTGGTGGTTCTAATAACCATAAAAAAGAACTGAAACAAGGTAATGACTATTAGGAATTTTCTACCAATCTCTATCAATACTCAGGAATTTTTAAAGCACATTGAAATCAACTCAGTCAGACAGATAATTAATAAATTGGAAATTGTCATACCAACAACGGTAATTTCAAGAAAAGCATACAAAACCGGAGGCTAAATGATGCTGAAACATCTCGATAGGCCGCCATAGTATGGGTCACCATGCTGCATTGTTGCATTGTCTGCATTAGCTATGGGTATGGTGACTACGACTGTTGAATTCTGCTCATGTTTTGATCAGGCCGAGTAGTGCTACTTCAGCAGGCTTAAATATCTATACAAATAAATAAAATTGGAGTGTCTGTTTGTAATATTAAAATAACCGCTTTTTACTAAATGCATATGTATGTATACACGGTACATATGCCAAAAACGTATTTAAAAAATTTTTTGTCTGTCTGTCTGTTTGTTCCTGGTAATCTCTGAAACGGCTGGACGGATTTTGACGGGACTTTCACTGGCAGGTAGCTGATGATCCAGGGAGTAACTTAGGCTACTTTTTTTAGACTAACTTTGTCCCGTGGCGTTACTCGCGGTACAACAATAACCGCGGGTAACACCGCGGGGTTCAGCTAGTATAAAATAAAACAAGTGTATTTTCTATTTTCTCGGAGTAAACCTTTCAACGACTGAAGATAAAACGATAATCATTTATTAATCGACTTCAAAAAAGGAGGAGGTTTCTCAATTCGACCGTATATATTTACTTTTTTTACTTTTTTTTATGTGTTTTCGCGGATATCTTCGTCGTTTATGAACCGATTTTGATGATTCTTTATTAATGGAAAGGAGATGTCTCAATGGTTGTATCATGATAAGGACATTAATTTCTAATGATGGCATCCAAGAGAAATCGAGTCGAACCTTGTTTTATAGTTGTTGAAGGGATAGGATTAATTAGATGAATTAGCCTGGTGTCTGTTAAGGATGACGTAAGTGTAATGTTTAAGATCACGTTAAGCAGTCGGTCCCGGTTGTTATCATAGGATAACAGTCGTGAAGCTTAGTTGGAGACTTTTAGACGGCTTGAAAACATCCAACGGTAAGATTACGTAGCCATAACGTTGTCTAACCAGTCCCCAACCCGCACTCGGCCAGCGTGAGGACGTATGGCCTTAACCCTCTTCTGATAGGAGACCCGAGCCCAAAAGTGGGACGTTATGGCTTGTTGATGAAGTGTTATGTTCAGACATGTTGAACTGTGTCAACCCTACATAAGATGCTTATTATGTAATACTAGCTGAACCCCGCGGTGTAACCCGCGGTTATTATTGTACCGCGAGTAACGCCGCGGGACAAAGTTAGTCTAAAAAAAGTAGCCTAAGTTACTCCCTGGATCATCAGCTACCTGCCAGTGAAAGTCCCGTCCAAATCCGTCCAGTCGTTCCAGAGATTACCCGGAACAAACAGACAGACAGACAGACAGACAGACAGACAGACAGACAAAACATTTTTAACTACATGTTTTGTATATGTACCGTGTAAACATACATATGCATTTAGTAAAAAGTGGTTATTTTAATATTACAAACAGACACTCCAATTTTATTTATTTGTATAGATTGATAATATATACACATCACAAAGATAAAATCATCAAATGATTAATTTATTAAGTACGTTTTGACGAAAAATGGCTGTCACGATAAAATTGAGGACGCGCTACCAGTTGGAGTGGATTTGATTAAAAAATTGATATGATTCTAATATAAGTGATTAATTAAGATTAAAGATCACTCAGTGGTCGAATTTCGACCGTTTTGAATGACTAGTTTCATTTCATTGACCAACATCACTTGAAGTCTCATATATTTCTTAAAATAAAATATTACAAATAATTTTCTTCCATATTAAAAGCAGGAGCTGGATACGTTAATTGTCACTGTCTACGCCACTGGGCAATCCACGTTGCTTTATTATGTACTAGTTGATGCCCGCGGCTCCGCCCGCGTATATGTCGGATATCGCGGCAAATAGTAGCCTATGTGTTATTCTGATGTATAAGCTATATTACTGTAAAGTTTCATCCAAATCCGTTCAGTAGTTTTTGCGTGAAAGAGTAACAAACATCCAAACATCCATCCATCCTTACAAACTTTCGCATTTATAATATCAGTAGTATAATATTTGTACATCCTTCCTGCTATGGAGTATTAGTGATGGGCCGAATGTGTTTTCAACCTAATACGAACTTCGGTCGAATATACGGTGAAAATTCAAAATTCGACCGAACTTCAGCCGAAGTTCAGTTTTTTTTCACACCTCGGAAGCGACAAGCCCTAATTTGTTTACGCGTTCACTTGCATTATTGGTTACAGTCCCACTCACCTCAACTTTTAAAACTATTGAAAAATTATATTTTCGGTTACTTATCGACAGCTAAAACAATTTCAACTCGATGAAGTTGTCCAGACTGCACAATATCTCTCACATTCTAACAACAAAGACCTTTACAAAATTCTGGAGCTGGTACAAGGAACCGGCAGCAGTAAAATTACCTAACATAGAAGAAACCAGAAGTCCGCTTGCATCATAACTAGAAAGATATCTAAACGAAAATTTGCTATCCAAAGACTAATGTCCTTATTTGGAAGGACAAGTTCCTAGCACAAATATTGTTTTTCGTCTGCAGGAAGCTCAGCTCATATTTTGAGCGACTTTTATCAGAATCGGGAAATTTGTATGAATAAAAAACGTAACAGACACCTGCCAGAAAAAGCAGAATTCTTAGTGTTTTTACATTATAACCTGGCCATTTTTTAGTCGTAATAGTTCGTAGTACATATTCAATTTTATTTGAATATGTACTACGAACTTGATTGATTAAAGACTGTATAGATATTTGAAATATCAAATACATATAAAAAAAAAAAAAGTAGAGCCGCGGTCATTCGGTTGAACCGAATATCGGTCCATCCCTACTGAGTACATAACTTCAATACGATATATACAGTTTCAAGAGTTTGAAAAGCGTAATAAAAACTTCTACAGCAAGAAATTAAATAGTAAATTTTATCTGATTAATATCTTCTGTTCCAATAAAAACGCAGACGTTTTTAAGAAGGTGATTTCTAGTAATCCGAAACCAAGGTCTTTTAGTTTAATAGGATATAACAGTATCGACTTTGCTAAACATAGTGTTTAATGTTAGCTACTTTAATAGTTATTCTTAATTCCTACTCAGTTTTACCCTACTACGGAAAAGGAAGGTTAATAGTTTTAGCAGTCTTGTGTATATTCCTAGCGTCTAAACTACTGAACCGATTTTAAAAAGGTGTCAATAGATTCGTAGCAATGGTCCGGATGATTAACATACTCAATACTTAATTGGAACGAAGTTCCTTATCGCGCGTTGTAAAAGGGGGCTAGACGGAAAAAAATCTCACGAAAAGTTGTCACGACACTTTTTGCTACAGTAAGCGATTGTAAGCCGTGCGGCGTGCGCATGTTTCTCTGTCTCTCTCTTCCTCTTACAGAAAGCAAGCCAGACATTTTCATTTCTATTTCGCATTGAACAGTGTGGTGTCGCGACAATTATTTTTGTTGAGTATACAGGTTTTTTGTACATAATAAATAACAAAAAATAATAAAAATAATGAATCCTGACAGTGAACTTCGTTCCATCCGGGTGTCCCTTGACACCTCTCGTTTTATTTATTATAAGGTAACTCTGTTACTCGTTGACATGTCAAGCGATTTCAATTAAATTGGTCATGAAGATACAACCTAATTTTTTTCATGATAACCACCACTTCGCTTACCTGAGCTCTTTACCTGAATATAACGTCTGCCTTTGTTCCGTCTCAAAATGGTTACATTGGAAAGGAGGGTTTGCGTCAGGTAATCGAGCGGCCGTTAACGCTAATAATCATAAATTTAAAAAAATCCCCTAAGCAGCATCAGGTCCAAGTTATCAATTAATTATCATTTAACGATTATATTGGCACGTGTACAGCACTTAATCGAGTAATCATACGTCAAAAATGCCTTACATCATTTAGGAAAAGAGCTGATACTCTTACACTACTGGACCGATATTAACCAAACATAGCTCAGAACCACCGCAAGGAAACTGACTTTCAAATTAAAAAAACTGAATCGAAATCGGTCCATCCGTTTGATAGATACGATGCCACAGGTTACATTTTGTTGGTATGCTTTTGTTTCAAAACTACATTAAAAAAAAACAAAAAATAATGTATTTTAAAACAGTTACTGACATTACTATCAATATTGAACATCGTCTTAATAACTATCTTATCAATAACATTGAATTTTTTTTAACAAATTAAATACAGGTAGCCTTGTAATACGGCGGGCGGCCATTACATTTTTATAACGCCATTTTGATATCGAATTGTATTGTTGTGTATTTAGAAAACAGATGTCACTACTTTCATACATGTGAAAGTTTGTAAGGATGTTTGTTAGTGCATGCTGCATGCATGATACGCATGAAATTAAGCAAAATAATAGATTATAATTGGGAACAGCACATAGACTAGACTAGTAAAATGAAACATTTAAGATATGGCTTGAAATTTCTTTAGGGTTTAGCGTGTGCTGAGGTCTCGTGTTGCATTTCCAGGTCGGACCAAATATATGATCTGGAAATATTTACTTCAGAGTTTAGGTATCTTTAACGTTAAAAATGTATTTTAAAAAAATCTATTAGTTAATCTAGCTTTCATAGTGTTAGCTTTGCTTAGTTTGGAACTAGATGGTGTTGTGTGTCTGATGTTCGAAAACATTTTACGTTAACCAAATCCTTTTGTATCCCTTCTTAAACCAATTAGTTTAATAATTGAAATGTAGTAAGAAATTGTACGTGAATAATATAAAATAGACAATAAGGATTTACAGATAAGCAAGAAAATAAATTAAGTGTCATGAATTTATTACCCCTAGAAAAAT
The DNA here is from genome assembly GCA_905220595.1 of Spilosoma lubricipeda. Classification (NCBI taxonomy): domain Eukaryota; kingdom Metazoa; phylum Arthropoda; class Insecta; order Lepidoptera; family Erebidae; genus Spilosoma; species Spilosoma lubricipeda. The sequence goes on along the minus strand of HG992303.1, from coordinate 3,936,454 downwards.
AATAAATGGTAAAACATATACATAGCTAGATTAGAGGGAATCCCACCTGTATAGTGTGAAAGACTGAATAATATAAAGATAAAGGAATGAAGAATAAAAGTACGAGCGGTAGCACTAGCGAGAACTTGTATGGATGACTAGCTGACCCACGCAACCTCGTTTGCGCCTTATAGTGCCCGTAGCGTGAAAATTTCCCCCGTTTTTGAAACATTCTTCATTGTTGCTCCGCTCCTATTAGTAGTAGCGAGATGATATATACCCTATAGCCTTCCTCGATAAATGGACTATCCAACACAAAAAGAATTTTTCAAATCGGACCAGCGGTTCCTGAGATTAGCGTGTTCAAACAAACTCTTCAGCTTTATATATTAGTATAGATAACTGTAGGAAAAAGGCTCCAAAGAACACTGGAGGCGCTAGTAAAAAAAAAAAAAAACAATATGGAGCACGAAAGCATTATTATATTTGAAACTTAGAAGAAGTAGTTTGTTGCCCTCTCACAGAAGGCCAACCAAAAATGACAGCATTCGTGTTGTTGTGTTTCGTTGGCGATTGGAAGACCGGAGGCTCAATGATGCAGAGGCATCTCAATAGGTCGCCATAGTAGGCACCATGCTGCATTATTGCATTGTCTGCATTCGTTATGAGTATGGTGACCATCGCTCTATAAGCTCATGCTTTCTATCGGGCCGAGTAGTGTCACTTTGGCAAGCTCATACATAAAAAAAAAAACAATAACCGTTTTGTATTTAAAACTGCAACAAAAAACTTTTCTTGTTATTGTATCTTTACCTGCTATGGTACAAAATTGTACACAATAAAAGTTCAAATTATAGTGGTCGTTGAAATGAGAGATGCAATACGGTGGAAATTCGACTGTTTTGTCGAGAGACCTTCAGTTTCGAGTGTGCACATATTTTTTTTTATGTATGACCTTGACAAAGTGATTCTACCTGAAGTAACGCGTGAGTGAAAGAGTCGTAGCCATCATACTCATTTGCAGGCAATGCAACGTGCTGTTCCACACTATAACGGTCTATTAAGATGCTTCTAGATCATTGGGCACTCACCAACGAAACACGACAGCACGAATGTTGTCATTTCAGGTTGGTCTTCGGGTAAGACAATAGTATCTCCCCGGTCGAGCCGGCCGGTTCATATTATTTATTTTGTGTCAACCATTCACTTGTCATGTTACCCCTTAGTCGAGCAAACAAGGAAAAAAACGTTGCAGAAACGGGTAAAATGTTTTCTTATAAGAGCTACGTAGCTAGTAGATTATAAACTGCAAGTTAATTTATAACAAAAGCTTCGCGAACAGTTGGGTGAACAACCTGAATTACTCAATTCAACATTACAATCTAACAGATATCGTATAATCTGTCTTAAGATACGACTTATCGTACACGTGACTCGATGTCGGCTACTGCTTCATTTAGCCTGATTTCTAGCTACACTCCATCTTGGCTTTGTAAAATACAATTAGCGAACAAAGAACATATCCTGCATCGCGGGGGCCATTACAAACATACATGAAACTGACACAAAGAATACAGGGACAACGGTTTGTGAATCACACAGCCTCGTCGCATGTGGAGATCGAACCACTGGAACTGAACTCGAAAAATTGGACCGACTAAACCAGAGAAAAATCTTTTGGCTCATTAAAAAAACAATATCCTTTGGCTCCACAGTGTCAGTTAAAAAAAAGTTCCAATTCTTTTACCCGTCAAAAACTTCGCGCGTAAATTTAAATATCGAATGTAAAAAAACTACGTGTCGTATATTTAGTCTATAGTACGCTTGCCACGAATGCCACGATTACGAAACAGCAGATAAGTGTAAAATTGGTCACTGATAAAAGCGCGATACTGATAAAATAACCTTAAAATTAACACATGTTTTGTCATGTGGCTGCGAGTTTCGCTAAGAATAGACTATAACTTCCTGCGATACAATGGTGTCTCGACAATTATATTTTTAAATTACGATTATTGAAGCGTTTTACTGTTGAATTATTCGACCTACTGAGGACTTATTCATAGAAATATCATTTATTTAAATTGCATGTGTTAAACGAGACTTGGTATTTTATATTCAGGCGCAGTCAAGTTAAGAAGCAGGTAAGAATGTTACCACATGGTATCAGAAAAATATGAGGCGAGTGACAAAACAGAGCGGCAACACTCAAAATTTACTTATTACAATAGAGATAATGGCGTTCAGCCAGTGTCCCTTACCGGGTTTGGGTACGAGTTTTTCTGACAAGTCCCTTTATAAAAAAATGTGTTCTAGCAGTATTATTACTAAGCCTACAAGTTTACCAGGCCGTTGAAATTTGATAAACACGTGCCATTTTCTTTTATTAGTGCTACTACTATTTCATAATGTGCTAATTCATGTAATACAAGGGGCGACACTTACACATGAGCTGATCAATGAATATTTTGCAATTTGCTAGTTTAGTATAAATTGTTAGGTAGATAGTAACGCCATCTATGAACGGCAGATGGAAGCTTTGGAATGTATTTTTTTATACCATCGACTAATTTGTTAGAATATTATACAGGAAAGATTTGCAGATCGAATGAATATTATTTCGCTTTTATATGTACCCTATTTATTGAAGACGGTTGGCTAATTGGCTGGCATTGCATCAACGCACCTATAACGTTCAACAGTCGTTGTTTAACATTTATGTATTGTATGTTACTGCATAGTTCCTCATGCGACCTTTACTGCCATCAGATCTTCACAACCCAAACAGATACTGTGATAACGAAGCTTTGTAGAAATTAGTAGAAAGACTGTTGACTGACTTTTTTAGGGCTGCAACTACCCGTAACAATTAGGTGCAGGGAAGGGTCTAAATTAGTTAAGGAGTGGTCACCCATCCATATATTGACCTTGCTAAGATTAGCTTAACTCTGCAATATATTAACTTAGTTATTACTTTAGCCACGAACACCTTTAAATAGTATTCCTAAAAGTCATAAACATAAATCATAATTTATATAGTTATTTTTACTGCAATACATGGACAGTACAAGGTTTGCGGCAATTATTCAGCAAAATTTACGTATTTAGGAGTGCTATACATGCTATAACGCTAATGACTGCTTTTATAGACGAGTTTGTATGTTTTTTGCGCTTTGACTAAACGTGGCACTTATTGAAGCACCCTGTATATCTGTGTTCTGGTGTGCGTGTAATGTGTGTGAAGCTGTCGGTCCTCTCTTGTTCCATCGGATTATGAGAGCGAGAGAACAGAGAGTGCACCTGTGTTTGCGCGTATACTTGTGCACTATAATATCTCCTGCGTAGTTAGCTGGTCTCCGTTGAGACGTGGTCGTAATCGGCTAGGAGAACATCATCAAATTTGTTTTTTTTTATTTAGTTAAACTTCAGTGACCCGGCCCAGCTTCGCACGGAAATCTTTAAATTTCTGGGATTTCCTATAATATAATTTGCATGTATTACACATATAAACCTTCCTCTTGATACACTATCTATTACTGAAAACTAAATTAAAATCCGTTAAGTAGTTTAAAACATCTTGTTTGAACGCGCTAATCTCAGGAACTACTGGTTCGATTTGAAAAATTCTATCAGTGTTAGATAGCCCAGTTATCGAGAAAGGTTGTAGGCTATATATCATCACGCTAAGATCTACAGGAGCGGAGCACCAATGAAGAATGTTACAAAAACGGGGGAAAATTATCACGCTACGGGCAATAGGAGACGCAAACGAGGTTGCGTGGGTCGGCTAGTGTGATAATAATATTACATCGATGAGAAAATTGAGATTTAGCAGTTTTACAGCAGTGTAAAAAATATTTTAATTAAACTTGAAAGGAGATCAGAGCAATTCTAGAGCCTTCATAAACAAAATTAAAATACCCCTGGTATCGTCCTAAAAATACGGTACTAGCTGACTTGCCCATTATTTTGCTACATTTTTCATTAATATCCTACTATATAGGTTTTGTCCTAGTATCGCGCTGGCCCAACGTGGTTTACTAGTTACGATCGTTTTCAATACCCTATTTCTAGTCTACATAAATGCAGACGTATGTATACACGAAACATGTACCATAATAAAATGTATGTCAGTCTGTCTGTTCCGGGTAATCTGTGGAACGGCTGAACCGATTTTGACGGGACTTTCACTGGCAGGTAGCTGATGATCTAGGGAGTAACTTAGGCTACGTTTTTTAGACTATATTTGACCCACGGCGTTACCCGCGGTACAACAATAACCGCGGATAACACCGCGGGGTTCAGTTAGTTTTCAATATCGATTGATTCAATTTTCACTGATACGGAAGATATATTTTGTTTCTTTTAAGGTATATTGGAACCGTTTTCATTAACTATATCAAGTTAAAAATGGCGGTAGGTTATCGAATATGTCGTTAATAATTAATCATCTTATTATACAGGTGACGAAATGCTACAATTTTTTTCTACAAAGCAGTCATATATTGTCACTCAATGACACTGAAAACGTATTAAAGGAATCGTTCATATTATTTACTTAAACATAACCTTGTGACGTTATATGTTTTTTGAGTTGTATAAATTATATTAGCATATTTATTGTTTTAAACAGAATCTGCGTTATTGAAGCAAAAAAAAGTAAAAAACAACTTAACACATACGCCTCTGCCCCCCTAGCCAAGTTACAAGCGTTCTCCTTTCTGCAATCGTTCAAGCCTAAATTCTCGTGTGTCATTGGCTAATACTTTGTCTAACATTACTTGGTATACGAATAGCCAATGGACACACGAGAATTTGGGCATTAACGATTGCAGAAAGAAAAACGCTTGCAACTTGGCTAGGGGGGCTGATCTCAACTTAAACGTTGCCAGTATATATTAAGCAGAGCGCCGATATACATATTTATATACTAGCTGAACTCCGCGGTGTTACCCGCGCTTATTGTCGGAACAAACAGACCGACAAAAACTACAAAAAATGTTATCATGTACCCTGTATACATACATATGCATTTATTAAAAAGCGTGTTTTTTTTTTCAATATTACAAACAGACACCCCAATTTTATTTATTTGTATAGATTATTAAACTAGTCATCCTCCGTAGTTTCAGCTGCCTAGTGCCCATTCCCGTGGGAATACGGGAATAAAACATAGCCTATGTTACTATAGTTAAGATCGCAGGGACTCGTTGGATGCAGGCCGCTACCGACCGGTCGCAATGGAAGTCAATGGGGGAGGCCTACGTTCAGCGGTGGACTTCTTACGGCTGATATGATGATGATGATGATGACTATGTTACTCAGGGATAATGTAGGAATCTAATGGTGATTCTCCGTATTCACCCGGATAGGGTTCTTAGGGCGCAGAGTGGCACACCGTGTGGTTTTAGTCGGTTCGATTCCGACACACCGCCCCGCCGCTAACCCCGGCGGGCTGACGGCCCGAGGGGGTTTCCACACGTTAAAAAAAAAAAGGATTCTAATGGTGAAAGAAAAGTGGTGGAAACCAGAGAGCCAAGCCTTGGCGAGTTACAATTGGCTCACATTTAAGTTTTCACCAATCATGATGAAGAATGCAGTCACAATTACAATCAAGTGGCTGTGAAATAAAGCCACACTAGACCCTCAGTGCGGATACAACGTGTCACCCCCTATAACCCCTATTCATCCTATCAACTTATTGCAGTCTCTCTATGAGTTATTTAAGCATGGCTCTCGTTAAAAATAGTAGGGCCAACAAACGACCTGGGCCGTATAAACCCTCTTACCGAAGACCAATCTAAAATGACAGCGTTCGTGCTCTGTTGTGTCGTTGGTGGGAGGCCCAATGATGCAGAAGTACCTCAATAGGCTGCCATAGTGTGGGTCAGCATGCTGTATTGTTGTATTATCTGCATTCGCAATGAGTATGGTGACCACTACTCTTGGATACTGCTCATGCTTTCCATCAAACAGAGTAGAGTCAATTTGGCAGGCTCATATCTTATCTATACTAATGTATAAAGCTGAAGAGTTTGTTTGTCTGTTTGAACGCGCTAATCTCAGGACCTACTGGACCGATTTAAAAAAATATTTCAGTGTTAGATAGTCCATTTATCGAGGAAGGCTACAGGCTATATATCTCAAGCTAAGACCTACAGGAGCAGAGCACCAATGAAAAATGTAAAACGGGGGAAAACGGGTCGGTTAGTACTAATATATGGATGGATGTTTGTTACTCATTCACGCAAAAACTACTGAACGGATTTGGATAAAACTTTACAGTAATATAGCTTATACATCAGAATAACACATAGGCTACTTTTTGCCGCGATAACCGACATATACGCGGGCGGAGTCGCAGGCAACAACTAGTATATTTATAGGACTGTCTATTGGTCAGAAAGGAGTTTCAATCCCTCACACTCAAGTCGAGATAACAGCACAATAAATATGTTTCATCATTATTTTTCTCATTCAAATATACTATTGTAATGTCCATTTAGACCAGGCCATTGAGTTATCACAAGTACAGAAATAACAAGTCCGTCAATAATCATTGACCACAACTAATTATTCCTTTCTTTTTTTTCTTTAATACCCACACTTAGGAGATCAATTTGTGGATTGTACCATGTAGGATTTGAACCCACAACACACACACAGTAGATAGTGGCGTGACGACCGCTTTAACCACTGGGCCAGACGTGTAGTCAAAAGAATAAATGAAAATAAATACTTAATAGGCATGTAAAAATATATAATAAAAAAAAAATTAATGAAATGAAATTATAAGTACCCACAATTTGCAACATAATATAATGTCAATTCCTTATTATAATATTGTATATATCCATTCTAAATTTCATTGAAATCATTGCAGCGCTTTAGCCATATAAACAGACAGACAAACAAAGTAACTTTTGGGCTCATAGTAACATAGGCTGCAATTTTGTTTATCACCATGCTGCATTGTTGCATTCCCAATGAGTATGGTGACCACCACTCTTGGATTCTGCTTATGCTTTACATCAGGCAGAATAGGGTCACTAGGCAGGGATATGCATAAAAATTTAAGTATATGTTATACCACAAACAAACAAGTATTTCTTAAAATATTGTGCAATATAATAAAGAAAAAGTTGCATAACACTTCTTAACACAAGACCTGAAGACCTCTATATAATTGTATGATATATATACCCATTTATGACTGTGACAAAGACAGACATATTTGAATCTTATCATCCGCCAGCTGAACCCCGCGGTTAATGTGGTACCGCGAGTAACGCCGCGTGACAAAGTGAGTCTAAAAAAGTAGCCTAAGTTCCTCCCTGTATCATCAGCTACGTGCCAGTGAAAGTCCCGTCAAAATCCGTCCGGCCGTTCCAGAGATTGCCAGGTACGAACAGACAGACAAAATTTTTTTAACTACATTTTTGATATATGAAGCGTCTATACATACATATGCATTTACTAAAAAGCGGTTATTTTAATATTACATGCAGACGACACTTCAACTTTATTTATTTGTATAGATATACTAATACTAGCTGACCCACGCAACTTCGTTTACGTCTCTTATTGCCCGTAGCGTGATAATTTCCCCCGTTTTTGAAACATTATTCATTGTTGCTCCGCTCCTATTAGTAGTAGCGTGATGATACATACCCTATAGCCTTCCTCGATAAATGGACTATCCAACACCGAAAGATTTTATCAAATGGGACCAGCGGTTCCTGAGATTAACGTGTTCAAACAAACAAACAAACAAACAAACAAACAAACAAACTCTTCAGCTTTATATATAAGTATAGATTATAAATTCGAAAACTAACTGTTACACTTTCACAGCTAAATCGCTGCACTGATTTCAATGAAACTTGGTATGAAGATACTGTGACCCTTGAGGAAGAGCATTGGCTGTTCTACACTGTAGACGCGACGAGGACCGCGGGTAAAAGCTAGCTTAGCTAATTTACACTCTCTGTGTGTACTTTTAGGGTACCATACCTCAAAACAAAAAACGGTACCCTTATAGGATGACTTAGTTATAGATATATATTGTGTTTATATATATATATATATATGTATGGTGTTTGTCGGTTATTGCAGCGAATAGCGTATGTCCTTCCTCAGGAATCAAAGTATCTCCGACAAATTTCATTGAAATGGGTGCAACAGTTTGGCTGTGAAAGCAAGACGTTAACTGTTTGATGTTAAGTGCATGTGTACTCAATGCTCTAGTGACATTTAAAAAATATATAACTTTTTTTTTTATTATTACCTCCTAAAATGATTCTTCTCTGCTCTATAATTGTAATCCAAGAATGGTGATCACCTTCTTCATAGGCTCATGGCAAACGTGGATAATCACACAATGGCCGCCTAGTGAGATGCTTGCACATCCTCACATTACCTGAGATCTCATGAATTTCTTTAAATCTGTTTATCAATTATTGAAGGCAGTGGTCACCATCTTGGCATTTATATATTTGTATATAAGCAAGTATTATAGATATTTTGAATAACAAACAAATTACATTTCAGAGGGTAGGCAAAGAATATAACTTCATTGGCCTAACACCTTTTCCGCAATTAATAGGCTTTTTATAAACCCGGTTCAGGTTCTTTTGAGGAGAGTACACTCACAATCGGGTCAGTTTATGTCCTTCAGAACCCACCCGAAACTTAGCTAAGTATATCATGTAGTGTTTGCGATCTGTTCAAAGTTACTTCTAGAATGACGAAATATCGGTACAGTACTAAGTAAATAAAATAGAATAGAATAATCGTTTATTTGGCCGTTTCGTTTAATAAATCATCAGCTTCTGATATTTTCATTTATTTTGATGATTATACTCAGCCATGTTTCTACAAAAAATAGTATAACTATGTGTAATTTATGATCTAATCTATCCTATATATAAAAATCAATTGCTGTTCGTTTGTCTCACTTAAACTCAAGAACAGCTGGGCTGATTTAGCTGATTTTGGTTTTAAAATGTTTGTCATAGTCCAGGAAAGGTTTAAACCGCAAAAATTATTTAATAACTTGGAAATAAAAATGTCACGTGTATGAAGTAGCGGGCAAAGCTATTACTTAATATTTTCAATTTTAAAGTAATTCTATCTAAACGGATAGAATTACTTTAGGCAGTTTAAACCACCACAAGGACTTGAATGAATTCTGGCATGGAGATACTTTGTTATTTGAGAAAAGACACAAGTTACTCCTTACTGCAATAATTAACATGCAGGCAAAAGCATGAGCAAAAGCTATTAATCAGTATAACTAAGTAAGGAAATGATCATGTTGTCACAGCACTTGCTTAACATCAATATTAGTGTGTCACTACACTGTTCTGTACACTGGAGTGAGACAGTAGCTAAACCAAAATTATGTCAATAAATTCGGTCAAGGTCAACATTTTGTACAGATCACCTAAAGTATTACATCAGTGAACATATTACACGCTATTGACTTAGAGGTGATAAAACCTTTTACGCTTGCGATTTGACAAGTCTATTAGCAATTATTGCAGTGGTTTTGTCAGCCACTGCTGAGGTAGTTCTTCTTGTAGTGTTTTTGAATGACTTGATAGTTCATCTAAAAGTGTGTTTAATTTAAATAAGCGTCTTCTTGTTACAGGTATGCTTTTAAACAAACCATGTGTTAATATTTTACATTACTGATGTAAAAAACACCGTTGATGTCTTAGTTTTAACCTGAAAAACATGAAACGGACAAAAGCACAGGCAGAGGAATCATCTTGCAGCTGCAGCAAGAAAACGATGTGGTTGTTTAACAGTACTCATTGCAAGAAAATGAATTTTATGCATGTTGTTGTACAATTATGGGTTTCTTTCATAATTCAAAACAATTTGAAGCTTATTGCATCATTTTTGTTATGACATTGTTTTGTTTACATTCTAATGACACTCACCTGCCATGGATTAACTTTTGGAATGGGTGCTTCCACAAACTTCTTCGGCTGATTCTCCGCTGCTTGCTGCTGCTGCTCTGGTGTTGGCTGCGGCTCAGCATGAGCTTGAGGCGTCTTTGGAGGCCTCGGTGGCGCCCTCCGGTCACGATCTCTTCTTCCCTTCCCAGGACGACGCGTATGCGACATGACTGGCACGAAACCTTCCTCCTCTTCATCGTCTTGCTTTATTATAGGAGGTGCATCTTGCACCTCCCCAGGCGGGGCCTCAATGTTTTCTTTATTACTTTCACCCCCTCTAAAGTTCAACACTGACGCGTAAGAGGGTCCTGCGCCCTCGGCGGACACGCGGGCGGCCATGCCACCGCTGCCCTGGTTATGTAAGGCGGGCGCGCGCTCCGCGCCGACAGTGGATCACGAGCGCGCCTCCATGCCCCTTAACACGACGGCATGATGGGGTTAACCCAAATCGCGACGAACTTTCCCGATGTACACGGCCCGATCGAACAGTGCGAAGGTCGAAATATACACGAGTAAATCACACGTCTCAGTGGCGCACACACACACGGTTGGTCGCTGGGAAATATGCGCGAACCTCTCGTACCACACCGGATTGACCCTGGTTAGACTGTATTTACATCGAAAAAAATGCACTTCCGTTGACTTGTTCCAACTTTTCTGGCACACTAAACGATCCGTACGCACTTAATCTATCGATGTCGTGTACTGAACACTAAGAAAGAAGCTTCTAATGACATAAAATCATAATAGAACCATATTTTGTTCACTATTCACACATGTGGTCGGACGCCCAAAAAGGTATTTTTCCGCAACACACACGGAACTTACGGAAGGCTGTGACTTCTAATTTTATACAGGATATTTTGGCGCTAGAGGGCGCTAAAACATCATTGAGTATGAACGCATTCATAGATAAGACTTGATTTTCTACTCTCCCGAATTACATACTCATTTTCTAGCTAATAATTTAACATCAACTTGTTTTATTTTTAGTTTAACATATTATAAAATTAAGAAACTAATGTTGTTAATTCAATTTGATGATACATGATACTGTGGTTTAACAGAAAATTTTGAACGCATCATAACCAATTTAAAATTTTGTGGGATTTGCGACTGTTTGTAAGTTATTATTATTTATTTTGAGAGTAGAAATATACATTTACAATGTAATAAATAAATAAAAGGTTGTTTCATTTAAAAATATTAAAAAAACACAAGTCAATGTTCGACATTAAAAACTAAAAAATATTGTCTATGAGTTTCCGCATCATGACATGACTTCGTCTTGAACCAACACGACTACTATCAAAAAGAATCACTGCTTAAAATCGTAACAAAATGAATTTTGTATTTTAATATTTGTAATTATATATATTGTAATATATTGATATTATAATACCTCTCAATTCGACACATTTAAGTAAAAGAACTATTTAGTATTTTTTTTTATTTTTTAAGAAAATATTACTAAAAACATAACTTTTATAAAATAAAAAATAATTAAGAATGGCATCATTGACATTATTATTTCATATTTATATCTATTTAGCAGGAATACCATCACCGTGTTGGATATGAACTTTCAGGGTTTGTTGGACAGTACATACCCATGAAATTTCTACAATTTCTACAATAATGATATACATCTTTACATGACCGCAAAACATAGGGCAAAGGTGCACAAATCCAACAGCAAAAGAGACATAAAATAAATGCACATAAATGAGTACACAAGGTTATTTTACAAGTTGTAATAGTCATGCCTGAATATCCACATTCGGGACAGACTACAGGCATTGAAGTAAAACCATAAGTATACACTCTAGGTTGTGGAGGAGGCCCAGGATCAATGTAAATATCAAATGCTGTTGCATACGTTGGTGGTGGAGTGTGTTGAACAAATGAAGGAGAAGGAATGAACGTTCCCATGAGCCTGGGTCTTCTTCTAGCTGCTATTTGTCTTAATACAAAAGAATAAGATGGAGGTGCACTAGTTAAAGAATCTGGAGGTGTAATATCTCCATCTTTCCAATTAATTGTGCCCAAATTTGATTGTAAGTAGTTTAAAAGAGAAAAATTTAATGAACTTTCATTTAATTTTGATAATGCTTGTACAAATAAGGTTTGGGGACAATTTTTAATTATTGAAATAGGAGAAACCGCACTAGCAACACGAGGTTGGTTAGTGATTGGCATTTGGTCAGAAGCCTTAATCGTTAATGGTGCTTGAAGGTTTCGTAAGTAAGTAGTGGTCGAATAATTTGAAATCGTATTTGCAAGAAGATTAAACGAAGTCGGTGTTTTCACATCATTTAAAGGCAAAAGTATTGAATTAATTGATACGGATTGAGCTTGTTGAGTTTGGTCTGGATCGTGACTGCATTTTGGCGCGTTGTTATCGTCCATTGGACCTATTAAACAATCAAACTTATTATAATGTATAATCCTATCTTATTCATAAACATGAATAAATTATGTAGAGAAGTACACATTACTGTAGGGTTCTTAGTAGTCAATAAGGGTTTTCATCTCGATTATTTTTACGTTTTAAAACATTGAACAAAATGTATTCAGAGAACTTGCGTAAATAAAATCCATTTCGCTTTGCCCGTTAAATACGTCATTAGCGCAAATAATCATGTGTCAATAAATTAAAATACAGATAACGATAGTTGACTTTACTGCAACTATTTCCATTACTTATGATTTTTGATTTATGAACTTTGTGTATCTTAAAAATATATTTGACCTCTTTTACGTAGCTTTAGTCTCTCTCCTTGCTGATATTCATCCATGTTCAAGGAACTACATTAAATTGTATTTTTGCAACGGCAAAATATCGGCTCTGAGTCAATAAATGATTGCAAAATATTGTATTGTAATCAATTGTATCAAGGTCATACCTTTTTAAAGTTTTTGGATTTATCTTGTATTTGTGTGTGAGTTAGGGCTAGTGGTTTCATTTATTTCCACTTTAACCTAATTTTACCAAGATGTTCCAAGACATGTATTTTTGTTTTTTTTTTTGAATATTTGTTCCTCTCAAAAAAATTGAAAACTAGAGAAGTCTGCTGCACTTTATGATTTAACACATTTGTAATATCATTTAGGAAATGATTTTGGGATTAAACCTATATGTAAATATATGATTCTCTGAGTAGAAATACTCATTTTTTGTTCATTTACCATTTGAAAAATCTCAGAGGAAAGACTGTGATCACTTGTAAAAAAATGTTAATAAATTATTACTCACAACATTTAATTGTATTCTTGTAATTTGATGATACTATTTGGAGTTCTAAAGATGTGTGTAATTTATTTTGGATAAATAATCAAAACTACCGAAAAGTATTTTTTGATATGGTCACTGCCTTTTTAAAATGTCAAAAAATAACCATGATATCCGGTCTTTTTATTTCTCCGTGGCATGGCGGATGGTTCATACCGCCGCCAATAGTGTGTTTTTGGAGGAATAACTTCGCTGATATAGCGAAATGGTAAGTTTATTATAAACCGATGTGCTTTAAAAATGAGATTTATAAATAAGTGTATCCATTTGACGTGGTGAAAGTGATTTCCTAAAAATAAGGCAACGCCGTGGTTGGAACACGTGTTTGTTGAAATTCGTTTTAAAATGGAGTTTGTCATCGATGTTTCGTAAGTTTTATTTGCCAATAAGCATCTATAGAGTACTATTTGATGGATTTTCACAAAATTCCACTGTTTTATATTGTTATTGATATGATTTCTGCATCAAATGTACAGCAACGCTAAGATTGCGTTGTCCACACTGGACTTGTTTATTATCAGTATATTCATTAAACTGTGTATTTTTACAGAATAATCCATACTTTATAATTGTCTATTAAATAAACATCTTTTTTGTAATTAAAAAAGTGAAATTGCACCACTTTAATATGTATATTTTAAGGTTATGTTCTTGGGAAATGATGATCTACACCGGAACTGTGACGATCTAAACCATTAAAAAGATCATTTCACGTTATTTATATTAGTTTAGGATTCACTTCTGATCTAATTTTGATGTAACAGTGCACTAACAAAGCAATAAACATACAACATGGCAATGTGATTAAATCCTTTTGTGACCGTAAGTTTGATCTATTATCTTCTAGTTTTAGTGAGCAGGTAAGAATACCTTTTGAGACGAATTAACAGAAGAAATATTTGACTTCCGGATCATCATTCGTCACCATAGTCAATTGGTACACTTATTATGAAAAAAAAACCCCTTTACTCTTCCTGGTTGCACTGCTCATAGTCCTCCAGGTACATATAACGGGGTATAGTAATATATTCCCTTAGGAAACATTACATTTATTTGATAAATAGTAATGTGTCGACATGAGGAATACAAATTTATTCATAAATTTTAATCACACTGTCTTAATAGGTCAGTGGGTAATGCATCTGGTAAGTAAGGTGCGAGTTTGATTCCCATTCAGGTCAAATAATGACAACAAACCATTGTTCCGTGTCTGGATCATTCTCATGCCATAAGTCTTTATTTTGAACCATTTTGTTAGATGTGCACTGCTTTTATTGTTGTTATTATTTAATAGCTTTATACAAGTAATTCTTGCATATATAAGTATATTCTGATTCTTGGAAACTGCTCCAAAGATTTTCATGAAATCTTGTAAGCAGGTTTTTGGGGCGATAACTTAATCTAACTAGGATTCATGTTTAAAAAAAAAACGAAATCATACTGAGCAACTTTATAAGTGGCAATATTTGTAAAAAAGAATCACTAACGGAAAGTACATACTAATATGGACAAACATGAGGTCACATCTCACCTACAGCCTATGTCTACTGCTGTACATGGGCCTCTTCCTAGCAAGGAGGGTTTGGCCTACTTTACCACACTGCCCAGGCGGGTTGCCTTCTCTTTGCAGTTATATAAATAAATATTTTCGGACATCTGCCACACAATGCCATGTAGTCCCAAACTAATAAGAGCTTGTGTTATGAGTACTAGACAACAGATACAAAAACATATACTTTTGTTTTGTAAATACTTACTACACATAGAAAACACCCAAACCTACAAATAAATATTTGTAGATCATACAAACATTTGATCAAACCTGAGAATTTCATTATCAGCAGTTGCACACTCCAACAGCGAGACCAATGAAGCAGTTGTATGTAGTAGTATGGCACATAACATTCTTGCTTCTAAACTCTTTATGTAGAGGAGGCAAAACTCTTTCAGAAAATTTAAGTTCAAATTTTAAAGAGTCGATTCTGGCATTCTTTGTAAGAACAAACCTAATAGGACATAATCACAACTGGACTAGATAGAAAGCTCTGAAAATTAAAATATTTTTACTGTTTTAAGTGATTTATACCACAATGCGGTAGTGCATTGCGCATTAAAATCAGTTTAGCCGTTTCTCATATTATCATGCACGAACCTGCAGACAATTAGACAAAAAATCATTATTTTGGATTGCATTGCTTTCATAAAGCACCCCTATAACAATCTTTCATGCGAGCGAAGCGACCAGCTTATACACCGCAAACTAAATACCACAATGTGATTATACAAAACGAGTTTAATGGAATCTGTTTGAACTTTAAGTGAAACTTACAAGAATCATCAACACAAATGTATCTTGTCTTGTTAATCAATTTAAGTATATAATAACATCATAATAAAACAATTACTCTTAATTCCAGAGTCTGTCAATAGCCCGACCGCTCGTGTCGGTGTACACGGAGAAGAATGAGGCCGTGGCTGGATCCTCACTTCCACTCCCCTTTGTATTCAAGGCCCCCATCAGGCCTGATCTTGTCAACAGCGTACATGTATCCATGTCTAAGAATGCCAGACAGCCATACTGCGTGAACAAGGAGGCTGGTAAGTTACCATTCATTTGTACCATTTGTACAGCCCGTCGGAATTATCTGCGCACCTGCTTCACCTCTCGCTTCCCACGCATCGCCCCTCCTTCGTCTACTAGTTTGTTGTAACCGCGGGCAAGGCCGCGGGCCGAAGCTAGTCAAAAAAAAGTAGTCTAGTAGCACCATCAGCTATCAGACAGTGAAAGTCCCGTCGAAATCGGTCCAGCGGTTCCAGAGATTTCCTGGAACAAACAAAGCGACAGACAAAAAATGTAAAAAATGCTATTTTGGTATATGTATCGTGTATACATACATATATTGGGTAATAACGGTTATTTTAATATTATAAACAGACACTCCAATTTTATTTATTTGTATAGACTAGTTGTGATGTAAGCTTGTAAGTATTACTATGTGTTTGTGCACTAAATGTCCACATTCAACGGACCACAAATGCTGTTGAGTGTTACTGCGGATTAGTGCTAAAGTGACGTAAAGCCATGGCGTTCTGGACTCACTGTCGTCGTGGGGACGGGTGCAAGGTCTTTACTACACGTACTTGTTAACAAACACAACCATAACATATTTTAATTGGACTTTTTACAAACTACCATAGAATCATTCATCTCTTACACCAAAATTTTAAGTTAGGTATTATGAATGTTGTTATTATACAAGTAAAATAAACTTTAATCTACTTGCAATTCAGCTAACTAAACATAATAATAAAATAATAAACACTGCTAAGGAATTATGTACTTTGAGTAAACAGTAAAGCAATTTCAGGTGAAAAAACACTTAACACCTCTGATTATCAGGTGACTAGTTGTTGATTTAATAAAACAATTTAAAGGTTTGATTGTCTTTCGCATCTTTAATAATCATTTTAAACAGTGCTGGTGGTTTGAGTACATATTTTAGATGGTTTTATCTCTTTCAATACCCATTATTTATTATTTCATAAGAACAAGTATATTGGTCATCCCCACTTAAGTTGATGTAATATATACAAATAAATAAAACTCGAGTGTCTCTTTGTAATATCAAAATAACCGCTTTTTACTAAATGCATATGTATGAGTACACGGTACATACACCAAAAATGTGATTAAAAATTTTTTTGCCGGTCTGTCTGTCTGTCTGTTTGTTCGTTCCGGGTAATCTCTGGAACGGATGGACGGATTTTGACGGGACTTTCACTACCAGGTAGCTGATGATCTAGGAAGTAACTTAGGCTACTTTTTTTAGACTAACTTTGTCCCGGTGCGTTACTCGCGGTACGACGATAACCGCGGGGTTCAGCTAGTTAATTCTAAGAGTAACAGGATTTTATTTCTAACCAGGTCACCAAACCAGTGCCGAGTCATGGGGTACCGGTCGTGCCGTAGCTCGTATCCCCCGTGTCCGTGGTGGTGGTACCCACAGGTAAGGAAACTTCCCTTTCTCCATCTCTACTAAAATTTGCAGAAGGCGACGTATACAACTTCGCCTTCTGCAAATTTTCACATACTACAGCGCCATCTAATTACGACATACCGAACTACGAAGTAACTGCTAATCCTGTATCGCGATTTAAAAAATTTCTTGTCAAATTGTGACCATAATCAGGCGTTATAACCTCGTCTGATTGGATGAGCCTCTCTTTGTGTTGAAGGGACATGACGTCCATACTTTCACATAGTCTTCTAGCTTCGCATAGTCCTAATTCGATAGTTTTGTGTCAATTAATAAACCTTTTTGATATGGAATATAATAAAAAAATTATGATGTCATTATAATACATTCTGGGACTGGGTTTTTGTGTACATTCCCGTTTAAAACTAATGCTGTACAATTACTGTACTTAGTACAATGGCGGGATAAATAAAATTTCTAATAGCGCGGACGTCGTTTTTATTTGAATCGACGCATTCGATATATTAGAAGACACAATAAAATAACGATACTAAATAATCCAAACCGCCTCCCTTTAATCGTGTTGAAATTACTCAATAATCGCCAGCCTTCTGTATCTCATGACTGGTAGTAATCGCTTACCATCGGGTCACTGAACTTTTCGTTGCTCCCGTTCCCTATAAATAAATTATGTCAGTAAATGTCATAGTCTTCTCAGAAATTTTATTGCTCCAATAGATAGCCTATGACAGAGCCGATGAATATCCACAACAAGCTTATTCTTTTGATGTTTACCACCTAAAAGACAAACATGGTTTCCATTTTTTGTTACCAACATATGTTGACAACACAAAAGCTGCCAACTTTTGTTCGGTGGAGACGCGGCTTAAGATTACAAAGTGTAAAATTAATAGTTCTGTTACAGTGACAATAAACTAAATTATAACATTTATTCCCTTCACATTTTTTTTTATATTATAGCTAAGCCAAAATGACTGCTCTGCCTGATGAAAAGCATGAGCAACCATGTAGTTATTTACCTACATTTACATGCATATTTAAATAAAAATATGGTACAAGCTTATGTGCAAACTCAAAGAGAGAGATGTAAATGATCGTGCACTACAAAAGGCCGTCTGTTATGCAGGTCCGGTCAGGGTGCGTTCGGTAACATGTGTCGTGGTGGTCGCATGTTCGCTCCCACCAAGCCGTGGCGTCGCTGGCACCGGCGCGTCAACCTGCGCCAGCGCCGCGCGGCCGTGGCCGCTGCTGTGGCCGCCTCCGGAGTGCCCGCCCTCGTGCAGGCCAGGGGTATGTACTATATCACTATTTTTTCTTTTTAATAGAGGGCAAACGAGCAGATGTATCGCCTGATGGTAAGCGTTTAGCCCATGGACACTCGCAACACCAGAGGCATTTGCTTGGGGTATGGGCCTCCAGTATCCTCACTCAGCAAAACACAGCTCAAATGCTGTTTCATACCGGTTTTCTGTGTTTAGTACACGATTTTTATAAGCTTCACCTGTATGTTTGTTTGAAACTTGACTTAGCTGTACACACTACTAGCTGCTCATTCTATCTATATATATAAAAATGAATCCCAATTTGCCTTGGTCACGACATCAGGCATGAACGGCTGAACCGATTTTGCTTTTTTTTTGTTGTATAGCCCATTTAGCGAGGAAGGTTTTAGGCTATGTAACATCACTCTACGATCAATAGGAGCCGGGTATCGACCGAGAATGTTGGGCAAATGGAAAAATTTTATTTCTTATGGAGAGACGAAACGAAAGTGAGCGGGTCAGCTAGTACTCACTATTTTTACAGTTGTTTTTTTTACTGTTGCTATATGACTTAGTATAGATTTATCGACACTTCATTATGGACTGTAATTAACATAGAATAGTGTAGATATTTGTTATAGATTAGTTAAGATGTTAGTTTGTAAGTTTTACTATGTGTTTGTGCACTAAATGTCCACATTCAACGGAGCACAAATGCTGTTGAGTGTTACTGCGGATTAGTGCTAAAGTGACGTAAAGCCATGGCGTTCTGGACTCACTGTCGTCGTGGGGACGGGTGCGAGGTCTTTACTACACGTACTTACTAACTAACACAACCACAACATATTTTAATTGGCCTTATTACGAACTTCCATATACAATCATTCATCTTTCTTAGTGGTCACAGTATAAAAAAAAATATGGACGTCTGTTTGTGTGTAAACGGCAAAGGGTCAGATTTCATTTACATCTATTAAGACTTATCAAGGCCCAAAAAGAAAATAATTTTAGTGCAAAAAAGTGTGGGGTTGCATTCTGAAAATATTTCAACAATGTCGACCCACGCTTTTTTACATTAAAATTATTTTCTTCCTTTTAATTGGGTTTATTTATAAAAGCATTATTTTTCTTTTTTTTTCTTTTTCCGTTATTATTTTAAGCGGGGGTTTGCAATGGGGTGTTTCGTAATCGGATCGACTAAAACCACTGTCTGCCTCAAATAGGAAGAATCTAGGAACTGCCGTTATTAGGACATCCAGATCTTGTAATGTACTTACGACTTATCCAGGACCGATAAAGTAGACTGTCCTTTTATGGGAAGCTCACGTTTTTCTGCAATAAAAACACAAGGGAGACGAGGACTGCCCGACAAGAGTAAAAATTTAAAACTATAATCAAACTGTTATAATTTTTTGGAATATTCAAATTAAGTCATCTTTTATAAATACTGAAAGTTAATTAAGTTATAATTTTTAAGTAAAATTATGAAATACTAAAATGTTAATCTTATGCTATTGTTTATAGATTGCTAGTTTTATTAATAAACTAAAAAAACATGCTTATTAAAGTCACGTTTCAAAGTTTCAAACTAAACATACTGGTGAAAATAATAAAAACGTGTTCACTCTCTAAATAATAATAAACCACAGTCTAAATAAACCTCGTATCACCAGGTCACATCATCGAGAAAATCCCAGAGGTACCCCTGGTGGTTTCCGACAAGGTTCAAGAAATAACCAAAACAAAACAGGCTGTCATCTTCCTGAGGCGTATCAAGGCCTGGTCTGATATCTTGAAGGTAAGTAATGTCAATGAAAAGGCACCCCGACTAAATAGATCCTGTGGTTTTGAGTTTCAGAGTTTACGTCATTATTTTCTTAACTTGAATGGACTAAAAATGATTTAAACTGAATGACGCAGATCAGAATCAATATTTAAATGATATTGTATCGTGTGCCACAGTATTAAGATTTCATATTACCAAGTTCGGCTACGATTGCGTGTAGCTGAAATCAACTTGGTATTTTAGACCTTAAATACTAGGTTCGGTAAAAGTATTACACTATGTAGTCCCAAACTAAGCAGAGCTTGTACTATGGGTTGTTTTTGTAAATACATACATAGAAAACAGCCAAATTCCGAAACGAATATTTGCAGATCATACAAACATTTGGTCCGACCCGGGAATCGAATCTACATCAATATATGGTCCACTGCAATACAAACCGCACTTATGCAATATTATTGTCTAAATGTACGTGCAATTAACTTATAATATGTTTGAAGTGTGCACAATGATCTCGTCTCCATTTGTTTAAAAAATTATAGGTGTAAAAACATCTGTGAGTATTAAGAATGGAGACCATATAAAATTCCATAGACAACAATCTGGGATGAATTATTTCATTTCAGATATAGACTATGGAAAACACATTTATATGAGAATTAGATTGACTTTTTGGGTATTTTGTACTTAATCACCCATGGAAACCTGCAACAAGTCTCTCTCTCCTTTCATAATGAGAGGAAGAAAGGGTTTGAACTCTGATATTTTTGGTTTGACTCATACTTTTCTCACATTATGACTACATTTGAGTCTCTATACTAACTATGGCCTGTTCTTGGGAGCCAGTGTTCAGTCACACAAAATATGAGGAATATAAATGCTCATGGTTGATAATAGTCACACAATCAAGTGACTGAAATTATCACAGAGTCTGTTGGGACTTCAATCATGTCACTCTCTTAATGAATAAATGTTAAATTTGACTCTGTGAGGTGTTCATGAGTGATAATAGTCGCACACGATAAAGTACGTCTTCTCGTTTATCTACTAAGTTACTACAATGTAATAGTAAAGGAAATTTAATACATTTTAGTGATACATGAAAACCTTTAAACTTTAACATTGCCTATGTGATGATTACTGAAGTTAAGTTGTTATCATCAGGTATACAAGTCTCAACGCCTTCGCGCCGGCAAGGGTAAGATGCGTAACCGTCGTCGTGTCCAGCGCAAGGGACCCCTCATCATTTACCACAAGGATCAGGTAACTACTACATTATTTCAGTCGAAACAAGTCTACTGCTCACCTCAAAGGTTTCCTGAGTTTCAACAATAACTGGTTCTGTGCAACCCGCGTCTAATAGGCTACTGCGAACTTGACCAGAGTTTTCTCAGTGTGGAAATCCCTTCAGATATCACTGCATATGGTTATGTCGGATTTGAACTTACCAAAAACACGCCGCCTCGGGTTATAACAATCGGGGAACCAAGTGTACCCTACAAAACAACTAACACTTAAACACCATTTTCACTAAATTAATCATGAAAAAATACGTAGGTTTAAACCTGTTCTTAAATCGCGCAGATTTTTCTTTTTATGGACGATTATGTGGTATTCTCTATAACCTCAGGTCACTACAACTGGAATGAGTCAATTTGTACCGATATGATAAGTTAAAACTGTAAACAAAATGGCGGCCTAGAAATATAAAATGGCGATTAAATGTATATAAAATTTTGGATTGAAACGTTTACAATAGTCATCTATTAAATAAAATGGTGTATAAATTGCAAATGAATAATGTATTTTTTTCCGCGGTACGACCTCAACCACGAGCAACGCCGCGAGGCTAGTCTAAAAAAGTAGCTTAAGTTACTCCTTTATATCATCAGCTACCTATGAGTGAAAGTCCCGTCAAAATCGGTCTAGACGTTTCACAGATTAGCAAACAGAGACAAAATTGTATGTAAGTATTGCATATACTTTCGTTGTTAGCGTCTGCCGTTGTACCCTAGCTACATTTGAGCTGTATTTGCTGTCAACTGCAGCTACCGACCGCAGGGTTAGACGAACGCGGCACAACCGAACTGCGCGTGTCTATACGTGACGTAGATCATAAGTGTCGCTACAAATACTTACAAACAAGTACAATTTTAAGAAAAATAAAACCGACTTCAAGGTTAGACTCGATTTCTCATGGTATCATGATAAGGACATTGACATCATGAGATATCAATGTCCTTATCATGATACCACCCTTCGTTGGGACATCTCCTTTCCATTATAAAAAGAATCATCAAAAACGGTTCAAAAACGATTAAATTATCCGCGAACACACATAAAAAAAAGGTATATATATATACGTTCCAATTGAGAAAACTTCTTCTTTTTTGAAGTCGGTTAAAATAATCTTTACCTCAGAGCGTTATCAGACTAAGTTGTGTTCGGCTTTAAATCTACTAAGACACAGCTAAACTTCGAGATTTGTTACGTGGAGCGACTACCAACTACTGGTAATGATTGCTAAAAATATTCCCTATGCTAAACCGGGTTCCACGTTTAACACTCTTCGAGGAAGGGTCTCAGTGTGTTAGGAATGGTCGCCTGTCATAAACTGACCTTGTTAGGATTAGCTAACTTTGCAATTTGTTTTATGAAATACTAGCTGAACCCCGCGGTGTTACCCGCGACTATTGTTGTATTTGTAACGCCGCGGGACAAAGTTAGTCTAAAAAAGTAGCCTAAGTTACTCCCCGGATCATCAGCTACCTGCCAGTGAAAGTCCCGTCAAAATCCGTCCAGCCATTCCAGAGATTACCCGGAACAAACACAGACAAAAAAAAATTAACTACATTTTTGTTATATGTATCGTGTATACATACATATGCCTTGATTAAAAAGCTGTTATTTTAATGTTACAAACAGACACTCCAATTTTATTTATTTGTATAGACTAGCTGTTGCCCGCGGCTCGGCCCGCGTGTATATCGGTTATCGCGGCATAATTGCCCATGTGTTATTATAATGGAAAAGCTATATTACTGTAAAGTTTCATCTAAATCCGTTCAGTAGTTTTTACGTGAAGAAGTAACAAACATACACACACACACACAAACTTTCGCCTTTATACATTAGTGTGATGTTATAGATATGTACATGTAAAATTAATTGTCCTGATGAATGATTGATTCATGAACACATAACCGATACCGCTGAAGCTTTGTACCTGAAAATTTTGCAAATTATGATTAAGTTGCAAGAGTCTACGACGAAAGGAATTTTGTATGGACAACCAAATTCTTCATAATATTAGTATAGATACCACATCCAAGAAAGTTGTAAAAAAGACATTTAATGCTAAAGAAGAGAGTTTTCTTAATAAATATCAAAATTGTGTCTCTTATCAGGGTCTGACTCGTGCATTCCGTAACATCCCCGGCATTGAAATGCTCAATGTAGACAAGCTGAATCTTCTGAAGCTTGCCCCAGGTGGTCATCTCGGCCGCTTCGTCATCTGGACACAGTCTGCCTTCCAAAGACTCGGTGAGTATCCTTAATCACATAATGTGTGTATGTGTGTGGTATATGTACTAAATATCTTTCTTAAATTTCTAAATAATTAGCTTGTAACCTGCCAAACCTTGCTGTGCATAAATGATGATCGTTTTTTAAGTGAATAGAATCGAAATTGAGCTCAGTTAGTGCAAACTTGAGTTCTTGAAGCATACACAAACTAACCTAACATTTTATAGGATTTTATAGCCAAAATGGCAAACAGATCACCTATCATCATCTTTAATAATCTCCTGTGGGACAGAGGCCTGTCCTTAGCAAGGAGGTTTTTGGCCTTGATCTCCTCGCTGACCAGAAGAATTGGTATAAGGTTTGTTTTAAGTATTCCTTCTCCTTGAAGAGATGTTATCCTGCATAATTTGTCCGTCAGGCGCCTCGTACGACACTCAGATTTCAGACGTTATGGCTCCAACTACATGATAAACCGTTGGGCTCAACATGCTCATAGAGGCCTGTCAAGCCCATTTCTTCATCATCCCCTATAAGCCTTACTTGACATGTTTCTGAAGTGTCAAAGTTACACATACTGGGGGTATAACATCGTTCCCTAAGGAAGCATTGACTTCTATCATGAGGGAGTCAGTGTGTCGTCATGGGAGTACAGTTTATTTTAATCTCAACACCACTTTCACATCACCATAACGGCCTTTAACAAACCACTGCTAGACTTGACCCTATCCTTAGAAATGAGGTTTTGAAAGTAGATATCTCTCTCTTCCTGATGGAAAGTATGAGCAGAAACCAAGAGTAGTGGTCACTATACTCATTGCGAATGCAGACACATTACAGTGACCCACACTATGGCGGTCTATTGAGATGCTTCTGCATCATTAGGCCTTCAGTCTCGCACTCACCAACGAAACATGACACTTTAGGTTTGTCTGTGAGAGGATAGTACCGCGTTCGTGATGTAATCAGCTTGGTTCTGGACTTGCTAGTGGTCTAATCAATTAGACTACGGTCAGTCACCCTGACTGCTAGGATGTAAGTTATCTAAAACTAGCTGAACCCCGCGGTGTTACCCGCGGTTATTGTTCCGGTACTGCGAGTAACGCCGCGGGACAAAGTAAGTCGAAAAAAAGTAGCCTAAGTTACTCCCTGGATCATCAGCTACCTGCCAGTAAAAGTCCCGTCAAAATCCATCCAGCCGTTCCAGAGATTACCCGGAACAAACAGACAGACAAAAAAATTTCTAACTACATTTTCGGTATATGTATCGTGTATACATACATATGCAGTGATTAAAAAACTGTTATTTTAATATTACAAACAGACACTCCAATTTTATTTATTTGTGTAGATAATATATGTACTTCAGAAATCTGACTACAATATTACAGGCTCTTTCTAGTTTGGGATTAGAAAGACATATATCCAGTCATTGTTATTTATTAGGCACTCACAGCCCAGTTGACCTCGGTGGTTAGAAACAATCACTGAGGGTAAGCAACAACGGCGCGGTCAATACCTGGACGGGTGACCGGTAATGGCGTAAAACCATCGGCACGACCGGTCGGTATCATAATATAAGCCACAACATTGTTGCCAGTACCCAACCTGCACTTGGCCAGGGTTGGGACGTATGGCCTTAACCCTCTCCAGAGAAGAGACCCGAGCCCAACAGTGAGACTTTAAGGGTTGTTGATGATTATTATTATTTGCATTGCTGTTGTCTTGCACAACTCGCTCTTTTAGTTGGTTTACTAACATTACTAACATTGGTTAAGATTATAGAATTTGACTTAAATTATAACATTCCTATTTTTAAATACAGATGCCCTATTCGGATCATGGAAGACCCCGTCAAAGGAGAAGAAGAACTTCAACTTGCCTCAGCCCAAGATGGCGAACACTGATCT
Source organism: Spilosoma lubricipeda (assembly GCA_905220595.1). Classification (NCBI taxonomy): domain Eukaryota; kingdom Metazoa; phylum Arthropoda; class Insecta; order Lepidoptera; family Erebidae; genus Spilosoma; species Spilosoma lubricipeda. The sequence continues at coordinate 3,910,740 of HG992303.1, read as the reverse complement.
TACCCGCCTTCTCAAGTCTGATGAAATTAGGAAGGTGCTCCGCGCTCCCAAGTATGTTATTTGTATTATTATTTTGAATTCATAGAAAAAAGGGGTATATTGTTTTCACTGATTTTACTAATTTCATAGGTGTTCATTTTGACTAAAGTACATAAATATGATCATAGTTTTTTTTTGTTGGGAAACCGTAATTATTAATTCTAACTTTTGAACTTTCGCGTTCCATGATATATATATTAACAATTATTTTTACGGGAATTAACTATGATAAAAATCAGGCAGATTAGAGGTATAAAGTATGTAATACCTTTTAATAAGTGATCGCGTCAATTCCCGTAAAAATAATTGTTAATGCGTAATTATTAATGTAAACTAGCTGACCCGGCGAACTTCGTACCGCCAATTTACATATCTGGCTCAGCTTCCCACAGGCAGTGTACAGCTGCGGACAAATTAAAATTGACCATTCTAGTTGTCTTTAATTTTCTTGTACACAAACCTTGTCCTAACAATAATGAATACATTAAAAAAAGAATTATTTAATTTGGTGCAGCAGATCGGAAGATATGTGCGTACATACATTTTGGCGATTAATTTATATATATATATGTCGGAGTCGCAGTGGGGCGATCGGTCGAAGCGGTTTTTAAGAAATGGTGACGTCAGCCTCGCCGACGTCACCCGCACATTTTGTCAAGTGGCACTCATGATCCAAAGCAACAGAAATCGCTCTTAATCAAGTCTAGTCTAGTAATCAATCTTCATTATTACACACGTTGGCAGGTAGGGTTCATTTGCACAGCCAAAGACAATATAGAATTCCAATAGTTTATTGAATCAATGAAGCTACAGTTAAAATCATAGATCGGCACAACATTATCAAAGTGAATTAGGTGAGAACACCAAAATCCACCGAACGTCCGTGTCAATCCACAACCTCCAGTTTCCAAATGCGTAGAGCCTTATGAGAAGAATACTGGCAAAGAAACTCATGGCCACTCTTTTAAATCTTAACTTATTAGTCACAAACGTTCAATAGCTGATCACAACAATTAAGAAGCCCATGTACCCAGCCCATTTACAGCCCGTCCCTCCTCGTACAATACCCGTACCAAACTGATCTGTCGATTCCATCCTCTTCAATACTAAACGGTGGGTAGCCAGATTAACAGCCAATAGGTTAGTAGTCCGTATCAACAATGTACTCTGTGTTAGTAGCCCCGCAACTCGTGCGGCCGCTCTCTTTTATACCGGCTGCTCGCTTTAACTAGTGGTGACACCTACCACTATATTCGGTGTTACCCGCACACATTTTAGTAACATTTAATTTAATATTGTTTACAGAATCGACTAAAACTAAAACGACATTATTAAATCAAGCTGTAAGTAAACTAAGACGTAATAATCACATCGTTAACAACAAATAATCAGTTTCTTCCTTTACATACACCGTCCACAGATTCCACCCAAACTGCCATGTTTCTCGATGCACAGTTTGACGTTTCGAATAATCGATTGAAATAAACACGAATTCAAATTAAAACTTAAGAAAACTACTCGTTCTCCGACACGGCCGTCCTGATGCATCACACGTCCTCGTGTGAGTCATCTGTAAACAAAGAAAAAGCAACCACAGTAGCTCAATTTATTCGGCCTGGCCCACAGGCATTCTGATAAGACTTACACGTCTACGTGTTTGTTAACTGAGGAATCATCTGGACAGTGAATCCGTCCTCTCGGCTATTCCTGACCAAATTAAAGATTCATAGAAACCAATTTCAATTATAACAAATTATTTTGCCTTCATGATTTTAAATTTGATGTTTCTATTCACGTCAGTATCACGATAAGGTTCTGACCATGCTCATTTATGTCTCTACCAGCATAATCACAAATGTTAGTACAAACAATAATGATTGTTAACCTAGGTTCAGCACCCCTGTCTAAATCGCCAGTAACAGCGTTAAGACGTTTTGACTTAGTCGCTTAACCAGCAACTGCGTATCACCACTTCACCAGCGGCTTTTTGCTCAACTCTTAACCAGAGATCGAGATCTTTTTATTGTCACTTAACCAGCAACATATCGTAGTCGCTTAACCAGCGACTGCGAATAACCACTTAACTAGCGGCTTTTTGCTCAACTCTTAACCAGAGATCGAGATCTTTTTATTGTCACTTAACCAGCAACATATCGTAGTCGCTTAACCAGCGACTGCGAATAACCACTTAACTAGCGGCTTTTTGCTCAACTCTTAACCAGAGATCGAGATCTTTTTATTGTCACTTAACCAGCAACATATCGTAGTCGCTTAACCAGCGACTGCGAATAACCACTTAACTAGCGGCTTTTTGCTCAACTCTTAACCAGAGATCGAGATCTTTTTATTGTCACTTAACCAGCAACATATCGTAGTCGCTTAACCAGCGACTGCGAATAACCACTTAACTAGCGGCTTTTTGCTCAACTCTTAACCAGAGATCGAGATCTTTTTATTGTCACTTAACCAGCAACATATCGTAGTCGCTTAACCAGCGACTGCGAATAACCACTTAACTAGCGGCTTTTTGCTCAACTCTTAACCAGAGATCGAGATCTTTTTATTGTCACTTAACCAGCGACTAACATTCGCATAGCCAGATGCGCACCGCGCACTCTCTACAGATAAGTACTGCATGAGCTACGGCTACAAATGACCAGCGAGACCTAAGGAGGTAGTGAAACCAGGCTACCAACACTACATTCTAAATAATTGTACACAACAAATAATCAAAACAGAAATAAAGCCTTCAGATTAATTTAATAAACTGTTCAAGGATCATTGTTTTCTACATCATGTTCATCGGACAAATCAATAGGGACTTCACTAGTGGGTATCTATCTGACGGTCTGTATTCACTCTGATTACTGCGAGTGTAGATGATCAATGGTTGGTAGAAAATATGTGTTGGGAGCGAATTCACGGTCTCCCTCTAGTATTTCGGTGACCACGTAAGGACCTTTATACTGTGGGTCTAATGTCATTTGATTGCGATCCTCATTTTATAAGAGAACGTAGGCACCAATAGAAATGACCTTATGATTTTTAAGAACTTTTCAAAAATTACAACTGAAAACCCTAATGCAAGCAGATTTTCATTCTTTTCTTTAAATAATTATGTCGTTTGAAATACAGTAATCGTGTACCTACTACAGGAAATACTATTCAGTGCATTTCTTCAACCCGGATTTCTTGACAGAATTTATTGTTTTATTAAAAAGACAACTTCCTCACGAGGGACAAACATCGTATGTCACGGGGACCTTACAAACGTACACAAAAACACCCAGACTCAGGGCAACAATTCGTGGACCACACAATACTATGTTACTATAAGGACGGGCGTTACCTACCCTCAATAATATTACTACACTATATTCTCGTTGGCCCAGAAATCTATCTGACAGAATTTGTCTTATTAAAGAGCATTTGAAACAAAATGAAAACTTCTCACCAAATCTTTCTTGGAGCTGAACTAGAGCTGGTTGGATGGAGCTGACATTTACTGGTTACTCGGTTTGTAAATCGTTTGCCTTGGCATTCATATTGGAACGGCATCTATGACGCCACACTTTTCAAGGTTCAAGTAATCGTCTTCTGCGCTTTGGTTTCCTTCAATTGTCAGGCGAGGTAGTATCTGAAATCTCAGAATATGTGTTAGCAATATTGTCACGGCTAACATTGTCCTAATCTTTACTGGATTACGTAACCTTTTGATTTTGCCATAGCTGTGACAGCGCTTGTATTTTTCACACATCACTTTTTCACTTTTACAGTCGGAGTAGTTCTCTCACTAGTTGGCGGTTCTCGTATAGCACAAATTAATTACGTATCGAAAAGATTTTTTTTTAACGTAGGGTAAACGTAAAATAAAATAATAACAATCTGCCCTGTATTTTGTTCTTGATCCGTTATGGGTTATCTATAGCGATAATCCATAGGGGTAGTTCATGGGGGTAATCTCTAAAGGTAGTCCACAGAGGTAATTCACAGGTAATCCATAGGGGTATCCATAGGTAATCTCTAGGGGTAGTCCACAGGGGTAATTCACAGGTAATCCATAGGGGTAGTTCATAGGTAATCCCACTTCTAATGTCGGAGTCGCAGTGGGGCGATCGGTCGAAGCGGTTTTTAAGAAATGGTGACGTCAGCCTCGCTGACGTCACCCGCACATTTTGTCAAGTGGCACTCATGATCCAAAGCAACAGAAATCGCTCTTAATCAAGTCTAGTCTAGTAATCAATCTTCATTATTACACACGTTGGCAGGTAGGGTTCATTTGCACAGCCAAAGACAATATAGAATTCCAATAGTTTATTGAATCAATGAAGCTACAGTTAAAATCATAGATCGGCACAACATTATCAAAGTGAATTAGGTGAGAACACCAAAATCCACCGAACGTCCGTGTCAATCCACAACCTCCAGTTTCCAAATGCGTAGAGCCTTATGAGAAGAATACTGGCAAAGAAACTCATGGCCACTCTTTTAAATCTTAACTTATTAGTCACAAACGTTCAATAGCTGATCACAACAATTAAGAAGCCCATGTACCCAGCCCATTTACAGCCCGTCCCTCCTCGTACAATACCCGTACCAAACTGATCTGTCGATTCCATCCTCTTCAATACTAAACGGTGGGTAGCCAGATTAACAGCCAATAGGTTAGTAGTCCGTATCAACAATGTACTCTGTGTTAGTAGCCCCGCAACTCGTGCGGCCGCTCTCTTTTATACCGGCTGCTCGCTTTAACTAGTGGTGACACCTACCACTATATTCGGTGTTACCCGCACACATTTTAGTAACATTTAATTTAATATTGTTTACAGAATCGACTAAAACTAAAACGACATTATTAAATCAAGCTGTAAGTAAACTAAGACGTAATAATCACATCGTTAACAACAAATAATCAGTTTCTTCCTTTACATACACCGTCCACAGATTCCACCCAAACTGCCATGTTTCTCGATGCACAGTTTGACGTTTCGAATAATCGATTGAAATAAACACGAATTCAAATTAAAACTTAAGAAAACTACTCGTTCTCCGACATATATAAATTAAAATTAGTTTAAGTTACGCGTTATAGTGTTAGCTATAATAGGTCATGTTGTTTTGGAGACTAACGGGAACAAATACACAATTTTTTTCTTTTTTGCATAAAGTATAGTTATATAATCATATGCATTTAGTAAAAAGTTCTTTGTATTTTGATTAACATTGTGTGTGGTAAGAGAGAAAAAAATTGAAATGAATATTTTCAAGTTACCACAGATAAAAAAATTTCAAATGATGATATTCTCTTTCAGAGCATTGGGTTATGAATACCATGATTACCCTAAACACGTTGACACATACTGATTTTTACCCCTTAACACCCGGTCTGACCCTCACCTCAATATTGTTTTAAAAAAGAAAAATTTATTTGCAGCAAGCGTGTGGTCCGTGCCACCCGTAAACTGAACCCCCTGACCAACACCAAGGCTATGCTGAGATTGAACCCGTTCTCCGCTGTTCTGAGAAGGAAAGCGGTCTTGGACCAAGAAAGAAGGAATAACGCAAAGGCCTTGGCACTCGCTGAAAAGCGTGGAGTAAGTTTCAATATCTATCTCTTGTACTCTCAATTTTATACAGTTTTACTAGTGGTTAGTGAACTGACTGCTTAGACAGGTCGTGTGGATTCGATTCCCACCTAGGATAAATTATTTTTTGATGATACATTATTTGTTGCCTGTGTAATTTAACTATAGTATCTTACATACATATAAATAGCTCCTCCCGCGTATATGTCGGTTGTCGCGATAAATAGTAACTTATAATTTCATTAAAATTAGTGTTCTGATTTAGACATGAAACAAATGGACAAAGTTATTTTCGAATTTATATTTAACCCTTTGGTCCCAAAGGAGCTTGTCTGCTGTGTGAGATGTGTACCTACATAAATACAAATAAAATACATTCAAAATGATGAAATTCTCTTTTCAGAGCATTGGGTTATGAATACCATGATTACTCAAACACGTTGACACATACTGATTTTACCCTAATTTGACCCTAACACCCACACTGACCCCAACAACACTCTAACAAGTACTATGTATACAGATCAAGCTGCCGGAGACTGACTCCGCAGTGAAAGCTGAACAGCTTCGCTTGAGGAGACGCAAGGCCATCAAGGCGGCGCTGGCTAAGAAACCCAAGAAGCCAGTCGCCAAGAAGACGGCACCACCAGCGCCGAAGAAGAAGCCAGCAAAGGACGCTAAAGCGGCCAAGCCTGCGGCGAAGTGAATATAATAAAAACCTTATTCTGACAAATTTGTCTTTGATTTACGTAAAACCTATTTTGCAATATACTTCGCCAGGAATAGCATTCCGAGACACAGTAATCACGTGGGTGACACGAGCCTTACGTCATTGCTGGTTCTGGTTCGTTCATTTGGTGTTAGTTATACTAATATATAAAACTAGAGTTTTTTGATTGTTTGTTTGTTTGAAGCGCTAATCTCAGGAACCGCTGTTCCAATTTAAAAAAATATTTCAATGTTGTCAATCAAACTTCAAATAAAATGTACTACATTTAACGAAAAAGGCTATATATCATCACGCTAAGACCAATAGGAGCGGAGCACCAATGAAAAACGGTAAAATTATCAGACTACGGGCAATAGGAGACGCAAACGAGGTTGCGTGGGTCAGCTAGTGTTGCTATAAAGTGGTAACTGGATAGTGACGTCATACCGAGCCGCTCCCGAATGCCAGGCCTTGTTTTCTTATACCATGGTAGAAAGCAGGGACGGTATTTCAGTTGCTCATACACGTGAGTAAAGTAAAATAACTTGACTGTTAAAGAAACGATGCATGCACTGCATTTAGTGACAAGTAAAATTTTAACGAACACGAACTGGACTAAATAGAAATAGGACCACTCCTCCTTTGTAACAGACTTCAAAAAGGAGGTTCAGGTATCAGTCTTAGATCATACATTTATAGAGGGGGTGCTGAACGGGCGTGATCGGAGTAGAGAAAGAGACTGAGTTTAGTTAGAGTCTGTCTCTCTCACGTAAGCTTCTGATTGGTTGGTGTATTGCCCGCCAAAGCAGTCATTCAAATTGGTATATGCGACCACCAATCAGAAGCTTGCGCGAGAGAGACTAATTTTCGCGAGGGGAATCCTTCACACACACACATTTGAGACTCGCATAAAATACAATTGCCTGTCACTACGAACTCGCACAACAATCAGCCGAATAAAAATAGCTATTTCTGGCAATACCTATTTAAAGTCTTCAAGAAAATAAGAGAAAAAATTGTGGACGAAATGAGTACCGTCTTTTAAAAAAAACACAAAACGATCTTCGAACAAGTGTTACATTACAAATTCCAATCCATGCAAATGTATTGTAATAACTTATGCTGCCACGCCATTGACGCCATTCTATCAAACGGTATTAGAATTTTAAGAACCAAATAGGTAGGTACTGTCCGATAACATAGGTCTTCGAATACAATTTAGTACCTAGTGAAACGGTTTATCATACATTGCCTCTGACCAAAAAGAACAGCCGCTGACACTTAGGGCTTTGTTTGGCAATCATCGTAATTTATGGCACCAAATATCTAGTAATGCCACTGAATTTGTATTATTTTTTATTTACTAGCTGTTACCCACGGTTATCGTCGTACCGCAGGGCCAAGCTAGTCTAAAAAAGTAGCCTTAGTTATTCCCTGGATGATCAGCTACCTGCTAGTGAAAGTTCAGTCAAAATCGGTCCAGCCGTTTCAGAGATTACCCAGAACAAACAGACAGGCAGACAAAATATTAAAAAAAAAATTTTGGTACATGTATTGTGTATACATAAAAGCATTTAGTAAAAAGCGGTTATTTTAATATTACAAACAGACATTCCAATTTGATTTAATTGTATAGATTAAACGTACCCATTATACATCAATAAGTATATGAGGTACAAAGAAATGTGATGCCTTAGACGAAGTTAATCTACAACCGAGTTTTAGGCATAACTTTTTTTTTCACCTACCTTAAGCGATAAGAGGATACCTAGTAGAAAGGCGTAAGGGCATTATCATGCGTACTTTAGAGTCGTTAGAGATACAAAGATAATGAAAAAACATGGTAATTAAAATCAGTGTTTATTTTATTTTATAACTAGCAACCTGCCCCGGCTTCGGACTGATTCTTTACTGAAAATAATCTACCTACACAAATAAATAAAATGGCTGGACTCTTTGGCACTGCGAAGAGATGTGGCTTCACTGTGCATATTCTACCGCATTTACTATGGGGAGTGCTTCGAGGAATTTATCGGATTGATCCGTGCCGCCTCTTTCCGCCATCGTCCTACGCGACAGAACTTTCATCCGCATCATCTAGATGGCAGTCCACAATTGTGCGCTTCTCAAGAAACTTTCTGCCTCGCACAACAAAACTGTGGAATGAACTGTCGCTTGCGGTATTCCCGGACCAATACGACCTTCAAGAAAAAAGCGTAATCATAATAAAAACCACACGGCGTGCCACTCTGTACCTGAGACTGGTGGGATCCAGGAACAGCTGTTAACAAATCCGGACCACTTGACATAAACCCTATACCAACCAGCCAGCGTGATAAAGTATACCAAAACCTCTTTTCTTATGGGAGGCTTTTACACCACCATACCGGTGCGGTAGATAAGTAGGTCTCGAACCGACCAAAATCAGCACGCCACCCGTCTTAGGGTACTAGTAGCCAGAAACTAGGTGTACCCAAGAAAGGAAACCGCTTGAACCCCGACGTACCTCGGGTCATCTACTGCTTTCAGATGACTCCCTCCTAGTGGCAACTGGTGGAAACTCTGATGTCTAAGCGGACCAGGGGGCATGGTATAATCCGTGCCCCCTGGTCCCTATAAAGTGTGTACGAAGTTTTTGTATTAGTAATAAATCAAATCAACTTCAATTAAGAGTCGTATAACTTTATTAAATCCTATACATTGTTGCCTGAATAATAGGTAATTAAGAAAGTATTCATTAATGATATGTCTGGCAGTTAAAGGTCCCCAAGATTGGCAGAAATAGCTGATCCGAGAGATCCGGCTGGTTGCCATTTCATCAAAGAAGATGAAGAAGATCAAAACTACGATGTGACAATTGATGACATCACAATCTTGGCAAATCGATGACAAACTAACTGACAATGCAGTGAAGTGAAAAAATGGTATCACTTTTTTTTCTATTACACTTAGAACAAGCAACTTAGAATTACACTTTTTACACAATAATATTAAAATAAAAGATGAATTGATTTCAGAGTTTATACGCTATATCCGCCATTAAAATTGTCGATGGTGAACTCACTGATAGGTTAACAATAAATTTTATTTTTGATGAATAGAATCGTGCTTTAGAATAAATTTAATTTAAAATTTTTGATTTAATATACCAAATAATTTATGATAGTTAAAAATTACAAAATCAATAAAGAAAAATTTTCATAGACAAAGGCATCGCAATGTTGTTTATGGTGATTTTATTAACTGGTAAGTATTTATTTGGACAATCGATTGAGTAAAATCGAAATTAAAAATACAATATTCATTAATTTAAATGCTGTTTAGGATATCTTTGATCGCGAAACTTATTAACATGCATCAAATTTTATAACAAAAGTAAATCTTTCAAAATAACTTATTATATTGTCTGATCATCAATTTGCAAAAAATCTCAATTGTCCATCAATGTCTTCTAAACCAAAAGTTTAATATTAGTTTCATACTACCCATTTGTTTTTTGACGTAATATTTCTTAAATTCTTAATAACTTCCATAATACTTTGATTGAAAATCCTTAAATTTTTCATTTTGGACGGTGAAACGGAACTTTGAGTTGTTAGGTTAAACTTTTATATACTTATACTATATGAAACAAAATTTATATAAAAGTAAGATACGGAAATAATAGAAGAAATATTTTTATTCAAACTCATAATAGAGATATTAATTTCATATCAAACAAGTCGAATCTAACTGCAGTGTTGCCAGAATCCTTTGGCGCCGAATTACATCACCATTTCATGTCATGGCACGCGTTTGACGCATTTGTTAAAATTTTCGACTTTTCGTGACAGCACGTCAATTTCGACATTTGATTGATAATTTTCTCAAGATCCATCAAATTAGTTTGTTTGAAAGTTGGTTTAGGCGCTAAATGTTATTATTTCTTAGTTTCATAATAGTTACAATGATGTGAGCGTGAGGTGTCCATTTTTGGTAACGCGGTGTTATTCCATCCATAATGAGCGCACTAAAGTGTGTGGTCGAAGGCTGCAATTTGGAATACGATGTAGTCTGCAGCTTCTCGTTTTACAAGTAAGTTTGTTTATATTCGATACTTAGCTTAATATTACATTTATTTTAATTATTAGTTACCAGCACTAATGGTCTATGGTTTTCTCTGCTGAGGTGTGACCTCGAAATAGAGAGTTGGATCTTCATAAACATTATTTACTATCGTACATTATCAAATTCGTATTTTTCCGCTTAAATTCCTATCAATCAGTGTGATTAACATTTTTTTAAATGTAGAGTTTTAATTTTGCCTTTAATATATGTCTTTTCACATTCATTTTAGTTTCCTTCTTGATTGTCTTATTAGAGTATATTTGTTATGATTTTATTGGTTCTTACGTTATATGGAAGTTCCAATATGCAATTAATTTCCTTTTTTTATGGTAAAATGATCATTTTGCTCATTTTTTATCCTTTTTAGAATATGTAAGCTGTATTGTTTCTTTAATTAACACATTATTATTTCTTATATGTATACTCTCTTCAATTAAGTTAGTCTAGTATCCTTGCGCCAATTCAAAAACTTGCATTGTAGGGGAATGTAAATTAGTTAGCAAAAATTTCACATATCTAATTTAAAAATTAATTATTTTTCTACGCATGCTTTATTCCGATTTCAATTTCTCAATTTTTTTTTCTGTCTTTATCCACATGAAAATCTTACTAAAAACAAATTTAAATGGAATTTTAATGATTAAAAAATATATTTTCATTATCAATTTGAATGCATAAAACTTTAATGAAAGTGAATATTGATTATATAAAATTAATTCAAAAATAATGAACAAAGATAATGAAATATGGTAATAACCAAAACATCAGTAAATATCTACTTTCAAATAAATGTTTGAGTTAAATAACCTGAAAATCTTAAAAAATAAGATTTTCAGGTTATTTAACCTATGTTAACCTGTTCATATAGTCTCGAGTTTGAGTCCCGGGCCTGACCAAATGTTTGTATAATCTGCAAATATTTGTTTCGGGGTGTTTTCAATATATAATATGATATACTAGCTGACCCTGGCGGTGTTACCTGCGGTTATTTGTATAGCCTAAGCTACTCCGTCCAGCTGTTCCAGAGATTACCCGGAACTAACAGACAGACAGACGAAATTTTTTTTAAATACATTTTTCATATGTTTACCCTGTTTACATACATATGCATTTAGAAAAAAGCAGTTATTTTAATATTACAAACAGACTCTCCAATTTTATTTATTTGTATAGAAGAGTTTCAAAGACTTCTGTTCAGAGCCGAATAATGAACCAGTAGATACATTCATTTCTAATCTATGGTTGACTGTCAATTGTCACTCAAGAAAACATCTTGAAGTTGGCATTCTGCCAGTGCCCTTTGCATTGTCCAAAATAAATGACGATACATTTTTAGTCTATTGTTAATCAGTAAAAAAGTAGACCATGTAATTTAATTTTGATGTAGTGGATTCCTATTAGTTTTATTCCCAACTTTAGCTGACCCACGCAACCTCATTTGCGTCTCCAATTGCCCGTAATTTTAAACTGTTTTTGAAACATTCTCCATTGGTGTTCAGCTTTTATTGGTCTTAGCATGATGTAGCCTATAGCCTGTAACGTCGTAGTATCGACTTATACACTAGAAATTATAACCTATTCGTTTTGCAAACATTTCCTTGTTGTGAGTTTAGTTTTGACAGATGTCACATCAGTTTGACATAATCTATGGAAATTTGGTAGACTGATCGATTTATTTAAGAGTTGTCCCTTCCGATGGCGCTCTGAGGTAATTTTGTGGCTGGGAACACTCTACTAGTTGTCATTCTTTTTACGGTCGGATATTGGGAGAGAGTGGTTGACATATTTTAACAATTTGTTGGTTCTTGTTGAATCGTTCTTAATTTGGCTAATCACCACGGTCCATGGCCAGATAAATGCGGCGGAAGATGCCCCGCTGTTAGTTATCGTGAATTAACGGTTATTTCGACTTTTTCGGAAACTAACATCGAAAGATTCGCCAAGGGATTCGTTGGATTTTCTAAGGATTTGACACGTTATTTTGTTACTTGCTATTGTTTGGAGCTTTGAAGAATTTTTGAAATATTGTTGATAAAAGAAACTCTGCCGGAAGCGCGGGGTTTCTTTCTTTCTTTCTTTATTTCTTTTTTTTTTACTTTTCTTTTTTTCTTATATTTTTATACTGGAATTTTTCTGGGATATTAGTATTATCCTCATTAGAACATTACATTTTTTTATAACCTATTTTTACAAAGGTTTGTTGTGTAAAGTTGCTCCCCACTTACATTAAATTAACCATGAACCTACCTATGGCATTAGTATAATGGCCATAGAAGCAAGAGGCTGCCTTAACATCAACGGGTGAAGAAGCCAAAGGAAGGACAGCCAGACATCTCCTGTCTGGCTCATGTAACGTAGAATTTTAACTTAAAGGATTGCAATGACAACAGAAACAGTAACCAGTGTAGCGATACTCTTAGCATAGTATATCCACCTGTAAGACCTTACCCTTCAGACACTACGGGTTAATAAATCTGCTTTTAAACTAATTGTTCATTAGTCAGTACTCCCCGCCCTAGATTAAGGGTTCAATGTTGGCCGAGTTATCCACGGCATTAGTTTGTTATTTTTTAAGTGATCTGTAAGTTACCATTGGGAGTAATATCAGATCAGATCTGCACCTGGCGCCCGAGATCTTAATTTGTTCAATTTTTTATTAGTTTTAATTCTGGTGACAGATCAGGTTTTTTTGTTTGTTTGTTTGTTGGTTAACTTCCAGTGGTAGCAAAGACACATTTTAGTTTATTATTCATTTATTAGTTCACAACACAATTAACTAAATTTTTTTATTTTTTTTATATTACAATTTGTCGCCAGCGCACAGGGACTGAAGTAGTTTCTGAAGGTTAAATTGGATACTGTTGTTGTTGCATCCTACTTTTTTTAAACACTATTCTATGTTTTTGTGTTTTATTTGTGTTATTTTTATTAATTGTTAACATTAAGTACGGTTTTATTTGCAATTTTGCAACAATTGTTTTACACCATTGTGACCTTTACACACAATGTTTATTTTTACTTTAACAAAACAACAATAATTAAGGTTATTCTACTGCTTATTGTATTCTCTATTAAGGGTATAGATTACTTCAACATTGTGTTTTGCAATTTAATAATTTTGGATGTGTTTATATAAAGTCTACTCGGCAAAGCTTTTGCTTTGACTATTGTCAATCATAGCTTGATATTGTTCATCTTTAAAATAATGCTTCACTTTGATAAACATTAGTATTGGAAATATTATATTTTAACTTTTTGTAAATTGAACTTAAAACAGCCTAGCTTAACTTTGTATTACCTAGCTTTTACAATAATTGTGAGTGGTTATTGCAATCTACAGATGTTCTTTAATTTAAAAAAATTAGACATTTATATTAAAACTTAACATTTGCTATAATTTCACTTTTAAATAAATTTAAACATATCTCTTCACAAGGCTTCACTTTTGAATGAACTTGAATTTGGCTATGCTTTAAATAACTTGGCTTTTCTTAACATTTTGCTTATAAATAAATTTAAACTCATCGTTTCACAACATTCACTTTTGAACGAAGTCGGGATTTACATTGCTTTAAATAAAATTAACTTTTCTTAACATTTTGCTTATAAATAAATTTAAACTCATCGTTTCACAACATTCACTTTTGAACGAAGTCGGGATTTACATTGCTTTAAATAAAATTAACTTTTCTTATCATTTTGCTTATAAATAAATTAAAACTTATCTTTCCACAACATTCACTTTTAAATGAACTCGGTATTGACTTTGCTTTGAAAAATTAACTTTTCTTATCATTTCACATTGAAATAAATTTAAACTTCTCTTTTCATAACGTTTCACTTTTGGATAGATTTGGATTTGACTTTGCTTTAAAAAATTAACCTTTCTTATCATTTCACATTGAAATAAATTTAAACTTCTCTTTTCATGACGTTTCACTTTTGGATAGATTTGGATTTGACTTTGCTTTAAAAAAAAATTTTAACATTTCTTATCATTTCACTTTGGAATAAATTTAACTTATCCTTTCATAACATTTCGCTTTTGGATGAATTTGGATTTGACGTTGCTTTGGAATACTTAACGCTTGACTTCTATTTTAGAGTTTTGTGGTTATCGTCGGTTTTCATTATGGACAAGGGAGTTCAATGTCCACCGTTTGCCAGCGGAGATTAATTGCATACCGGATTCGTCGGATGTTCATTGTTCTACTGCTCATGCACCAGGATTGCCTTTGTTCAGCACCATGAATGAACACATTAGGAGGAACTTGCCTATTTCTACTTCGAGGCCGCCTGATTTGACTAAAAGCAAGATTGTTTTTGACGGTACTACCTGTGTTAGAGAATTTATTGCTCGGGTTGAGGAGTACTTCTTGTCTAGGAACTTCAATGAATTTGTGTTGGTCGCTTCGTTCCCTGATCTTCTTGCAGGTATCGCAGTCAAATGGTTCCGTGTTACTCGTAAAAACATCTCTTCGTGGTATGAGCTTAGGGTTGCTTTACTCAAACGTTTTGATAGGCCTGATTATGATTACCTTATGGGGCATGACCTTCGTAACCGCAAACAGAAGCCTGGTGAGTCACTTCCGGATTTCATTTCAGAACTTATTGATATTACTAGTCACCTTGGCACCCCTGTTCCAGAGTCGGTGATCATAACTATAATTAAGCACAACATGTTGCCAATTTATGGTCCTTATGTTTTTGGTAGACAGATTTCTACGCTTGATGATTTTGTGAGTTTGGGTAAGGAGTTGGAAGTTTTTGTTAACCGGGAGTCTCTTAAAGATTTTTCCCTACCTTTTGATATTTTAAAAGTAGAGTCTAACGCTGTTAGGTCAGATGATACTAAAATTACTTGTTTGAAGTGTAAGTCAATCGGACACACTTATAAAAATTGTCCTTCAATTCCGGGTGTGATTTGTTTCAAGTGCCAGAAGTTGGGAGTTGTCACAAAGTTTTGTGATGTGTGCAATTCGACCCAGAAAAACTCGCAAGAGTCCAAAGAACTGTTTAGGCCCCGTCGAGCTCCGGTTCCGGAGAAAACTAGGGATGACTCGATGTTTAAAAAAATTGTTAGACACACTGAACGCCCTGACGAGGTCACTTGTAGTAAAGAATTTCCCATTGTTAAAAATAAATTTTCGAGTTTACAGATTAGTAAATTAAATTCTAAAGTAGTGAGTCCTAAAGAACCCATTTTTGATACCATTAAATTAAAACATGATGAAATTAATTCTGACCTTCAAATTCATAAGACTATTGAGAAATTAAAACAACATTATTTTTGGAACGGCATGTTTAATCAAGTCCACAAAAGTATTAATTCTGGTAACATTCGTAAGGCCTTTACACACAGCATGTCTCTGTCTTCAAGTGTTGTGGTTAATCCTGAAGAGTTGGACCGCCCTAGGGTAGTGCTCTTGGTTGATTTAATTGGAATTTTGCCTGAAATTTACTCTGAACATAAATTTATTCTTTCGGTTGTAGATATTTCCACAAAGTTTTACCGGATTTTCCCATTAGTAAAAGAAACAACATTGTTTGATTTTAGAGCCCGGGAAAAAGAAAATAATCTTAAAATTGATTGCCCTAAGATTGTAGCTTGTGATAACGGTACTCAATTCATTTCTAAATATTCTGTAGATTTCATGAAGAGTTACAACATTACAAAATTATCTCATAACGCGTTGTATACTCCAAAAATTAACACAGTAGGGAAATATAATAAGACGGTGGAGACTGGTAATACACGTTTTGTTAAAGAGGATCATCGTACTTGGTCTGAATTTGTTCCTCACAGCCAATTCGTTTTGAATGGCAGTGTGAGTCTTGCTACGGTTTTAGTATTTACTTTTCTTTTGTTTAGTAGCAAGAGCCTTTTGTTTGTTGAATTTGTTAGATTTTGTGTTCTTGAGAGGAGTTCAGATGGCGTTTGCCTTTTACAGGGCCTCTCAAGAGCATCATTGTTTGTTGCGCCATTAGGTATTTTGTCATTTTTAATTTTTGGAAGTTTTACTATTTAGCAGAGCCGTGTTGAGTCCGGTTGAGAATAGCTCATCCCCATTTCTTCCTATGGGTGTCGTAAAAGGCGACTAAAGGAATAAGCCGTGTTGAGTCCGGTTAAGAATAGCTCATCCCCATTTCTTTCCGTGGGTGTCGTAAAAGGCGACTAAAGGATATGAGGAAGGAGGAACAGCAACATCATCAGCTGGAACCTAGCCGTGTTGGGTCGGTGAAGAATAGCTCATCCCCATTTTTTTTCCATGGGTGTCGTAGAAGGCGACTAAAGGGATATTTAGTATTATTTTGTAAATTTGTTAGGAGTCCTTGTTTAGTGTCTCTTATCCTTTTATTGTTAGGTAGTCTATTTAGGACCTTTTTTATTGGCTTATAGCTACATTAGTATTATGTTTATTTGTGGTGGAAGCTATCGCAAGATAGCTACTGTCAGGCGTCGTCATGTCGGATGTTGTGGGTCCTAAGGGATGTTAATTAATTATTGCAGAAACAGGTCGACATGGTGACTACCCTTAGATTATATAGAAACTTTATATATTTACATCAAGACGGACTTTTACGTGGTTCCGCAAAATTTTGTTGTTTCAGAGTTTAGAAAGGTTATGTGTGACCTTTGTTTGGGTGGAACAGTTTGTTTAGGTGGTGACGTATTTTATTGGCTTATAGCTACATTAGTATTATGTTTATTTGTGGTGGAAGCTATCGCAAGATAGCTACTGTCAGGCGTCGTCATGTCGGATGTTGTGGGTCCTAAGGGATGTTAATTAATTATTGCAGAAACAGGTCGACATGGTGACTACCCTTAGATTATATAGAAAACTTTATATATTTACATCAAGACGGACCTTTACGCGGTTCCGCAAATTTGTGTTGTTTCAGTGTTTGGATAGGTTATATTTAAGCTCTATTTAAGTAGGATATTTGTAATTGTTGTATTGTGTCCGGTAGTTCGGTGGTGTTGAGCCGATCACAATACACAATTTTTTTTTGTGTTCACACTCTTTCAAAGTGTGGAACATTTTGTTTGCCTTTTGTTGTATTGTGCCCGGTAGTTCGGTGGTGTTGAGCCGATCACAATACACAATTTTTTGTGTTCACACTCTTTCAAAGTGTGGAACATTTTGTTTGCCTTTTGTTGTATTGTGCCCGGTAGTTCGGTGGTGTTGAGCCGATCACAATACACAATTTTTTGTGTTCACACTCTTTCAAAGTGTGGAACATTTTGTTGCCTTTTGTTGTATTGTGCCCGGTAGTTCGGTGGTGTTGAGCCGATCACAATACACAAATCTTTTTATACATTATTCTATTAGAGTCGGTGACGAAGGTGTCCAACCGTACTTCTTGGATATTGTTATCTTTGTTAGATATTCAATTCCTAATGGATATTTGTTTAAGATTTATTTTCTAAAGTTAATATTATTCTATTAGAGTCGGTGACGAAGGTGTCCAACCGTACTTCTTGGATATTGTTATCTTTGTTAGATATTCAATTCCTAATGGATGTTTGTTTAAAGTTTATTTTCTAAAGTTAATATTATTCTATTAGAGTCGGTGACGTAGGTGTCCAACCGCACTTCTTGGATATTGTTATCTTTGTTAGATATTTAATTCCTAATGGAATTTTGTTTAAGATTTATTTTCTAAAGTTGTTATTATTCTATTAGAGTCGGTGACGAAGGTGTTCAGCCGCACTACTTGGTTATTGCTGTCTTTGTTGGAATTACATTCCTAACTGATATTTGCTTTAGTAAAGTTTGATATTGTTCTATTAGTCATTTATAGAGTTTTTGTAGAGATTTGTTTAGGGTTCTTTTTGTAGATTCTGAGTCGAAATTTTAGATGTTCCCAATGTTTTTTTTGAGAGTTCTGTTTGGTTATTACTTTGCAGCTTAAAAGAAAGAGTCCTTTCTTTTAATCTTTTTTTTTTGGGTTGGTATGTAATGTAACGTCGTAGTATCGACTTATACACTAGAAATTATAACCTATTCGTTTTGCAAACATTTCCTTGTTGTGAGTTTAGTTTTGACAGATGTCACATCAGTTTGACATAATCTATGGAAATTTGGTAGACTGATCGATTTATTTAAGAGTTGTCCCTTCCGATGGCGCTCTGAGGTAATTTTGTGGCTGGGAACACTCTACTAGTTGTCATTCTTTTTACGGTCGGATATTGGGAGAGAGTGGTTGACATATTTTAACAATTTGTTGGTTCTTGTTGAATCGTTCTTAATTTGGCTAATCACCACGGTCCATGGCCAGATAAATGCGGCGGAAGATGCCCCGCTGTTAGTTATCGTGAATTAACGGTTATTTCGACTTTTTCGGAAACTAACATCGAAAGATTCGCCAAGGGATTCGTTGGATTTTCTAAGGATTTGACACGTTATTTTGTTACTTGCTATTGTTTGGAGCTTTGAAGAATTTTTGAAATATTGTTGATAAAAGAAACTCTGCCGGAAGCGCGGGGTTTCTTTCTTTCTTTCTTTATTTCTTTTTTTTTTACTTTTCTTTTTTTCTTATATTTTTATACTGGAATTTTTCTGGGATATTAGTATTATCCTCATTAGAACATTACATTTTTTTATAACCTATTTTTACAAAGGTTTGTTGTGTAAAGTTGCTCCCCACTTACATTAAATTAACCATGAACCTACCTATGGCATTAGTATAATGGCCATAGAAGCAAGAGGCTGCCTTAACATCAACGGGTGAAGAAGCCAAAGGAAGGACAGCCAGACATCTCCTGTCTGGCTCATGTAACGTAGAATTTTAACTTAAAGGATTGCAATGACAACAGAAACAGTAACCAGTGTAGCGATACTCTTAGCATAGTATATCCACCTGTAAGACCTTACCCTTCAGACACTACGGGTTAATAAATCTGCTTTTAAACTAATTGTTCATTAGTCAGTACTCCCCGCCCTAGATTAAGGGTTCAATGTTGGCCGAGTTATCCACGGCATTAGTTTGTTATTTTTTAAGTGATCTGTAAGTTACCATTGGGAGTAATATCAGATCAGATCTGCACCTGGCGCCCGAGATCTTAATTTGTTCAATTTTTTATTAGTTTTAATTCTGGTGACAGATCAGGTTTTTTTGTTTGTTTGTTTGTTGGTTAACTTCCAGTGGTAGCAAAGACACATTTTAGTTTATTATTCATTTATTAGTTCACAACACAATTAACAATATTTTTTATTTTTTTATATTACAAGCCTTCCTCAATAAATGGGCTGTCTAACACTGAGCGAATTTTCAAATCGGACCAGTAGTTCCTGAGATTATCGTGTTCCAACAAACAAACTTTTCAGATTTATAATATTACTTGCTGATAGTTATTGGTCTTAGCGTGATGATAATAGCCTATAGCCTTCCTCGATAAATGTACTATCCAACTCTGAAATAATTTTTCAAATCGGACCAGCGGTTCCTGAGATTAGCTCGTTCAAACAAACAAACAAACTTCGGTTTTATATCTATATCTATATATAATTTAAGGCTATCTACTAGTTCAACTGGTTTTACCCGAATATCAATTTTTCCATTGAGTCATTATAGGCACTATAGAACTCGTAATCATTTTATAGTTACTGAGACTTTGCATCAGAACAAAAAGAAAATTTTTTTTTAATAATAATAATGTAATAAATATTTCGGACATCTAAACACACAACGCCATCTAGTCCCAAGATAAGCAGAGCTTGTGTTATGGGGTACTAGACAACTGATACAAATACATATATACTTTTTTTTTTGTAAATACATACATATTATAGATAGAACACACCCAAACTCCGAAACAAAATCACTTGATTTTTGTCATATAAACCCATGGTAATAGGCCTATGGATCAAGTATTTTCTTTGTTTATGGCATTGGGCATAAATGGACAGAATACTTAGTTGGTTTGCGAATGAGACTGCAGATTAATAGAATGATTTAGATTATTAGAATTTTTCAAATCGGACCAGCGGTTCCTGAGATTAGCGAGTTCAAACAAACAAACAAACTCTTCAGCTTTATATTATTAGTATAGATTTATAGCATGGGTGTAGATATAGGAACGAGAAGATAAGAGAAGATATAACTTTTAAAGTAGTTTAAAGTACTAAGTTTTTACATAATCGGGTTACAATTTTTAAACTTTTTCTTCTTGAGTGTTCCACCTAAAATGACTACTTTTTCCTCTAATTATCGAGTCATTGTATTGAAATTTGTAGTTAGTTTAGTATAAATGAGTATAATAGTGAGGCAGTTTGATAGTGTTATCAAAGAAGCACATATGTTAAATATTGAATTTGTACAACTGTTACAGACTGAATGATTCTATACAAATAAATAAAATTGGAGTGTCTGTTTGAAACATTAAAAGAACTGCTTTTTATTAAATGCATATGTATGTATACACGGTACTTACATACCTACACCAAACATTAAAAAGAAAAGATTGTGTCTGTCGGTCTGTTTGTTCCGGCTAATCTCTTGAACGTCTGTACCGATTTCGACTGGACTTTTACTGGCAGGTAGCTGATGATAGAAGGAGTAACTTAGGCTGCTTTATTGTTATTTTGGTTTATTTATCACATATACATTTGCATTTAGTAAAAAACAGTTATTTTAATATTACAAACAGACACTCCAATTTTATTTAATTGTATGGATATGTACCGTGTATATATACATAAGCATTAAGTAAAAAGCTGTTATTTTAATATTACAAACAGACACTCCAATTTTATTTAATTGTATGGATATAGATGTTACCTGGGCCATTATTACGAGTCTATTGTTACTCAGTTTAGTAATTTAGTGCTGCAATGGAATAAACAAACATAGACTGCTTAAATATTATTAACCTCCTCCCTTCTAGGCTTCGCAGAAGACGGGTAAAAAAAAAATGTGTAACTATTTACAAAATTTTTTTTACCTGCTCTCAGGAAAAATAACAGTTTCGCAATTAATTTTATCTCTATAGATAAAATTTATTGCGAAACAGTTATTTTTACTGGTAATAACTTTGGCAGTCTGACGTCAGCAGACGATCATGACGTTTTTAACGACACCTCATTTGTCCAGTTCTAATGATTAGTTAAGGAGCAACGAGGGAACAAATGAACATACATACATAGCTTGTCAAAATTATAACCCTCCTTTGGCTTTGTTGTAGTCGAGTAAAAAGAGAAAGGTGACTGACATACCTGGGAATCAACCAGTATTACCTGAATATCAGTTTTTACACGGAGCGACTGGCATCGGACCTCCGCAACCCTGAGTATATTTGAGGGCACTGACTTCCCAATAACGATTGCCATAGATGTTCATGACAACCGGAACCGACGGCTTAACATTGCAATCTTCCATACTCCGAGCTGCTATTAAGATTTTTTTGTAAGAAAAACCCAACAGCAGTCCGACCCGGGAATCGAACCCGAGACCTCTCGATCTGCAGTCGTTTACGCTAACCACTAGACCAACCAATTACTAATTAAAAATGATACATACAAATGTTTGTTTCCAGTGCCAATATATCTTCAGATAATGAGATCAAGCGACAGGACTGGATTGAGGGGGCTATGCATGAGGAAAGCGAGTGTCTCTGGAGACACGTTAGCTTGCAGCTGTGCGGGTAAGTCTACAGAACAGAAGACCAACTCTAAGTGACAGCATTCGTGCTGCCGTATTTTGTTGGCGAGTGCAGAGACCCAATGATGCAGAACCATCTCAATAGGCCGCCATAGTATTTTATTTATTTATCTTTTATATCTTATGTATTTTACTTATTTATTATATTTTATTTTTTTATTTATTTTATGTGTGTGCAACACATAACAGATTGAAAAAAAGAGTTGCAATTTACAAATTTGACAATTGGCGGTCTTATCGGTCATGGCGATCTGTTGCAGACAATCTTAGGACGGAAATTATGGTAAGTGACATTAATTGGGTGGTATTAGGGTACACAAATCCTAAATTTACTATGTGGGTCACCATCCTGCATTGTTGCATTGCCTGTATTCGCAGATCTTACAGTGCACACATGTGTGCTTATTAACACACGTGCACCGTTTGTTCCCTCACTCTAATAATCCGGTGGGACGGTTATCCGACACCACCGGGGAGAGATCAGGCGCAGGACTGACGGCTTCCGTTTGAGGCCGTGGTGTCACTGGGGAGTGTATACCGTATACGACTGTCACGTTTTAATTCGAATATAGTTTTGTGCAAATATCAAACCTATTTCTTTTATACTAGGGTTTGTTTCCTTTAAAAATAAATATGACTTGTTTTTATTACCAGGTATCATTTCGAGCTGGACAACCAAGGCTTATGGATTGACTCTCCAATGTTACCCGAACTCCTGACTCTTCAGGAAACGGCAGCACCTATGCAGCAGAGCGCTACCGATAAAAAACGTAAGTTTAATTTTAACAATCAACACTTTCTAGAAAGTTATTTTTTCTAGAAAGTTCCAATGGTTCATGAAATAAAGGTGAGTGTCAGTTATCATCAACAGCCTTTAACAGTACACTGCTAGACATAGCCCTCTCATTAAAACGAAGCTTTGGCTTACTATACCACACTGGCGAGACGGGTTGGATTTCTTTATTTATTTATTTATTGACACACAAAAAAACATTCCTACACTAACTTGTGAATTCTCTAGCCTCTGAACTAGTGTAAACTGTATTTCAGGGACTAGATATTAACACAAAAAAACTTTTTTTTTATATTTGGCCCTGCCAAAATGACTCTACTCTGCCTGATGGAAAACATGAGCAGAATCCAAGAGTGGTGGTCACCATACTGCGAATGCAGACAATACAGCATGGTGACCGACACCATGGCGGGCTAGTGATGCTTCTGCATCATTGGGCCTCCGGTCTCGCACTCACCAACGAAACACGACAGCACGAAGACTGTCATTTTACGTTGATTTTCTGTGCTCAGGTAGTACCGCCCCGGTTTGTCGGCTCGTTCGTGTTGTAATCAGCGTGGTTCTACTACCTTGAAACATTCTAGAATTATACTGCCTCGTTGGTCTCGCGGTTGGCGTGTGCGACTGCTGATCATGAGGTCTCGGGTTCGATTCCCGGGTCGGACCAAATGCTTGTATGATCTACAAATATTTGTTTCGGAGTTTGGGTGTTTTCTATGTATAATATGTATGTATTTACAAAAAAAAAAAAAAAAGTATATATGTATTTGTATCAGTTGTCTAGTACCCATAACACAAGCTCTGCTTAGCTTGGGACTAGATGGCGTTGTGTAATAGATGTCTGAAATATTTATTTATTATTATTATTATTTATTATTTATACTCCATTTGTACTTATTAAACTATTTATTACTAAAATCCAGGTTTCGTTCATATAAGGCAAACAAGTGAGTTTAATTCTAATATGTAGCTAATAAGTTCTACCAAACGCCAAAAATCGGGACTATAAATTGTATTATAAATTTATCTATAAATATTTTCACTCACCCTTAAAATTCGATTAAAATCGATTCGATGCCAACCACTGCAAAATGAACTTTATGCGGTTATTTTAAGGTACATTTTAGACTGCGCACATAAAGGTACTGACGTGTCGGATTAAGAACAATTTTAGATGATATTCCCCCCCTCCTCCCCCTCCAGCAATTGTTCGAAGAACAGTAAAGTCACTGACAATTGTTCCTGTCTTACAGGGAACAACAGGGGTCCGTCCTATCAAGGCCTTTTCGAAAAGTTCATAAATGGATCCTCTAAAGGTACTTACGCCATTTTAGACTGGAATTATATCTGTATACTAGCTTTGGCACGCGGATCTGCCCGTGTTTATATCGGTTATCGCAGTAAATAGTAGTCAGTGTTAGGTATATTACTGTAAAGTTCCATCTAAATCCGTTCAGTAGTTTTGGAGTAACACATACCCCTTACGTCAAAGAAACTTTTGCATTTATAATATTAGTAGGTTAGAATCTTGGTAATGACAGCATTCGTGCGTTTGTTTCGTTGGTGAGTGCGAGACCGGAGGCCCAATGATGCAGAACCATCTCAATAGGTCGCCATAGTGTGGGTCACCATGCTGCATTGTCTGTATTCGCAATGAGTATGGTGGTACTCACCTACTACTCTTGGATTCTCCTCATGCTTGCCATCAGGCAGAGTAGAGTCATTTTGGTAGCCTCATATATATAAAAAATATATTATTATAGCTTTTAAATTAAGTAAAGTAGAAGGAATTGTTTCTTAAAATCGAATCATTAAAAAGAAGCTCGCGTTCTGTATATAAAAATGTAACTGAAATGGACTAAAGTAAAAATATCTCTATCACAAGGTTAGAAATTATATTTATTGTAGGATTAAGAAGTGTAGTTTACCGAAATTGGATCTTATTACTATGTAGAGAGAGTTGGTATTACTAATTAAGATCGTTCATCATATGTACTATTATTAAATTTGTAATATTATTGAGGGTAGCAGTGGTTATCAAAATTGTTCTTGTACTGACACGTTACTACTTGTTTTAGAAAGCTATACATAGATATTATAGTTATTAAAATAAACCTTGCTCTCTGAGTTAGTGTCATTTAGAACTAACTAGGTATATATATTGTAGGTGCGAATTTGTATATTTATAATGTACTAGTTGTTGGCCGCGGCTCCTTCCGCGTATATGTCAGTGTGGCGACTTCCACATACAGCGCATCAAGAAAAACATATGACAGCGCCATCTACCGATGATACACTGATCTACGGAGTAACATACTATGCGAAGTAACTACCAATCCTGCATCGCGCAATAGAAGTGCTTGCGCCGATAATCATATATACAACATCCCAACATCAACCGTTGGGCAGTGGCCCGCCAGGCATGATCACCTCGCCTGGTCGGAGGATCCTCCCTTTGTGTTGGAGAGACATGGCACTCGTTCCTCCACAGTCAGTTATCGACATTTCTCCTAGATGGCATCATCAGATCTTAGTATTCTTATCATGGCACCACCGTTGGGATATCTCCTTTCCATTAAAGAAGAATTATCAAAATCGGTTCATAAACGACAAAGTTATCAGCAAACACACATAACAAAAAAACACGGTTGAATTGAGAACCTCATTTCTTTTGAAGTTGGTTAAAAATAAAATCCCTTGTTCAGTAACTTCGTCTTTGTAGTAATCTGTCACAGAACTCAAGCTATAATATAAGGACTGTAGTGGCTTTGACTGAAACCGAGAATAACAAATTCTTTTTTGGAAATTTTACCTGTAATGGGATAAAATGGGGTAAAAGGGTAAAAAGAGTTAGAAACTCCAACTCCTCGTATCGATTGCCAAAGAAATTCGTAAGGCAACTGGTACCAGGACTCAATGTATTAAGAATAGCCACCCAACTATTAACTGATCTGACTACCAATGCTTAGTTTTGTAATATACTAGGTGACCCGGCTAACTTCGTACCGCCATATTTACATATCTGTCTCAGCTTCCCACAGGCAGTGTACAGTCACGGACTAAAAAGTTTCCCTTATTTTTTTTCTAGTACACCAGCATTGTTTTAACAAAAACGAATATATACAAAAAAATTGGTGCAGCCGATCGGAAGCTATGCGCGTACAACGTACATACATTGCGGCGATTCATTTTTATTATATTTATAGATCCATCTACTCGGTTATCATGACTATAAAAAACAACTTGAGCACATAACTTACGCGATGTAGGTCCATTACATTCCTACTTAGTTCGGCGTCTCTCCACTAGATGGCGCTGTTCTATGTTTTTGTTATGTTAGTTAACTAAATGCTTTTGTTTACAGTGGCCGAAATAATACGAATGGAGCATAACTACAGTGTAGAGCCGGTCAAAAAGGAAGAGCCTGAAAGTGTTTCCAGGTTGAACGTTAGACAGCTGGTGGACACCCTCGGTTACTTGTAAGTCTCTTATCATCATCTACAATCTTAACAAGCTCACTGTTGGCCATAAACCTCTTTTTAAAAACTATACCACGCTGACTGATTGTGTCAAGGGGTCCGGATGTGTTAATAACAGCAGTATCAACACCCTCCCGTCTCAGGCGCAGAGTGGCACACCGTGTGGTTTTAGTCGGTTCGATTCCGACACACCGCCCCATAGTGGGCTTTCGGCGCAGCCCTCTTTCTGCGCGCCTCTTCCTGCGCACCACTACCTGCCGGCGTCTACCACGCCCGGCCTCCAACGCCGGAGCCCAGGACTACCAAGTTAAGTGCCTCTTACTTGGAGGTACCTGGTCGAATCTCTCAAACCTACGCCCTGTAGAATCTATATAACTTTGTGCTCACGAACTGATTTCATTGTCAACTTGTACATCTTACAAATAAGTATCGTATATATATAGTGTAGTACGTGTCTAAATTATCTCCTGCTCTACCTCGTGGCCTAACCACCATCTTCATCTCTGAACCTCAAGGCTCCTAAAGCCGCTACGTGACACATGGCATGACGAAATCAGATGAGGGCGGGATTAGTCCCAACACCGCCCCATAGCAAACCCGACGGTGACAGCCCGAGGGGGTTTCCCACAAGTAAAAAAAAGGGTTGGTGTCGTGACGTAAGGCACATGACGTGTGAGATGTGTGAGGATATTATTAATACAAGTGTCTGCTGCAGGTCCCTCAAGAACCTTCAGAGGAAACAGCTGTGGGTCGTGAAGGTGGAAACTGATAAAGCAGAAGCTTCCATCACTCAGTCGGAGCAAGTCATTACGAAGATGCCGGACCCCAGACAGATTATAGAGGTAATATGATTGTTCCAATTAAACATTTAATTCATTTAAAGAATGTCAGCTCACCATAGTGAGTATGGATCAAGGGACCGAGGCCCAATGATGCAGAAGCATCTCAATAGACTTCCATGGTATTAATTACCATTTATCTATATAAATAAATAAAATTGGAGTGTCTGTTTGTAATATGAAAATAACCGCTATTTACTAAATGCACATGTATGCATACACGGTAAATATGCCAAAAATGTAGTAAAAAATTTTTTTGTCTGTCTATCTGTCTGTTTGTTCCGGGTAATCTCTGGAACGGCTGGACCGATTTTGATGGGACTTTCACTGGCAGGTAGCTGATGTTCCAGGGAGTAACTTAGGCTACTTTTTTAGACTAAGTGTGTCCTGCGGCGTTACTCGCGGTACAACAATAACCGCGGGGCTCAGCAATTTTTTTTATATATGGCCATGCCAAAATGACTACTCTGCCTGATGGAAAGCATAAGAAGAATCCAAGAGTTGTGGTCACCATACTCATTGGGATTGCAGACAAAGTAACAATGTGATGCTTCTGCATCATTGTACCTCCGGTCTCGCACTCACCAACGAAACACGACAGCACGAACGCTGTCATTTTACGTTGATCTTCTGTTCGAGGGTAGTACCGCCCGCTGGCTCGACAGAGCTGAAATCACCGTGACTGTACTATTTTATTAACCGACTTCAAAAAAAAGGAGGAGGTTTCTCAATTCGACCGTATTTTTTTTCTTTTACTTAATTTTTATGTGTTTTCGCGGATAACTTCGTCGTTTATGAACCGATTTTGATGATTCTTTATTTAATGGAAAGGAGATGTCCCAACGGTGGTGCCATGATAAGGACATTAATATCTGATGATGGCATCCAAGAGAAATCGAGTCGAACCTTGAAGTCGATTTTATTTTTGTTATAATACTGCATTGTTGCGTTGTCTGCATTCGCAATGAGTGTGTTGACTCTTGAATTCCGTTCATGTTCCTCCATTAGGCAGAGTAGGCTCACTTTAGCAGGCTCAAATATATAGGTAAAAGAAGTATTGTCTTGTATTGAATGAGGAAAATGAACGACAATACGGCCAATTGCACACTGCTTTCCTTTGTGCCCCGGTCTTCCATAAATCTATACAAATAAGTAAAATTTAAGTACCCATTTGCAATTTCAAATTAACAATGTTTCACCAAATGCATATGAAAGCATATAAACAATGAAAAATCTACTTTTAATAATTTTTCTATCTGTCTGTTTGTTCCGGATAATCACTGAACTGCTAGACCGATTTTGACGTGACTTCCACCGGTAGATAACTGATGATATAAGGACTATTGCGCTACTTCTTTTAGAATATCATCGAAATAAATCTTCTATACTTATACGGTCTTATTATAAAAAGTCCAGAAAGTACTAGGTTTAAACCAGGACTTCAAAGTCTAGGTTTGTTACGGTGTCAAAATTAGTACCATGGTTTAAACCTAACATTATTACAAAACTAAAACTAACCGTGGACTAGCTAGTACCGCGATTTAGTCCTTGGACCAAAATAACAACCACAGACTATATTAAAAAGATCCATTCAATCTGAAATTATTCAATTATAACGTTCCGTTTCCCGTAGAGTTGATATTTTCTTGAAATGTAATGTTAAATAAATAACTTTTTGAGGGCTATTTATTATTTTAATATATTGTAAGTTACAACTTGTTTTAAGTTTTAACCCTAGCTACTTAGATCAAATTTATTTGTGCTTTAAAATCTTTCTTAGTCGGTACAAGTATCAACTTACGACTTAGCCATTACTGCTTGAAACAAAGCAAAGTTTATGCGCGCGTAATCTGAAAGATTATAAATCATAACAAATATACTAATGGGTTTTCAAGTGCAAGTTACACACAATCAACAGATCGTTTTCAATATGATTCATTGATTATTTATATTAAAGTAAATTTAAACAAAAGGGTTCACACGAATACGAGGTCTGTTGGATTGCTGCCGGTGCGTTTCTATTACCATCATGTCCTTCAAATCAGTCACATCAATCATGTTATGATCCATTTTATTGGCTAACTTGTAATAACTATACGTATATAAAATTTTCTCTTTGTAAATAACTACAAAAATACAACAACATTCACAATCAACACAATAGAATTTTGACGTTTGCGATTTAGACCACTGTTAAACTAGGGGTCTCGGAGGTTTAACTTTGTTACCATAGATGGTCCATGGTTGAATGTTAGTCTATGTTTTGTAATACGGATTTTGTTTGGTACTTGGATTAAAGGTGGTTTAAACCTAGTACTAACGTTAGTCTACGTTTCGTAATAAGACGGATAATGTTTTACCTTATTTGGCAGTCGTCTGCCTCGGGGGCACTGTGGTAGCGTACGGCAACCGTTGTGCATGAGATCTCGGGTTCGAATCCTGGGTCGTACCAAATGTTTGTACGATCTGCAAATATTTTGTTTTGGAGTTTGGGTGTTTTCTATGTATAATATGTATGTATTTACGAAAAAAGTATTTATGTATTCATATCAGTTGTCTATACCCATAACACAGCTCTGCTTAGTTTTGGTAAAAAAAAAACTTTATTAGTCAGCAATACTATTATTGTATTTATTAAAACAAAAACCATTTTTGTCTACAGATCATCCCTCAGACCTCAACATCAGGACAAGGTCAGAACTCAGAAGTCCTCCAAATAATGGACGACTCAACAATCTCTGATAACTTCATCTACGAAATCGCAGAGGAACAAGAAATCACCATGGAGGAGGTGAAAGAAATACCAGCAACGGAGAATACGGAATGGACAGTCAACATACTCCCCGATGACACCAAACCTAAGTATGCATACATCAAACATTGCTCTTCCGGCAAGAAGAAGAGGCACTTCACAACGGAGATGAATGAAATAACTCTTCAAGGGGACTTCGAGAACTATTACATATTACCCGATGTAGATCCAACCGTTGGAGTAGAAATTACTACCAGCTATGAACCGGAGAACTACATTGTTGAAGAGTATCAACATCTAGTGCTCGACGAGAGACCTAAGAAGAGAAGTAAGGAGGATTCCGGTAAGAAGAAAAAGAAGAGGCTATCTTCTGGGACCACGGTTAAACAGGAAGGAGATTGGGTGATTGAGAATAATATTGTTTTCGAACAGGATGAGGACTATGATGACCCTAAAAAAGTGGCTTCTAGGGTCAGGAGAAAAAATAAGAAATACCTAGGGTATGATTTTGTAACTTAAGTGATTAAATAGTTCGACATTTGGTTGGTATATGGTTCTTTAGACACTAAGAACATTTCATCGTCATTTTAGTTACTACAGAGTTGAGTCTGCTTCACTACCATTGCCAAAATTCAATTTGAAAGAATAAAATTAAAAAATAAACATAAAATGCTTCTAATCTAGACGATCTCAAGCTAAAAATAAAACACGAAGCAGTCATAAGGACTGCCCACAGAAGTGAAAACTTAAAAATAAATATATATATATAAATAGACCTTTCGATTAGATAGTGTCGGTACACCCGTAATTGTGATCATTGTTGTGAAATACGTGTATATTAATTCATACAAGGTCATAAACTGACAAATCATACTTGCTTGTGGGTGTACGCCGCAGGTAGGCCCTTTGATTTTGTGGCGGCTTGCCGCACGTGAGACGAAGGCGCGTACAAGATGTCCGTATCTAAGCGAATCGACTGTACACCAGTGAGTATATATATATCGACGGCAGCGAGCAAAAATGTCGCATCTCGAAATATACAACATTACATCAGAGCCATGGGCGTAACTAGGAAGGTTTTGGTTTTCAAACGCCCTCTTTTTTTTCTGTGCGAATATCCCCTCGGATATCACCTCCTGGTGGCATGCCGGACTCGAACCGACTAAAACCGCACGCCGTCTCGGCTACTAGAAACCTGGAAAGGAAAATCCTTGAACCGTGACGTACCTCGGACCACCTATGGTTTCTTGCACCCCCTCCTGGGGGTTCAAACCTCCTCAAAATGTATCTACACTAATGGTATATTTTACATCTCCAATTTTCTTCCATAATAGCACTACGGTTAAAGGGACATAGTCAATATCTTGAAACCCCACTCGAAACTAGAACCTGGCTACAGCCGGTATTAGAGCCAAGATCTTTTTCTAAAATTTCTAACTAGTAGGTTCATGAAGATAGAAAGTTGAAATTTGATAGATATATCTCTTTACCCAAACCACACGTTATGACAACATTCTACGCGGTTTATTTTTTTGATCAAAACTATACCAAAAGTGATTTTGTCAAATTTTCGAGCTAGGACATTTGTCATTTCCGTCCTCCCATCGATATATATATATATATATATTAAGCTGGCTCAAGCGCTAATATGTTACATGACCATATCGAAGACTACACGAATTTATTCAGCAGCCAAACAAGCCTATAGAAGCTTTCCCTTCAAAATTGTAAATTAATCGCACTTTTAGACGATTTGTAACATACACTTGGGGTTCCGAAACAAATAAATTGTTATATTAAATTGAAAATAAAAGAAAACATTATTGCTGTTATAATTACATATATTTTTATTGAAAACAACACATTATGCATTTTTAACACATCTCCAATCTATACTCGCGCTTGTGTCCCCAAGGGGGTATACAGAGGCGTATTAACCACATGGGTAAGAATATAGCAGAAATAATTCCTTTCATGTATGAATGTATATCCGTACAAAGGTTGTCTGGAAGAGACACCCGTGAGCGATATTACCGCCGCGAACGATAAGACTGCCGTGAGCGATGAGACCGCCGTGAGCGATAAAATCGCATATTGTAATATCTAATGTTGATCTCCATATACATATATCTGTACAAATTTATACCGTAGTGGTATGCAATGAAGTTATATAAATAAATAAAAATAGTTATTCGTTTTTGCCCGCGATTCCGATCGCATGTACGTCGGACATCGCGGTAATCGTTTTTCGGATTAATATCGTTCACAAATAATGTGACTTTCTAGTAGTAAAGAATTTTTAAAATCGGTTCTGTAGATCCAGAGATTACCCACTATAACCTCGCAAACTTTACCCCTTTGTAATATCAGTATACATAAAAGAAATATATAATAAAATATGTACAATACATAAGATTTGATACATCCGAAGGTTGCCTGGAAGAGATTGCTTTTAGCAATAAGATTGCCCTTTGTACATTACACTTGGAAAATTTCATGTGTTTATAATATAACATTACAATATAACACAATAATTCTGTAATATGGTGTGCAAATATAGAGTTTTCATTTTTATTCTATTCTACATTATAAAAAAAAACATTTAAGGGTCGTCTTAAAAACACACCACCCATGGTTATAAATCCAACCGTTAGGGATAGCGGAGCCCTAAACAGTTCAAGTACTGTTTATCTAAAGAACTTCTTATCTGTTGTCTTGTGAAGGACTTAGTAGTCGCTATACGGAACCAATTAGAGATTGAATTAAAAGTTTTGCATATTTAACAATAAATGTATATATGTACTAACCAAACCATACATAATAATGTACATAATATCTTAAAAAATCTTAAACATCTAATATTCATTTCAAATTTGATTGGAGGAATCGCCGGTAGCGATAAAACCGCCAATTTATTACGTCTATAACTTTGTAATTCATTTTTTGTTATGCTCTAATTTT
The DNA here is from genome assembly GCA_905220595.1 of Spilosoma lubricipeda. NCBI lineage: Eukaryota > Metazoa > Arthropoda > Insecta > Lepidoptera > Erebidae > Spilosoma > Spilosoma lubricipeda. Next base: position 3,877,812 of record HG992303.1, on the reverse strand, counting down.
ATGTATACAATAAAGATATACACTAATATATAAACGCGACAGTTTGTGAGTGTGTATGTTGGTTACTTCTTCACGCAAAAAGTAGTGAGCGGATTTGAATGAAACTTTACAGTAATATAGCTTACACAATAGAAGTACACATAGGCTACTATTTGCCGCGATAATCGACATACGCGATAATCGAGCCACTGGCAACAGCTAGTATTTAAAACTATCGTTGTTCTGAGTTTGGGTGTTCTTTGTGTTCGTTTCATGTATGTTTAAAAATTCCCCCGCGACACAGACTATATTCCTTGTACGGGAGTTGTCAGCAGTTGTCTTAATCAAATAATAATCACGGGTTAAACATACCACAGTACCAGTAATCCAGAAGTATCTCAATGGGCCGCCATAGTGTGGGTCACCATGCTTCATTGTTGCATTCGCAATGAGTGTGGTGACTACTCTTGAATTCTGCTCATGCTTTCCATCAGGCAGAGCAGAGTCACTTTTGGCAGGCTCATATGTCAATAAAAGAACTAATACTAATAATATGGTTCATGTAAAATGTATATGTATAGGTACCTAGGTTTTCTTACAATAAATGAAATTGTCTTACACGCAATCAATGCAAGCATGATAAAATATTATTTCTAATCTCACAGAATACATTGTAAAAACTATGTAAAAAGAAAAAAAAATAAAAACCAAATGTCGAACTTTTATATAATATAATATATATTTATGTAAGCTTTTGTTTAATACATATTACATAATTATAGATGCTTTGTTTTTGCCATTCAAAAGTTGGTTGCTTGGCGTTTAATTACCGGGTTGTGTAATTTTGTAAAATGGGGTCTGAGACTGGGAAAATGGCCTTGCTTGACTGATGTTAGGCATATTCTCCCTCCTCCCCCTTATTAGTAATCCATGGATGGCGGTTCTCACTTATCATTGTGTGACGCGTTGCATCTCAAAAAAGAACAGTTGTATGTAAAAAACTTGGAGTTGTAATGCTATCGTGTCTGTGAGGGTCAATAGATTTGCCTCATCATGGTTAATAATTTTAACCACACAAGGGTTTTTGAAATTTGACCCCACAATGGTTAATAATTTTGACCCCAACAATGGTTAATAATTTTGACCCCACGATGATCAAACGCCAAGACTAGTTGAATAGCTTTATGTAAAGATTTTTTCCCATGAGTTTAAGAAAATTTTGTGAAAAACAAATCAAAAAAAGCTACTTCTCGTGTAAATTTCGTTTTGTTCATTTAAATATTTAAGATAGTTTGGTTGAAAAATATTGTCAATGATACTTTATATTGTTTTTTTTCTAGATCTAAGGGTTTTGGCTACCCGGGTACTAGCCTTTTAGGATTATTACTAATGAAAATGGCACCTACTTATGCATCAAGAAACCAATCCACACACATGCCAAAATTTAATTATGGACCCTATCTATAAGTAAATAAGGATAATATCTAAATTTGGCGTGTGTGTGGACTGGTTCATAAGTAGATTCAGAAATGTTATCTATGGTTCGTCAATGCTTTATTTATAATCTGTATTTCTTTTTGTGTGGAGGATTCCCCGTTAGTCGCCATGAGGTCGATGCCAACTATTTATTGTTCTATTATCAGATTATTTGCCGAGGTCTTAAATTTAATCTAGAAAAAAAGTCCTTATGAAATTAAAATTATACCAAGATTTATTTTATACGTATAGCTAGTGAGTCTGTAATTTTAATGAAATTCGAAGATAGACGGAAGGCAATTCTAACAGTTTTTGTGAAAATATACTTAATTGTGTTAAAATAAGGGTTAAAATCTGTTCTTGCTGTCATAAGCAGAAGTATCACTAGCCCGTCATAGCGTGGGTCGCGCTTTCCATCAGGCAGAGTAGTAATTTTTGCAAGGCCATACATAAAAAAAAAACAAGTTACTAGATATACCTTTTTTCTAATAAGCCAAAGTAATAAAATATACAATATTGTAAAGTTTTAATTATTTTTGTAACTTATTAAAGAATGAAGTAGGCTTTCTTAATCTGTCAATAAGTGGACTAAATATCAAATCGATTAATATACAAATAAATCGCCGAAATGTATGTACGCGCATAACTTCCGATCGGCTGCACCAAATTAAATAATTCTTTTGTTTATTTATTCGTTATTGTTAGCAAGACAAGAAAGTTTAAAGGATAACGGGGATTTTTTTTATTCGCGACTGTACACTGCCTGTAGGAAGCTGAGACTCATGTAAATTTGGCGGTACGAAGTTCGTCTGCTCAGCTAGTTCATACTCTCCACACTTGGTAGAACTTGTTAAAATGCAACCTTGAAATTAAATTTATTTGTACTTTTATTTTATTTACATTAATGAACTTAAATTTCACCGGAGGGAAGCAGCCATAGCATCTTTGCCCGATGCAAAACATTCTGTCATTTATTGTGGAAGAAATTTACACACATCGCATTTTAGACTTACGTATAAAAATAATCGCCAATCGCTACAAACTCACACATAACAATTAAAATAAAACATTTACAATTTTACACACACATAAATTCATTCTGTGTCATAACAGTGTAACGCGTAGGCACATTTGGGCTTATACTTTGACAGATGGGGAATCTGCGAATGGCTACTCCCTACTGTGTTTCTCTATGGTTTCTCTCTATGGTATTATCCTTAGAGCATATAATATATGGAGGGAGCGCTGAACGAGCAGAAAACGTGATCGGAGTAGAGAGAGAGACTGAGTTTAGGTAGAGACTGTCTGACTCACGCAAGCGTCTGATTGGTTGGTGAATTTCCCACCAAATCACACCAACCAATCACGGAGACTTTGAGAGAGGTAGACTCTACCTAAACTCAGTCTCTCTCTCTCTACTCAGATCAAGCTTTCCGCGCGTTCAGCGCTCCCTCCAAATATGTATGTATGATCTAAGATATTATTAGAGATACAAAAGTACCCGTGAGTTTAGTTTCAAGATGTTAAAATTAAGATTAAATATTGTAACAGTACATAATCGTTACTCTGTTAAGCTAATTCCAGATCTAATCGTAAATATTTGAAGTATGTATTGAGAAATATTTTTTAACCAAACATAGCGATCATTTAATTGTATCATGGTTTATATTGTTGTATAATTTAGGTACCATGAATAAAACAGTGTTTTAAAATAAATACATTCTTTTGATATTGGTTTTCTTATTTTTAACAAGCTGTCACTCAGAAAATCTTATATTAAACTAGCTGAACCCCGCGGTGTTACCCGCTATTATTGTTGAACCGCGAGTAACGACGCGGGACAAAGTTTGTCTAAAATAGTAGCCTAAGTTGCTCCCTGAATCATCAGCTACTTGTCAGTGAAAGTCCCGTCAAAATCCATCCAGCTGTCCCAGAGATTACCCGGAACAAACAGACAGACAGACAGACAAAAATCTTTTTAACCACAGTTTTGGCACATGTACCGTGTATACATATGCATTTAGTAAAAAGCGGTCATTTTAATATTACAAATAGACACTTTTTATTTAGTTGTATAGATGAGATATAAAAATGAATCGCCGAAATGTCTGTACGCGCATAACTAGCAATCGGCTGCACCAAATTAAATAATCATTTTTATGTGTTTTTTATTATGAGGAGGTTTGTGTACAAGAGAAATTAAAAAAGTAAATTAATTTTCTTGTCCGCGACTGTACACTGTATGTGGGAAGCTGAGGAGGCTCAATTTTTTTTTCAAATTCAAAATCATTTATTCAATTAAGACACTAAGTGACATTTATGAACGTTAAATTGAAGCTGCAGTTAAAAATCATAGATCGACACAAACAGACGCCAAAGCATGTGCTGTATTGTCGAGGTAAATTAGGTGAAAACACCAAAATCTACTGCCAGCCTGTGTCCATCCATAACTTCCAGTTTCCAAAATGCGTAGAGCCTCATGAGAAGAATACTGGCAAAGAAACTCATGGCCACTCTTTTCAAAGTCAGATTTTCAGGTACAATAGTGTTAGTATTACATGCAAGGTAAACAGTATGCAAGCTGTTGCCACCTGAATTTCCTTTTATTAAAATGCTCCAAAATGTAACGCTCAAACAAAAAAAAGAAAAGAAAAATCACTATTGATAACGTTAAAGGTTTTAGTCCATTAAACATAGAAATCATTCAAGGTGCACATCTACTTACAATCAGTTGCAAAATCTGCTGTTGAAAATAATTCGCGACTAGATTAAAAGGCTACAGTTGCAGTTGAACGAACCAAAATAATAGTATGTCTAAAGCATCGCTGACTAGGCCGACCAATCACCCCAAGCAGCACCCGTTCACGAGTATGACGCATGGACCAGCCATCATCTCCTTCGCCATATCAGAGGGAAAGAAACGACCTGCCCCACGACGACACCGCAAGCAATGATATTTTAGTGAGCATGACAGACCATAGTCGAGATACTGATAAAAATCACTACTAATTAAATTACCATGATAATCGCCACGCATTACCCTCAACTAACAATTGTTTGTTAATAATTAGCTTAGTTATATAACAAAGAAGTTTGTGTGTATCTATCTAATGACACCTTAAGCCCATGACTGTTTGTCGTTTAGATAGTCGTTGATCGTATAGTAGGCTTTCCTAATAAGGTGATTTTTTATAATTAGCTTGAATTTATTTATAGGAAGGTCGATTACATGTATAGGAATTCTATTATAAAAACGTATACCAAGACTTTCGAATGAGTTGTGTACCTTATGTAAACGATGATAGGTACCAACGAGTTTAGATTTGTTTCTTGTATTAATATTGTGTACATCACTGTTTTTCCTATAGTCATTAATGTTGTGCCTAACAAACATAATATTTGCAAATATATACTGTGATGCAACAGTTAAAATACCTATTTCTTTAAACAACTCTCGAAGAGAGACTTTAGCACCTAAATTGTATATTGAGCGGATGGCTCGTTTTTGTAGAATAAAAATCGTTTCAATTTCAGCCGCCTTGCCCCAGAGTAATATGCCATAGGACATGACGCTGTGAAAGTAGCTAAAATAAACTAACCTAGCTGTGTCCGTATCAGTGAGCTGACGTACCTTCCAAACCGCATAAGCCGCCGAACTAAGTCTACCCGCAAGGCTATCTATCTGGGCTCCCCATTGAAGTTTACTGTCTAATGTAATTCCTAAGAATACTGTCGAGTCTACAATACTTATGATTTCATTATTTAATGTTAGATGAGTGCCTAGTTGTTTTACATTTGGCATAGTAAATCTCACACACTTTGTTTTATTTGAATTTAGTAGGAGATTATTCGTTGTAAACCAATTCAATACATCATCTAGTGCCCTATTCACATCGTCAAAAACTGTTTTCTTAGGATCGACTTTAAAAATAAGTGGCGTATCATCAGCAAATAGAACTATATTACAGAGATCTTTTAAATAATACGGTAAGTCGTTAATGTAAATGAGAAAAAGTAAAGGACCCAGTATAGACCCCTGCGGGACGCCCATAGTAGCGGCTGAGACAGATATTTAAATATGGCGTTACGAAGTTCGCTGGGTCAGACAGTTTCTCACAAAATTTATATAGCCTTTGCCACACAGGCTATTAGGAATCTATTGACGTCTCATTCATTATAATTTGTTCAGTAGTTTAGGCGCTAGTGAACTTATAAACATATCTACATATACTGCCAAAATAACACCCTTCCTGTAGCCCCTGTTGGTTTCGCTGTAGTCGGGTAAGAAAAAGCAACTGTCTCGTTAGCCTAGTGGTTAACGTATGTGACTGCCGATCAAGATGTCTCCCTAGTAATCCCAAAAAGCGTTATTGGGGTTTTCTTAAGAACATTCCGGAGACTTAAGATTTTCAGTGTCCCACGCGTGTCTTAAAGAGCACTTGAAGCCGTCGGTCGCGTTTGTCATGCACATCTATAGCAATCGTTATTGGGAAGTCAGTGCCCTCATATACTGTTACATACACATCATATACATATACTGACAACTAGTTCAACTTTCGAATTCAGTTCACTCTCAGGGTTGCGGAGGCTCGATGCCAGTCGCTCCGTGGAAAAGCTGATATTCAGGCAAACCGGTAGAACTAGTAGTCGACCTTAAATATTCTTAGAAATAATAAGCCACTCAAAAGTAATATTTTTTTATTCGTATAGGTCGGCTCGGCTCCTATAGGTCGTAGAGTGATGTTATATCATTATCAACAGCCTTTAATAGTCCACTGGATATAAATATCTCCTTAAAAGGAGGGTTTGTGTCAAGTTTTACTTCTTTTTACCCGACTAAGGCAAAGCCAAAGGAGGGTTATGATTTTGCCACTTTGACGCATTGTTAAAGTTCTATGGAAAATGGTACATTATACTACATGGACTACTGCTAGTAATGTAACGCGTTATGGCTTTTGAAACTTGTTTAATGCTTTTTCAGCGTCAATTTTTGTCGTAGTTGGGTTTTAGTTTTTACTTTTTTTTGCATTTCTGTTGTCCTGGTAGTTTGCTCCCTCAATCCTTTACTGATGTTGTACAGCCTAGTCAAGTAAACAATAATAATAAAATAATAAAAATGCATTATTTACAATAATATTTATTTATAATTTACCAAAATTATTTTTACTAATTTTAATTCTTACTAATATGTACAGTCAATAAACAAAAATGTGTGCGTGTGTGATAGTCTAGTTATCCCACTAGTGGGATTCAGAACATCTTAGTAATCAGCAGCTGTATTAGCCAGGTAATCTCTTCTGCCAATGTTTGACGCTTGCTTGTTCTGCACAGCTTCCAGTTTCGGACATTCTGAAAGAAACATAAAAATATGGTTTAAAATATTTTTCTCTTGTATGACGTAGCGGTTCGATCATCTAATGGAAAGTGACCACCGATACTCGTGTCAACTATAACTAAGTGTTGTTGCTCTCAGTCAACCCATAATGTCCCACTGCTGGGCTCGGTTCTAAGATTCACGACTGTATCCATAACAACCGGGACCAACTGCTTAATGTGACCTCCGATCTCGGAGAAACTCATGGGATCATGGCACTAGCGGTAACCCATTCAGGTACTGACCGCCGTCATTGCTTACTTTCAGTGACAGTTTCTAATCACCGTGAGCTAGCTAGCTAGCCATAGAATACCCACTGCTGGATAAACGTCTCTCTCAATGACTTTATAAGGTCATCTCTGCCCATCTGTCATCTTGAGAAACGGATGTCTTGTCCCTCCAACACAAAGAGAAAATGCTCCGTCCAGGCGAGGTGATCATGCCTGATAAGCCATACTCCAACGGTTAATGTTAAGAAGTTGTGTATTTGATAATCGGCACGAAAATATCTATATCGAGATGTAGGTTTAACAGTTACTTCGTAGTTCGATGTGTCTTCGATAGATGGCGTTGTAGTATGTTTTTTGCTCTGTATGTGAAAATCGTCTCAATCTAATACCTCCCTTCCTTCTTATATACTGCCATTCCTGTTATAAATGTGTATAATACTGATATATAAATGAAAATGATAATAAAGAAGTTTAAATAACCTGTGATCCTGTGTCCCAGCCCGCCGCAGTAGGAACAGCCTTGGCCATCAGGGACGGGAATGTCTGGTTCTCCAATCATGTCTAACAGGAAAGATGGTACCTGGTAAAACAATAGAAAATATTATTTACTACTTGTTGCCCGCGGCTCCGCCCGCGTATATGTCGGTTATCGCGGCAAATAGTAGCCTATGTGTTATTCTGATGTAAAAGCTATATTACTGTAAAGTTTCATCCAAATCCGTTCAGTAGTTTTTGCGTGAAAGAGTAACAAACATCCATCCATCCACCCAAACTTTCGCATATATTATATTAGTAGGATTACTCTTAAACATCTTGACTGCGTCGGTGGCGCAGTGGTAGTGTATGCGACTGCTGTACTTGAGGTTTCGGGTTCGATTCCCGGGTCAAAGTAAATATTTTTATGAGCTGCAAATACTTTTTTCGGAGTTTGGGGGTTTTCTATGTATAATATCTATATTTACAAAAAAAAAGTATTTATGTATAATAATAATAATAATAATAACCCCCCCGGGGGATCACCTTGCCGTGGTGGGGGGGCTTACGGGTATCTGGTACTGGCTATGATCAAAAGAGCTTATCATTTCGTTGAGTTTTCACTTGTGGAGTTTCTGTTTGTTTGGAGCTATTGCACTGATCAAGCGGCGATTTCGGGGGCGGAGGCCTGACACTAACACCTACCCAACCAACGATCCCAAACCCATTAAATGGAGAAATGATGGAAACTAACAAGAAGAAGTATAATTTACGGCCGCTTCCCGGGGAGCGCCGGGGCGCATCTGGAGCCGATGCTGGGTGCCACAGCATGCGAACCATCGGTGGTGGGACGTCGAGCAGGCGGGCTCTCATCAAGCAATCTACTACAGCCGGTCGCGGTGAATTGAGCAGGCGGACTCATCGCGTAGAAGTTACAGCCGAATCAATGGGCGATGATACAAAAACGTTATCTTCTTCTACACCTTCAACTCGCCCTTCATATATGACAAGAAGAACAACTCGCTTGGCAAGCACTAACAGCCTTAACAGTGCTGCACAACACCTAACAACCGAGCGATCACCTTCACCCTCATTTAGCACCACACAATCAGATCATTCACTTTTCTCTAATATTCCATCACCATCTTCAACCCATAGCTTATTTAGATCACCCAAATCATCACCGTCATCTACATATTCATCCCGAACTACAAGGTCAACAGCTGTTGTGCAGGAGGCATTAGCCATTAACCCTGTACCCACTGCTGGCCCTTCTCGTACGCGAAAGAAATGGACTGAAGAAATGAACCGTTTTATATGGCGTACATACCTTCTCAAAACAAAATGCGAAACGTCAGAGCTAAACAATTACTTAGAAACTTTACATACAGAATTTAACAATAGATATCCCGACATGCAAGTCACTCGACAACGGTTAGGAGACCAAAAGAGAGCTATAATAAGAAGAAAATTGCTCTCACAACATGTGTTAGACGAAATAGCTTCTGAAGTAAGAAAACAAATAGGAGATGAAAACGTTAACCATTCACACACACATAGTCAAAACGAGCATTTATCACACACACAAACAGTCTCTAGCAACAATAGGATGAAATGGACGAAAGAAATGAACGATGATATTATTAGGTGTTACCTTGAAGCAACGGATCTAGAAACAAATATGACTGCTTATCGTAAAAAACTTTATGAATTATTTATAGAAAAACAACCGAATTTATCTTATCTAACCGAACAAAGAATTGCAGACCAAAGAAGAGTAATATTCATTAATAAGACATACACCAACAGAATAAATGAAATAAAGCAAGAAGTACAATTATCACGAACAGATTTGAATAACCAAAGAATATCTGACTTAAACCACTCTATTGCCGATCAAACAAATAACACACCAGAAAGCTTAATGAACACCATATTTACACCGACCGAACCAACCGTAACAACTCACGATGAAAACTACACCACTCATAACACCGATACCAATAGTAGTAATAGTATTGATAATAATAGGATAGAAGTAGAATTTAATAATGCTCTTACACGATTCAGTACAATCGACCCAGAAGAAAGACCATACATCCCGAAACAAAAGACATCACGAAAATTTGCTGAAATAACTCAACATTTAAATTACAATATTCTACCGAAACACTTAAACCTAGATTTAGATTTTAATTCACTACACACTCTAATTTATTCAGCAGCCTATGCGGCAGCTTCCTGTAATGGCACTAGATTCAACACTGAAGGTAATACATCTACTAATAAACGACATAGGAAACCTGCGTGGCAAAGAAGAATCGAAAGTAGAATAAAACAATATCGATTAGAAATAGGAAGATTAACACAATACATATTAGGAAATAGAAGTCAGAAAATATTAAACACTGTAGAGGAAATAAAGAATAAATATAAAACTCATTCACAACACGAAGAACCTAACACTGACCCACAACATTTTCTTGACACACTGAAACAGAAATTAAGCGCGATTTCAAATAGACTTAAAAGATACTTAAATTGTACTAAACGCAAACAACAAAATACAAACTTTATAAGTAACGAAAAACAATTTTATAGAACCCTAGGACACAATAATCAAACAACATCAAATTCAACAGAATTACCTTCTCCTCAAGACCTTCACCAATTTTGGGCAGGTATTTGGGAAAACCCTGTGCAACATAACACACATGCTGACTGGTTACAGAAAATAGCAGACACATCAAATATTAACGAAATGGAGTTTGAAAACATCCCAGTTGATACATTCACACAGGTTATTAATCGCACACATAACTGGAAGGCACCAGGCACCGATCATATACACAATTACTGGTATAAAAAATTTAGCTGCACACATTTATTCATCCATAGTCATATTTGCAAATTCATACAATCACCACACACTATGCCAACATTCATAACACAAGGAATCACATACATGCTACCAAAAGGTTCAGACCCCAAAAATCCTGCAAATTATAGACCTATCACATGCTTGCCAACTATATATAAAATCATTACAGGATGCATCAGTGAAATTATTTACAGTCACCTTAATCAACATAACATCCTAGCAGAACAACAAAAAGGATGTAAAAAGAATAGTCAGGGTTGTAAAGAACAATTAACCATAGACTCAATAGTTATGAGGCAAGCCCAAACTAGAAATAGGAATATTCAGATGATGTACATTGATTACAAAAAGGCTTTTGATTCTGTTCCCCATAGTTGGTTAATATATATATTACAACACTACAAAATTCACCCCAGTCTGATATCATTTCTAGGAGCAACCATGGTTCATTGGAAAACAAAATTAAAACTATTGAACAACACTTCAACTACTCAGCTGATTAAAATAGAAAGAGGCATGTTTCAAGGAGACGCACTAAGCCCGCTCTGGTTTTGTATGGCACTCAACCCCTTATCTAAGCTACTAGATGATACAAATATAGGTTTTAGATTAAGATCCAATAATTCATTCCACATACTCTCACACCTACTTTACATGGACGATATTAAAATTTATGCAACTAATTATACCGAACTTAGTAAACTAGCTGACATTATACAGTCATTTTCAACAGACATCCAAATGCAGTTCGGGGTAGACAAGTGTAAAATTCACTCGATCAACCATGGTAAGACAGAATACAACTCTTATACACTTAGTACAGGTGAACAAATAGAACCGTTTGACGAACATACAACATATAAATATTTAGGATTCCATCAGTCCAGACAGATTCAACAAAAACACACTAAATTAGAGTTAACAAGGAAATTCAAAGTCAGACTAAATCAGATTCTGAGAACCCAATTAAATTCACGCAATAGTATCAAAGCCATCAACACATATGCAATTCCGGTCCTTATTTATTCCTTTGGGGTTATCAACTGGTCTCAAAGCGATCTCATTAAACTACAACGCACAATCAACACACACATGACAACCAATAGGAAACATCACCCCAGATCGTGCACACAACGCCTTACATTACCCCGCCAAGATGGAGGTAGAGGCCTCATCGACATACAGAATTTACACAATACACTCATAGATAAGCTACGCAATTATTTTTATGGCAAAGCCGAACAATCCCAACTTCATAAATTCATAATCGATATAGACAAAAAATTAACCCCGCTCAACTTATATGACAGAAACATTCACCCCAAATTAGCAAGTAAGCAACAGAAAATAGACTTATGGGCACAAAAGTCTCTACATGGCAGACACCTCGCCGATCTCAGCCAAACACATGTCGACAGAAAAGCGTCGAACGAATGGCTGTTGCGCGGAGAACTCTTCCCAGAAACCGAGGCTTTTGTGATCGCTATTCAGGATCAGGTTATAGATACTCTTAACTATCAAAAACACATTATCCGTCTCCCTAATCTCCCAACCGACTTATGTAGACGATGCCATAGCAGTTCTGAAACCATCCAACACATCACTGGCGCTTGTAAATCTATTGTACAAACTGATTACAAACACAGACATGACCAAGTTGCCGCAATTATCCACCAAAATCTGGCTCACAAACATTCATTCATTCCCAATAAAACTGCTTATTATAAATATAAACCCAGTACCGTTCTTGAAAATAATGCATTTAAAATATATTGGGATAGGACAATAATTACCGACAAAACCATACATTACAATAGACCTGATATAACAATCCTAGATAAGATTAACAGGACAGTTTTTATTGTAGACATAGCAGTATGTAACACACACAATCTTCTTACAACGCACACAGAAAAAGTTTCAAAATATATAGACTTGGCTACTGAAATCAAAAGACAATGGCAGGTAGATAGAGTTAAAATTGTACCCATTATCATATCCACAACTGGTGTGGTTCCGAAAACTCTTCAAAATAGCCTCAATACACTGCAAATGCCGAAATCCACTCTAATGCTGATTCAAAAAGCAGTTCTTCTAAATACATGCCGTCTCACACGAAAATTTCTCACATCATCGTCATCCTAATCTCACACCATTTCCTCCTGGCACACTTGGCTAAGGCCCGTGTGTTAGATATGACTTCCCTTTTAAAATAAAAAGGAGACCAGAAAAGGTATAAAAATAAATAATAATAATAATAATGTTTATTCAAAAGATAGTTTTACAAATTTCTCTTAGGCATACTGATATTATATAATAATAAGGACACATTAGGTAAGAGGTTGCCGTTGACGACCGTGCTAATATAAATTGTGTTACAGTCGTCAGTATTTATATCAGTACATGTATTTATATCAGTAGTTAAGAACCCATAACACAAGCTCTGCTTAGCTTGGGACTAGATGGCATTGTGTGTTAGATGTCCGAAATATTTATACCCGGATAAGGTACACCCGGATGGAACGAAGTTTACATATTTAAATAGAATTTTTTTGATATGCTACTACTAATAAAAATGCGCATAAAATATTCAAATTATTTTAGAAATAATCAACTACCAAATCTTTATATATATAATTCTTCTGTGAGTGTGTATGTCACTGAACTACTCTCTAACGACTGGACCGATTTTGATGAAATTTTTTGTGTGTGTTCAAGGGGATCTGGGAATGGTTTAGATTCACAATTTTGTCCGCTGGACAATGTGCTTTTAATTAATTTTTAATTTATTAGTAGTTATGGCAAAACGACGTTTGCCGGGACAGCTAGTATACTATAAAACAATATATTTTCTGTAAATAAAAGCAAAAGCCAACATCACGTGGTACCAGGCGGTCACCCAGCCAAGTACTAACCACGCAAGATGTTGCTTAACTTCGGTGACCGGACGAGAACCGGTGTATTCAACATGTTAGGGACGTCGGCAATCAGTTTGTTATATTTAACGTTGAGTATGCAGCACTATGACGTCAACTCAATGTTAATATAGCAAAAAGTGTCGTTACACTTTTTCCGTCGAGCTCCATTACGCAACGCGCCATAAGGAACTTGGTTCAAAAAGTAGTGTGTTGATGGTTACCTTCTGTCCAGCTTCAGTGAGCAAATGCGCGAGGTCCCTGAGAACGCTGTCGTCAGCAGCCCGGCCCAGGAGGGTGGTGGCCACCCCTTCCCCCCCCGCACGGCCGGTACGACCGATGCGATGGACGTAGTTCTCTATGTCCTCCGGCATATCGTAGTTGATCACGTGCTGAATGTTGGCGAAATCAAGACCTGACAATAAACAGACAATCTATACAAATGAATAAAATTGGATCTGTTTGTAATATTAAAATAACGGCTTTTTACTAAATGCATATGTATGTATACACTGTACATATGCCATGTTTGGCATAGTTAATTTTTTTTTGTCTGGCTGTCTGTCTGTCTGTTTGTTCCGGGTAATCTCTGGAACGGCTGGACGGATTTTGACTTTCACTAGCAGGTAGCTGATGATCCGGGGAGTAACTTAGGCTACTTTTTTAGACTAACTTTGTCCCGCGGCGTAACTCGCGGTACGACAATAACCGCGGGCTTCAGCTAGTATATTATAACTGTGAAAGTTACTGTCTCTCTGTTACGGTTTCAAGGCCGAATTGATTTCAATTAAATTTGTCATAGAAATGATTCTATGATTCTAAGGAAGGACATAGATAACTCTTTAACGTCATAACCGACAAACATGCAGGCGGAGCCACGGGCAAAGGAATGTACATACAGTGAAAGACTTTACAAATATAAATGAAATATACACAAAGAACACTCAGATTTGAACAACAATTTATTAACCGACTTCAAAAAAAGAAGGAGGTTTCTCAATTCGACCGTATATATATATATTTTTTTATTTATGTTTTGTATTAAACATAAATAAAAACAAACAAAAACATTAACATCGTTATTGTTTGCAATATGCCTGGTTTTATTATTATCTATCGAACAATGAGAGATATTAAAAAGCTATAAAAACTGAAAGCTATTAACCTTAGTGGTCACACGTACGAAGGACATATTTAATGACCTATCATTGTTAAGTTCCGGGTTCGATGCAGGCCCTTGGACACTTAAACTTTGCTCTTCACACATTCATTTTTTTACCGACTTCAAAAAAAGGAAGATATTTCTCAATTCGACCGTATACATATATTATTTTTTTTATGTGTGTTCGCAGATATCTTCGTCGTTTATGAACCGATTTTGATGCTTCTTTTTTTAATGGAAAGGAGATGTCCCAACGGTGATCCCATGATAAGGACATTAATATCTGAACATGGCACCCAAGAGAAATCGAGTCGAACCTTGAAGTCGGTTTTATTTTTGTTTAAAATTGTACTTGTAAATCATACAAATAGCGTGGCGAACGCTTATATGTAGAATTACATTCATATATGTATTACCTTTGCTAGCAACGTCTGTGGCTACCAGAACATCTTTCTCCCCTCTCCTGAACGCTTCCACAGCCCTGGACCTCTCTTCTTGGTCCTTGCCACCGTGGATAGCCACTGCCTCCACACCTGAAATAATATTATAAAGAATTTATTTTAAAATACTTTAAATTTGCAGATGAACTGAATTGAAATACGCCAAAATATATAGAAGTGTTCAAACTACAGACAGTAAAAACTAAAACCCAACTACGGCAAAAAAAGCCGTAGTCACGTGTTGTTAAAGTGTTAAGGACTATGGTACATTACGTAGTTTCAACAGCCATAATCCATGTAGTGTAATGTACTACGGCTTTTGAAACTTGTTTCATGCTTTTTCAGCGTCGTATTTTTGTCGTAGTTGGGTTTTAGTTTGTTTTATTTAAAATGTTTTGGTGCCTTTATAATATTAATTTCTTTGCAAAGTATATTTTAAATAGGTACCATAGAAATATTAAAATTATCGAATAAATACGGACAAAGTCACGAGCAAATGCTAATAATATGTGTATTTTTGAAATGTACAAGTAACGCCCTTTCGTATGATACCAAACACGGCATCTTTCTCTCAAATTTATTTTTAATACAGTACTTTATGTCGGCTAGAGGGCGCCATATTACATTACGTGACACGTGATATAGCCTATAACCAGCAGACGATCATGACGCTTCTAACGACACATCGTTTGTCCAGTTCTAATGAGTAATTAAGGAGCTATGAGGGAACAAATGAACATACATACATTCATAGCCTGTCAAAATCATAACCCTTCTTTGCCGTAGACGGATAAAATTAAACATACATATATATATGCATACACACACTCCAAAACCTAGCCCTTCTTTTTCGATTGTGGTTGATAGGTGTGTCATGTCGCACCAACACAAAGGGAGGATCCACCGACCAGGCGAGGTGATCATGCCTCGGTGATCGGCCCAACGGTTGATGTTGAAATGTTGCATGTATGCCAATCAGCGCGAGAACTTCTATTGCGCGATGCAGGATTGGTAGTTTCTTCTTATTGTATGTTACTCCGTAGTTTAGTGTATCTTCGGTAGATGGCGCTGTCATATGTTTTCTTAATGCGCTGTGTGTGGAAGTCGCCACATGGTAAACAGGAATATGATCGAAACTGTAATTACAGAACATAGGCATCTCCTTAAAAACGGTTTTATCCCGTTATACCTCGCTGTCCAGGCGGGTTGGTATAACGTTTGTGTCAAGTGTTCCTACTCTCTGCAGTTCTGTTGTCCTGGTAGTTTGATCCCTCAGTCGACTCTTACGACACCCATGGGGTGAATAGGGGTGGTGAAACTTCGTATTCTCAAACCGACTAATTAAGATAGATAGATAGGGTAGGAAACTACCCAAATTACTTACCCTTGAGTAAAAGGTACTCGTGTATAGCATCCACATCCTGCTTCCTCTCAGCAAAGACCAGCACTGGAGGTGGTGTCTTCTGAAGACAGTGCAGCAGATGTACCGTCCTGGCTTCAGCTTTCACCGGCTCCAACTCCTGGCGAACATTCAGGGATGCGGCACCAGCTCTGCCTACGTTTACTGTCACTGGTTTCACGAGAGCTGACCTGGATGGGAAGGTTAATTTAATTATTATTATTTACTTATTTACATAAATTGTTGTGCCAAGGGTGGTTTGAACCCACAGCAATAAACACAGTCAAAAAACGACGTAGCGACCGCTTGCTTAAACCTTATGCGAAATTCCATGTCTTATATGGGCTACTTAGATTAGGTTTGATGATGAAAGTCTGCATGGCCACTATGTTGTAGGAGGTACAAAGTCTCCTTTTTTAGGAGAGACCTCTGCCCATCAGTTGGACTGTTAAAGGTTGTTAATGAAAACCCTTCCTAATATAATAATAATAAATATTTCGTACATTGAACACACAACGCCATCTAGGTCCAAGCTAAGCAGAGCTTGTGTATACATAGACAACAACCAAACTACGAAACAAATATTTGCATATCATACAAACAATTAGTTAGGGACTCGAACCCGAGACCTCAAGCGCAGCAGTCGCGTCCGCTATCACTGTACCACCGAGGCAGTCAATTTCCAAGTCAATAAAGTTCAAATTGCAATGTCCCTTACCTGGCAAAGTTCTGTATCTTCTTAGGCATAGTAGCACTGAAGAGAAGAGTCTGCCTTTGACCAGCGAAGTACGAGAAGATTGTTCTGACATCTTCTTCGAAGCCCATATCTATCATACGATCTGCCTCATCCATGCATAAGTACCGGCAGACGTTCAGACGAACCTGACAAATAATCACACTAATCACACTAATATATAAAGGCGAAAGTTTGTGAGTGTGTATGTTTGTTACTTCTTCACGCAAAAACTACTGAATGGATTTGGATGAAACTTTACAGTAACATAGCTTATTCATCAGAATAACACATAGGCTACTTTTTGCCGCGGTAACCGACATACACGCGGGCGGAGCCGCGGGTAACAACTAGTAAATGAATATTTCTGACATGGAAGAAGAGGTTGTAATAGCGTGGAATAGCCACGCTTCGACATGAAGGGGCCGGGGTGATACCACGGCCTCACATAAAACCGGTGTGAAATAGCGTCTGCGCTGTGTTTCACCGAGTGAGTGAGGATACCGGATGCCCATTTGCAACATTTGATCGGACCCAGGTCGGACAAAAACGGCAAAAAATTACGTTTGTTTTATGGGAGCCCCCTTAAATATATATTTTATTCTGTTTTTCAGTATTTGCTGTTATAGCGGTTACATACATAATACATCTTCACTGAAAATTTCAACTGTCTAACTATCACGATTCATGTGCCTGGTGACAGACGTACGAACAGACAGACAGACGGACAACGAAGTCTTAGTAAAAGGATCCCTTTTTACCCATTGGGTACGGAACCCTAGTTACATTAATAAAAAATACATCCGTGCAAAGTCGGGACGAGTCGCTTCTATTATATTTTTACCCGACTACGGCAAAGCCAAAGGAGGGTTATGATTTTGACAGGCTATGTATTTATGTTCATTTGGTCCCTCATAGCTCCTTAACTACTTATTAGAACTGGACAAATGAGGTATCGTTAGAAGCGTCTTGGTCGTCCGCTAGGTATCTATACAAATAAAATTGGAGTGTCTGTTTGTAATATTAAATCTATACAAATAAAATTGGAGTGTCTGTTTGTAATATTAAAATAACCGCTTTTTACAAAATGTATATGTTTGTATACATGGTACATATACCAAAAATGTAGTTAAAAAAATTTTTGTCTGTCTGTCTGTCCGTCTGTCTGTCTGTCTGTTTGTTCCGGGTAATCTCTGGAACGGCTGGACGGATTTTGACGGGACTTTCACTGGCAGGTAGCTGATGATCCAGGGAGTAACTTAGGCTACTTTTTTTAGACTAACTTTGTCCCGCGGCGTTACTCGCGGTACAACAATAACCGCGGGTAACACCGCGGGGTTCAGCTAGTATTTTTATAAAAAATCTCTTACCATTTTCTTATCCAGCATGTCCATGAGTCGTCCGGGAGTGGCCACCATGATGTGAACTCCTCGCTGTACCACTTCCATGCACTCTGATACTGCCACACCTAAACAAAGCAATTATTTAATTTAATATTTTCGGACATCAAACACACAACGCCATCTAGTTTCACCTTGTAACATGTAAGCTAGATTGACGAATTTTTTTGTAAATAACCCCACAAAATATACTACAACGCCATCTATTGAAGACACACCGAACTATGGAGTAACAACTAATCCTGTATTGCGATATAGAAATTCTCGCCCCGATTCGATAACTTCTTCTTTTTCGACGATAACTTCGAAATATTAACTGTTGGGCCGTGGCTCGTCAAGCATGATCACCTCAGATGGTCGAAAGATCCTCTCTTTATGGTGGAGGGACATGACACCCGTTGTTCCAAAAACTGTTGTTTGGAAACATTTTAAAAAGGTTTTTATGTTAACTGGGACCGACTGCTTAACGCATTCTCCTTGACACGGAAGGAGGAAATTTAAGGAAATTCAAGTGGCAACAGCTTGCATACTGTTTACCTTACATGTAATACTAACACTATTGTACCTGAAAATCTGACTTTGAAAAGAGTGGCCATCACTTTCTTTGCCAGTATTCTTCTCATGAGGCTCTACGCATTTTGGAAGTTATGGATCGACACAGGCAGGCAGTAGATTTTGGTGTTTTCACCTAATTTACCTCGACAATACAGCACATGCTGTGACGTCAGTTTGTGTCGATCTATGATTCTTAACTACAGCTTCAATTTAACGTTCATAAATGTCACTTAGTGTCTTAATTGAATAAATGATTTTGAATTTGAAGGGTCTTCATGAGTACATTCAAGACACACATAATGAACTGACCTAGGTAGGATTGCTTAATTTTGCAATATGTTACTCGGTTGAGACTGACACACAATACCATTTTTACCCTATCTATACAAATAAATAAAATTGGAGTGTCTGTTTGTAATATTAAAATAACCGCTTTTTACTAAATGCATATGTATGTATACACGGTACATATACCAAAATGTAATTAAAAAATTTTGTCTGTCTGTTTGTTCCGGGTAATTTCTAGAACGGCTGGACCGATTTTGACGGGACTTTCACTGGCAGGTAGCTGATGATACAGGGAGTAACTAAGGCCATTTTTATTGTCTTACTTTGTCCTGTGGAGTTACTTGTGGTACAACAATAACCGCAGGTAACACCGCGGGGTTCAGCTAGTTATAGTTAAATACGTTAAGATATCCTCAGTCCTTTAATAATTTCTACCAGATTTTTTTAAACGGCTCTCCCCTGTAGTCTAGTCAATAGAACATACCTCCAATGGCCAGACAGCTCCGTATCTCAGGGTTGCCACACAGCTTCAAGTGCTTCACGAAATGTTGGATGATGTCATGAGTCTGTTTGGCCAACTCCCGAGATGGGCAGATTATTAACCCGTAAGGGCCTTCGTTCCTGGAACAAAATTGGTATTTTTAAACGGAAAAGTAACAATAATTCCTCTTTTTGGATTGCAATTATATGTATCTTTATAAAAAAAAAAATACCTATACTAATATATAAAGCTGAAGAGTTTGTTTGTTTGTTTGTTTGAACACGCTAATCTCAGGAACTTCTTTCTTCCTTCAGTGTTAGATAGCCCATTTATCGAGGAAGGCTATAGGCTATATATCATCACGCTAGGACCAATAGGAGCGGAGCACCAATGAAAAACGTTTCGAAAACGGGGGAAAATTATCACGCTACGGGCAATAGAACTAATAGAAGACGCCAACGAGGTTGCGTGGGTCGGCTAGTGAATAATAAAATTGAAGTGTCCGTTTGTAATTTTAAATTAAAATGTATATTAATATGAAAGTATATAATGTGCTCACATCACTCTAAATCCATATGAAAAATTTTATTAAATTACATAAAAAAAAAATTGTCTGTACGGCTAATCTATAGAGCAACTGGACCGATTTTTAAGGGACTATTCTTGGAGATAGCTGATGACATAAATAGTAACTAAAGCTGCACTTTTAGAATAGCTTCGTTTCAGGGTGTTACTCGGGGTAATTTTATAACTATAACAACCGCGGGGCGATAAGTAAATAAATAATAAATAAATATTTTGGACATCTAACACACAACGCCATCTAGTCCCAAACTAAGCAGAGCTTGTGTTATGGGTACTAGACAACAGATACAAATACATATATACTTTTTTTTTTGTAAATACATACATATTATACATAGACAGATTTTATAAAAAAAAAACATAAATAATTGCACCAATGGAGTATCCAACACAGCAACTCTAATCTTTTCCGTGGGAAAGCCATGCTTCGGCATGAACGGGCCGTCTCGACCGGAGTGATACCACGGCCTCACAGAAAACGCTGTGAAATAGAGCTTGCGCTATGTTTCACCGAGTGAGTGAAGATACTGGAGGCCCATACCCCAACCCCTCTCCACATATCTTTCCCCATCCCCCAAAGGTCGGCAACGCACTTGTGACGCCTTTGGTGTTGCGGGTGTCCATGGGCGGCGGTAATCGCTTACCATCAGTTGATACGTCAGCTCGTTTGCCACCTATACCATAACAAAAATATATATATATTAGGGAAAGCTACCACTTACTTGATAAAAGGCATCTTTAACTCCTGCTCCAAGCACATCATGATGATAGGCAGAGTGAACACCAGGGTCTTCCCGGAGCCAGTGAACGCTATACCAATCATGTCTCGACCGCTCAGCACAGCCGGTATACCCTGGACCTGAATAGGAGTTGGTGTCTTGATGCCTTTAGCTTCTAAACCACGAAGTACACCTGAAAAAAATAAATATTTTTAATAAATAAATAAATATTTCTATCTATCACACAACGCCATCTAGTCCCAAGCTAAGCAGAGCTTGTGTTATGGGTACTAGACAACTGATACAAATACATTTATACTTTTTTTTTGTAAATACCTACATATTATACATAGAAAACACCCAAACTCCGAAACAAATATTTGTAGATCATACAAACATTTGGTCCGACCCGGAAATCGAACCCGAGACCTCACGACCAGCAGTCGCACAAGCCAACCGCGAGATCAACGAGGCAGTCCAAAGAAAACGCTTTAATCTAGCCAATGCCTTGGCGACCAGTCTCAACGGAGACCAGCCAACTATGCAGGTGATATTATAGTGCACAAGTTAACACAGGTGCACACTCTGTTCCCTCACCCTCATAATCCGATGGGACGGTTATCCGACGCGACCGGAGAGAGTTCAGGCGCAGGACGGAAAGCTTTGCGTGCTCTCCGAGGCACGGGGGTTCAGACCCCAACTTATAAACTCCAGGCTGTTGTTAATCTAATATATAAAATTCTCGTGTCACAGTTTTAGTTGCCAAACTCCTCCGAAACGGCTTGACCGATTCTCATGAAATTTTGTGAGCATATTGAGTAGGTCTGAGAATCGAACAACATCTATTTTTCATCCCCCTAAATGGTAAGGGTCACCCATCCTTAAAAAAAATTTTAGGCAAAACGACGTTTGCCGGGGCAGCTAGTCATATTATAATATGATATGGTGTCCAGACGGGTTGGTATATGGTTTGTGTCAAGTGTTCCTTCTCTCTGCAGTTCTGTTGTCCTGGTAGTTAGCTCCCTCAGTCTACTCTTACGACACCCATGGGGTGAAAAGGGATGGTAACACTCTGCATTCTTAATGCACCACCCACACTGAAGAAGAAAATACCTTAAATTGTAAATAAACAAGACATACCTTTAGGAAACTTCATATGCTGGAAGGTTCTTATTGGAGGCGGTACATCCTCTCCTTCCACCAGTATCCTCAGCTGTCTCCGCACTCTTTCGTGGCGTTCCTCTGGCAACTCCAGGATACAACGTGGTGGTCGCCAGGAAGTTTTGATTGGCTCTTCGTATTGGATACCTGTGAGGTGGGAATTTAAGAAAAATATATAGAAGGGGAGAGTATTTGAATGACTATACTGATTGTATAACCCATTCGCTTTGATCGTGCCGCCGTAGCACGTGCGGCAAGCCGCCTCAAAATCAAAGGGCCCGCTTGCGGCGTACACCCACAAGCAAGTATGATTTGTCAGTTTACGCCATTGAGTGAGTTAATA
Source organism: Spilosoma lubricipeda (assembly GCA_905220595.1). Lineage (NCBI taxonomy): Eukaryota > Metazoa > Arthropoda > Insecta > Lepidoptera > Erebidae > Spilosoma > Spilosoma lubricipeda. Next base: position 3,855,217 of record HG992303.1, on the reverse strand, counting down.
TATTTTAATAGGACACATGACTGTTTTTAACTACTTTGAGTGTGGTGTTAATTCCTGCCAGAACAACACTTTTTGTGAACCTCAAATTGTACTTTGAGATAACAGTCACATCTTGAAGGTTTGAAGGTGTATCTGCCTGAAATAGCCCAGGTGCCAATTTTTTCCAGGTTGGTTGTATGAGGCATGAAGTTTCTTGGAAAATGTATCAGAGCACAAATGCCAGAAACCCGGGATAAACACACTGCCAGAGACACTTGACGTTGAGAAATCTATACCATTATAAAGCACAATAAACAGAAGTATAGCTTTTGCTTATGGTTTCCGTACACAAAAATAATTGAGAACTTTTTAGTCCCTTTGAGAGAAGTAGGCGTAGTTTTGGATGGATCAGCATCTCATATTAATCATTAACAGTGTTTAAACTCGCGTAGTCACCGATATAGTTGGCAATTTCAGTGTTTGCAACTGTTTGCAACTTTAGAAAAATCGCCAACTTTTGTTTCCATTGTGTCTGCTCCAAGTCGCCAATGATTTGAAAAACATTCCAAATAAGCATCTCCACAGAGCCAATAAATATTTTCAACAAGCAACATATTCTTTTGATGTTTACCGTCAAAAACAGAAATACAGTTCCCAACATTTGTTGCCAACTTTTGTTCGGTGGAGACTCAGCTTTAAAGTCCACTGCTTGAGATAGATTTTTCCTTACAAAAGGATATTAAGGTCTACTGTATCAGACAGTTGGTAGACAGGGTTTGCTTCCAGTTTTATTTCACACTAGCTGAACCCCGCGGTGTTACCCGCAGTTATCTCCGTACCGCGGGTAAAGCCGCGGGGTTCATCTGCCAGTGAAAGTCCCGTCAAAATCGGTAGACATTAGCCAAAACAAACAAACAGATAGACAAAAATTTAAAAAAAAAATTGGTAAATGTATCATGTATACATACATATGCATTTATTAAAAAGTGATTATTTTAAAATTACAAACAGACACTCCAATTTTTAAACTTTTGGTGTTCCATGATATATTAACAATTATTTTTAAGGGAATTAACGCGATCACTTATTAAAAGGTATTGGGCCAGTGCAAACTGGTCGAAACGTCAGGCAAATCAGAGGTATGTAATACCTTTTAATAAGTGATCGCGTTAATTCCCGTAAAAATAATTGTTAACACTCCAATTTTATTAATTTTTATATATTGCAGTTGTGTTGTCCTATATAATTTGCTTCGTCAGTGGATAAGAATATCAGTGGTTGAAGATAGGTGGTTACTTTTTTTTTAATCTGACATAACAGAGACAGCTAATATCTAAGAAACCAAAAAAAAAAATCCTCACTGTTTATGACAAATTAAACAAATTTAGTTTTCTATGATTTAAGATTTACTTCAAAATAATATGAAAATGTACATATGTTTTAAACGACGAGTTGTTAACGAAGGAATGACCGTTAAAAATAATATTGAGTGAATGATACATTGAATGTGGAATGAATCAAAGGATCATGCGATGAATGTGTCGTAGACACTCACCTTTGGCCAATTCGGCGACTCCCATCAGAGCTTTACTCTGTGCCACACTCTCTAGGATATGTTGTTCTTCACGGGCCTGCCTTTCGGCTGCAGACAACGCTCTTGCTTCAGCTATCCTCTTCAGTTCTGAGTGCTGATCCAGTAGTGACACATTGTAGCGGCGACCCCATTCTTCTTGGGAAGCTGTGAAACAAACATTTTTTTTACTAGCTGAACATCGCGGTGCTGGCTAGTAACGCCGCGGGACAAAGTTAGTCTAAGAAACAGTTAGCCTAAGTTACTCCCTGGAACATCAGCTACCTGCCAGTGAAAGTCCCGTCAAAATCTGTCCAGCCGTTCCAGAGATTACCCGGAACAGACAGACAGACAGACAAAAATTTATTTAACTACATTTTTGGTATATGTATCGTGTATACATACATATGCATTTAGTAAAAAGCGGTTATTTTAGTGTTACAAACAGACATTCCAATTTTATTTATTTGTATAGATTACTAGCTACCCCGGCAAACGTCGTTTTGCCATAAATTTTTTTTAAGGATGGGTCACCCTTCCCAGTTAGGGGGATGAAAAATAGATGTTGTTCGATTCTCAGACCTACTCAATATGCTTACAAAGTTTCATGAGAATCGGTCAAGCCGTTTCGGAGGAGTTTGGCAACTAAAACTGTGACACGAGAATTTTATATATTAGATGTTTTTATGAAGTGAAATCTTCTTTTGGTGCAATGTGAGTTTTTGGGTGAACAAAAATTGTAGTACCGAATGCTTTCCATGAGCTATTTTATAGTTTTAAGTTTTCACTACCCTTGGTAGTCCTCATGTCTGCTTTGTGTTTTTTATTGGTATATTATATGGGATAGGGACTAATGGGTAGAGGGATCAAGTGATGGTTACTGATGATAGGCACATATCAACAATTAAAAAACATTTCATTAGGCAGCCATAGTGTGGGTCACCATGTTGCAATCATCGAATTGCGGATGGTGACCACCACTCTTGGAATCAGCTCATGCTTTCCATCAGGCCGAGCAGAGTCATTTTGGCCCAGATAAAATATAAAAAAAAAAAAAGATTAAGGCATGAAGTGTTGTTGCTCTTTCAATCCTAGTCAGAATGAAACCAAAAAAGATTTTTTTCATTTATTTACTTTTTATGGTATAGCTGCAAGTGAGCAGACGGTCACATGACGGTAAGTAATAACCGATACCCGTGACCTGAGTTAACATGTTGTTGCTTTTTCAGTCATTATTAAAAATTGGTGATGATTTTAGCATTCCGTTACCTCACTTATTTCGTGAAAGTAATAAAAGAATTACTAAACGTTGCGATGGTCTCTATTAATAATGTTGGATTAAAAAAAGACTACTTTTCTGTACAGTACAAATGTTGTTTTAAGGTTAACAAGTAAAATTTTAACCAACTTCAAGGTTTGACTCAATTTCTCTTGGATGCCATCATCAGATCTTAGTTTCCTTAGCATACCACCATTGAGATATCTCCTTTCCATTAAAAAAAGAATCATCAAAATCGGTTCATAAACGACGAAGTTATCACGAACACACATATAAAAAAAAATACATATATGGTCGAATTGAGAAACCTCCCGACATTATTAATAGGGACCATTGATTACTTTTTGTTAGGAAATGTCTACTCTAGTCAAGGCAAGCCACTTATGCAGATGCTAGATTTATATCTGGCTTTGTAAATAGCCTTTATTGACAGGTTATGTGGTTAGTAATCTTAACTACAAGGTCAAAAGGGCTCGTAGGTTCAATTCACCTAATTCACTATTCACCTAAGACAAATATGTATATGTTGAGCACTATCATTTCTTCTGTGTGTATGTGTGTGTGTGTGTGTGTGTGTGTGTGTGTGTGTGTGTGTGTGTGTGTGTGTGTGTGTGTGTGTGTGTGTGTGTGTGTGTGTAATTTATCTATAATATGTGTATGTTTTAAGAAATATCAGTACATAACCATACTACAGATTCTGCCTAGTTTGGGAAAGATATTGTTCTTTACAGACGAATTTGTGTTTTTGTTAAAAGAAAGGTGGTTACTTACTTTCGTCATCAGGATCATTATCACTGGAGCTTTTAGTTTCTGCGGTAGCTTCAGCAGTGAGTTGTCCAAGTCTCCCAAGCTTCAATAATTGTTGTTTTTTTCGTTCTTTCACAGGAACGTAAGGTTCATAACTATCCAAGTCCTCCTCTGACTCTGATGATTTTTCCTCACGCCTATAACGCTTTATTGGTGGCGGCGGTTCTTCTTTTGAGTCCGACATTCTTATATTAATATTTGTTTTTGCTTATTTCATGAAAACATGTGTTTACAACATAAATAAACAAGAAGTTATCTGCCAATTAAGAAAACCACAGATAATGAAAGGATAGATTTTAAGTTACGTTCCGTTCTAATGATTGATAACTATTTTACAAAATTACTCATCATGTGTACTTCGGAAGTCCAGTACTTCTGGCAGGTTTATTTTTTGTGAAGTATGAATGACGCATTAGAGTCCAAAGTACTATAAAATGATTTCAAGTGCATGAAGTTGTATAAATAACGAAATTGATGGTATAAAATGCTCCAATTTGAGAGCAGTTTTAAATAAGTTTAAGTAAAGATTATTTATTATTTGGATGTGGAATGTGGTTCATACCAGTATGGTAGTTCGAACTGTAGTTGTATGTAAATGTAAACCATTTTGCTGGTACTGGTTAGTTTTTAAGTTCTTTTTTTGTTTCTGCTGTATTGGAATTGTAAAAATTTGTAATAAATCATTAAAATTCTAATTTTTAAATCTAATATTTAATTTTACAGGTTCATTTTGAAATGAACCTGTAAAATTAAATGTTTATCGGAATATAGTTTCTGTAAAGAACTTCATTTGGCTAAATAAGGAAGTGAAAAAAAATTGTCCAACAAAAATAAAAAATTCAAAAGCTGCCAAACAAAAATATCAACGTGTTGTCATCTGTCAAATTGTCAAAATATGCAAGTGACACGTAACTTTATATAATTAAATTACCTATTTATGACCTCCAAATGTGTGAAAACGTGAAAATTTTCTCATGTGCCGGTCAATAATATACATACAAAATGTCAGATAAAAGTTTCGGTGATTACGCCAATAGGAACATAGTTAAAAATCCTCTTCTTTCCACTGCCGTGACTGGTCTATCCATTGAAGATTTGACGCATAATGCTGTTTTGATTCCCGTAAATCCTAACCAGGGTCAGATGACGAGATCAGGTAAGTACTATAATTTATTTTTATCATTATTGTGAGTTTCCCGCACGTTTAGCATGACGTAGTGCGTCGAATGAAGCCAAAATAATCGACATAGTGTTTTCGGTCTCAATGTCGTTTTCCGTGTTTTTATATAAATTCTTGCTAGTTTTTACCATTGTATGACTTAGAAATGTTCTTAAACACATAAAATATAATATAATTTCGGTTTAATAGTATAATAATGTGAAATAGTGCTGTTTTGTGATGAAACAAATATAAGTGTTAACTATGTCCTCATTTTTGTACAAATCGTATAAAAACGCACCTTTTAAGAATGGGTTTACGCCAGATTTACGTTTTTCATTGAGTTCTCAATTGAAAAAAGTTGAAAAAGTTTTAGATGCTGTCCATGTGAGTAAAAACATACCAAAATATATTTAAAAACAATATTTACCAACAATAAGTTTTAAGAAAAATTTTTCAAACTTCAATGTGCTCTTCATTCGTCAATTTTCCATCCACATCTCATCAACACCTTTCAACTATTCACAGGTCTCTGTTTACTACACAGTAGGTTTCATAATATAAAACACCATAGTAAACTAAATAATGTAATTCTTTTACTATTACACCAAATACATGGTACATAATTATTACTTTAACATGTTGATCATCATCATCAGTCATAGCGCTGTTACCTCCCGTAACAGCGCGATGACTCCTTAGGGGGGAGGCGGAGTCGACTGTCGGCGCATCCAGTCCCTGCTTAGGAGGCACACTCTAGGTTAGCGTTGTTAACAGTCTCACCATATAAAGGAGGTTTTACCCTTCATTACTCAACTTTACATCTAAATCCCATCAATACCTCCAACTATCCACAATTGGACATAGGTCTCTTAGAAAGGAAGTTTTATCCTTCTATACCGCATTGGCCAGACGGGTTGTTATAGAGATTGTTTCAAGCTTCGATTCACAGGGATTCAGACCCCAACGTCCAAACTCCGAGCTGTTATAATCAGAAAAACTCAAAAACACATGTGGGCCGACCCGGGATTCAAAACGTTAGACCAATGAGGCAGTTTTAAAATTACACTAGTGTCAACAGGGTTGGTAACATCTTAATCAAATTAGTTACTTATCATCTGTCAAAATTATAACTTTGTATGACAAGTAAAATTTAAACAAAAATAAAACCATTCAAATTCAAAAATAAATTCATTCAAGGTTTGACTTGATTTCTCGTGAATGCCATCATCAGTTCTTAGTGTCCTTATCATGATCTCACCGTTGGGATATCTCCTTTCCATTAAAAAAATAATCATCAAAATCGGTTCATAAACGACGAAGTTGTCCGTGAATAAACATAAAAAAGTATATATATATTATAGGGTCAAATTGAGAAACCTCCTGTTTTTGAAGTCGGTTAAAAAATGTACTAAACACTAACTTGTGAGGTCACTATCTTAGACTGCTCAATTGAGCAATATATTTCAATGTTAATTTAATTAATTTTTGTAATAGAAATGGTAAGTCGTATAATTGTAGTTGCCGAGATATTTTGTAATATTCGTTTTAATATAAAAGACATCGGTATTTATTTATGATACAGCTATCTACCCTACTTTCACTGAGATAGCTATATTTAAAGGACTATTGTTTATTTTTCTAATAGTTTAATGGTTGCTTGAGGTTTAGACAAGGTCTCAGTTGTCTGGCAGCCCGAAGCAAAAATATTTATCTTTTTTATCTTTAAGTTGATGAAAAAAAATTTTTGCACAGTCATTTTTGACAACATAATTTTTATCTATATCTTAATGAATACGTTTTTTTATCTTCAGTATTAATTGTAGAACATATTTAGCCAAAACACGGTTATTAAGCCATGTTAAGGCATTTAATATAAAGACTTAATTTTTATTTTTTATGTATGACTGTACAACAACATCCGCGGGTAACACCGCAGGGCAAAGCTATTGTTAGTTAGCCTATGTTACTCGGGCACTTTTTTTTTTTAAGTTTGACCTTTCCACAATATTTGATAGAAAGCACAAGCAGAATCCAGGAGTGGTGGTCACCATACTCATTGCAAATGCAGACAATGCAGCATAGTGACCGACACTATTACGGCCTAGTGATGCTTATGCATCATTGACGAACGAAACACGACAGTACAAACGCTGTCATTTTACCTTGATCTTCTGTGCGAGAGTAGTACCGCCCCGGTCGAGCCGGCCCGTTCGTGCTGAAATCAGCGTGGTTCTACTACCTACTAAAACTAAGTAGAGCTTTTACTTTTTTTTTTTGTTCACCGGTTAGGATATATCTTCGGATCTCCGGCTCCTCGGGAACTGGGAACCTAGGTATATGGTGATTTTACTGAAAACCAGCCAGTCTTAGGCGCCCTAATCTGAGGAGGGTCCGGACCATGTTATTTCGTTTCTGGTGGTCCACTCCAGGATCGACGCCGCGTCTATTCAGACTGTGTCTTGGGGGAAACCTGGGCTTCCTCCTGCCTTTTGACCCAATAATTATACGTTGCGCTCTGACCGCAATTTCGCGACCTGTTTTCATCTATTGATTAATTAATCCGTTACCAGAGGTCCCCATTCTCATTTCATCCCCGTCCAGCGGTCTCTTTCTGGAGCATTACAGCCTCACAGAAAGAGAATTCTGCGCCCCGGCCCTCCAGCATGGCAGCAATGACTGCTGACGGGGACAGGTTTCGTCCGATTTGCCCGACTAAGACTTTGCGTTCAGACGTTTGCCCACGCGGGGCGTCCTCCAACGTATACTGGGCGGAGGATACTCACCGAAGTAAGCGTACCTGCGTCAGTCGGTAGGTGACACGCCCTTCCTCTACAAGTAGAGCTTGTGCTAGAAAGCTAGAATAGAAGACTTTTTTTTGTAGTACATAACTGCCTCAGTGACGCAGTGGTAGCATACGCGACTGCTGTTCTTTTTTTTTTTTTTTTTTTTTTTTATGTTTGACCCTGCCATAATGACTCTACTCTGCCTGATGGAAAGCATAAGCAGAATCCAAGAGTGATGGTCACCATACTGCGAATGCAGACAATGCAAAAATGCAGCATGGTGACCCACACCATGGCGGGCTAGTGATGCTTTCGCATCATTGGGCCTCCGGTCTCGCACTCACCAACGAAACACGACAGCATGATCGCTGTCATTTTACGTTGATTTTCTGTGCGAGGGTAGTACCGCCCCGGTCGAGCCGGCCGGTTCGTGCTGAAATCAGCGTGGCTCTACTACCTTGAAGTCTCGGGTTCGATTCCCGGGTCGGAAACCAAATGTTTGTATGACCTGCAAATATTTGTTTCGGAGTTTGGGTGTTTTCTATGTATAATATGTATGTATTTACAAAAAAAAGTATATAACCCATAATACAAGCTTTGCTTAGTTTGGGACTAGATGACGTTGTGTGTTAAGTGTCCGAAATATTTATTTATTTATTTATAAATTTTATACATAGAAAACGCTCATAATTTGAAACAAATAATTTGAAGATGTTAACATTTGATACCACCGAGGAATCGAACCCTAGACCTCAGTACAGCAGTAGCATATATGGGCAGACTTGATTGGAGTAACACTACAGCTTCATAGAAAGCCGATGATTGACTTTGAGAGTGAGTAAAATTTTAGACAACTCCCGCAATAGAACATCCTGTATCGCTTGGTACTTTACAAACATACAACGTATACAAAGAATACCCAATTTGTGGATCACCCAAGACACTTGGCGCAGTAGATAATGGCATAGCGACCGCTTAAGTCACTAGACCGACTGTGCAGTCAGTTACCAAAGCCCAAAACCCCTTCTTGTTCTATGGGCTCTATGAGTGTCGAAACACTTGTAGTCTTAACCAACTGATTCCTAAGTTTGGGACTTACAGGGTAGGTCTTGTTTAGATGCAGTTGTCCACATTGGACTAGTTATTCCACGCAATTTGGTCTGCGTCTTTCAAAAAGAATTAATTTTCCCCCTTTTGTGGAATATTTTATTGATGCTCGGTGGTAACGTGATGTTATACGTATAGTCTTCGTCGATAAGTGGGCCATAACAGTAGATTCTGAAATTGGCACGTCCATTTTTTGAAATTGGTTAGAAATCTCGTAATACTATGATTCTCTTCTATATAAATCATGTTATAGATTTTTTGTTCATTTCATACATCGAGAAAATTGGAATTTTCTTCAGATACTAATTAAGCAAATTCTTAAAGCTAAACTAAAAACTACTACTTGAATGGGACTACACAACAAGCATCAGCTGTCGATTACAAAAAGAATCATCGAAATCTATCTATCGATCTATCCAATTGAGAAACTCTTCCTTCTTTGAAGCTTTTTAAAAACTCATCTGTTGCTTGTAACATTTCATGTTAATGTCACTTTTTATAATTTTGAGCAAAAATAAAACAAGAATACACAATTAAAACTTTATTTAATATTTTATTTTTTACAAAATATGGCTTTTTAAAACAAATATAATCATTTAAATATTTATTTATTGTACTACCCGTATTAGTAGAAAATACTTAATTTTAAATGTGTAAGATGATACGAAGTTAATATAATGTGGACATATAAGGCGTCGTCCTTGACAGCAGCGGCAGCGGATTTAGTAGATGTGCTAATAACTGTTACTTTCGCTTTAACGCTGTAGTCGAGGACACATCCTTACTCTTTCTGGTTATGTCCGCGTGGTCCGATCACTTCTTCCGAGTAATCGGAAGTTGTGGACTTGTGTTTTGTTGGTCCGAGTGATCGGAAGTTGTGGACTTGTGTTTTGTTGGTCCGAGTGATCAAAAGATGTGGACTTGTTTTTTGTTGGTCCGACTGATCCGACAACGAAGACTGTTTTCATACGCGATCATAGCTCTCTTTCTGTAGTCATTGGCGCGACTCAACTAAACAATGGTTTTTATTTTAATTACATATCAGAGGAATACCAATAATTATCTCTTGATATTTTACCGAGATTGATTTTGCCGTATCTCAGTTCTGTCTAGGTCAGACATCTTGGACGCTTTGAATCAGTGATTATTAACAACTTTATTTTTTCAGCATATACACTTTATAATCAATATCGTCTATGAAATAGAAATACAAAAATTAACTATAGTCCTAAACATAAAGCTTGATCTCTGCGTCAATTGTCACTAGTGTTATTTTAGAACTTAGAGGTTTTTTTAATTTTTTTTTTATTGTTATGGACAAAGCATTACAGTACATATTTTACATAGATCATAACCACTCGCTTAAACCGTGTAGGTTGGTACATTTTAGGTGTAATTTTTTTATGTAGCTTACTAGATCTCTACACGCCCCGAAGGCTGTCTGGTAGAGGATGCCCTGGAAATCAAGTCCTATATGCGCCATAAGTGCATGAGGTTATAAAATAACAAGTAAAACCTTAACCAAGTAAACCTAAAAAATGACAACTTTAAGAACGACCAAATTGAAATGGGACCATATGGAAAGCACGACCTTTCAAATAAAAAAAAAAATAACTAATGCACTGGTAACCCCTTTGAATTTCGAAGATTCCCCTCGGACGCTACAATCAGATCTTAGTGTTCTGATCATGATACCACCGTTGGTATATCTCCTTTCCATTAAAAGAAGAATCGTCAGAATCGCCCTGACGACGTTATCCGCGAACATATGTAAAATTTATATGGTTGAATGGAGAACCTCCTCTTTTTTTGAAGTCGCTTAAAAATATGCTTTATATTGGTAAAACTGGTACGTAAATAATAAAAATAAAGGTGATACAAAATAAAATTATGAACATGAGCCTTGTTCATTTGTCATAGAAACCAAGCTATATTTTAAGGACTGTTCCATTTGACGGAGAGGTTTAGAATCACGAGCGCACGTTGGCCAAATCAAATAGCCCGCGTTTATACCGTATCTTGTCATGAAATATTTCAAACATAATCTAGGAAAGCTAGTGGGAAGATGTTATACTTAAAAAAACATTAGTTTTGGATTGTGGACTATTGTGGTCTTGAATTTCGGAACGATTCATCCTACACCTAATTTTGCCATCAATCGTAATACTAATAAATAATAATAAAATATAAAATAATTATAAGTATATCGTTTACAAACGTAATGTTTCAGGTCTCTACTCACTAGATCGTAACTATGATCTTCGCGGTGGGCGTACCTTGGCACGCTTAAGCCATTTAGATATTAAGCCCGTGGTATGGAATTTTATGGAGATGTAGTGTATGCGTCTATCACCTCACTCGGTTATTCATTCATGCACTCACTCACCCGCTCAGTCATACATACAGACGTACAGTCTCGTACGCACCAGTTTAGTATTGTGCGAGAGCCGCCGGCGAGAGTAGACGTATTGTCAAGTCTACATAATGAATATGCCCAAAGGGATGAACAGACAGTAAAATCGAGCAGTAACTAAAAGTTAGGCGTTTCGTTGCAGCGCTTTGTCGTTAGTTGTGTCGTCTAAAAGCTTATTATTATAGATATTTTTCTCGCAAACAAAATGCCGTAAACGCCGAAAGTCATGGCCTAAGTTTCGTTCAAAGTATTATAAGTGCGCAAAGTACAAAAGCGCGCCAAATAGGCAGTCATTTGTGATGCCACGTGACATAAATTCTACTGGAGCTGATACACACACTTCTTTTTGAAAGTGGATTATTAATATCCCTTGCTACTTATATACATTGAGGATTGCAACCACCGTAAATAGGACTCTGACTACTTGTAATAAGGTTTTGCATGTGGTTATTCTTGTAGTGATAAATTGACACGATATTAATACTAATTTATTAAAAAAATATTACTTTTACTCATAGAACAAATATTTTCGTAAATGATAAAAAAATTGGGTCAAGTAACCAATGGTGACATCATACATCGTTATTAGTTAATAAATGACTTTTGAAATTTGTTTAAAAACTAAGCAAAATTAAGAAACCTGAAATATTATTGCACATTGAAATAATTATTGCAATTTGTGACCGCCAATCGATTTAATAGTTTATATCCTAGGTACTAGAGTAGGTAATTTGTCTACCATAAATGAGTTGTAGTAATAAATTGTCTCATGTATTTAAGAACATATTCGTACATTATATTAATTCGTTTGTGTTTATACGGGCATGTGATGAAACGGGACGAATGTAACGTTATGAAAACTGCACTCACTATCACGGACACAAAAAGGGTAGATGGAGGCGAATGATTCATGTAACATTATTTTTGCCGTGCTTCGGAGAGCACATAAAGCCATCGGTCATAAAGCCACATCGGATTGTGAAAATGAGGGAACAGAAAGTGCCTACAGCGAGGACCTAAAATGACCATATTCGTGCTGTCCTGTTTCGTTTGTGAGTGCGAGACATGATATCCAATCATGCAGAAACATCTCAATAAGCCTTCTAGTGTGGGTCACCATGCTGTGCATTCGCAATGAGTATGGTGACCACAACTATTGGATTCTATTCATGCTTTATATCAAGCAGATAAGAGTCACTTGTGCAATGTGTTATCTTCTGCGTAGCCGATATTAGGTAGGAGTACAATTACGATATAGTGAACAGACACCTTAGTTTTGTGATAAGTCTTTTCTTTAACACTAATAAAAATAAAAATGTCTAGTGACAAAATTAATCCTAATAATAAATGTTAATTAAATACTAGAGGTAACTTATTTTTAACATAATCACTTAATTTTAATCACATAAGTTACTTTTTCACTTTACTTTCAAACATTAGAAATGTCACGATAATTGTTATACAGTAGTTCAATAGATATCTCGTTTAAGTAAAAAAAATCGTTATTTGTCTTCTAAGAATGTACTATATTTAAAAATATTTTACTTATAATTCATTTTGACTGCTGTTTGCGGTACAAAAATACTTTTAAATTGGAACAGCTTTCCAATACCGGTATACTGAATATCTATATAACGGTATCCTGCCGTAAAATCGTTGAAAGTGGTATGCAATTGTAGGCTCCTATGTCCAGCGATAATTATTTAATAATAATATTATTTTCTTTACTAAATGTGTTGTAGGCAGCAATGGGTTGCCATAGCCTGATAAAGAGTTTTTCCCGTACGGTATACCGTTTTATTCCAGGTTATTGGTTATTTCAGTGTTGTTATTTCAGTATACCCAGAGGCGTCTCTACCCCGTGAAGCGCCAGTATGCAATCATTCCTTAGCGCCCTTTAGTAACCGTAGCACCCTCGAGTAAGTGCACAGATTCCTTAAACGTGCCGTGGTGGAGGTGGCACTATCATAGCTGTATCGAACTGTGTATCGGTGTTGTTATCACCGTTTACTGTGTATCTGTTACACTGATGTGGTTATTACCGCGTTTCGATAACACCGGTGTTGTTTTTCTTTTGCTTTTTAGATGAAGTTGTCTATTTCAAATTTATGAACTACTGAATACCATCCATTAAAATATTCTAGCAATAACTATTGTATGGTCACACTCAAACTAACTCCTGGTGTTAAAGTTAGGCAGCTCTCTGTTCTCCCTTCGCCTCTTCACGCACCAGTATATTAGGAGGATCAGCAGTATTATGAGTGCGATGGCCAGGAATACTCCTAGAACAATTGCGGCTATTGCTGTTTCAGTTAGGTGCCCTGTAAATAAACACATGTTTATTAACGAAATCTTTCCCTTTTATAGTCTGTTATGGACAATGAGGGGAGGGGTGAAGGAGTTAGAGAGCTTCTTTGAATGGATGAAATTTGTAATTGGGTCTTGCCATGAAAAACCACAGAACAACGTTAACGTGTGTTAGAGTTGAATTCTCCTCAGCCAAGCCAAGTGGAATGAGGACCTCAGAAATATTGCTGAGGAAAACTGGATGTGGAAAGCGGAAGACCAAGGGCTGTGTGAGAGAAACCCATGTTTAACATTGGTCTTAAATTGACTGATTCATTTAGATTGGCTCAATTAAGTCACTTACACGAAATATCAATGGTATAACTATTGGCGTTTCCAACAGCATCCACAGCGCTGACCAGAAGTCTCGGAGCGCAGCAGGTAGCTCTATATGTAGCTACCACTTCCTCCCTGGTTCCCGACGTGAACTCTTCGTTGTATATTAAACCGATAGGAGAAGATGAGAGGCGGAGGAGACCTGGAAAATATACATCGGTCTTAGAATGACTAGATTTTTGTGGTTAGTCTAAATTTATTTTAGCGCCATCTATTGGTGTCTACGTGAACTATGTTGTAACTTCGTTTTGGTGTGATTCTAAATGACGCAATAAAAGTTTTCCATATGGTTCAAAATCGTCGATATTTGTTTGTTTTGATAATCGGGTACTCCTCGTCCTGCAGTAGATTATTATAGGTTGTTAATGATACTTCAGACTATTAGATCCATTTATACCTACCAGATTGGACTTTATTTACAACATCACAATAATCTTATGAAAGAAAACTTAGTCGGAGTATATATTTGTATGCCTGTTACTTCTTCACGTTCTAAACTCTAACGGCTGGTACGATTGTATCAAAATACAATTGAGCATGAAGACAGCGGACACTCTCGAGTTATCAATATATTCTAACTACATACTTTTTATCCGGGATAAGTTTAGTTTTCCTAAGAAATGGGCTAGCCTTTCTTACCTGCTCCAGGATCCCTGGATATCACAGTCACAGCCCAGGTGTGCAAAGCGCAGTCGTCTCCAGTTCTTCCCAGACATGTACCCTGGAAGATGTGTCTCATTTCAGGTGCCCAGGTATCGGTAGCAGCCTGAGGGCTGGAGACTGTGATGAATGCGGACATTGATAGTTGTTCATTGCCTGAAATATAGTTTTCTCTTAGTTACACTGTTTTTAGCTTTCTGGTTCTGAAACTCATAAAGAAGTAAGCTTTATATAGGTACCAATGATTATTAATTAATATAAATCGGTTCATTCGTTTGGTAGCTGCTGTCTCGTGAAGGGCCATGTTTCAGTACATATGTGTCTGTCCAACCGGAGGAATACCAGGGGAGGAGGGAGGGTTTCTAGATTCTCTAGGGAGAATTTGCATATTGAGGTGATACCATCTGTTGTCTTTGAAAATAAAAGTGAAATCTTACCAAATGCTGTAAATGTGATGGTATCCCTGGCTCCTGGCTGCGCAGTAGCTGGTATCATCAGGCTGACGATGACATTGACTGTTTGTCCCGAAGGTATGATTTGTCTGAAAGTGGACACCATGATAATAATAGAGGTTGTATCCGACGATCTCACAGAAAACTGATGTTAAGAAATTCTGTGCTTTTCACCAAGTGTTGCTACTGCAGACTCAACTCCTCCGACCAAGAGAGGCAGTTCCGTCCCTTGTCTGTTTTTTTCGAGTCTCTCTCTTTTAAGTTACGTTATGACTGCACTGTTGGCCTAGTGATTTAAGCGGTAACCAGCAGACGGAGCCCGCTTCAGTGCGGGCAGGCGCTGGGAGGGGTCCGAATGTTTTAATAACAGCAGTTCCCGGATCCCTCCCGTCTCAGGCGCAGAGTGGCACACCGTGTGGTTTTAGTCGGTTCGATTCCGACACACCGCCCCGCCGCAAACCCAGGCGGGGTGACGGCCCGAGCGGGTTTCCACACGTTAAAAAAAAAGAAGAAAAAAAAAGTGGTTTAAGCGGTCGTCACGTCCCTTCCTACTGCGCCATGTGCTGTGGGTTCAAATCCCACATGGGACAACACTTTGTTTGATCCAAAAATTGTTGTTCTGAGTCTGGGTGTTCTTTGTGTATGTTTGTAAAGTTCTCCCTCGACACAGGAATGTAAATTCCTAATGCGGAGTTGTCTTTTTAAAGAAAAAGTTACGGGTGCCCATAGTTGTAGTCGTCATTTACCATCAGGTATTAGTCTGATCGTTAGTCATCTTATACTATGTAATACATTAACGGAAAAACTCACGAAGTTGGATTGATCCCTGTCAGGAACCTCATTTCTCCATTAGCTCCGAAGTCGAACCTCACAGCCTGTTCTCTAAAGTTAGTCACTTCAAAGTGTAACTGTAAATAGAAAAAAGAGTTAACTTTTGAACTTTTAACGTTATTATTTTATTATTTTTAACAGCGTGAAGTAGTAGCTGCCATGTTATTACGTAATAAAGCTGTGTACGCTTAAAAGAGTCAGTGTCAACTGTCAACCGATCGCATTTGTTTTGACAGCCTACTGACGTCATAACCACAAACAACATGGCGTCCATTAGGTTCATTCTAGTCCATAAAGGAGTGTCAGTATTCACCTGTAATCTGTCTCCAGGATTTCCGTGTAGTCTAGACGCCAGACCGATCTGTACGGTAGTTAGCAGAGTTCCCTGTTGATTAATTATCTGTGGAGAGATAAACACATCTAAATGATAACAAACATTACATTACTACTAATTCTGTTGTCAATACTCCCTGTTTGTATAGCAATAAGGTTCAAAATCGAGTGTTATCATCATCATTAAATGGGGTTGGCACTAGTTGAACAGGTTTTACCGGAATATCAGTTATACATTTAATATTAAGATAATAAGCTCTTGATGCGGCAGCATACGACCGGTTGTTAATGAGAGGGCTATGTCCATCCGTGGCCGTCTTTCGGCTGAGTTATAGAATAACGCCATTGGTAGTAGCCATACGCAGGTGTTCCTCTTTGGCAAAGTATAAGCCCAAATAGGCCTACGCATTACGCCTTATATGTGTGTGAAATTGTAAATGTTTTGTTTTAATTATTATGCGTGAGTTCGTATGTGATGTGGTAGTCAGGGTCCCTTCTCTAATATATGCAGTTTAACCGGTATGAAATAGCGCTTGCGCTGTGTTTCATCGAGTGAGTGAGGATACCAGAGGCCCATATCCAAACCCCTCTCCACATCCCTTTCCCCACCCCCAAAGGTCGGCAACGCACTTGTAACGCCTTTGTAACGCCACCACTTATCAATCCTTTTACATGCTTTTTTACTTCTGCCAAACTGCAGTATAGGATACAACAGGAGAGAGGGACGGGGCCTATCCCGTCCCTCTCTCCTGTTGGGGTATGGGCCTCCGGTATCCTCACTCACTCGGTAAAACACAGCGCAGGCGCTGTTTCAGACCGGTTTTCTGTGAGACCGTGGTATCACTCCGGTCGAGCCGGCCCATCCATGCCGAAGCGTGGCTCTCCTACGTTGAATGTGTGAAGATTTCCCTCCGCTAAAAAGACCCTATGGCTGCTCCCTTACGGTCCACAGCCCTATGATTTCTTACCTGCGAAATCCTGCTCAAAGGTACATCACTGTCATTCAAGCGAAACTGATTGTTGTAAACTCTGGAGTTGAACTCCTCAGCTCTCTCCAGATCGTTCATGGAGTCTGGAAATACTATGGCAGCTGATCTTCCTAACCGTACTTCAGGCTGTACTAGAGGTCCGGATAGACGGACGAAGGGTTGTCCTGTGAAATTAAGTTTATGTTATAAAAAAAAGTAAAAACTAAAACCCAACTACGACAAAAAACGACGCTTAAAAAGTATGAAACAAGTTTCAAAAGCCGTAGTCACGCGTTGTTAAAGTCCTATGGACTATGAAACATTCCTAAGTATCAAAAGCCGTAGTCCATGTAGTGTAATGTACCATAGTCTACAACACTTTAACAACGCGTGACTACGGCTTTTGAAACTTGTTTCATACTTTTTAAGCGTCGTTTTTTGTCGTAGTTGGGTTTTAGTTTTTACTTTTTTTTATTTAAAATGTTTTGGTGCCTCTATAATACTTATTGTTGTGCAAAGTTTATTTTAAATAGGTACCGTAGAAATATCACACTTATCGAATAAATACGGACCAAGTCACGAACAAATGCTAATAATATATATATTTTTGAAATGTACAAGTAACGCCCTTTCCAATGATACCAAACACGGCATGTTTATTTCAAATTTAGTTTTTAATACAGTACTTTATGTCGGCTAGAGGGGGCCATATTCGATTCAGTGACACGTCATATAACTTCTAAGCAGCGGACAATCAAGACACTTTTAACGATACCTCATTTGTCTTATTCTGACTAGTTTAGAAAGAATGAGGGAACAAATAAGCATACCATAGAAATAGATAGATAGATAGAAAACTCTTTATTTGTACACCATTATAGTACATAGTTTTAAAAGTACATGAAATGTGAAATGTAGTGTACAAAGGGCGGCCTTATTGCCAAAAGCAATCTCTTCCAGGCAACCTTAAATATCACACTTATCGAATAAATACGGACAAAGTCACGAACAAATGCCAATAATATATATATTTTTGAAATGTACAAGTTACGCCCTTTCCAATGATACCAAACACGGCATATTTATCTCAAATATTTTTTTAAATACAGTACTTTATGTCGGCTAGAGGGCGCCACATTAGATTCAGTGACACGTCATATAGCCTATAACCAGAAGACGATTATGATGCTTCTAGAGACACCTCATTTGTCCAAATCTAATGAGTAGTTAAGGAGCTAGGAGGGAACAAATGAACATACATACATACATACATACATACATACATAGCCTGTCAAAATCATAACCCTCCTTTGGCTTTGCCGTAGTCGGGTAAAAATTACATCCATGTTTAAGTGCCCATCATTAAGGATCTTCGTTACGTATGTGATATATGTTTGTGTGCGTTTAGGCGTCTTGGGGTCTAGATTTTTATAGTATTACTAGCTGAACCCCGCGGTGTTACCCGCGGCTATTGTTGTACCGCGAGTAACGCCGCGGGACAAAGTTAGTCTAAAAAAAGTAGCCTCAGTTACTCCCCGGATCATCAGCTACCGGTCAGTGAAAGTCCCGTCAAAATCCGTCCAGCCGTTCCAGCGATTACCCGGATTAAACAGACAGACAGACTGACAATTTTTTTTTTAACTACGTGTTTGGTATATGTACCGTGTATACATACATATGCATTTAGTAAAAATCGGTTATTTTAATATTACAAACAGACACTCCAATTTTATTTATTTGCATAGATGACAGGGAAATTGTGTAATATTTGTGGCTCTGTGTCATGTTTTCTTGCGTAGTTTACTGTTTAGTTGGCTCTTACGACACCCACGTTATGAATAGGGGTGGCGATACTTCTTCCCTTTTTATTTATGTTTGAGTATGCCAAAGTGAGAGTCACTTTGCCAATTCTTCCTACCACAATCAGCAAGGCACGAGTAATAGATGGCGATTGGTTTTCTTATTACCTCTTACATCTCTCCCCTCGATTTTGGCGTAGATCTTGGATGCCTTCACCGGCGGCAGAGCGACGTCTGCTGCCAGTTGAACGTTCGGGTTATTCTCCAGGTTTTGTCCTTCTCCAGCCATGGGTTGGTAGCTGGAATAGGAGGAAGCAAAGATTTGTTAGTAGACTCCTATCATAGACGTAAAGTCACTTATTTCTGTCATTTGCCTACTTTACGTTAGTTTCTGGATGATTATTTATACATAAACATACAAACTCTAGGCTCTTTACGTCCAGGATATGGCAAAAACGATAGAAAACTTTTTGCCACAATCCTGACATACAGATGCGCTTTTCCACATTTATCAAATTTTTAAACCAACCTCGTTGGTCTTGCGGCTGTGGGTTTTTCTTATAGGAAATCGCTAATAACAGCCTGGAGTATGGAAATTGGCGGTGTTCCCGTAACTCGGGGAACAAGTTCCCGGTCGGTCCCGGTAACCACAAACGTCCATGACAATCATTGTTGAGAAGTCAGTGCCCTCAAACATCCTGACAACTAGTTCAACTTTTGAATCAATTCGCTTTCAGGATTGTAGAGGTCCGATGGCAGTCGACTGGCCCTTAGTCTATTGAATACTTAAAAGAGATTGGTCTTACTTGAATGTCAGCTTGGCTAACTCTGTTCCATATTCATCCACCAGTTGGGATTCTCTCACGCTGGCGACTGGCCCAGAGACACTTAACTTCAAGATATCTGAAACGAAACGATAGCGTTATTTGAGCTGTATATTATTACATGGATGGCAATCACTCTTATCGACTGGTAGTAGTGTTTTGGTAATTATTTGTTTATAAACCGACTTGAAAAAAGGAGGAGGTTCTTGGAGGAGGAGGAGAACTTTGGACTGGGTTATAATAATTATTATTATACGCGAATTAACGCGATCACTTATTTGAATCTATACTAATATATAAAGCTGAAGAGATTGTTTGTTTGTTTGAACACGCTAATCTCAGGAACCACTGGTCCGATTTGAAAAAATCTTTCAGTGTCAGAAAGCCCATTTATCGAGGAAGGCTATAGGCTATATATCATCACGCTAGGACCAATAGGAGCGGAGCTCCAATAAAAAATGTTTCGAAAACAGGGGAAAATTATCACGCTACGGGTAATAGAAGACGCAAACGAGGTTCCGTGGGTCGGCTAGTGTATTACATATCTCTGATTTGCCTGACGTCGAGAGTCAGCCTGTGACCAAGGCTAGTGCAACCTGGTCGAAACGTCTGGCAAATCAGAGGTATACGAGTATAATACCTTCAAATAAGTGAACGCGTTAATTCCCGTAAAAATATTATTATTATATCATGGAACGCGAAAGTTTAAAGTTAGTTTCGACTAAAACTGGTGCTTCCCGTGTGGTCCCATTTCAATTTGGACCAGTACTTGTGTACTATTTAATTTTATACTTTAGTGTACTAATAGTCAAGGCTAGTTAATTACATTCCTAATCCATTACCAGTGAAGAAGCCACTAGTAAATATTATCAACATCATTGAACAGCTCCGCAGCTGATAACAGCAGATAAACTTCGACCCTGTATCTGTCTTCCTTGTTAGTCCTAGGGAGATTCGAACAACATTCCCTTAGGGTTGCCACTGGTAAAGAATTAATATTGGCTATTTGTTAACGGGTTTCATTACCACCCTGGTCCTGTGATATTTCCCTGAAGGTTGGTGACAACCCTTGTTTTTTACGTGTCTAAATCCCCACGGGCTGTCATCCCACCGGGGTTTGCGGCTAGGTTGTTGTAATCGGACCGACGAAAACCACACGGTGTAAAGGGATCCAAACCCCTTTGGTAACTACCATGAGAGTATCGAGGGGGTTTGCGGTTCAACCTCCCCACACAAGTTTCTACACTATTGATATTTTTTACATATAACCCCCGAAACTAAAACCTGGCTACGCCCGTGGTGCTTTAGCGTTTCTTGCTCTCCAAGGCACGGGTCCTTCCTAAGATAAGCTATGTTCCGTAATGGACTATTAGAACTGAATAACAATTGCTACTTAATAACTTTTTTTCTCTGCCAACCCTATAAACATAAGATCTTATCATATTATTTCTACGCGTTTAGTATATAAATAAATTATGTGTCAAATACTCGTGTTTTGTGTTTAACATGTGTGTGGTTGATATATAGTGATATTTTTATGTATAGTGCAGTTTTAACACAGTGATTTTATGGATAATGTAGATTTTTTTATCGTATATCGTATACTCGTGGCTAGTAATCGAGTAGGTTAACGTATTGCAAAGTCTATCTAAGGGATGGTGACCATAGCCATCCCTTAGATTGATTAGAGCCTTATATTAGATGGCATGGCCTCGGAGAGCACGTTAAGCCATCATAACATCTTTATCAATAGTTATTAGTAGTAGGATCCGTAAAAATTCTAACAACAACTAATCTATAGGAACTTCTATTGTGAAGGATTGATAGTAATCGCTCCACGTAATAAATTGAAGTTCAACCTGTAGGCTATATATCATCACGCTAAGGCGAATAGGAGCGGAGCACTAATGAACAATGTTTAGAAACGGTAGAAAATTTTCACTCTACGGGCATTAGAAGACACAAACGAGGTTGCGTGGGTCAGCTAGTACTTAATAATATAAAGCTGAAGAGTTTGTTTGTTTGTTGGAACGCGCTAATCTCAGGAGCTACTGGTCCGATTTGAAAATTTCTTTCAGTGTTAGATAGCCTATTTAACGAGGAAGGCTATAGGCTATATATCATCACGCTAAGACCTACAGGAAGGGAGTACCAATGAAGAATGTTACAAAAACGTGGGAAAATTATCACGTTACGGGTAATAGGAGACGCAAACTAGATTGCGTTAGGCTAGTTAGCTATATTACTGTAAAGTTTCATCTAAATCCGTTCAGTAGTTTTTACGTGGAGAAGTAACAAACATACACACTTAGAAACTTTCGCCTTTATATATTAGTTTGATGTGATGTGATAACTCACATCCTCTACAGGGCAACACGTGCTGCGAACAAAATTGTTCAAATTATGATTCACAGTAGGGATTATCGCTTCTCGAAAGGTCAGGGTTCCGTATCTAAGCCTGCCCTACGATTGGAGTTCAAATAACACATATTAAGATACACTCATATCATTTTACCCGACTGCGCTATAAAGAGGGTTATGTTTTTCGTAAATATAGAAAAAAAAAGTCTGTTTTTAATTCCATTCTAACAATTTTCACTTTTATAACATGAAAGTACGTACCTACGGTACTTACATAAAAAATTGGTTGCCTGTAAAGTCGGTATACGGGCGAAAGTTTTACGTGACAACGACTTTGATTGGTAAAATAATTTTAATGTGAATATTAATTCGTATAGTAGGAAGAAGGATGAAATAATAGTAACAATTTAAAACATTTATTTATACAAAGAATTATATTTAAAACATTAATTTATACAAAGAATCTCGCACTGAATCTGTCTCTCTCGCTCTTAGGCGGGCTAACCATGCCCGAGTGGAAAGGACGCGTGCCTCTCACTCGCTCTCGTTGTGAGCGCATAACGTGAGCGGAGCGTAACGCAGTTTCTTGAAGTGTCACCCGGCAAACCAATTTATAAGACGTTGTCACGTCAAAAAATTTATTTGTCTGTTTGTTCTGGGTAATTTCTTACCTGCGAAATCCTGCTCAATGGTACATCACTATCATTCAAGTGAAACTGATTGTTGTAAACTCTGGAGTTGAACTCCCCAGCTCTCTCCAGATCGTTCATGGAGTCTGGAGTAACTTTTTATGTGTCTGTTTGTTCTGGGTAATCTCTGGAATGGCTGGACCAATTTTGACTAGACTTTCACAGGCAGATAGATGAATATATTATAAGTAACTAAGTGCTCTTTTTTAGGCTAGCTTCTCTACGTAACGTTATCCGTAGTAATAATTTGTCTAAAATACGTATGAATTGAAGTTATATAAATACTAGCTTTCGGCAGCGGCTTCGCTCGCATTTTTAGAAAAAGTATTCTATGTTACTTCTAATATCTCCAAGAATATGTGTACAAAGTTTCATGATGATCGGTTCAGTAGTTTTCGCTTGAAAGCGTAACAAACAAACTTACATTCACATCTATACAAATAAATAAAATTGGAGTGTCTGTTTGTAATATTAAAATAACCGCTTTTTACTAAATGCTTATTTATTTACACTAAATTTTCACTGGCAGGTAGCTGATGATCCAGGGGGTAATTTAGCATTTTTCTTTCCTTTTTTTTCCTTTTTTTTCCTTAAAAATCAGTCTATCTATAAGTAAAAGCCGTATAAAAATCCTTGCTATAACTTTTGTGGTTATCGCGAACAGACAGACAGACGCGACGGAGGACTTTGTTTTATAATATGTAGTGGTATGTATATAAAAAAATGTGATATATTAGTCACATTTACTATAGTCGTTTAGATGAAAACCAAGGTCGAACATGATTATCGCGAGTTTTTTTTTGTTGATAAATGATATTTATGTTAATTAATTCTGTTTATACTTTTAATAAAATCTGTTAGCAGTTTATTTTCGTCTTTATAAGGTCGTGTTCTTGTATTTCTATGTTAGTTTGGAAAAAAATGTTGTTATTAAACTACTCAACACGTTAGCGAAAATTTAACTGCACAAGGAGTAACTTTGGCTACATTTTTACCCGACTACGGCAAAGCTAAAGGAGGGTTATTATTTTGGCAGGCTATGTATGTATGTATGTTATTTTTATGCACTAAGCGGGCAAACGAGTAGACGTGCGATTACCGCCGCCCATGGACACCTGCAAACACCAGAGGCGTCACAAGTGCAACGCACTTTTGACGCCTCTAGTGTTTGGCCGGCCTCCGGCCTTTGAGGGAGGTATGTTCATTTGTTCCCTCATAGCTCCTTAACTACTTACTACTACACACTTACACTTCATGGATTACGACTTCTGAAATTTAGTAATGTACCATAATCCATAACACTTTAACAACGCGTGACTACGGCTTTTGAAACTTTTTTCATGCTTTTTCAGCATCGTTTTTTGTCGTAGTTTGGGCTTTAGTTTTTACTTTTTTGTAAACTATCTTCTCTCCGCGGCGTTACCTGCAATTGTTGTTGTAAAGCAAGAGTTCCCAACCAGGGGGCGTGCCTCCCAAGGGGGCATAGAGAGATGTCAAACAAACGGCAAAACAAATAGCATTACAATGTAATGTTTAATTTACACGTATAAAGTTAATGAAATTAGGTTTAATATTCACTTTTTCGGTAAACCACTATTTCGAAACTGACGTCGTTAATCGCTATTTAAAATATAAGTTTAGACAAGTCACAGTCACATCATGAAATGCGCGTCCAGACCAATTAAAAAGAACATACTGTACGTTTGTTTATTAAAATTAAAAGGATTTTAAGTATACGAGTATAATGAGGTTTATTTTTGTGTTTATTAAGAAAGTAAAGGGACAGGGGTACATGAAAATATTATTTATGTAAAGTAAAAGAACAGCAGTAAGTAGCGCTCGGCTAATTTTGAATAAATACCAGCTGAACCCCTCGGGACACATCCCGCGGTTATTGTCGTACCGATGGTAACACCGCGGGACAAAGCTAGTCTAAAAAAGGAGTCTAAGTTACTTCTTAGATCATCAGCTATCTGACGGTGAAAGTCCCGTCAAAATCGGCCCAGCCGTTCCCGAGATTACCCGAAACGAACAGACAGACGGACAAAAATTGTAAAAAATGTTATTTTGGTACATGTACCGTGTATACATACATAAGCATTTATTAAAAAGCGATTATTTTAATATTACAAATAGACACTTCAATTTTATTTATTTGTATGTGTGTATGTATGTATGTATGTATGTATGTATGTATGGTAAGTTGCTACTAAAGTTCCATTCTCTTCAAGGACCGTGCTGATGTAACAGAAAGATATAAAAAAGCAGTAACTAGGTTAAGTTGAAACATCGCGGTTCGATCATACTTGACATTCATTACGACTTACACATATATATATATTTACATAACTCTTATTATATACTAGCTGACCCACGCAACCTCGTTTGCGCCTTATATTGCCCGTAGCGTGAAAATTTCCCCCGTTTTTGAAACATTCTTCATTGTTGCTCCGCTCCTTTTAGTAGTAGCGTGATGATATATACCCTATAGCCTTCCTCGATAAATGGACTATCCAACACCGAAAGAATTTTTCAAATCGGACCAGCGGTTCCTGAGATTAATGCGTTCAAACAAACAAACAAACGAACAAACTCTTCAGCTTTATTGTATTAGTATAGATTAGCTCAAGTCCGCGGTGTTACCCGCGGCTATTATTGTACCGCGCGTAACGCCGTGGCACAAAGTTAGTCTTAAAAAAAGTAGCTTAAGTTACTCCCTGGATCATCATAATATTTCCTAAGAACTACTCGTCCTATCTATACTAATATATAAAGCTGAAGAGTTTGTTTGTATGTTTGAACACGCTAATCTCAGGAACCGCTGGTCCGATTTGAAAAATTCTTTCGGTGTTGGATAGTCCATTTATCGAGGAAGGCTATAGGGTATATATCATCACGCTACTACTAATAAGAGCGGAGCAACAATGAAGAATGTGTCAAAAACGGGGGAAATTTTCACGCTACGGGCAATATAAGGCGCAAACGAGGTTGCGTGGGTCAGCTAGTTTAATATTATAAACGCGAAACTTAGTAAGTATGGATAGATGTTGGTTACTCTTTCACGCAAAAACTACTGAACGGATTTGGATGAAACTTTACAGGAATATAGCTTAAATATCAGAATAACACATAGGCTACTATTTGCCGCGATAACCGACATACACGGGCAACAACTAATCTATACAAATAAATAAAACTGGAGTGTCTGTTTGTAATATTAAAATAACTGCTTTTTACTAAATACATATGTATGTATACACGGTACATATACCAAAAATGTAGTTGAAAATTTTTTTGTCTGTCTGTCTGTTTGTCTGTTTGTTTGTTTGTTTGTTTGTTCCGGGTCATCTCTGGAACGACTGGACAGCTGGTAGCTGATGATCCGGGAAGTAACTTAGGCTACTTTTTTAGACTTACTTTGTCCCGAGGCGTTACTCGCTTTACAACAATAATTAATTGTTGTTGGTTCAGCTAGTTAATAAATAAATTAATGAACATAACTATGAATAAGCAACAGAAAATGCGTTGCGAATAAGCATGATGAGATTAATCATGAGTGTTTAATATATTTAGAAACCTTTTTTTTCATGTTTATTATGAATTCGATACGTTTTACGTAAAAAAAATACAAGTAATCAAATGATAAGTGCTATAAAAATATACCAGTCTATTGAAAAAACTTAAAACAACATTACGATATTTCGTCAAAGAAAATATTTTATTATTAAACCAGCTGACCGATGCAACCTCCTATTGCCCTATTGCCCGTAGCGTGATAATTTTCCCCCGTTTTTGTAACATTCTCCATTGGTGCTCCGCTCCTATTAGTCTTAGCGTGATGATATATAGCCTATTGCCTTCCTCGATAAATGTGCTATCCAACACTGAAGGATTTTTCAAATCGGTCTTTAGATTAGCGCGTTCAAACATACAAACAAACTTTTCAGCTTTATATGTGAGTATAGATGTATTTTTGTAGCAAATAAACAGTCTAGAAACGACTCGCTATATAAGCTAATAAAGTCGGTGAAATTAGTATTATTTTTAATAGTAAAAGCTGCCAAAATGACTCAACTCTGTCTCATGGAAAGCATGATCAGAAGACATGAGTGGTGGTCACCATACTCATTGCGAATGTGGACAATGTAGCATGGTGACCCACACTATGGCGGCCTAGTAAAACTAAAGCCCGCCTCGCTTAAAGGACCATGGTGGAAAATACAAATTAAAATGCTTATAAATTGTTCCAACGGTTTACGAACCTTGATCATATAGCTATTGTACATAAAGTGTGGCAGATATATGGGGTGCCTGTAAGTGGAAAGCTCCAACGGTTAAAAATGCACTTATGCGCGCGTAGAGAGATATACTCGTATATGGGTACCGCGATCGTGTCTCTATTTCTAACCGAGGGACGACTGGAGGCTTGGCTTTACTCTATCTATAATAACTCTACGGCCTTGATACACTAAATGAAATTTAAAACATTCGACCTTCTTTGTGTTATCTATAGTTTAAAAAGTATATTATATAAAAAGTTGAATGCCTTTGTTTGTGAACATCGACAATGATCAATTTAAAAAGAAAAAGAGTTTAAAATACGAAGCGATTATTTTAGGTATGCGCTTCCCTCTTAAACTGGTTTCGACAAAAGCCATCTTTGTATTAAGGTATAAGTTTATTTTTAAAAATAATTATTGAAAAGGACGATTCTATTAAAGAGATTTTGGTAGTTTTTTTTCACACTATAATAAAAGTATTTTGATGCTTGGAAATGATATTTTTTTAAAATTATTGACGTTTTCGCAAACTTTGGGTAGATTAAGAATGGATGAATACATTTCATTTAATATATTTATTTTAGGTCTATAATCTATGATTTTGGCTTTGCAACAATTTCTTTCACGTGTTTAGCAACAAAGGTAAATGAAATACTGGCTGATCATTAAATCGTTAATTTTATACAAATCTCTTGCCATTATAATCGATTACGTTAATTACCTTTCGCAATACATAAATCGCATAGGAAAAAGAACTGGTTAATCTGTGATCGGCTGAACACGACATTTCAATTTAGTATCTGGCTGTATGCAACAGTGTCCTTGACTTACAAAAGGTGCGACGCCATCTTGACGCGGGAGCTGTCAACGTGACATTTAGAGGTTATATACTTTTTTTTTTTACTTTTTGCATGCGATAAGGGTGTGTTCGGAGATTGTTTTTTGTTTTTCCGGAAGACGGTCCCTATTTCATCTCATCCTCAAAGGGTGTGTTCTTTTCGGTTTATTTTTAACTGTCAGATTAAGTGAATGAAGATGAACCCTAACAGCTTTTCTGCATGTTTTTTGTTTTATTGTTTGTTTTATTATTTATTACTGACAAATTATGTTTAGTTGTATTATGACTGTGTTATCAATTTTATTTATTTACAGATTTTAGATTTTTGACTATGGTATTTTTATTATCTAGTCCCAAGCTAAGCAGAGCTTGTGTTATGGGTACTAGAAATTGATACAAATACATATACTCGTATATATATATATATATATATATATATTGTGAATGCATAGAAAACACCTAAACTCCAAAACAAATATTTGCAGATCATACAAACATTTTGTCCGACTCGGGAATCGAACCCGAGCAAACAGCAGTCGCGTACGCTACCACTGCGCCATCGAGGCAGCTATAATATGTGTATTCTATCTATAAATAATAATATCCTAACACATCTTATACACGGCAGTCTAATCTTAAACAAGACAGTCCTTATATCTACTGTGGTAAACAAACTACTAATAAACATACTTATATATATAATATATTACTAATACTATACATGTTACTAAATACAAAAAAAACCGTCGGTAATTAAATATTGCAGTTAAATAACACCCAGACACTGAATAAATGACAACACTCATACACGCAATATTTGTATAATAATATTATTTATTTGTTAGTATGTCCCTGGATGGGAATCGAATCCGCGACCTCTGACTCAGCAACAGCCAAATACAATTGTCTACAAATAAATAAAATTGGAGTCTGTCTGTTTGTAAAATTAAAATAATCGCTTTTTTAATAAATGCATATGTATGTATACACGGTACAGGTACTAAAACAAAAAAAATGATTGTTTGTCTGTCTGTTTGTTCCGTGTAATCTCTGGAACGGCTGAACCTTTCGAACTAATTTTGACGGGACTTTCACTGGCAGGTAGCTGATGATCTAAGGAGGAACCTAACTTAGGCAACTTTTTTTTACACAGACACTCTTATTATATTTATTTGTATAGATGAGTGGTCTAAACAGTGACGTCACAAGTGTGTATTTAGTACATTCTTCATACAAAGTGATCGTTTTGACAGGTGATAAAAAGTAACGAATATGACTAAGGTGTTACCTGCTATAAGAGAGACAGACGAACGAGGGCAATGAACGTATCGTAATTTTTTTGTGACATAAATGTTGCCATGCTGCATTTCTTTATAGACACAAAAAAAAACTATAATCCTCTTAGCAGCTGCTATTAGATGAAAAAGTTCTCTAAAAACGTTTAAATATCCGTCTTTTTTATAAGTCCGAACTAATTTAGGAAATGTCTTTTGGTCTGAAGTTGAATTCCGCGGAGAAATTTGCTTCAAATTACCTCCTTTCTGGAGTTAAATTATTAGCATTTTCTTATTGTATAGGGGGCAAACGAGCAGATGTATCACCCGATGGGTCGCCCATATACACTTGCAACACCAGTGGCGTCACAAGTGCGTTGCCGACCTTTGAGGGATGTAGGGAGTGGTTGGGGTATAGGGCTCCGGTATTCTCACTCACTCGGTGAAACACAGCGCAAGCGCTATTTCACCACGGTTTTCTGTGAGGCCGTGGTATCACTCCGGTCGATGCCCAAGCGTGGCTAAACTACGTAGGACACCCACCTTAAGCACAGGTGGCTTGGGAAGCGTGTGTCGGTTCTTAAGAGTCATTGAGGGTTTACTGCACGGTATATCGTGGTGGATAAATCTATACAAATAAATTATATTGAAGTGTCTGTTTGTAATATTAAAATAACCGCTTTTTACTAAATACATATGTATGTATACACGGTACATATGCCAAAAATGTATTAAAAACAAAAATTGTCTGTCTGTTTGTTTCGGGCAATCTCTGGAACGGTTGGACGAATTTTGACGGGACTTTCACTGGCAGGTAGCTGATGATACGGGGAGTAACTTAGGCTACTTTTTTTAGACTAATTTTGTCCCGCGGTACAACAATAACCGCGGGTAACACCGCGGGGTTCAGCTAGTCTATATATATATAAAAGAGGAAGGTGACTGACTGACATACCCAGATATCATAGCGCAGCCCAAACCGCTGAACTAAAATCCTGAAATTTAGTATCTAGGTTCTTTATATATCGTAAGTGAGCACTAAGAAAGGCATTTTGGAAATTTCACTCCTAAGGGCGTAAATCTGGGGATAAAAGTCTGCGTGAGCGAAGCCGTGTGCAAAAGCTAGTTTTATGTAAAACCGTTACACCGTAAAGGTTTTTAACACGCCATGGTAGGTTATTTGCGTGAATGAAACAAATCGATAAAAATATATAGGAGTATACTGATTAATTTAATTATTTTCAGTGCATTCTTCTGTTGAAATCTTAGCTATTTATAGTTATAACTAAAGATATTGTCATTGTTCCGTGTCATAATAATACAAGTACAATTTTAACAAAAATAAAACCTACTTCAAGGCTCGACTCGATTTCTCTTGGATGCCATCATCAGATATTCATGTCCCTATCATGGTACCACCGTCGGGACATCTCCTTTCCATTAAAAAAAGAATCATCAAAATTGGTTCATAAATGACGGAAGTTTTCCGCGAACACACATAAAAAATATATATATATGCGGTTCGGTGCGGCGACCGCTGGTTTAATTTTGAAGTCGGTTAAAAACATGCTAAATTAACAACAAAGTTTAAAAAAAAATGTTTAAAAACTAAAACCCGACTACGTAAATTTTGAAAAAAATCATAGACCCCACGTCATCCGGGCCATTGTGACAGCTCATTTATTAAAATCGGTTCAATAGTTTAGGCGATACTGTATAACATACAAAAATACGTAGACTGCTTAAACCTTATTACCTTTCCTTTTGCCTTCGCCATAAAAACCCGGTTGTCAGAACTGAATTTGAAGTTGCGTATTTAAACCATCCATACACACATCTAATGTTTTAACCATGCTAATTAAGATTAGTTGATAGGAACAAAAGAGAAGTACTCACTTCCAGTTTCCACTACAGCATCAAAATGTATCAGCGTCTTAGCAGAGAAACAGAGTCTGTAGTCGCAGGTGTCACATCTCACGCTCAGATGCCACATGCCCACGAATGATGAGTCAGATGCTGGCAGAACTGATAGTCTGTGGAATAAAACATAAGTATTTATTTAGTCTGGGACATTTTTTATTACACGGGCCTGCAAAAGTGACTCTACTCTGCCTGATAGAAAACATGAGCAGAATCCAAGAGTAGTGGTCACCATACTCATTGCGAATGCAGACAATGCAACAATGCAGTATGGCGGCCTATTGAGATGCTTCTGCATCATTGGGTCTCGCACTCACCAAGGAAACATGACAGCACGAATGCTGTCATTTTAGGTTTATCTTCTGGGTGAGGATAGTATGATATTAGCGTGACTCTACTACCTTTAGACCTGATGCGGGGGTAATAATATATTCAGAGTTCTGATGACTGCACCATATGATTGGGCACAAAGTCGTTTTCCACATAACTCTTCATATTCCAAGCCTAAAAATAAGCGTTCTAGCGCTGTTTGTTTTAATAGCTTGCTGGACTACATGATTGATGACAAAGCGCTGCAGCGTAAGACCTCCCTTGTAGTGAACGCTTGATTTTACTATTCATAAAATTTTCATACCGTGGGATACGTCTGAATATGAAAATCGTTTCTTACGGAGTATTCCCCAAAAAATGTGTCTTCGATTGAGACAGTAATTCTTGGCTGTAGTTACGCCAATTCTACTGGCAAATAGAATTAGCTTGAACTTATTAAAGTCCTAATACTTACGTATCAAAATCGAAGGTGTTTCCAGGAAATACGAGATGTACGTTCCTGGGTGACAGACCTTCGGTCCTCGATGAAGGGGAGAAGGCGTAAACCGAGGACACGTTGTACAGGTCGATTTGTAGAGCTGGATAGAAAAGAAGATTACTTAATTTGCCTCTAAATCCTCTAGGAGGAAAGTGCAATTATGAAAGATAAGCTGGAATCTAGTTCAATAAACACTTGATCGATAAATCAGTCTCGTCAAGAAGAACATTATTTTTTTTGTTCCTCATACGGTTGCAAATTCGAGCTATGGCTATGGTAGTAATGGGCTGGTTGGACCGGAGTAACACTACGAGTTCATAGGAAACCGGTGTTAATAGAAACTGATCCCCCTTATCTCTAAAATGAAAAGGGCAGCAACGAATTGTAACTTTTGAGTTATAATTGACGTTAGTATTAATTTTTGGGCCTGTCAAAGTGACTACTCTGCCTGATAGAAAGCATGAGCAAAATCCAAGAGTAGTAGTCACCATACTTATTGCGAATACAGACAATACAACTATGTAGCATGGTAACCCAAACCATGGCGGCCTAGTGATACTTCTGTAGCGTTGGTCGTCTGATCTCGCAATTGCTATCGAAACTTGACAGCACGAACGCTGTCAATTTACGTTGGACTTCTGTGAGAGGGTAGTATCGCCCCGGTCGAGCCGGTTCATGCTGAAATTAGCGTGGCTTTACTACCTTGAAAATGTCGAGTAAAAATATCAGCTCCTTTAAAACCCCCCCCTTCCTATCCCAAAAACTTATCCAAATTTGGCTAAATGCCGAAAGGGACTCTTCTTTGCCATTTTATTGGTACAAATATACAATACAATAGCAATCATATACGTCCTGTGCAACTGTTATTGTGCTAACCGGAAGTGTGCTATTCCATAATAACTATAATCATAATTATATTGAAGTAATAGTAATTTTGTACCGCAATTTGTATTGTTCACCTAATACCCTTTAGTAAGTACAAGGTTGAAGATATTTATTGTGATGGGAACGTTGCGTATGTTATAAGTTTTTGTCGGTGGGTCTATTAATATATAATAGACTTCAGATGGCGCAGGTTTTCAATTTGACTATTGTTTTTTTGTGTGCATGTTGAGCAATGTTTGAGCTTTTCGTTAATAATAAACATAGCCAGATAGGAACGAAGTTCCTTATCTATACAAATGAATAAAATTGGAGTGTCTGTTTGTAATATTAAAATAACAGCTTTTTAATCAATGCATATGTATGTATACACGATACATATACCAAAAATGTGCTTAAAAATTTTTTTGTCTGTCTGTCTGTTTGTTCCGGGTAATCTCTGGAACGGCTGGACGGATTTTGACGGGACTTTCACTGGCAGGTAGCTAATGATCCGGGGAGTAACTTAGGCTACTTTTTTTAGACTAACTTTGTCCCGCGGCGTTACTCGCGGTACAACATTAACCGCGGGTAACACCGCGGGGTTCAGCTAGTCAAAAAATATAATAATACATGCAAGTTACAGATGCTGGCTAGGGTATACAGATGGCGCCATACAATTTTTTTTAAGTCTTACGTTTGGTTTAACGTTACGGACGGTTTTTGCCGCAACGCCCCATTAGGAACTTTCGGAATCTATAAAACATGCTAACAAACAAACAAAATTACAGGTGAAGATGATAAAGACTTTATAAAAAGCGTTAAAATGTCGATCAAAGAGGTATAAAATAAATAAATAAATATTTCGGACATCTAACACACAACGTAATCTAGTCCCAAGCTAAGCAAAGCTTGTGTTATGGGTACTAGACAACTGATATAAATACATTTTATACCTTTTTTTTTTGTAAATACATACATATTATACATAGAAAACACCCAAACTCCGAAACAAATATTTGTAGATCATACAAACATTTGATCCGACCCGGGAATCGAACCCGAGACCTCATGATCAGCAGTCGCACACGCCAACCGCGAGACCAACGAGGCAGTTATAAAAGAGGTATTAAACCTTGGGAGAAATATTAAGGCGGGTCGCAATTAATTCATATCCTTTCACTGGCTTTAACAGGCCACTGCTAGTGGCGTCACTCTGTATTTTTATCCTACCCTACAAGGACGTGTGAGCTGACCAGAGGCATGGCAACTTCCATAACCTTTGCCACTTTGGGATCGGAACAAAAGGTATAAACACTTCTACCTTTTGAGTTACAAATCCCCATGAACCGGTAGGCACTAATTAGATCTGTCTGCTCGTTGCCCCCATACCATAAAAAAACCTGTAAGTTGTTTTGAACCTTAATCCAATTGCTTTAACCTACAACACGTATCAAATATATGCAAACATTTCTGCTGTGTTTTCCACTGGAATTGATTCTTTTTTCTAGGCTTGAAGAAAATTCAGTAATAGGCGTTGATTCCAAAAGATTTCCCAGAAGAACTTAAAAAACCTTTTGTTGTTTCCAATGTATGATGAGATGATCAGGCCAAAACCTAACCTTCTAAAGAAAGGCATATTTCTAGCAGTGTATTAAACGCCGTTGATGATTAAATACTAACCAACGTTAGGTGGGTACAGCACAGCATGCTCTACTGCACCTTCAATGAAGATCCTGAGGGCAGTTACTCCATTTTCCACTGGAACTCCCAGGGAGATCACTTTACCAGCCCCACGACGGACCACGAGCAACTGTGAACGAGATTTTAATCAATATCTGAATGTCTTATCTGGTTATATTCCTGAAACTGTGATTCTGGAAACTTAATTTGCAATAAACCCTTTTCTGAATGTTATAAGGGATCACCTCAATTTTTGACAAATAGTTTTGACTGGTTTCTTTGTCTGAGGCTAATTCTTTTTTGGAATGTACTCGTTTTCAGATAACTAGGGTCACGTACCTGTCTTCTGATTGGAGAGATCACTTAGGTTAGAGTCATCAGCCCAAACATAAAAACTGCTTAGAACACAAATAACTTAATATCTTTTTAGAGATGGTTGTTCATAGAAATCTATTTGCCTTTTACTGGAAATTCTAGTAATAACACTAAAGGCCAAAAGATTAAAGACAAATTCTGGTAAAACATAATTTTAACATTATTTTCTAGGTTCTAAAGTCGAAATTTATTTAAGCTTCAGTCAGTACTTACGTCAAATTTATCCGCTGTTGTGTCGTGGATCAGTTTTGGCCGCCTACCTTGCTTGTGTATATATGACCATTGGTCCAATTCAGCTAAGTTACTGGAAGCGTCGATGTCCTGTAGAAATTCCATAGAAATGTATTTTTTTTTTGTTTTTAATGCTAGTACGTCGCCATGTGGTGAGGGATTAAGAATTCGGAGTGTCACGCGTCAAAGCGTCGTTTGAACCGCCTAAAGAAGGGCCCACAGCTCTGCAAACAGGAGAAACTTGACCCGTCAGGATAGTATGGTATAGTAGTATTAGTATAGGCATAAACCTCCTTTTAAGGGCAGGTATAGCGAACTTATCGGTACTAGAATAACAATGGCTACGGCAACGATGCGAGCAGTATTTATTACGCAGGAACCACGGCTCTATATACTCTAATTGTTACATGGTAACGTGTAGCTATCTATTCCAACTTACTGCGATATTTTATATCCTAAATTCTATCGGTCAATAACATATAATCACGTCTTATGCTCAACGAGATAAGTCGTGTCTTACTTATGTCCAGCGGTTATTACCAGAGGCTGGTTATGATAATTACTATTGTATTTATAAAAATTTTACTAATTAAACGAAAGAGGACTGATGCTGCTCTAAAAGACAAACTTTAGGTTAAACGTTCATTCCTATTTTCCCTTCAACTCAACCAATAGTAGACATAGGCTCAAATACAAAAACTCCTCTTGCGTTTCGTAGAACTTAAGAAGGGGAAAAATCAGGTGAATTTTTATGGCTTAAAGGAGCACAGAAGTTCCAAGGTTTTCCTTTCTAGGGCACCCCTGCTTCTATGGTTACTAGTACCCGAGACGGCGTGTGGTTTTTGGTCAGTTCGAGTTCGATATAACCACCTGCGGGTGGTATTTGGTGGGATTTTTGCAAGGCGCAAAAAAGAAGGCGCAATAGAAGCTTTGCGGTTTTCGGGACTTTCCCTCGCAGTTAGGGGACTTGAGTCACTGGTCAGAAGCAATAGGGTGATTAACATCAGCTTTATGCGTACCACTCACGTGTACCGAAGCATTACGGCACTGTACAATTTTGTCTAACTTATATATATACTTAACTAGCTGACCCGCTCAACTTCGTTTGTCTCTCCATAAGATTTTTTTTTCATTTACCTAACATTTTCGATCGATATCCGGCTCCTATTGATCGTAGAGTGATGTTACATGGCCTAAAACCTTCCTCGCTAAATGGACTATCCAACAAAAAAATTACGTTGATTCACGTGTGATGTCGTGACCAAGGCAAATAGGGATTCATTTTTATATATGTAGATTTGTCTATATATAAAGATCTACTAGTTGAGCCCCACGGTGTTACCTGCGGTACAACAACAACCGCATTTTAGTTTAATTTATTTGTGTATTTACTACTTAATAGACAAACAAGTACACTCCTCGTGGTAAGCTTTTACCATCGCCTATTCTTTCATTTACTTTCTTTATATTAATGAATGTATATGTTAACTGTCTTTTAAATATTTATCTAATAAATTTTAACTATTCAAAAGTTTAGTTTAATTTCTGGAAAACAATAACGTTTTATTACCAGTTATTTTTAATACTATGATGGTTATTACTTTTAAACGAGCTGTGTTAGAGCGAGGTGGATGTAAATAGATAGATATATCGATATTTCGCCTTGCTAACAAGTCTACATAGCGTCAGTTTTAGTAGTATTATTGACATTAATTTTTATTTTTATAAATGCCAAATAATTGGTATAAAACTAATAAGAATTTCTCTTAGTAAAGTCATTAATTGGAAGTCTATGGTTTAATTCTGTGATCATAGACAACTGTGTTTTTATGTTTTTTTTTTAGTTTGCTGTTAGTTTTTAACCGACTTCAAAAAAAGGAGGAGGTTTCTCAATTCGACCTTATATTTTTTTTTTATGTGTGTTCACGGATAACTTCGTCGTTTATGAACCGATTTTGATTATTCTTTTTTTATTGGAAAGGAGATGTCCCAACGGTGGTACCATGATAAGGACAGTAATATCTGATTATGGCATCCAAGAGAAATCGAGTCGAACCTTGAAGTCGGTTTTATTTTTGTTAATTGTCGTTTTATTTTATTAAATGTATGTGTATACATATGTATACAGCCATGTATCTATTGGGGTTTAGCAGAGATGTTTCAACTAATCCCAAATCAATCAGAGTGGCGTGGAATAGAACGGGTCTTAGCCCAGCAGTGAACAGGCTGAATAGGCTGATAAAGATGACAATAAAATGTTTCTAATCTTTACATTAAACTAATTATGATTTGGTCCCAATTCTGAGGTTGAGACTACCTATAGGTATAAGGACTTGAATATAACATCACACTAATATATAAAGGCTAAAGTTTGTGAGTGTGTATGTTTGTTACTTCTTTACGCAAAAACTACTGAACGGATTTGGATGAAACTTAACAGTAATATAGCCTATATATCAGAATAACACATAGGCTACTATTTGCCGCGATAACCAACATACACGCGGGCGGAGCTGCGGGCAACAGCTAATAGATAAATAAATACTAATTATTTTTATTATTTTATTATATAAATTATTTCGGACATTTGATACACATAGCCTGATACTATATCTTCATACGAAGCAGTTTGTACCATGGAAAATAGATTGACTGGTAGAATACTTATATACTTTTTACCTATTTAAAATATACTTTGCAAAGAAATTAATATTATAGAGGCACCAAAACATTTTAAATAAAAAAAACGTAAAAACCAAAACCCAACTACGACAAAATACCACGCTGAAAAAGCATGAAACAAGTTTCAAAAGCCGTAGTCACGCGTTGTTAAAGTGTTATGGACTACAGCTTTTGAAACTTAGTAATGTACCATAGTTGGGTTATAGTTTTTATTTTTTTTTAATGCCTTTAAGGCTGATCTTTGTACAATATGTGCAAGAAGTATTAAATATATTAACAATTATTTTTACGGGAATTAACGCGATCACTTATTAAAAGGTATTAAATACCTCTGATTTGCCTGACGTTTCGACCACGTTGCACTGGTCGTGGTCACAGGCTGACTCGCGTTAATTCCCGTAAAAGTAATTGTTAATATATCATGGAACGCGAAAGTTTAAAAGTTTTAAATAAATTAATGTTATAAGGATATTGCTAGATTTGTTTCTAAACTTTAATATTGCGAACTTCCGCATCAGTGTGGCACTACCACTTAGAGTATTATAGATCTTGTACTATCTGACTCAAGAAATCAGAGAGTTTAGGAGGGTTAAAATACTTAACGTACCATCATATCTACAAACTATACGAAAAAATACATCAAAACCGGTCGAGCCGTTTCAGAGGTTGGGTCATTACGCTGTTTTTAACATTACTATAATTGTTGAACTTACAATGACTTGAAGTGGATATGGGATTACATCGCCTTCTGTATGCTGTGATATGTTTTTCAGAACCATTAGGCCTTCATCATTCTCTGCGTCTGCATAATTTGGATTCGTCCATAATGTGTACACCTGGAGACAAAAATTAAGCCATTTTAATCATGATACACATTAAAAAGCTAAGCATTCCTATACAGGTCAGTTTTTGGATGGGTGACCAATCTTAACACATTGACAAATCTCATTGCTTGGAGAGCACGTTAAGTTCTCGGTCCTGCTCTTCTAGCCAAGTTGGCATTCTACAAACGTAAACGTTATTAGAAAATTTAAAAAATGAACGAGAATGACGTCATCTCAACGCCAAAAGTCACGTGGTCAAAACAAATTAGCCAATAATTCAAGAGAATAGGGGCGTTAGCGGATTGTAGAAAGAGAATGACGCGAAACACTTGCATCTTGGCTGATTGCCATACGAAAATGTATAGGAATTGTTAGGGGTAGTTAGCCCGGGGCAAACGAGCAGACATATCACCTGATGGTAGGCAATTGCCACCGCCCATGGAAACCCGCAACACCAGAGGCGTCACAAGTACGTTACCGACCTTTAGGGGATGGGGAGTGAGAAGGGGATTGGGGAGGGGTTGGGATTTGGGCCTCAGGTGTCCTCACTTATTCGGTGAAACACAACGCAAGCGCTATTGCACACCGGTTTTCTGTGAGGCCGTGGTATCACTCCGATCGAGCCCATCCAAGGCCTATTCATGCCGAATGTATAGCGTGACTCTCCCACGGAGTTCAACAGAACTTTGACATTACCTATAACTTTGTAAAAGTGACTGCCATAAGGGTGGAATAGAAAGTTCAGCCGTATTGTAGTACACTTAGCTTAGTATTCAGCTCCTAATCTCCTAATAAATACTTGTTCTAAAGCCTCACCTTCAGTCTTTTCTCCACCACTGCTCTGAGTGCCAGCTGCAGTCGGTTCACATCTCTTGGACCTTCGTCGGTGATCACGAACAGGGCACTGTCGTAGGGCACCAGTTTAGCAGCGCCTGTCAGAGCTCGCATGGTGCCGTCGGCCCTTGAATCGCTGGAGTCGATGGTTACAACACCCTGAGATGGAAATTAAACTTAATGTATATTATTGTAGTCAAGGCCTGACTATTGGTGACCTTAAGAGGGTGGTAGTAGTGGGAGGGGGCCCACTTCTTAATGGCTTCCCCATTAGCAAAGGGTTAATTGGTTTTCGAACAGCTGTACAAATCATATAACAAATAGCATCAAAATCGCAAATTGATTGAATATACACATATTAAAGGATGTCATAAAAACAACATTTTTCGTTGAAAGATCAAGTATAAATAGTTTCTATCATTTAACCTTACGCTAAATTAAAATTTTAAATTATTTTCCTTTGTGAGATATCTGTTTGAAGAAAGTGAAATCACCTGGTATTTAAGTAGAAGTTTTGAAAGAGCCTCTGCTACAGTCTTCTCATGGTTGCCGTATGACGTCGGGTGCAAGTTGTGTTTCGATCTCCAGCTTATACCTGCAACCAAAGTTTCATTTTATTATTAACACTTAAATTATACTTACACGTTCACTTAAAATGTGCATTACATACAATTTGAACATTTTGTTTGTTTTGGTGTTGGTCCAAGGATATAACCCTGTGGTATCCCACAAAAATCCTTAAGGAACATATGTGAAGTTTTGATTAAAGCGATCGAAGGTCATACTCGAGTTTAATTTTTTTTATTGATACACATAAAACGAATGTGTATCACATTGATTAATTGCAACAATTCGTAAAGTATTGATTTATTTAAAGTTTGGAAAGGTGTAACCTTGCTTGGTTATGTAAATCTACACCGTTACGCCCCACTTGGTGGTCGAGCAAAAACTAGACGATTGGTTCGGAAAAAACTGACTAGCTGTTTTTTGCTTGCTTGTTACAACTTTATGGAAATAAACTGACACTTTCTTTGTATCTTCGATGGTGATGCTGGAGTTAATGGATATGTCGAATAGTTTCCTGTTTTTGGGATTTTGATTGATGATGTATTTTTAACTTGAGCGTAGTTTTTTGGAAGCAGTTTCATGTTATTTTAATCCGATGATTTATTGTTATCGTGTTTCGTTTTAATTAATTACTGTATCATTTTTATGAGGACATTGTAGATATGAATGTTATTATAAATATACATAAAACGTTTCGTTTGTAGATTCAATTCGTAGAAGCGACAGTTATTCGTGTGGTTCTCAAGTAGAATTGTTTTGCCTGCACAATGGAGCTTTGATTTCTCTTGGATCCCTGTTCAGATCTTGTTCTGATGACAATGAGGTCGAATATTCAGTATACCTTTTCAAAATAAATTATTTTAATTGGCTTAGCCCGTACTCGTAATCGCGTACCAAACGTGTAAAAAATCTTAAGTTTAAGTTAAGTTCTTTAATCTTAATAAAATAAAAGTTGTAAGGTGTGATTTTGAATCTAAATTTTCTACGGACCTATTCAAATACTAAAGTTTGTCAAAATCTGTATAGAAATTTAATGAGGAGTTCAGTGACATTCACACATACATACGAAGTACATTTAAGTCGAGTTTAATAAACTACGCGTTGTTTTTTTTTTATGTTTTGAACTACAAGTGTTTTACGTAGATATACGCAAGACATGACACAATATACCTTCTAAAAATAGGTGTTTTTTTCTTTTATTAACATTTGTATTTATCCTGAACGTGTTTGCTATATTAAGATAAGTATTTTTTTTAAGCCCGACGCAAAAGGACGGGTGTTATAAGTTTGACGTTCATGTCTGTTTGTGTATCTGTCTGTGGCATTATAGCTCTCAGACCGATTTCGATGCGGTTTTTTTCATTTGAAAGCCAGTTTTATTGCGGTCGTTCTTAGCTATGTTTGGTTAATATCGGTTCAGCAGTGTAAGAGTATCAGCTCTTTTCTATAATGATGTAAGGCATTTTTGGCGTATGATTACTCGATTAAGTGCGTAAGGGGTTTTTTCAATTCTGAATTTAAACTTGTAAGCGACTGCGTCGTAACAAGGTTATGTTTTTCGAGTGTATGTATGTATTTTGGTGACGGTCTTTAGTTTAAACTGCTTGACGGATTTGAGCTGTAGTTAGATTCGGGATTCGCCGCTTCGTTAATATTTAACTAAACATTGAATTTGTCAGATAAAATAATGATAGAATGGTAGAGAAAATTTACTAAAATTAGATATGTTATGTTCAAATTCTTAAATTGACGTTATCTAAATACATATGAAAGTATGAAGGTACTTAGATATTTTTTTTCGTCTTTATTTCTATTTGTTCCGACTATTCTCGAGAACGGCTGAACCGATTTTGACGGGACTTTCAGTGGCTTAGTTTATGATTTATGGAGTAACTTAGGCTACTTTTATTTAGACTAACCGTAAACGCCGCGCGGCTCACTGCTAGTTTATAATAGATTGATCTCATATAGTGTTTTTGAAACAATTGTACAATCGTCAATGTTTTGAATTATTTAAGTATATTTTTCCATGTGATGGTCGTCGCTTTGGTCACACTATATTGTCATTTAAATAAACTTATGGTGGAATAATAAATATAAATATGACATGTTTGATTGTACTACTTAACAACAATAATGTCAGTTTTGTAAAAATATTTAAAAATTATGATGTAATGGCGAAATAGTTCAGACAATATGTCACTAAGAATGGTTGAAGTGAACACTTCTTAAGGCGCCTTAAGCATTTTTTGGGTGAACAATAATCATTGAAATTGGTGCATCGTCACCGAACACTTTCCAAGAGCTATATGTATATATATATATACTAGCTGAACCCCGCGGTGTTACCCGCGGATATTGTTGTACCGCGAGTAACGCCGCGGGACAAAGTAAGTCTAAAAAAAAGTAGCTAAGTTACTCCCTGGATCATCAGCTTCCTGCCAGTGAAAGTCCCGTCAAAAT
The DNA here is from genome assembly GCA_905220595.1 of Spilosoma lubricipeda. Taxonomy (NCBI): domain Eukaryota; kingdom Metazoa; phylum Arthropoda; class Insecta; order Lepidoptera; family Erebidae; genus Spilosoma; species Spilosoma lubricipeda. Next base: position 3,812,878 of record HG992303.1, on the reverse strand, counting down.
CCGTCCAGCCGTTCCAGAGATTACCAGGAACAAACAGACAGACAGACAGACAGACAGACAGACAGACAAAATTTTTTTAGCTACATTTTTGGTATATGTACCGTGTATACATACATATGCATTTATTAAAAAGCGGTTATTTTAATATTACAAACAGACACTCCAATTTTATTTATTTGTATAGATGTACATAGATATACCTACATGCGTTATCTATACATCTATACAAATAAATAAAATTGGAGTGTCTGTTTGTAATATTAAAATAACCGCATTTTACTAAATAAATAAATAATAAATAAATAAACATTTCGGACATCTAACACACAACGCCATCTATTCCCAAACTAAGCGGAGCTTGTATTATGGGTACTAGACAACTGATATGAATACTTATATATATACTTTTTTTTTTGTAAATACATACATATTATACATAGAAAACACCCAAACTCCGAAACAAATATTTGCAGATACAAACAACAGATACAAACATTTGTTCCGACCCGGGAATCGAACCCGAGACAGAACAGCAGTCGCGTACGCTACCACTACGCCACCAAGGCAGTTATAAATGCATATGTATGTATACACGGTACATATACCAAAAATGTAGTTAAAAATTTTTTGTCTGTCTGTCTGTTTGTCTGTTCGTTCCGGGTAATCTCTGGAACGGCTGGACGGATTTTGACGAGACTTTCACTGGCAGGTAGCTGATGATCCAGGGAGTAACTTAGGCTACTTTTTTAGACTAACTTTGTCTCGCGGCGTTACAATAACGATAACTGCAGGTAACACCGCGGGTTTCAGCTAGTCTATATATATATAAAAGCGAAATACCACTCACTGATTAATCAGTCAGCTCTTACGAAACCCAAGGGATGTATAAGGGTTGTGATACTCCGTAATCTTAATGATTCACCTGACGAAATGTTTCTATGGTTTTCTCACCAGGTCTTGCATATTATTCTTAACACAATACCTACTATTATAAGTTCAGTCTGAGTTTGTCATAAATAATTTTAATATATTGTCATTTTCTATTGTTTACAGGTAAGAACGAATGCTTGAATATATCTATCTATTCAAATGGCGATATGGTAAGATTTTACTTATTTATACACTTCAGAGCATTATGCATTCGAGAGTTGTGATTTGGGTCACATAGATGTCTGACAATCTTTGAGGCTAGGAATGCTCTCGTTTATATTGATACTAGCAGACCCACGCAACCTCGTTTGCGTCTTCTATTGCCCGTCGCGTGATAATTTTCCCCCGTTTTTGAAACATTTTTCATTGGTGCTCCTCTCCTATTAGTCTTAGCGTGATGATACCTATAGCCTTCCTCGATAAATGGAGTATCTAACACTGAAAGATTTTTTTAAATCGGACCCGTAGTTCCTGAGGTTAGCGTGTTCAAACAAACAAACAAACTCTTCAGCTTTATATATTAGTGTAGATTTGTTAGTTAATTAATGTTAAACTACAAACTAAAATATAGATGATTATATTTTTGAGGGAGTTTTCATTACAATTTTAACATAAATAAAACCGACTTCAATGTTCGACTCGATTTCTCTTGGATACCATCATCGGATATTAATGTCCTTATCATGGTACCACATCTGCTTTCCATTAAAAAAAGAATCTTCTAAATCGGTTCATAAACGACGAAGTTATCCGCGAACACACATAAAAAATATATATATACACGGTCGAATTGAGAAATCTCTTCCTTTTTTTGAAGTCGGTAAAAAAATAAATATGTCAAGAGCAAAGTTTAAGTGTCCAAGGGCCTGCATCGAACCCGGAACTTAACAATGATAGGTCATTAAATATGTCCTTCGTACGTGTGACCACTAAGGTTAATAGCTTTCAGTTTTTATAGCTTTTTAATATCTCTCATTGTTCGATAGATAATAATAAAACCAGGCATATTGCAAACAATAACGATGTTAATGTTTTACGAAGGTTACCATTTACTTTGCAACATACATATAACCGTTGATCTCTTGTTTACCCCTGAGAGGTAAAATTTTCAAAAATCCTTTCTTAATGAGATAATGATGCAGAAGCACCCCAATAGGCCGCCATAGTGTGAGTCACCATGCTGCATGCATTCGCAATGAGTATGGTGACCGCTGCTCTTGAATTCTGCTCATGTTTTGCATCAGGCAGAGTAGAGTCGCTTTGGGAAACCCATGTTTAAAGAAAAAGACTTCAGCGGCCAAGATTTCAAGTACGTACCAGAATTTTAGGCTAACATATTTGTAATTAATTAGTTAGAAACAAATAATTTTTAATGTATTAGTAGATAAAAAAAGAAACTCACCATTTTCATCATAAGCCATTAAGCATACTCGGGACAGGTTCAACGTGCTGGTATTGAGATCAGACCAGACAGCTAGTGCTCTGTTCAACGCCGTTGCTCTTAGAGGCACCAGGATGCCAACTGGAGAACGAATCCAGGTGTCGTCCAGCCAGCCACGAACGATGGATCTGGTCGATTGTGGTGGACTCTGTGTGTAGCCTCTGTTTGGATCTGTAAGAAGGAATATTATAAGTGGTTATCAATTCCTCATGGAATCTTTTACTGGACGATATCATAGAATTCTGTATCTTGATTTTGAATGGCGTAAGGAAAATGGTTTCCTACCGCAGAAGTACTAGAACTTTACCTACCTTACCTAACTACTTTACCTGAATATCAGTTTTTACACGGAGCGACTGGCATCGGAACTCCGCAACCCTTAGGGCGAACTGAATTCGATAATTGAACTAGTTGTCAGTATATTTGAGGGCACTGACTTCCCAATAACGATTGCCATAGATGTTCATGACAACCGGGACCGACGAATTTCTTGTAAGAAAAACCCAACAGCAGTCCGACCCGGGAATCGAACCCGAGACCTCTTAATCTGCAGTCGCTTATCTTAATCACTAGACCAACGAGCCATGGTATGACTGACCTCCTAGTCAGTAAATGGTTGCTTTTGACATCTTTCGTCGACAATCCTTTTTAAACAAACCCTGCACCAGCACGTCTGGCCTTCGTGGTGGTCTTAAAGCTGTTCACTTTCCAATGGGCGTTGGTAAGGTGATATCACCTTTGGGTTTTTAAGTACAGAAGAATAAGACTCACCGTTGTCTGATTTTGCTATCCTTGGTCCGGATATTTCCATATCTTTTGGATTCTGCATCTGTAGCACTATTTCGTCATCGTAGACTTTAGTTGAAGTCTGCACTGGTATGGTTTCTGTCTGAAATGTATATTATTATAAACTAAATTCAGACATTTCAAATAATTCTATCTGATCTTTTTTCCGATGCTAGTTACTGCTTGGAAAAACCGGTTGAACTAATAGCCGATTTCAAATAATCTTTTCAATAATAAAGGCTAGTAAGAAGGAGAATATGTTTTTCTTTAGCTGCAATACCACAAAACGAAGGTCTTTAACCTGTGAGCCTTAACTGTTATGACTAGTGAATGTTTAAAATCTAATATTTGGCATTAATTATCTCCTCGTTTGGCGTATAGACCTTGAAGTGTGATTATGCACTTCTGGTGCATGGTCTTCAATGAGGAATGGTCTTCTCTTTCCCTTAGACCCTGATAAAGTTTTTCGGATTTCCCCCCCCAATACATCAAACATATTCCGATCTATGAAAAGAGTTTATTGGATTCCATAAAAACATTCTTAGAAAACATTTTAGAAACCGGGTTTTTAATTTTAACTTTTCTAAGATAGCAGTCGAAATAGATACGGCTAGTAATATCTCTTAAATTTTCAAGATTTGTGTTTTTCGTGTTAATGCGTTGGATTGATTCTAAAAAAGGATGAAACAAATTCCTTACTATATTTATTTAAGAATAATTCGTGGAATTTTGACTTTGTGTGAAAAAAGAAGCGAGTCTTCCTCTTCCTAAAGTAAGGTTGAATGAGATTTCCAGACGTGATTAATGGACACTCCCTTACGTGTATCTCACGGAAAATCTAAATATATAATGTAATTTTAGAAACACTACACCGTACTACATAGGATGTTATGTCTTAGATGAGATTTAGAAACAGCTCAGAATGTATAGAAATAAGTGTGTGAACTTTTCACATGATAGTTTCCAAACATTGATTGAGACGCTTGGAATTTACTATGTGCGTAGTCGCTAGTGAAAGTTGTATATGTATGTAGCGTATAGTTAGCGGCTGATTTACTGCTTAAAAAAAATTACCGACTGAGTCGACGAGTAATGATTTTGTCGATGGCATACTGCTACCTAGTGATGAAGAGTGAATAAATAGCATAAGCATTAAAACTAATAAACAATAGATAAATCATTATACATAAGAGTTACCAAACAATTCTACTGTTCATTGACTATAAGGCACCTTCAGATCTTTTTGTAATACACAAATGCACAGACAAAGAAAATGGGAAGGCGCTTTACTACATACGGACTTACAATAAAACCACAAAAAAAAATATATAAAGGACTGTCTTAATACTAAAAATATTTTTTGGAGGTCACCTTTAACTAGCTAAATGCGTCCCACGTTGCAAGTGAATCTTTTAAACTCCGCAAAGTTTTTTGATTGAGTTAAAAACCCACAAATTCGCACATTCCCAACACATCGTTCAAAAGCAAACTGAATTTTATGAATGTACGAACTGTACTGAGATATCGTTCGCCAAGTGAGAACGCATCCTAAGTTTCGATCTAGGCAATACTAACTTCGAAGTACATACTCACCATTGCCAGCATGTCAATGTTATTGGTTAGATTTGACTGTTCATCAACATCATTGTTCAAACTAGACGGTGTAATTTCAACAGCATCCGTCATGTTCTCTACGCTTTCATCTTTATCCATTTTATGACTTTCATCTCTATCTGTTAAGAAACCTTCTTCTCTAGTCTGACCTGCTCTGGCTTCAAGCTCTTTTTTAACCAAATCATCTATTCTATTCTTAATATCTTCATCCATAGGTCTGTTATGGTCAATTCTTTTATTTTTTACTTCATCATCTTGCGGTAGTTGAGTTGTAGTTCTAAATTCATCTTCTTCTTCGGAATGTAGTGTTGTATCTTCTATGTGCTCGTCGCTGTCTTCTAAATTCTTTATTTCATCTGATATTTCTTCACAATAAGTGGAAATGAGGAGACTAGATAAGAGTAATAGCAGGAATGTGTTGAACTTCATTTCGTTTTCGGTTCTAGTACATTTTCTTGTTAACGACAGTTAATATATCTGAAAAGAAAGAGATAAATAGTTATAAAGACATGAAAAAATAGGTTTGTTATTAAAAAACTTCTTTACTTCAATCCAAATAAAAAAAAATTACATCTAGACTTTCGTACTAATACTATAAATTCGAAAGTAATTTGTCTTTGTCTGTCTGTGATGCTTTCACGTCTAAACCGCTGCACAGCTTTCAATTAACTTTGATTCTTAGGAAAGGGCATACTTTACTCTTAACCGCGATAACCAACATACCCACGGGCGAAGCAGCGGGCAAGAACTAGTGAGACATAAACAAAAGAAAATCGTATAACCTTTACGAATGAGTTATCATGCAACTAGCTGAACCCCGCGGTGTTACCCGCGGTTATTGTTGTACCGCGAGTAAAGCCGCGCGACAAAGTTAGTCTAAAAAAGTAGCCTAAGTTACTCCCTGGATCATCAGCTACCTGCCACTGAAAGTCCCGTCAAAATCCGTCCTGCCGTTTCAGAGATTACCCGGAACAAACAGACAGACAGACCAAATTTTTTTGAAATACATTTTTGGTACATGTACCGTGTATACATACATATGCATTTAGTAAAAAGCGGTTATTTTAATATTACAAACAGACACTCCAATTTTATTTAGTTGTATAGATTTATACCACAGCACACTGACCATTAAATAATTATGTATGCATAATTATTCTCATTAAATTGTTGACTGCCCTCAGTCGTTCCTGATATTCGGTAATCGTGGTACTTGTAAGAATGGTAAAGGGACTGGAATTCAGCACTTTATTGGCCAATGTAACTTGAACTCATATCTATACTCTATACAAATAAATAAATTTGGAGTGTCTGATTGTAATATTAAAAAAAACCGCTTTTAACTAAATGCATATGCATGTATACACGGTACGTGTACCAAAATACCATATTTTTAAATATTTTGTTTATGTGTCTGTCTGTTTGTTCCGGGTAATCTCTGGAACGGCTGGACCGATTTAAATGGGACTTAAGGAGTAGCTTAGACTTACTTTTTTTAGACTAGCTTTTCCGCGGCGTAACCCGCGATACGACAATAAGCGAGGGAAACGTGGGTTCAGCTAGTCTTATATATTTTAATTCCTTGACGAGTTAAAATGTATACTGACGTTTTAAATCTTTCTATGTGTGAAATATTTAGCTTCTATCCTTTTGCGTGCGGCTTAACACACTTGTATGTCGGATACCGCGATAGTTAGTTAGTGACTTTTTATATAACTGAAATGAACCCCGCGGTGTTTGCGCTTATTGTCCTACCGCGGATGAAGCCGCGGGACGAAGCTAGTCTAAAAAAAGTAGCCTAAGTTACTCCCTGGATCATCAGCTATCTGCCAGTGAAAGTCCCGTCAAAATCGGTCCAGCGGTTCCAGAGATTACCCGGAATAAACAGACTGACATACAAAAGCTTTTTATCTACATTATTGGCATATGTAACGTGTAAACATATACATTAATATTACAAACAGACACTCCAATTTTATTTATTTGTATAGATGTATAAAGTAGTCAAGGTAGTAGAGCCACGCTGATTTCAGCACGGTCGGGCCGTCTCTACCGGGGCGGTACTACCTGAGCACAGAAGATCAACGTAAAATGACAGCGATCATGCTGTCGTGTTTCGTTGGTGAGTGCGAGACCGGAGGCCCAATGATCCAGAAGCATCACTAGCCCGCCATGGTGTGATCACCATGCTGCTTAGTTGCATTGTCTGCATTCACAAAATGGTGACCACCACTCTCGGATTCTGCTTATGCTTTCCATCAGGCAGAGTAGAATCATTTTGGAAGGGCCAAAAACATAAAAAAAAGAGAAATGATTTTAATGGTTCAGGAGATCCAAAGATTACCTCCTAGAAGCTTACAAAGTACTGTACAGTATAGGCGACACTCGTTCTGTAAATGATAGCATTGCAAATATAATGTGCTTCTATGAGCCATATTTGTTTAATTCTTGTTTATAATAATTTATGTATTTATATTCGTATATTATTTAATTTGTTTTTAACCAACTTTAAAAAAGGAGGAGGTTCATAATTCGACTGTATTTTTTATGTTTGTTACCTCCTAACTTTAGATTGGGTGGACCCATTTTGATTCTTCCCGTGTGGTCCCATTTCAATTTCGTCCAGTTCTTGACGTAGGTTTTAAGTTTTAGGAGGTGATTATTTTTTATTTTTGGACAACCGGGTCTGCAACCCAGAAAAGTAATGTATTGTTGATCAAAGTTTTTTAAACCTGCATATCTCAATCGTCCTAACATTGAGGACTACAATATCAACCTGTACGGCTCCTAGCCATTTTGTAGCCGGGTCTTTCCTAATGATCACAATTCTGCAATCAACATGCAAGACAGGCTCAGACCTTGTGGTTTGTCAGAAATAAAATAGTTATGATTCAGGATCAAAATACAATACGTTCTATGGAGCGTATATACTGTTCGTTCGTCTCGCTAAAACTCGAAGACGGCTGTGTCGATTTAGCTGATTTTAGTTATGAAATGTTTGTCGTAGTCCAGGGAACGCTTAAATGGTGCAAAATTAAAAATAACTTGAAAATCTAAATGTCACGTGTACGAAGTAGTGGATACAGCTAATTTTAAATAAAATAAAGGTGTTAAGTCAATTTAGTGGTTTTTAAACGAAAAATTTTGTATAGCGCCATCTGTATTTTTGTTAAGAAACTTCGTTACTATCTGGTGTCCCAAGACACCACACGACTTTTTTATAATTATATTTTTTTCTAGTAAAATTCGATTGTATAGATGTATTAAGCACGGAACCAACATAGTACCTTGTGGTACTCCTTTCGATTTACGATGTTTACATCAGTTCATGCTACATCTATTAATATTATCGTTTAAAAGCTCCGATAAGCACCTTTCGTCAAGCGTTCAGTTTTTTATTTAAGTTTTTTGTACGAGTAAAATCATACTTGAAGTAGATACACACATGTTGAAAGGCTATTGTAAAGTCGCTAACCAAATATTTCGTAGTGTGTAAACCTCTTGGCTGTAATGGTATGCCCTCAGGGCGGTGACTCAGGTCTCATTATGTCAGTATGTTGGAACCTTGTTTTTTGGATATCCAAATATTTAGGGGTCCGTACGCGTGATGTAGAAATGGTAACTTTATCAATTAGTGGAATTTTTCGGTGTTATTTGGTTTTCGGTATATAAAGTTTATTAGATAATAATAGATAATAACTGCCCCGGCAAACGTCGTTTTGCCGTAATTTTTTTTTAAGGATAGGTGACCCTTACCATTTAGGGGGATGAAAAATAGATGTTGTTCGATTCTCAGACCTACTCAATATGCTCACAAAATTTCATGAGAATCGGTCAAGCCGTTTCGGAGGAGTTTGGCAACTAAAACTGTGACACGAGAATTTTATATATTAGATAAAATAAACTTTATTGTACACCAATTGATTGGTTATATATAGGAGCTTAACAATATAACGACCATATCCTTCATTTATCAATTTCCCATAATAAAAATAAAAATGGAATTATTAAGAATCTATTTGCCTGCCTCGGTGGCGCGCTGTTCTTGAGGTCTCGGGTTCGATTCCCGGGTCGGATCAAATGTTTGTATGATCTGCAAATATTTGTTTCGGAATTTGGGTGTTTTCTATCTATAATATGTATAGATTTACAAAAAAAAGTATATAAGTATTAATATCAGTTGTCTAGTACCCATAATACAAGCTCTGCTTAGTTTGGGACTAGATGGCGTTGTGTGTTAGATGTCCGAAATGTTTATTTATTTATTTCTGTTTTGTCCTAAACTTAGGACTGATAGTTATGATGTTGTTAGCACCGATTTCCAAAAATCTTTTTTAATGATGTAATCGATGAACTGTTATAAAAATTGTGGAATCTATAGGAAAATTGAATAGATTGACACTATTATGACCATGAATATATTATAATTAGATCAAAGTATTATTCACAACTAGCTTTGATAGATATTATTTATTGGTTTAGGCGTTCCTAATGGCGGCTTATCGCTAGCGATTAATTCCTTACAGGCAACCTTTGGATGGACAAATCGACTGTAGAGACTCAAATTCATGGGTAGTTTAGGTGTTTAAAATAGTAATTGGTGCTTTGTGTTTTTTTTTGGGCAAATGCAAATATTTATGACTTCGATATGTTGAAACCATAATTGTGGTGACACATTAAGATACGGAGTGTATCCCTCTCCTATTCATCTCATGGGAGTCCTAACAGCCGACTCAAAAGTAGTTAAGGCGAGGAGAAGAAAGACTATATGTATGTATGTTCATTTGTTCCCTCATAGCTCCTTAATTACTCATAAGAACTTCACAAATGAAGTGTCGTTAGACGCGTCATGATCGTCTGCTGGTTATAGGCTATTTGACGTGTCACTGAATCTAATGTGGCGCCCTCTAGCCAACATATAGGATCTCCAAATATTTGTTTCGGAGTGCGAATGTTTTCTATATATAATAGGTATATACATTTTCGTAAATACATACATACCTATGTATTTACACCAGTTGTAATGTACCCATTGTACAAGCTCCGTTTAGTAGTGTCTAGATGACACTGGGTGTCAGCTGTTCGCAAAATATTCAAAAAACATATCTATACATCTAAACAAATAAATAAAATTGGTGTGTCTGTTTGTAATATTAAAATAACCGCTTTTTACTAAATGCATAAAAATGTATACACGATACATAAACCAAAAGTGTAGTTAAAAAAAGTTTGTCTGTCTGTCTTATCTGTCTGTCTGTTTGTTCCGGGTAATCTCTGGAACGGCTGGACGGATTTTGACGGGATTTTCACTGGTAGGTAGCTGATGATCCAGGGAGTAAATTAGTACTACTACTACTACTTTTTTAGACTAACTTTGTCCCGGGTGTTATTCGCGGTACGACGATAACCGCGGGTAACACCGCTGGGTTCAGCTAGTATATACAAATAAACTAATTATTTTTCTTTGCACCATAAATGATACGGAACTTTTACTTCCACTTAAAGTTTAACTTCAGCTTTTTACCTGCCACTATCTTCAATCTTAATAGGACGCGTGCGGCAGACACGCCGGCAACATTACAATATTATTATTCAAACGTTAAATTTTGTACACTCCTGCTTAACGCCTCGAGGGAATACCGTGATGTAATTCCTATGGTGTTTGAGATCTTGCGATTGCTGTCGAGGTCATTTGTTTGATTGGTGACCGTTCGCTTATGTTGTGAAAAAAAGAACTAAGGAATTGAATTGGTACACGTCAGTAGTTTTTGGAGTGTTGGACGTATGACTCTTCTTCGAAAAGTTTTGTTCTATTATTTTTTTTATATAGTTTGCCCTGCCAAAATGACTCTACTCTGCCTGATGGAAAGCATAAGCAGAATCCAAGAGTGGTGGTCACCATACTGCGAATGCAGACAATGCTACAGTGCAGCATGGTGACCATCACCATGGCGGGCTAGTGATGCTTCTGCATCATTGGGCCTCCGGTCTCGAACTCACCAACGAAACACGACAGCTCGATTTTTATGAAATTTAGTATGCAGCGGGTTTCGGGGGCGATAAATCGATCTAACTAAGATTCATTTGTAGAAAATTTACATGTAACAAAGGACAACCCAGACACGAAACAACAATTCGTGAAACACTCAAATTATTGTCCCATGTGAGAATTGAACTCACAACACTTGGCGCAGTAGAAAGCGCCGTGGCGACCCTTTGAACCACTAGCCCCAACGCGCAGTCTGGTATATGACACGCGTAAATCATATTATGAACTAGCGGCGAGGTACGGGCGGGAAACACCGTCATATTCTATACTCCGGGCTGCTGTTAAGAATTTCTTGTAAGAAAAACCCAACAGCAGTCCGACCCGGGAATCAAACTCGGGACCAATGAGGCAGACCAACATAGTTATATAAATATATCTATATATATTGTAGACTAGCTAAACCCCGCGGGTATCGCCGCGGGACAAAGCTAGTCTAAAAAAAAGTAGCCTAAGTTGCTCCTCAGATCATTAGCTATCTGCCAGTGAAAGTCCTGTCAAAATTGGTCCAGCCGTTCCAGAGATTACCCGAAACAAACAGACAGACAAAAATTGAAAATAATGTTATTTTGGTACATGTATCGTGTAATATTACAAACAGACACTCCAATTTTATTTATTTCCATAGATAGTATGATAAGTAATTTATTATTGTGTTATTTTGCTCACATATACTGGGTACAGTTTGAGCAACGAATTATGTAAGCAACCAACCGGTTGCGTGTTGAGGTCAAGCTTACAATGTCATAGAAATGTGGATTAATATATATATTTTGCTTACTGCCTTGTTCCTTATGTTAGTATTTTTCCTATCCATACTTCACTACATATTATAAAACATGATATATTTATCTAAAATTTATGTTTTAATACAGTAATAAATAAATATTTTCGGACATCTAACACACAAAGCCATCTAGTCCCAAGCTAAGCAGAGCTTGTGTTATGAGTGCTAGACTACTGATACAAATACACATATAATTTTTTTTGTCTGTCTGAATGTCTCTCTGTCTGTTTGTTCCGGGTAATCATTGGAACGGCTTTACCGATTTTGACGGGACTTTCACTGGCAGGTAGCTGATGATCCAGGGAGTAACTTAGGGTACTTTTTTAGACTAACTTTGTCTCTCTCCGTTACTCGCGGTACGACAATAACCACGGGTAACACCGCGGGGTTAAGCTAGTCTTTATATATATAATTCTTCTGTGAGTGTGTATGTCACTGAACTTCTCTCAAACGACTGGACCGATTTTGATGAATTTTTTTGTGTTCAAGGGGATCTGGGAATGGTTTAGATTCACAATTTTGTCCGCTGGACAATGTTTTTTTAATTAATTTTTAATTTATTAGTAGTTATGGCAAAACGACGTTTGCCGGCCTTTATTTCAAAGCTGGTGCTTCCCATGTGGTCCCATTTCAATTTGGTTCAGTTTAAGGTCGTTTTTTTTTGTTAAAATTTGTGTATATATATAAAAATCAATTGCTTTTCGTTTGTCTTGCTAAAACTCGAGAACAGCTGGGCCGGTTTAGCTGATTTTGGTTGTGAAATGTTTGTCTTGGTCTAGGAGAACGACGAAAACGAGAAACGGAGTAAAATTTAAAATAACTTGAATATTTAAACGTTACGTGTAGGAAGTAGCGGGCACAGCTAATCCTACTATCCTACTAATATTATAAATGAGAAAGTGTGTAAGGATGGATGGATGTTTGGATGGATGTTTGTTACTCTTTCACGCAAAAACTACTGAACGGATTTGGATGAAACTTTACAGTAACATAGCTAATACATCAGAATAACACAGGCTACTATTTGCCGCGATAACCGACATATACGCGGGCGGAGCCGCGGGCAACAACTAGTATATAATAATGTGTATAATATGCTTATTTACTTATATAAAAAGGTATCTAATTATAACTTGGATGTTTGTCCGTTCCATTGACACTCTCAAGTATCACTCACAAGTATGTCTGACCGAATGAGTAGGTTGAGTTTTTTATGTACTTTTTAACCGACTTCAAAAAAAGGAGGTTTCTCAATTCGACCGAATATATTTTTTTTTTGTTTTTTTTATGTTTGTTCGCGGATAACTTCGTCGTTTATGAACCGATTTTAATGATTCTTGTTTTAATGGAAAGTAGATATCCCAACGGTGGTACCATGATAAGGACACTAAGATATGATGATGGCATCCAAGAGAAATCGAGTCAAACCTTGAAGTCGGTTTTATTTATGTTAAAATTGTATGTTATTAGAAGTTATATTTTAGTTAATTTATGTGCCTAAGGTAATTTAATCTCAAAAACAATGATACTAATTCTGTTTCTTGGGGCACTAAACTGAAATTTCTCTAAAATTTTTTTCTATTTTTTCATTAATTTGTAAATGACAGGCTCAATGATGCAGAAGCATCACTAGGCCGCCATAGTGTGGGTCACCATGCTGCATTCACAATGAGTATGGTGACCAGCACTCTTGGATTCTGCTCATGCCTTCCATCAGACAGATTAGAGTCATTTTGGCAGGGCCATACATAAAAAAATACTATTTACAAAAGACCATTTTTTTAAATATTGATTTTGATAACTTCTACTTTTTACAAAGCCAAAGGAGGGTTATGATTTTGACAGGCTATGTATGTATGTATGTTCATTTGTTATATAGCTCCTTAACTACTCATTAGAAATAGACAAGTGAGATGTCGTTAGAAGCGTCATGATCTCTGCTGGTTATAGGCTACATGACGTGTCACTGAATCTAATGTGGCGCCCTCTGGCCGACATAAAGTACTGTATTAAAAAATTAATTTTAGATAAATATGTCGTGTTTGTTATCATTGGAAAGGGCAGGGCGTTACTTGTACATTTGAAATATATATATATTATTAGCATTTATTTGTGACTTATCTATACTAATATATAAAGCTGTAGAGTTTGTTTGTTTGTTTGTTTGTTTGTTTGTTTGAACACGCTAATCTCAGGAACCGCTGGTCCGATTTGAACAGCAGTAAGTATTTTAGAGGCACCAAAACATTTTAAATAAAAAAAAGTAATAACTAAAACCCAACTACGACAAAAAACGACGCTTAAAAAGTATAAAACATGTTTCAAAAGCCGTAGTCACGCGTTGTTAAAGTGTTATGGACTATGGTACATTACACTACATGGACTACGGCTTTTGAAACTTTGGTCTAACGATGCAGAAGTATCTCATAGGCCTTTATAGTGTGGGTTACCATGCTGCATTGTCTGCATTCGCAATGAGTATGGTGACCTCTTGGATTGTCATGCTTTGCATCAGGCACAGTAGAGTCACAAAGACAGGCCAGTAATATAGAAGAAAAATGTAAATAGAAAACAGACCCACGATTTCTAGTCAGGAACATCTAGATAAATTATAATTAATCACGATTAACCGCAACATAAATATGGAAAATGCATCTTTTATACAGTTATATCAGGAAATACAATTTTCCTCTACAATTAACATGTAATTATTAGGTTTTATGATAACCTTTTGAATAGAAACGTTTCACAATGGCGAGTGGAATAGATCGTATTATAGACTAGCTGACCCACGCAACCTCGTTTACGTCTTCTATTGCTCATAGCGTGATAATTTTCCCCCGTTTTTGTAACATTCTTCGTTGTTGCTCCGCTCCTGTAGGTCTTAGCGTGATGATATATAGTCTATAGCCTTCCTCGATAAATGGACTATCCAACACCGAAAGAATTTTTCAAATCGGACCAGTGGTTCCTGAGATTAGCGTGTTCAAACAAACAAACAAACACTTCAGCTTTATATATTAGTATAGATAAGTTTTTTACTGACTTGAGTGCCTCGATGGCGCAGTGGTAGGGTACAGAGGATAATAGGCCTGCAAAAAAGAAGGAAAACTCGGCACAAATGGTATTCTGAACCGTCAGGATTGCGTTATTTAATAGAACAAATCTCTCTCTCTGTCCTTTTAAAGAAGAGGCTTGTGTTCAACAGTGTGCTGTTCTAGAAATATCTGGTACTAGCCGACCCACGCAACCTCGTTTGCGCCTTATAATGCCCGTAGCGTGAAAATTTCCCCCGTTTTTGAAACATTCTTCATTGTTGCTCCGCCCCTTTTAGTAGTAGCGTGATGATATATACCCTATAGCCTTCCTCGATAAATGGGCTATCAAACACTGAAAGAACTTTTCAAATCGGACCAGCGGTTCCTGAGATTAGTGTGTTCAAACAAACAAACAAACAAACTCTTCAGCTTTATATATTAGTATAGATAGATAACATTCAAAGATCACCAGCTCTTTTCCGAATTATGCGACTGCTTTACTCGATGCTTTGGATTCGATTCCTGGGTCGGACTAAATGGTTGTATGATCTGTAATATTTTTTTCGGAGTTTAGGCGTTTTCGGTCGATATGATGATGATGTTCTCCTAGCTGATAACAGCCACGGCGGCCAGTCTCGATGGAGCACAAGTGTGTGAGCAAACACAGGTGCACTCTCTGTTCCCTTACTCTCATAAACCTATAGGACGGTTTACCGTTACGATCAGGGAGAGATTTGGCGCAGGACCGACAGCTTTACGTGCTCTCCGAGACACGGGGATTCAGACCCCAACTTTCAAACTCCGAGCTGTTATTAAGTATTGCTATAATCATGGTTTGGGCCTCCGGTATCGTCACTCACTCGGTGAAACACAGCGCAAACGTTATTTCACACCGGTTTTCTGTGAGGCTGTGGTACCATTCCGGTCGAGCCGGCCCATTCATGCTGAAGCGTGGCTCTTCCACGGTACGGTGAGTGCGAGACCGGAGGCCAATGATGCTGAAGTATCTCAATAGGCCGCCATAGTGTGGGTCACCATACTGCATTGTTGCATTGTCTGCATTAGCATTGGAATATGGTGACCACTACTAAAAACAATGTGGAAAGAAGAGGGGGAGACCTTTGCCTTGCAATCAGAAAACACAGGCTAAAGATAAGTAAATGTTGAAAATAAATAAACATCATATCCTTGTAATGGTTTGCTGTAAACTTTGCACAACTCGACGTGTGATTAGCGTCGCCTCAACACTTTCGTGTCATTAGCATGAAAGTCGTGATTAGCAACCGTTATGCAACTCCTCACCGACTTGTAATTAGCAATTTACGTGATGGTTCTCGCTGATGATATATTCTTGGGCTAGACATTCGCTTGATGGTTTTTTTATATACATATGCACCTGCCAAAGTGACTTTATTCTGCCTGATGGAAAGCAAGCAAGCAGAGAGTCAATCCAAGAGTAGAGGTCACCTTACTCCTAGCGAATGCAGACAGACAATGCAGCTAGCTGTGTTACCCAAAACTCCATGACATCCCAAGCTCTGCCTGTCACTTGACCACAGAAAATTGATCTTATCTAATTCTACTAAGGATCCACACTATGGCGGATTATTAAGATTCTTCTGCATCATTAGGCCTCCGGTTTACACTCACGAAAGCACGAATACTGTTACTGTAGTCCTCTGTGAGAGGGTAGTATTATTTTATTGTCCTGGGTGATTTGTCTGACGATTACAGCGATCATTCGCGGTAAGAAGATAGTGACGCTATTATCGCGTCCCGATTTCTGACCAATCGACTTTCAATAACAACTAGCTGACCCGGTGAACTTCGTACGGCCATACTTACATATCTATCTCAGCTTCCCACAGGCATGGTACAGTCGTGGACAACAAAAAAAGGCCTTTCCCGTTATTTTTTTGTACACAAACCTTCTAACAATAACGAACACATAAAAAAAAATTATTTGATTTGGTGCAGCCGATCGGAAGTTATGCGCGTACATACATTTCGGCGATTCATCTATACAAATAAACTAGCTGTCCCGGCAAACGTCGTTTTGCCATAACTACTAATAAATTAAAAATTAATTAAAAAAACATTGTCCAGCGGACAAAATTGTGAATCTAAACCATTCCCAGATCCCCTTGAACACACACAAAAAATTTCATCAAAATCGGTCCAGTCGTTTGAGAGTAGTTCAGTGACATACACACCCACAGAAGAATTATAAAAAATAAATAATAATAAATAAATATTTCGGACATCTAACACACAACGCCATCTAGTCCCAAGCTAAGCAGAGCTTGTGTTATGGGTACTAAGACAACTGACACAAATACATATATACTTTTTTTTTGTATATACATACATATTATACATAGAAAACACCCAAACTCCGAAACCAATATTTGTAGATCATACAAACACTTGGTCCGACCGGGAATTGAACCCGAGACCTCATGATCAGCAGTCGCGCAAGCCAACCGTTAGACCAACGATTCAGTCAATAAAAAAAAATTGTTAACAATGTTAGTAGACCTATAGGGTCCATAGATAATTTTAACACATGTGTTACTGGCTGTGTATATGTGTGTAGTTTTTAACCGACTTCAAAAAAAAGAGGAGGTTTCTCAATTCGACAGTATATTTTTTTATGTGTGTTCGCGGATAACTTCGTCGTTTACGAACTGATTTTGATGATTCTTTTTTTCATGGAAAGGAAATATCCCAACGGTGATACCATGATAAGGACATTAATACGTGATGATGGCATCCAAGAGAAATCGAGTCAAACCTTGAAGTCGGTTTTATTTTTGTTAATTTTTTTATATGAACCGCTTATATCCTTCACAACTTTCTAAGTTGCTTTACAATCATTTTTGTCTTTAATACATTGAGTTTTTTTCGTATGATTCATCAATAAAAATAATTAAAGCTGAACCAAAATATAAATATTACCTCCGCCATGTTGTAATAACAAACGGATTAAATTATCTGCCATAGAATTTGGGATATGCCATCAAGATGTTGCATAACTTGGATTTCAACGTTCATTCGCATGATGAGAAAGAAGACACCATAGGGCCATGTTACGTCACGACTTTCCCTTCGACCAAAAAACGTGTTGCTTTTATCAGTACTGTACGACTAGAGGTCGGCATTTAACCGTAATTCATTAAATTATTGAATAGCTAACTCACTCACTGCTACCCGCGGGGTTTTGTACGTTTACACCAACAATCGCGGGTTACGTCGCAGGGCTAAGTAAGTTTAAAACAAGTAGATTAAGTTACTTCATACATCATCAGCTGATAGTTATGCCAGTGAATCGGTCCAGCCGTTCCAGAGATCAACTAGACCGACCTGGTTATAGTTAACTAGCCGATCCACGCAAACTCGTTTGCATCTGCTATTGTCCGTAGCGTGATAATTTTCTCCCATTTTGGTAACATTCTTCATTCTTGCTCCGCTCCTGTAGGTCTTAGCGTAATGATATATAGCCTACAGCCTTCCTCGATAAATGGGCTATCTAACACTGAAAGATTTTTTCAAATCGGATCAGCGGTTCCTGAGATTAGCGTGTTCAAACAAACAAACTTTCAGCTTTATATATTGGTATAGATTAACGTTAAAAGCTAGAAATATTATATCGTGGATTTTTTTTTGAACTTTAATGGCGATTAGGCAATTATTTATACTATCATATCAAACTGCCTCTGTGGAGCAGTGGTAGCGTATACGACTGCTATGCTCGAGGTATCAGTTCGATTCCCGGGTCGGACCTAATCTTTGTATGACCTGCAAACATTTTTTTTTTTCAGTCAAAAGTCAGGCAAATCAGAGGTATGTAATACCTTTTAATAAGTGATCGCGTTAATTCCCGTAAAAATAATTGTTAACTGCAAACATTTGTTTCGGAGTTTGGGTGTTTTCCATCTATAATATGTATGCATTTACAAAATAAAAATATATATGTATTCATATCAGTTGTCTAGTACCCATATCACAAGCTCTGCTTAGCTTGGGACTAGATGGCGTTGTGTATAAGACGTCCGAAATATTCATTATTTATTTATTTATTATTTCATTTTAACCTGTGTAACTCATCCCTCTCTTATTCCTTCTCCTTTCTAGATCCAATCAAATCAACTTTGAGTTGGGCCTTCTTTGACCGCATTTTCATTTAAGCACGATTACATTCTGCGTCTTGTTTTAAATGAGCTTCCCTCTTTTTTCCCATTGTATCTGTTAATACTACATGACTGAAGAGTTGTTTGTTTAAACGCGCTAATCTCAGGGTGTGCTGGTCCGATGTGAAAAAATATTTAACTATCAGATACTACACATACATAAACTAAATAAATGCGTTAACGTGGAAACAATATTCCTTCTAAAAGCTTCCATTGCATACGCTATGTATAAGGTTAAAATTTCACAAAAGTGATGTTGTGAATTCTTCCCTTTTAATAGTGCAAAAATAAGTTCGTAAGCACATGTCTATCTTTTTTTAAAGTTGGTTTACACTAAGTTTGTTATTGTTATCGTTAAGTGGCGCCAGTGTCATTACAATTCGTTTCTCGTCGCCACTAAGTGACGTAACCCACCGGCCAGGTAATATATCAATGATAAATACACTATATTGTCTTATAAATTATATAAATTACTTTGAAACGTACACATTGCGATATCTTGAAGGTTTTTGTATAAAACTTTATGTAAAACGGACTTTTATTGCACAAAAATAATCACAAGTTACAAAAAGTAATTGTTTTTTTACTGTTGGCAAAGTTTTTGCGTTGTAGAATAGCTTTTTTTTGGTACACAGATCAAAACCAGCTTACTCACCTTGCTAGTATGATAAAGTTGACTAAAATCTTCTTTCTAAGAAAAGCCTAGTGTCCAACAGTGGGCTGTTATTTAATGATAGCCAACGAGCTGCTGAATCACTGTGGACTTTTACAATTCAAGTCTCATAAATGCGTTTAATGGATGCGGTTTTCTGTTTCGTGTTGTGGTAAACTTCACTTTATTTATACACTTATGAGGCGCTCATAGCCCAGTTGCGCCTCGGTGATTAAGAAGGTAAGCAACGACGGCACGGTCAGTACCTGGACGGGTGACCGCTGTTGGCATGATACCATGAGCGTGTCCGTGATTCTGGAGGTCACGTTTAGCAGTCGGTCCCGGCTGAGATTAGTTGAAGGCCTTTGGGCGACTTGATAAACATCCAACGGCAAGATTACGTAGTCAAAACAACGTTGTCTTGCCAGTTCGCAACCCGCACTTGGCTAGCGTGGGGACTTATGGACTTAACCCTCTTCTCAGAGGAGACCTGAGCCTAGCAATAGGACGTTATGGTTTGTTATTGAAAAAAAAAACTTCACTTTATGTATTGGTGTTTGTTTTATATCAAGAACCGAAGTCGAAAACAAAAGTTCGTACTAAACAAGCCCTGTATTAGATCTATACTGATATTATAAAGAAGTATTCAAAAGTACTGATCCGATCCTGAAAGTCCTGAGAATTCTTCAGGAGTTACATAGACCATTTTGGAACGAAGTTCCTTAAGGCGCGCTGCGAAAGGGGGCTAGACGGAAAAAGTGTAACGACACTTTTTGCTATATTAACATTGAGTTGACGTCATAGTGCTGGATACCCAACGTTAAATATAACAAACTGATTGCGAACGTCCATGTAATGTTGAATGCACCGGTTCTCGTCCGATCACCGAAGTGAAAGGGTGACCGCCTAGGAATACCACGTGATGTTGGCTTTTTACATTTATTTACAGAAAATATATTGTTTTATAGTATACTAGCTGACCCACGCAACCTCGTTTGCGCCTTATATTGCCCGTAGCGTGAAAATTTCCCCCGTGTTTGAAACATTCTTCATTGTTGCTCCGCTCCTATTAGTAGTAGCGTGATTATATATACCCTATAGCCTTCCTCAATAAATGGACTATCCAACACCGAAAGAATTTTTCAAATCGGACCAGCGGTTCCTGAGATTAGCGTGTTCAAACAAACAAACAAACAAAATCTTCAGCTTTATATATTAGTATAGATAGATTTTGAAGTCTGATTATTTCTAAAATAATTTGAGTATTTTATGCGCATTTTTATTAGTATTAGCATATCAAATATGTATATATAAACTTCGTTCCATCCGGGTGTCCCTTCACCTCTCAATATTTTTTTATTGTTATTGAGTAAAAAAATCTGTTTAAATAATTGTATTTGTAAATCAAGTCGAAGAAAAGCCGGCGGTTAATGCCCAAAGAAGTACGTACAGGTCCACTAGTTAAGTATAATAATATTATGTCTAAGAAGGATGCGTTCTTTCCCAGGCCTCATATAACGAGAGTAACAATAAGATTTATATCTGTAAAGACGTTTGGTCTGTCTGTCCGTTTGTAGAATAACAAGTGGGTACCAAGGTCGTACTTAGGTATGCTGTCGTGTTATGTTCCGGGAACATGGGTAGGTTAAGTTTTGAACCAATTGGTTTACTGTTTATTGTTATTGTCATGCTGTGTGATGGGGTAGGTAGAGATGTACTGTATAGTGTTAAGATGATATAAGCTCACAGATCTAACGCACGACCTTTTGATTTGAGAATAGACAGAGCCTAATAAGGCGTGCGTTTAGGCAATTCTGCCATACATACTAAAATAATCAAACATAGCTCACTTAGGACTCATCATAGTTTAGACAGAATGAGGGAATAAAAAAGCATACCATAGAAATATCACACTTATCGAATAAATACGGACAAAGTCACGAACAAATGCTAATAATATATGTATTTTTGAAATGTACAAGTAACGCCCTTTCCAATGATATCAAACACGGCATAATTACTTAAATTTATTTTTTAATACAGTACTTTATGTCGGCTAGAGGGCGCCACATTAGATTCAGTGACACGTCCATATAGCCTATAACCAGAAGACGATCATGACGCTTCTGGAGACACCTCATTTGTCCAAATCTAATGAGTAGTTAAGGAGCTAGGAGGGAACAAATGAACATACATACATACATACATACATACATACATAGCCTGTCAAAATCATAACCCTCCTTTGGCTTTGCCGTAGTCGGGTAAAAATTGGAGTGTCTGTTTGTAATATTAAAATAACCGCCTTTTACTAAATGCATATGTATGTATACACGTCACACATACCAAAAATGTATTTAAAAAGTGTTTTGTCTGTCTCTCTGTTTGTTCCGGGAAATCTCTAAGTCATCGGGTAAGTAATCGGGTAAGTAATACTTACATATGCATTTAGTAAAAACCGGTTATTTTTATATTACAAAAATTTGTTTTTTTTTTGTTTACAAAAATTTGTTTACAAAAATTATTATTTGTATTTGTATAGATTGAATATTTTGATATATATGAGCCCGCCGAATTGACTCTATTCTGCTTGATGGAAAGCATAAACAGCATCCAAGAGTAGTGGCCGCCATACGCATTGCGAATGCAGACAGTCCTTTTGCTTCTGCATCATTGGACCTCGGTATCGCACTCACCAACGAAACGCGACAGTACGAATGCGTTTCGTTTTTCTTTCAATATGACGATCCCATAGTCTGGTATACGTTCAAAACAAAATAAAACCAATCTTGTATATTTCCGAGAATGCTGTTATATTGACGCGAACCCAGGAGACAAGTTCTTATTGTTATCAGACCGGTTTTCTTGATCGCAATGTTTAGGATGTGAGCTGTATACTGATACATATTGAGCGAACACTTTTAAGTAAACACGAGAATGTGATTTTACTATGGATCTTCACATCAACAGACTTTAGGAGTTCAGGCCACTGCTTGACACAGGCCTCTTTATAACCTTTTTTTCTAAGGAGATCCTTAGAATGGAAGTTTTCGCTTTACAGTACAACAGTTAGTACAATTTTGACAACAATAAAACCGACTTCAAGGTTGGACTCGATATCTCTTGGATGCCATCATCAGATAGTAATGTCCTTATCATGGTACCACCGTCCGGACATCTCCTTTCCATTAAAAAAAGAATCATCAAAATCGGTTCATAAACGACGAAGTTATCCGCGAACACACAAATATATATATACATATATATACGGACGAATTGAGAAACCTACTCCTACTTTTGAAGTCGGTTAAAAAAAGGTATGTAAAAAGTATCCTATGTCCGTCTCCTGGTTCTAAGCTACCACCTCACCAATTTTCTGCCAAATCGATTCAGCCGTTCTTGACTTATAAATAGTGTAACTAACACGTCTTTCTTTTATATATATAGATTTTAATGACCAGTTATTTAGTAAGATAATAGTCATCTAACATCACGCTACAACATTTAGGAGCTGTGCAGAGACCACAAACGAATTGCGGATTTAATAAGTGTTATATTTTTTCACGGAAATCAAAACCAGCCAGTACACGTTCATTACTGAACCTTGTATTTTCGCCGCAACAGATTTCTAAACATAATAGATACGATAAATAATTTGATTTATAATTGAAAAGTTAAATTGTAATATTAAAGTATATTATGATGTAAATATTTAAATATTGTGTCAAGGTAAATACGTGCTGTTGAATAGTTTCGTTTTTTACCTCTGCGTTGGTAAATAAACTCTCTCTTTACCGGATATTACTTGCTAAGATGTAGTGACTTAACTGTAGTGACGTAGTGAAAAGTCTTTGACCCACGCATCCTAGTCTTAGGGCTCCCACACACATCTGGGATGGGTCAGAATGTGTTAATAACATTAGTTCCCGGATCCCTCCCGTCTCAGGCGCAGAGTGGCACACCGTGTGGTTTTAGTCGATTCGATTCCGACACACCGCCCCGCAAACTTCAGCGGGGTGATCCGAGGGGATCTCTACACGAAAAAAAGGGCTCCCACACATAACTGCGAATTCGCAACGCATCGCAAGTATCTGCGAGCTCGCACGAATGCACCGCAAGAACTCTACGCCGCATTGCATCGCAGTTATGTGTGGGAGCCCTAAGTGTCGTATTGCTAGCGTCATATTATAAAAACGTAAACAAATTTGTTTACCATAAAAAACGCTATAGTGAGCACACATTAAAAGATAGACATGTTAATATGCTTTCCTAATTTTTTTTTCGTTTAACAGACAACTTCGGCAGTAGGAATATACATCCTGTGTCGCGGGGACATTTACAAACATACATGAAACGCACACAAAGAACACCCAGACTCAGGACAACAATTTGTGGATTACACAAAGTGTTGTCCTAGATAGAATTTGAACCTACAACACGGCGCAGTAAGACCCGGCGTGGCGATGACCATATAAACCACTAGCCGACCCACGCAACTTCGTTTGCGTCTCCTATTGCCCGTAGCGTGATAATTTTCCCCCGTTTTTATAAAATTCTTCATTGGTGCTCCGCTCCTGTAGGTCTTAGAGTGATGATATATAGCCTATAGCCTTCCTCTATAAATGGGCTATCTAACACTGAAAGAATTTCTCAAATCGTATCAGCGGTTCCTGAGATTAACGCTTTCAATCAAACTCTTCAGCTTTATATATTAGTATAGATATAGATTAGGCCAATCGTGTAGTTACATACTTTATTACAAAGGGGAACAATTCTTTCAAGCATTAGCTTTCATAACAGAACTATAAAAATTATTTGCCCCCGTTTTTGTAACATTATTGATACTCCGCTCCTTTTGGTCGTAGCGTGATGATATACAACCTATAGCCTTCCTCGATAACCGAGCTATCTAGCATTGAAAGAATTGTTCAATCGAGTACTTCTTATGCTCTCCACCCCATAACCAACATACACGCAAAAGTTGGTCCTTAAATAAAACAAGTGATAATTTAAAAAGTTTAACTAACAAGCTTTTATTACTTGTTAAAAAAAATAACTTTCAACCCTTTGATTTGATACCCATATGGGGTGTGTTGTTCAGAAATATGTATACCGCCATTTTGTTGCGGCGGCCATTTTGGATTAATAATAATATCGATTTTATATAATGGCATGGTCATCGGGAAGTGGTTCAAATTTAACATGCAAGATTTGATTACAGACAAACATCGTAACATGTGAAACTAAATAAAAGCTTGTAATGAACTCGGGTCTTGAGCTAAACATGCTTATTATTTTAACGTCAGGTAAATAAATATTCCGTCCCTTTTTTGTCTGTTCTTTGTTATGATCAAAACAATATTGATTTTGATAACGGATGTGTTTTTTTTTTGTTTGTATCTTGTACAAATGGTATCGATATCGTTGATTGAGGTTTTTGTTGTATTGAATACTTATTTAAATGATAGTTAAATTGTTCTTTATAAAATTACTAGATGAACCGGCGAATTTCGTACCGCCATTAATTTTTGTGAATGTTTCTGTTCTGCCTGATGGAAAGCATAAGCAGAATCCAGTCACCATGCTCATTGCGAATGCAGACAATGCAACAATGCAGCGTGGTGACCCACACCATGGCGGCCTAGTGATGCTTCTGAATCATTGGGTCTCCGGTCTCGCGCTCATCAACGAAACACGTCACCACGAACGCTGCCTTGCACGTTGATTCTCTGTGCGCGGATAGTACCTTTGGTCGAGCCGGCCCAACCGTGCTGAAATCAGCGGTACTCTACTACCTCGAAACCTACCTTCCTACCTAGCCTTCGTTTCTAAGATACAGATTATATCATCTTGCATCTTTCTAGCCTTTATTATTTCTAAGATTTGGGGTCAGCTACTAGTTCAACCAGTTTTACCTGAATATCAGTTTTTACACGGAGCGATTGGCATACGACCTCCGCAATCCTGGGAGTGAACTGAATTCGAAGGTTTAACTAGTTATCAGTATATTTGAGGGCACTGACTTCCCAATAACGATTGCCATAGATGTTCATGACAACCGGGACCGACGGCTTAACGTGCTCTCCGAGGCACGGACGGGAAACACTGCCATCTTCCATACTCCGGGCTGCTATTAAGAATTTCTTTTAAGAAAACCCCAATAGCATCTACCTTTTCTAGCTCTGCATCACCTTATGGTCGACTGGTAGAAAATGCCTACGGCATTAAGTCCACCTTTGTCACTTTTAATGTGCATAAAGTATAAATAAAAAAAAAAAAAAAAAAAAACAGCAGTCCGACCCGGGACTTCTTGATCAGCAGTCGCTTACGCTAACCACTAGACCAACGAGGCAGATTTAGATTATATATATACAAGAAGTACTCGTTTAAAGATATTAGATAAATTAATTAGGCCTAAATCCAGTTGTGGACTGTTAAAGATTGCTGATATGTTCTTTGCCTTAATCTTAGTAATGTGGATCCAAAAATTCACGATTGGCTCATTTGGATAGAATATTTTATCAACAAGATGATTAATTAATACTCTTTGATGTTTTATTAAATTTTTAAATGTAAATTTTGATGTCACGTTGATGTCAGAAGGCCAAAGATATCAAAGCTATAAAGATTGATTTATAACTTAATATTTAATTGGACTAGAGTTGTGTCAAACGTTTCGAGTTCGTCTTTATACAAGCTTTTTAATAACTTACAATGTATGTATGCTTGTATGTTCGGGTGGAATCTTGCAATTCAATTTTGAAGAAGATTTCTTCAACCGATTTTGGTGAAATTTTGCAAGCATATGTATACAGCGTGCTGGACAGCTGGAAGGTGGCCATAGGAACTCTGTAAAGAAACGTCATAGCACCATCGAGTTTGGACTTGTTTGATTCGTCTCGAGGCATTCCAGTAAAAGCTTGTTTAAAAAAAAACTTTTTAATTTAATTTATTACGTAAGCTAACTAGCTTTTGTCTGTGGCTTCCCTCATGTATATCATTTATCGAGGTAAATAGTAGCCTATGTCCGTCCTCAAGAATAAAAGTCTCCATGAGAAATTTCATTGAAAAAATGCAGCGGCTTATCCGTAACAGAGGGACAAATAGAGTTAGTAGTTACCAGGTCCAAACTTTCGATTTTATATATTAGTGTGATTAGTGTGATAATATCTGGATGACCGAGCTTTGCTTTATATTTGTTTTGGTAAATTATCTACAAATGAATCCTGGTTATCGCCCCCCGAATCTCCCTGCAAACTAAATTTCATGAATATCGTTAAAGCCTTTGGCATGAATGGGCCGGCTCGACCGGAATTATACCACGGCCTTATAGAACACCGGTGTGAAATAGCGCTTGCGTTGTGTTTCACCGAGTGAGTGAGGATACCGGACTACCTATATGGCAGAGGTTTAGTGGGTAAGCCGGCATAGTTACGTGAACGCTTCAAAACCTCAATATTTGTTACACAGATAATCTCGAGTCTGAGAAAGGACATAGGCTACTTTTTAACCGGCTTCAAAAAAGGAGGAGATTCTCAATTCGACCATATATCTAATATATAAAATTCTCGTGTCGCGGTGTTTGTAGTTAAACTCCTCCGAAACGGCTTGACCGATTCTTATGAAATTTTGTGTGCATATTGGGTATGTCTGAGAATCGGACAACATCTATTTTTCATCCCCGTAAATGGTAAGGATGACCCATTATTAATATTTTTTTCGTTTGCCGGATCGTCTAGTTAGTATATATATATTTTTAATGTGTGTTCGCGGATAACTTCGTCGTTTATGAACCGATTTTGATGATTCTTTTTTTAATGGAAAGAAGATATCCCAACCATGGTACCATGATGAGGACACTAAGATCTGATGATGGTATCCAAGAGAAATCGAGTTGAACCTTCCCAAAGGCACAATTCCACGCGGTCGAAGTCGTGGACACAACTGGTATAGTTATAAATCATTGTGACATCAATGTTATAAACATTAATATTAATGTATTGCTTATACAGTTCATCGCAGTGTTATGTTTTGATCGGATTTTTGTATACAAGATGGACGTTTTAATTAAGTTAATCTATACAAATAAATAAAATTGGAGTGTATGTTTGTGATATAAAAAAAACCGCGTTTTACTAAATGCATATGTATGTATGCACGGTACATCTACCAAAAATGAATTTAAAAAAAACATGTCTGTCTGTTTGTTCTGTGTTGTTTTTATAAAAATGTCTGGGTAGAGCAATAGTTAAGGTTTATAATTAGTTTATGAACTACTTTATGAAAAATCTATAGGTACAAATAAATAAAATTGGAGTGGCTGTTTGTAATATTAAAATAACCGGTTTTTACTCAATGCATATGTATGTATATAAGGAACATATACCAAAATGTAGTTAAAAAAATTTTTGTCTGTCTGTCGGTCTGTCTGTCTGTCTGTCTGTTTGTTCCGGGTAATCTCTGGAACGGCTGGACCGACTTTGACGGGACTTTCACTGGCAGGATACCGCTAACATCGCGGGACAAAGTTAGTCTAAAAAAAGTAGCCTAAGCTACTCCCTGGATCATCAGCTAACTGCCAGTGAAAGTCCCGTCAAAATCCGTCCAGCCGCTCCAGAGATTTCAATGAAAACATCGTCAGAAAATTCTTGAAGGTCCAAACCCAAATAGAATGATCTGGAAGTAAATGAATTAAATTGGGTTTGGACTAACTCTTCTCTGATTGAGACCCTTTTATTTAATAAATAGGGTGGTTATCTTTGCCATTGGCTTGGATCCATTTGAAGATAGATTAAGATAATCGAGTGTCACCAAACCCTATTCAGCATTATCGTAATATTTATCGTGAAACCGATTCAGTATGGTATAGTAATACAAAAGCTCCTTTCTTTATAACACATATATTAAAGGGTTTATAAACTTTATATAATTTCTTATACCCAAAAACATTCAAGTATATACCAACTTACAGAGTTTTGTATAATCTCCAAAATTCTCTGTGATTTAACTTAATACACTCACATTCACGTTCACTAACACACAGGTACAATTTTTATTTCGTATACACGATATAAACACTTTAATTTCTTTATATTTTCGTACACGTCCGTTTCTTACGAATGCCGGAGACACACTGGCTGCGCGTGCGCAGGTGTTTGGTATATCACGATCAATAATGGACGGTGTCATGCAGTATGTCGATATTCTTGTTTGGTTTTGCTTTTTATGGTCGTTCCGGTCTAATTTTAATATGGAATATTAGGTTTTTGATAAGGCGTTTGTAGTTTATATTTGATGTTTTCTTGGTAACGTAAGTGTAGTTTTGGTGATTTATGTGATATTTTTTAAAAACTGAAGTGTTTCCATCTGGGAGTACAACAACATACTCAATATACAAAGAATCGTTTAGTATAGCGGCTAGCGACCATGCCTGCAACAATAAACACATAAAATGAAAATAGAAGAGACAATAATACTGTCTTTCTGTATCAAGCTTTGACCGCTCGTTTAGAAATAGTAGATCTTTGTTATGGGAAGACATGAGACAAATCAACCTATTTTAAAGCTAATTAGTTGGCTTTGCCCTGGATAGGGCTGAGCTTGACGTGGCGTCCATAGCAGAGAGCCTGAAATATCTTCAGGTCCTGGCCCTCCCCAGTGTAGAACACCTGAGTTGGGTCATCAAGGCGATTTTTAAAGGAAACACTGCATACTCCTTGCTACATACGTACGTAAGGTCATAACGGATTAAAGCTTAACTATCATACTTTAGTTGTGTCTTAGACAAACACAGAAATATGGAAAAGTGAAGACTAATTAAGTAAAGAATAATTGTGTTAACCCTTTTCCTGTTCTGACTGTGCTTTCCAGTGCGCTCTAAATACACACATGCACAGTCATGGTGACGGCTATGATCAACCTTAAGATAAGGGACACTCCTTCGCATGTATTACTCAGTATCCTGTCGTGAAAGTGACAAACTTTCCATTTCACTTGGCAGACAACGTCAATGATCTATTTCGTGTTTAAGCAAACTTTGGTTTCTGACTAATAAGTTCTTTTAAATCCAAACTAATATTATTAATTCGAAAGTAACTGTGTTTGCCTGTCTCTTACGCTGCATTGATTTGAAAGAAATTTGGAGGAAATTTGAAAGGATTTTGGAGGATTTTGGAGCCGCGGCCAATAAATAGCTGGTGTTTTATATATAGAGGTCAATGAGCGAATGTGTCGCCTGGTGTCCAAAGTCACCTACTACTAAAGATTTCTTAAAGGTAGCAGAGATTTCAGCACGCACGGCCGGTTCGACCAGGTACTACCCTTACACAGAAGATCAACAAAAATTATAGCATTCATGCTGTCGTGTTTCGTCGGTGAGTGCGAGAGATGCAGATGCATCACTAGGCCGCCATGGTGTGGGTCACCTTGCTGCTTTGTTGCATTCTTTGCATTCGCAATTAGTGTGGCAACTGGATTCTGCTCATGATCTCTATCAGACAGGATAGGGTCACTTTGGCAGGCCCATACATAAAAAAAGAGTTAAAGAGTTCCTTGCCGCTCTTTGAGAAAGACCTCCGCAGAATTCTTACTTAGAAAAAAGCTAGAAAGATATTTGCTTAAGGCCGTGGTAGCACTCTTAACGAGCTGACCAATTTGGGCTATACATAGACTCGTAAGAGAAGTCTAAGATACAAATCAATCTGGCCAGGGTGTATAATAAACTAAAACGTCCTTTCTGAGGAGGGACTAATGTCCAGAAGTGGACTATTAGAGACTGTTGATGATTAAAAGAATGGTATCCTTGATATTTACATATACGAGTCAAGTAACTGTTTCATTTTAGCAGCCAATAAAATTATTGTATCATACATTAAGGTAATTTTAATTAACAGCTGTGACAATAAATGTAATTTACGTATTGAATCATAATTCAAATAATAGCCACATCGTTATTTGTTCCACATACTTCTGGTTTGTGGATTCATAAGAGGGCCTAGTGTGAGTTTTGTTTCACAATCGTCATAGTAAGTGCGTTCAGCGTTGTGATTGACTCGCACGTTGAAGTCAACAATGGAAACGCCGAACGCACTGACTGTAGGGAGCGAATTTATGTGAAATAATCTCACACTAGGCTTCTTGATATTTTTTTAATATGAGCTTGCCAAAATGACTCTACTCTGCCTGATGGAAAGCATGAGCATAATCTAAGAATAGTGATCACTATACGCATTGCGAATGCAGACAATGCAACAATACAGCAAGGTGACTCAAACTATGGCAGCCTATTGAGATACTTTTGCATCATTGGGCCTTCGGTTTCGCACTGAACATCTAAACATGACAGCACGGATGCCGTCACTTTAGCTTGGTCTTCTGTGAGAGAGTTGTACCGCCCCGGTCGAGCCGACCCAACAGTGCTGAAATCAGCGTGACTATACTACCTTGTAATGTGTATTAACTTCACTATTTACATTACAGCAAATTTTTTTCAATAAATATGAATTTTTGTAAGAGTTCTTACCATCTGATCCTCTTTAAGTATAAAGTACACAAACTCTATAAATATCCGTTGAAGAAGTCTTTGGAATATTAATAACATATAAATATTCATATAATATGTTACTTGTGTGTGTATTTATTTTGTTTGTGTGTGAATACCTAGCATATGCATGTGAAATATTAATGTAGATATCTATACTAATATAATAAAGCTGAAGAGTTTGTTTGTTTGTTGTATGAACGTGCTAATCTCAGTAACCGCTGGTCCGATTTGAAAAATTCTTTCCGTGCTGGATAGTCCATTTATCAAGAAGGCTATAGGGTATATATCATCACGCTACTACTAATAGGAGCGGAGCAACAATGAAGAATGTTTCAAAAACGGGGGAAATTTTCACGCTACGGGCAAACGAGGTTGCGTGGGTCAGCTAGTATTAAAATAGTTTGAAACTTGCCAAAACTGTTTTCACTCAAATATCTAAATTCAAATAGCCCACGGCTTCAAGTCCAACTATGGTAATATTATTTAACTCCTTCATCACGAAGGCCGTACCTTTACTACAAGAAGCCAGTAGTCAAATACAAAAATTATGCTTTCCTTGCTATTTTACGGTGGTAACTGACCTGTTAAACTCATCTTTATTCATCCTGTCATCGTTCCCTGTTGCTTCCAAAGCTAACATTTTTGAGCCCAGGGTCCGCTTTCCTGCTCTCTCTTTGCTAGGTCTTCAGCATCCGTTTATGACATCAAGCCAGCACTTCTTGGGTCTATCTCTTCTACCGGGACCCGGTGGAAGCCGCATGGCCAGACATTTGTTTCCCACTTACACACTGACGGCGTGACACTGTTGGTCGCGGTGAGCCATCTTATATTTAAAGAGTTGAATGTTAAAGAAGATAGCTGAGGAAGATTGATTGTAGAGGACTGAAGGCTGTAGCGCTTGTTGGGGGTCCATGTTTAGCAGTGAACTGCAATCTCTTGTAGGCTGATTCTAATCCCGATTCACTGCCTCTGTGGCGCATGATACTGCTGTGCTTGAGGTCTCGGGTTCGATTCAGGGCTAGATTAGGTCAAACCAAATGCTTGTATGATATGCAAATATTTTTTCAATGTATGTATTTACAAAAAAAATGTGTATGTACTAATATCAGCTGTCTAGTATATATAGCACAAGCTCTGCTTAGATTGGGACTAGATAATATTTATTTATTGATGATTCATCGTGCTTGAATTATGTAATAATAATTACATTAACTCTTACTTAAACAGCAAAATATTTTCTCTTTTCTCAGATAACATTCATGATTTACAAAGAACCGATCTTAGTATTTGATTAATTTCATAATTTACCCGTAATGGTTATGTAATAATAACATTCTTACCGCACACTTCATTATTTATCACGTCTTTTCATTATCTGGTTTGTCATTGTTAAACGTTAATCGGACACGATTGAGGCATCGATTTACCTAACTTTTTTTTTATCAAATCTCAAACTGCTTTGGTAATGTTTGTGGTGTGCACCAAGTGTTGTAGGTTCAATTCCCGCATGGGCCGACATTTTGTGTGATCGACAAATCGTTGTTCTGAGTCTGGGTGTATATTGTGTTCGTTGCATGTATGTTTGTAAAGTCTGACGCAGAAGTTGTATTTAAAAAAAAAATCATTCTTGCACCACCACCACCACCACCACTACTCCTGTTACCCGGTTACTTTTAATTGTAGCGTGTTGCTATGTAACTTCTAACCTTTCTCGATAAATGTGCTATCAAATAGTTTTTTTTTTTCAATTCGAACCTGCAGTTTCTGAGATCTGTCTGTTCATGTGGTGACGTATTAAGAATTCGGAGTATCACCACCCCTATGCACTCCGTGGGTGTCGTAAGAGCCGAGTGAGGGAGCAAACTGCCAGGATAACAGGAGAAGGAACACATGACATAAACCCTATACCAACACGCCTGGACAGCATGGTGTAGTGGTACAAAACCTGCTTTCTTTTGAAGATCCTTTCCTTTTACTCGTTTGTCCCCTATGTCATAGACAAAATATTTTTTTTCTTGACTCCATCTCGCATACAACCTTCAATATCAGTATCATGAATTTTAATAACATCCTTAAATATATTAGATCTAAGTTGGATCAAGAACTGCATTCGTAATGAAGTCATCTTGTCTATCTTTAGGTATTTAAAAATAGTTTTTTCTTATACTAGATTTTTAATTTGACTGCAGATCCGTTTGATATTGGGGTATGGGCCTCCGGTATCCTCACTTACTCGGTGAAACACAGCGCAAGCGTTGTTTCATATCGGTTTTCTATGAGGCCGTGGTATCACTCCGGTCGAGCCGGCCCATTCACACCGAAGTGTGGCTCTCCCACGGTGGACTTCATGCACTCATGTGCATTTGGGGAGTGAAGAGAGAGAGAGAGTTATTGCGTTGGTAACACTAAATATATAATCTCCCGCCATAAAAAAATGAGTTATATACATTTGATATAATTTTGTATAATTTATTCAAACCATAACCTGCTTAAATAAATTGAGGATTTAAAATTCTGTAACAAAAACAGGAATGCAGATATTAAATCGCCATGTTTACAATAAAGATACATAAAATACTGTTTAAGAGAATCTTGGCCATAAACACCAAATGAGTGAGGTTATTGAAGAACACAATTTCGGAGGAGTGGAGGTGAATTTAATGTCAATGGGCGACGGTCCACCTGATGGTAAGTGCCTTTTACCATCAGGTAAAAAAAAAAGAAAAAAAAAACAATACATTTTTGGGGTCCCCATACTTAGAACTGAAACCTAAATTATTTTTTTCACCAAACCCATACATACGTGTGGGATTATCTATGGATAGGTCTTCAAAATATAAGGAAGATATTGAGGTTTTTAAAATATTTATTTCTAAACTGAATAGTTCGTACGAGACTCTTGTCCTCCCCCCCTCTGTAATTTCAAAATTATTAGTTTGTTTGATTGTTTGTTTGTTTGAACACGCTAATCTCAGGAACCGCTGGTCCGATTTGAAAAATTCTTTCGGTGTTGGATAGTTCATTTGTCGAGGAAGGCTATAGGGTATATATCATCACGCTACTACTAATAGGAGCGGAGCAATAGTGAAGAATGTTTCAAAAACGGGGGAAATTTTCACGCTACGGGCAATATAAGGCGCAAACGAGGTTGCGTGGGTCAGCTAGTAGAATGATAAAACTAAAAAAAATATATGTACCATGCAAACTTCCGCCGAAAATTGGTTTGAACGAGATCTAGTTAGTTGTTTTTTTTAATACGTCATAAATCGTAAATTGCAATTTCCCTTTCATTCAATCAACACAAATATAAAAATAAAATAAGAATTATATTATGTTTCTTGCTGCTGCGGAACCCTTCATGGGCGATTCGGACTCGCACTTGGCCGCTTTTTATATAATACTAGCTGTTGCCCGCGGCTTTGCTCGCGTGGAAGTTGATCATATGCATTTAATTAAAACTGTGTAAAAGAATGTATCAGTAATTTATTCATGTTTTAAACGTATTTATTTATTTATTTTTGATCATTATCCTATTTAAAAGAACTTTCATACAAACATTCGACCCATATTTCAACCCCTTTAGGAGCAAAATTCGCATAATACTGATATAAGTATTCATCTATTTGTAATCAGAAACATGAAAACGAACGTTGTTAGGCTGCTAAATTAAAAAAATGACGGATTTCCAAACTAACCAATACATGAAATGCCAATGACTATTTCTCCCCTTAGGGGTAGAATATCCAGAAACGCTTAAATATGCATATTCTCGTTTTTAATCAGTAGCCCAAAAATATAGTTTAATGTTTCTAACTTAAAAAATGATGAGCTTCCATACAAACTTTCAATCCCTATTTCACCCCCTTAAGGGTAGAATAACCAAAAACGCTTAAATACGTCTCTACACTTTTTTAATCAGTAGCATATAAATAAAGTTTTATGTTTCAAACTTAAAAAATGACGGAATTCCAGACTAACCTATGCACGAAATGTCAACCCCTATTTCACCCCTTAGGGATAAAATATTCAGACACGCTGAAATATGTATTTACTCATTTTCAATCAGCAACCCAAAAGTAAAGTTTCAGGTTTCTAAGTTAAATATGACGGATTTTCAAAAAAAAAATTAACCCCTAATTCACCCTCTTATTGGTAAAATATGCAGAAACGCTAAATAGATATCTAGTTACTTTTAATCAGTAGCCCAAAATTAAATTTTCGTGGTACTAATTTAAAAAATAACGGACTTCCATATAAACTTTCAACCCCTATTTCACCCCTTTAGGGGTAGAATAACCAGAAACGCTTAAATACGTCTTTACTATTTTTTTATCAGTAGTACATGAATAAAGTTTCATGTTTTTAACTTAAAAAATGACAAACTTCCATACAAACTTTCAACCCCTATTTCATCCCTTAGGGGTAGAATATCCAGAAACGCTTAAATACGTATCTACTCATTTTTAATCAGTAGCCCAAACACAAAGTTTCATGTTTCGAACTTCAAAAATGACAGACTTCCAGACTAACCTATATGCGAAATGTCAACCCCTATTTCACCCATTAGGGGTAGAATATTCATAAACGCTTAAATAGGTATCTACTCATTTTTAAACAGTAGCCAGAAATTAAAGTTCCTGAATTACGAACTTCCATACAAACTTTCAACCCCTATTTCACCCCCTTAGGGGTAGAACACCAAGAAACGCTTAAATACGTATTAAATCATTTTTAGTCCTTAGCACATGAATAAAGTAACATGTTTCTAACTTAAAAAATTACGAACTTCCATACAAACTTTCAACCCCTATTTCACCCCCTTAGGGGTAGAATACCAAGAAACGCTTAAATACGTGTTAACTCATTTTTAGTCCCTACCACGTGAATAAAGTAACATGTTTCTAACTTAAAAAATGGCGAACTTCCATATAAACTTTTAACCCCTATTTCACCCCTTAGGGGTAGAATATCAAGAAACGCTTAAATACGTATTAACTCATTTTTAGTCAGTAGCCTGAACACAAAGTTTCATGTTTCGAACTTCAAAAATGACAGACTGCCAGACTAACCTATATGCGAAATGTCAACCCCTATTTCACCCCTTAGGGGTAGAATATTCATAAACGCTTAAATACGTATCTTCTCATTTTTAATCAGTAGCCCGAAAATAAAGTTTCATGCTTCTTACTTAAAAAATGCCGAACTTCCATACAAACTTTCAACCCCTATTTCACCCCCTTAGGGGTAGAATACCAAGAAACGCTTAAATACGTATTAACTCATTTTTAGTCCTTAGCATATGAATAAGTTTACATGTTTCTAACTTAAAAAATGACGAACTTCCATACAAACTTTCAACCCCTATTTCACCCCCTTAGGGGTAGAATACCAAGAAACGCTTAAATACGTATTAACTCATTTTTAGCCCTTAGCATATGAATGAAGTTACATGTTTCTAACTTAAAAAATGACGAACTTCCATACAAACTTTCAACCCCTATTTCACCCCTTAGGGGTAGAATATTCAGAAACGCTCAAATACGTCTCTACTCTTTTTAAATTAGTAACACATAAATAAAGTTTCATGTTTCAGACTTCAAAAATGACGGACTTCCAGACTAACCTATGTACGAAATGTCAACCCCTATTTCACCTCTTAGGGGTTGAATATTCAAAAACGCTGAAATACGTGTTTACTCATTTTTAATCAGCAGCCCAAAAGTAAAGTTTCAGGTTTCTAACTTAAAAAATGACGGACTTCCATACAAACTTTCAACCCCTATTTCACCCCCTTAGGGGTAGAAATTCCAAAATTCCTTTCTTAGTGCGTGTCTACTCAATAAAAGGATCCTACTCACCAAATTTCATAGCCCTATCTATCATAGTTTACGCTCGGCGATGATGAATCAGTCAGTCAGTCAGTCAGGACTTACTATTTTATAAGTATAGATAATATATATTCATCTTTCTTCCTACACACATAACACCGTCCGCGCGTACTACAACTATTTGTCTCCGCTCTCTTTCACTCTCGACGTCTCGCTCTAAACTGGACCACAGCAGCAATAGTAAACAGAAATTCTATCTCATTGTAATTACATAAACTTTAAATGTACGAGCAATAAACATCACTACATATTATACAACAACGTCTTACGCCGCGTCTGTCTGTCTCTCTGTTAGTGATAAACTCAACCTACTGCACGGATGTTAATGCGGTTTTTTTTTATGTTTGGCTCTGCCAAAATGACTCTACTCAGCCTGATGTAAAGCATAAGCAGAATCCAAGAGTGCGAATGAAGACTATACAACAATGCAGCATGATGACCCACATCATGGCGGGCTAGTGATGCTTCTGCATCATTAGGCCTCTGGTCTCGCACTCACCAACGAAACACGACAGCATGATCGCTGTCATTTTACGTTGATCTTCTGTGCGAGGGTAGTACCGCCCCGGTCGAGCCGGCCCGTTTGTGCTGAAATCAGCGTGGCTCTATTACCTTGAAATTTTTACTAATAGTTAGAGTGGTTCTTGAGGAAAGTTTTTGTTGATGATTTGTGAAATTGTTGAGTATATTAGCTGTGAAATATGACGATATTTGTTGAAGCCGTCAGACAAAATTAAGCCGCACATCTTCTTAGAATAACAAAGGATACATTATATTTTCCGTAAAGAACCCGTGCGAAGCTGTGGCGTGTTGCCAGCCTGTATACTATATATATATATACTACAAATAAATGATACATGTACCAAAATATCATTTTTTTTAATTTTGTCTATTTGTCTGTCTATTTGTTCCGGGTATTCGGCTGGTCCGATTTGACGGGAATTTCACTGGCAGATAGTTATATAATTCACTCGTACCGTGGGAGAGCCACGCTTTGGCACGAATGGGCCGCCTCGACCGGAGTGATACCACGGCCTCACAGAAAACCGGTGTGAAATAGCGCTTGCGCTGTGTTTCACTGAGTGAGTGGGGATACCGGAGACCCATACCGCAACCCCTCCCACATCTCTTTCCCCATCCTCCAAAGGTCGGCAACGCACTTGTGACGCCTCTGGTGTTGCGGGTGTCCATAGGCGGTTGTAATCGCTTACCATCAGGTTATACACCTGCTTGTTTGCCATCTATATCATAAAAAAAAACATCTCCTTGCCTTTATTGTTCCCAAGATTAATTGGGGTTGGCTACTAGTTCAATCGGCTTTACCTGAATATCAGTTTTTACACGGAGCGACTGGCATCGGACCTCCGCAACCCTGAGGGTGAACTGAATTCGATGGTTGAATTAGTTGTCAGGAAATTTGACTTTCCAATAACGATTGTCATAGGCGTTCATGACAACCGGGACCGGCAGCTTAACGTGTTCTCCGAGACACGGGCGAGAAACACCGTATATTCTATACTCCGGGCTCTAACCCAAGTGCGACCCGGGAATCGAACTCGGGACCTCTTGATTGGCAGTCGCTTGCGCTAACCGCCAGACCAATAAGGCAGACCACCATACTTATATAAATATATCTCTGTATATATTGTAGACTAGCTGAACCCCGCGGTTATTGTAGTAAAGCGGGTATCGCCGCGGTACAAAACTAGTCTGAAAAAAAGTGGCCTAAGTTAATTCTTAGATCATCAGCTATCTGCCGTCAAAATCGGTCCAACCGTTCCAGAATTGGAGAGGCCTATGTCCAGCAGTGGACTGCGATAGGCTGATGATGATGATGATGATGATGTTCCAGAGGTTACCCGGAACAGACAGACAAAATTGTAAAAAACATATTTTGACACGTGTACAGTGTATACATATGCATTTATTAAAAAGCGGTTATTTTAATATTACAAATAGACACCCCAATTTTATTTATTTGTATAGATGTGTACATCGAAAATGTACAGTTATTTTCTTTTACGCATTAGAAAAGCGTGGTATTAATTTCAAAGGTTGCATTATATAATGGCGAACTTTCAATATGAACATGGCTACCGAAAAAGTTCAAAATAATTATGTTATCTGCAAACTGAGATTCCATTCATATGTATTACTTGCTGAACCCCGCGGTGTTACCCGCGGTTATCGTCGTACCGCGAGTAACGCCGCGGGACAAAGTTAGCCTGAAAAAGTAGCCTAAGTTACTCCCTGGATCATCAGCTACCTACCAGTGAAAGTCCCGTCAAAATCCATGCAGCCGTTTCAGAGATTACCCGGAACAAACAGACAGACAGACAGACAAAAAAAAATTTAACTACATTTTCGGTATATGTACCGTGTATACATACATATGCATTTATTAAAAAGCGGTTATTTTAATATTACAAACAGACACTCCAATTTTATTTATTTGTATAGACTAGCTGAGCCCCGCGGTGTTACTCGCGGTACGAAATTATTACGGATAAATTGTTTTCTTGTACAATAGCTTGAGACGAAGCCAAACGTCAGAAAGTTCTCGTTGATTAGGTACTTGAGGCACAGAGTAATGAACCTTACTTCAATATTGATAAGATCGAATATGGATTGACGTTTGAGGTGATTGACTTGAGTTTGGCTTGTTTATATTACGCGGAATTGTCATGTTCAAGATGTGCCTTCCGGTGTTACGTCGTCACCTAGCGACATCGGCGATAATTAAGAACTGTTATTCGAAGTGAGTTTCTTTAATAAAGTCTCTTTCACGCGTCAGTAGGTTTATTTCTCAAATCAATCGAACCCTAACACGCAACAATATTGTGGCGACCTCCACATACAACGCAACAGCAACATGCTACAGCGTCATCGATCGGAATACACATAACTACGGTGTGACGTCACGACACGGAGTACACAACTATACCAATCCTGAATCGCGCAATGATATTTCTCGCGCCAATTAAGACATGTGCAACTTCCCAACATCAACCGTACCACCGTCGGGATTTCTCCTTTCGAACAAAAGAAGAATCATCAAAATCCGTTCATAATCGGTTCACTCATAAAAAAAATATACAGTCGAATTGAGAAACCTCCTCCTTTTTTTTAAGTTGGTTAAAAAGTAGCCTAAGTATCATCATATCGACGCGTAGTGTAGGATTTGAACTCGCAACACTTGGCGAAACAGGAAGCGGCGGGCGTGGCGACGTGGCCATACGTGCGTTACTTTTTATATTTATAGATTTAAAAATAATTTTACACCGACATTTATCCTCATAAATGTTTTGCACGAGCTTCCATACTGATACAATAAGAGACCTCAGTACTTGGCCAAGTACACGAGAACTTGTTCAACTTGACTAACACATACACGAGATAGCTGATGGCTAATATGATTGACTAGCCGACCCACGCAACCTCGTTTGCGTCTTCAATTGCCCGTAGCATGATAATTCTCCCCCGTTTTTGTAACATTCTTCATTGTTGCTCCTCTCCTGTAGGTCTTAGCGTGATGATATATAGCCTATAGCCTTCCTCGATAAATGGGCTATCTAACACTGAAAGATTTTTTAAATCGGACCTGCGTTTCCTGAGATTAGCGTGTTCAAACAAACAAACTCTTCAGCTTTATATATTACTAGCCGACCCGCGCAACCTCGTTTGCGTCTGCTATTGCCCGTAGCGTGATAATTTTCCCCCGTTTTTGAAACATTTTTCATTGGTGCTCCTCTCCTATTGGTCTTAGCGTGATTGATATATAGCCTATAGCCTTCCTCGATAAATGGGCTATCTAACACTGAAATATTTTTTTAAATCGGACCTGCGGTTCTTGAGATTAGCGTGTTCAAACAAACAAACTCTTCAGCTTTAAATATTAGTATAAATATATTTACCTACATATGTTACTGTAACATTAAGGGCTCACGCCCACGGCGTGTTTTTGCAGCGATGCTAATAACGCGCTTTAGTCGCGTTTGCAATGCGCTACAGAAGCTACTAACGCGCTACAGCTCCGCGACTATATCGATGCAATGCGCGACCGCTGTTCGATGACATCGGGGGAAGAATGAAGGGAGGGTGGCGCGGTGGGTTACTGAATCGCGTTTTGCAGCGCGACGGAAGCGCGACAGATCGGATCGTGGTTTTTAACCGAAGCGAGAGGAGGCGAGAGCACTCTCCCACATAACCACGATCGCATCGCTGCAAAAAGTCACCGTGAGGGACAGAACTACATTTTTGGTATATGTATCGTGTAAACATACATATGCATTTAGTAAAAATCGGTTATTTTAATATTACAAACAGATACTCCAATTTTATTTATTTGTATAGATTTACACTGCCTCGGTGGCACTGTGGTAGCGTACGACAACTGCTTAGCATGAGGTCTCGGGTTCGATTCCTGGGTCGGACCAAATTTTTGTATGATCTGCAAATATTTGCTTCGGAGTTTGGGTATTTTTTTGTTTTATTTTTGTCAAAATTGTTATCGATGTCAGTAATCTGAAATATTTATTTATTCTTTATTCGTTACCACACTATATAATACAAAATAACTTCAAATAAAAGCATTGAAACGGATCTTATATCGAGTTCACTAAGTACCAGTACCTGGCTACACGTGAAAGTATGAATGTAATCGACCTCCATCGTAATAGGTACAAATAGTTATTACGTGTCTACGTCATTACGTTAAGCATCACGTAGATTGTATAATGACGTTAATGAATGAAGCTAAGCAGTTATATATCTACGTTATCTATACATCTACACAAATAAATAAAATTGGAGTGTCTGTTTGTAATATTAAAATAACCGCTTTTTACTTAATGCATATGTATGTATACACGATACATATACCTAAAATGTAGTTAAAAAAATTTTTGTCTGTCTGTCTGTCTGTTTGTTCCGGGTAATCTCTGGAACGGCTGGACGGATTTTGACGGGACTTTCACTGGCAGGTAGCTGATGATCCGGGGAGAAACTTAGGCTACTTTTTTAGACTAACTTTGTCCCACGGCGTCACTCGCGGTATAACAATAACCGCGGGTAACACCGCGGGGTTCAGCTAGTTTGTAATACAGTTGCGGCGGCGACGTCAGTGTCGGGCTCTGCCGCCACTAAAAAGCAGCGACAGGGGGCGAAGGCTCCAGTCGGGACGGGTGCGCCCAAGACGGGACCCAAGACGGCGGCAAGGACTGGAACGGACGTCCCTTCACTACCCACTCCAACACCTCTGCCTGGCCCCTCAATATCTGCCCCCTCCAATGAGGATTGGCAGGTAGTCGGAGGGGCCAAAAAGTCGAAGAAGGCTCAGAAACGGGCCAAGAAGGCTGCCCAAAAGGCGGCCTCTGGCCCGCAGTCGTCACCGGTGACAAGGGCCAGCCAAAAGAAGCCGCGGAAACTGCAGCCGCCGAAAACCGCGGCTGTGGTGGTCACGGTGTCACCGGAGGCGGCAACCGGTGGGCTATCGTACGCGGCCGTCTTTAAGACGGCCCGGGACTGTCTCACCGGTGACTTTGGGACGGCAGGGGTCCGACTGCGCCTCGCCCAAACGGGAGCTCGTGTGCTCGAGTTCCCTGGGGCTGAAGGCGCCAAGACGGCGGACTCATTTGCCGAGAAGTTAAGGGGAGTATTCGCAGCCACGGATGGTGTGAAGATCTCCAGGCCTACCAAATGCGCGGATCTGCGCATCTCGGGCCTGGACGACTCTGTCACTGTTGATGATATCCGCGTTGCAGTCCAGGAAAGGACGAATTGCAACGCGGAAAACATCAGAGTCGGCACCATCCGTCCCGGTCCAGGGGGCCTTGGTGCAGTGTGGGTTAGCTGTCCCGTGGCGTCGGCCAAAGTTTTGGGCGACGCCGGCAGGCTAATCGTCGGCTTCGTAAGCGCTAGGATCACAGTCCTGGCGGCGAGGCCGATGAGGTGCTTCAAATGCCTGTCGGCGGGACACACACGCACCAAGTGCGAAAGCTGCTTTGACTGCAGCGGACTCTGTTTCCGCTGCGGTCGACCGGGGCACAAGGCGGCAGACTGTTCTGCCGCCCCTCACTGCCCTGTGTGTGCGGCGGGCAATAAGCCCGCCAATCACCAGATGGGGCAGGGGGGCTGCAGGCCTCCCCGCGCTTCTCGGCAAACGTCGGGGGCTAGCCAAACGACCCAGGCTGCCTCCGACGTAAATCGTGCGTCCACGTCGACGCCCATGGAGGAGGTTGTAGAGACGGTCCAGTAATGGACCACGTCTCCAACCTTCTTGTCCAGACGAACCTCAACCACTGCGCCGCGGCGCAGGATCTCTTCCTGCAAACCATGGCGCAGTGGTCGATCGGTGTTGCCGTAGTCGCGGAGCCCTACTACGTTCCTCCCCGTCCAAACTGGATGGGTGACCGGGACGGCTCCGTGGCAGTCGTCGGTTCCGCGGCGGCTCATTCCCCGCCCTTGTCGCTTAGAGACAAGGGCTCTGGATATGTTGCCGCCGAGTGGGGGGGGATCACCGTTTACGGTGTCTACTTCTCCCCCAACCGGAGTCTGAGCGACTTCGAGGTCTTCCTTAACAGCTTGGAGACCTCGATGCGGCGATTAGCGTCTGGGCACGTCCTCGTGCTGGGGGACTTCAACGCAAAATCCATTGCGTGGGGGTCCCCCGGGACGGACGCCAAGGGCGAGGCCGTCGAGGAGTGGGCGGCTTCGGTGGGCCTCTGTTTATTAAACAGAGGCTCCACCAACACGTGCGTGCGACAGCAGGGGGGGTCGATAGTGGACCTTTCGTTCGCTACCCCTGCTGTTGCCGCACGAGTAAGGAACTGGTGTGTCCTGGAAGAGGTTGAGACGCTCTCGGATCATCTCTATATCCGATTCGAGCTCTCCCGGTCCCAGGGCCCCAGTAGGGGTCACACGGCGCGGCATACATCCCGTTTTCCGCGGTGGGCTGTCGCCAAGCTCGACAGGGATCTACTAGAGGAGGCGGCCATTGTCCAATCTTGGCTGTCTCCGCAGGCCCCGACCGAGGAGGTCGGCGTGGACGTGGGGGCTGGCCGTTTTCGAGATGCGATTACGCAGATTTGTGATGCGGCCATGCCCCGCGTCCAGGGTCGTCGGCCTCCTCGGAAGGAGGTCTACTGGTGGTCCCAGGAGTTGGCGGACCTCCGTGCGGCTTGTACTCGTGCCCGGAGGTCTTACACCCGCAGCCGGCGACGTCACCGCGGAGACGGTGGCGGGGACCAGCTTCATGAGGAGTACCGCGAAGCGCGGAAAACTCTGAAGCTGGCCATTTGCCGCGCCAAAGAGGTGAAGAGAAAGGAGATGCTGGAGAGTCTCGACCGTGACCCCTGGGGTCGCCCATATCGTGCGGTGCGACAGAAGCTCCGCACGGCGGGCCCCCCCCTTACCGAGACTCTCCAGCCCAGCTTCCTGCAGGAAGTGGTCGAGGGCCTATTCCCGCAGCGGGCGGAGCACACACCCCCGTCGATGGCCTATGCGGTCAGAGACGACGGGGGTCGAGAGGACGACGTGCCGCCCGTTAGGGAATCGGAGGTTGGGGCGGCTGTTCTGCGGATTCGTTCCAAGAACACCGCCCCCGGGCCGGACGGGGTTCCAGCCCGAGTTCTGGCCCGAGCCCTCGACCATATGTCGGACCGCCTCAGGGAAGTGTTGGACGCTAGCCTGGCGTCCGGACGCTTTCCTGAGTGCTGGAAAGGCGGGAAGCTGGTCCTATTGAGGAAGCCGGGACGGCCTGCCGATTCGGTCGCGGCCTATAGGCCCATCGTGTTGCTGGACGAGGCGGGT
This sequence comes from Spilosoma lubricipeda, assembly GCA_905220595.1. NCBI lineage: Eukaryota > Metazoa > Arthropoda > Insecta > Lepidoptera > Erebidae > Spilosoma > Spilosoma lubricipeda. The sequence continues at coordinate 3,768,155 of HG992303.1, read as the reverse complement.
AAACTTTTTGAGAGAATACTCTCTGCCCGCATCGTCCGGCACCTCTGCGAGGTGGGGCCCGACCTGTCGGACGCTCAATTCGGATTCCGAGAGGGGCGTTCGACGGTCGATGCCGTGATGCGCCTTAGGGCCGTGACCGAGGAGGCAGTGAGCTGTGGCGGCGTGGTGTTGGCGGTGTCCCTGGACATCGCCAACGCCTTTAATAGTCTGCCATTCAGCTGCATCGGGGAAGCACTCCAATACCACGGAGTGCCAGAGTACCTGAGGCGGCTGGTGGCAGACTATTTGCAGGAGCGTACCGTCGTGTACGAGGATCGAGATGGCGCCTTGAGACGGCGACCCATGTCGTGCGGCGTTCCGCAGGGGTCTGTCCTTGGACCACTCCTGTGGAACGTGGGATACGACTGGGTCCTACGAGGTCGTCTCCCCCCCGGGCTGGGCGTAATTTGTTACGCCGATGACACCCTTGTCACAGCCCGGGGGGCGAACTTCCAGGAGGCGGCGCGCCTGGCCACCATTGGTGTCTCTCTGGTGGTCGGGCGTATCGAGGCGCTGGGCTTACGGGTGGCCCTGGACAAGACGGAGGCCCTATTGTTCCATGGGCCCCGTCGTGGGCCGCCCCCCGGCGCCTCCATAGTGGTCAACTCGGTACTCGTACCGGTTCGGGCCCAGATGAGGTATCTGGGCCTGATCCTCGACGGTAGGTGGCTCTTCGACGAGCACTTCCGACAGCTTGGTCCGAAGCTGGTCGACGCTGCCTCTGCCCTTGGGCGACTTTTGCCCAACTTGGGCGGAGCCAGCGTCGCAACGCGACTCCTCTACACGGGGGTGGTCCGGTCGATGGCGCTGTACGGCGCACCGGTGTGGGTGGCGGCTCTGACCGCCCTCAATAAGGCTCGCCTCTGGCGGCCTCAGAGGGTATTGGCGGTCAGAGCCATACGCGGATACCGCACGGTGTCGACCGAGGCGGCGTGCGCGTTGGCCGGGACACCCCCGTGGGATTTGGAGGCGGAAGTGCTCGCCGAAGTTTATCGACGGGTGGCTGAATTCCGGGCGGAGAGAGGCATTCGCCCTCCGCCCGAAGAGGTACGCGAGTGGCGTGAAGCCGCCCGTCGAGCCACGATGGCTCGCTGGTCGTTCCGACTGGAGACTCCACGCGCTGGCTTTGCCGCCGTGGAGGCTCTCCAGCCGGTCATCCTCGAGTGGGCAGGGCGGCAGCACGGGACCCTTTCCTTCCGACTGACGCAGGTTCTTTCCGGGCACGGATGCTTCGGAAAGTACCTGCACTCGGTCGCCAGGAGGGAATTGAGTCCCGCCTGCCACCACTGCGACTGCAGTGAGGACTCGGCCCAGCACACGCTGGCGGTTTGCCCCGCTTGGGCGTCGCAGCGCCGGGCCCTCACTGCAGTCATCGGAGGAGATCTGTCGCTACCGGCCGTCATACGATCCATGGCCGGTAGCGACAGCAGTTTTACCGCGGTCGCAGCCTTCTGCGAAGACGTAATTTCGCAGAAGGAGGCGGCGGAGAAGGCCCGGGAGGACGACCTCCACTCGGACCCGATCCGCCGCCGGCGAACTGGGCGGCGGAGGCGTGCCTATCAGCGCCTCATGCCGCCCTGAGTGTGGCCGCGGATGGTCGGGATGGGTTTTCCCTACCATCCGCTTTAGTGGCCACCCGCGAGGGGGCGACGTTACGCGTGTGCCGTACGTCGCCTAATTAGAGAGTTACCAGGTGACGGTGCCCGCTTCAGTGCGGGCAGGCGCTGGGAGGGGTCCGGATGTGTTAATAACAGCAGTTCCCGGATCCCTCCCGTCTCAGGCGCAGAGTGGCACACCGTGTGGTTTTAGTCGGTTCGATTCCGACACACCGCCCCGCCGTAAACCCCGGCGGGGTGACGGCCCGAGGGGGTTTCCACACGTTAAAAAAAAAAAAAAAAAAAAGTTTGTAATACAGTTAAGTGAAGCTAGTATTTTGGCTTCAGGGCTTCCACACATAACTACGATGCGATGCGACGTCGCATCGTAGGAACTTGCAATGCGATACGATACGAATTTGTGCGGCAAAGCGTTGGTTCATGTGAGCATACTTTCGATCACAAAGAGATGTCTTAATGAGATTTTTGTATGAAATGTATGATGATAAATAGAATAAAAATAAAAATGTTTTAAAAGAAAAAAAAATGTTTAACAAGTATTTTGTTTTTATTCTTCAGTAGTTGAACCAAAATAAAATAACATCTCAGTTCCTGTAGATTATACGTAGCGTATAGCCTAGTATACTTTGTTAGGTAACTTTACACTACATATGTATAAAACCCAACTACGACAAAAAACGACGCTGAAAAACACAAAATGTTTTGTTGCCTCTATAATATTAAATTCTATGCAAAGTATATTTTGAATAGGTACCATAGAAATGTCACAATTATCGAATAAATACGGACAAAGTCACGAGAAAATGCAAATCTATACATCTATACAAATAAATAAAATTGGAGTGTCTGTTTGTAATATTAAAATAACCGCTTTTTAATCAATGCATATGTATGTATACACGATACATATAACAAAAATGTAGTTAAAGAAATTTTTGTCTGTCTGTCTGTCTGTCTGTTTGTTCCGGGTAATCTCTGGAACGGCTGGACGGATTTTAACGGGACTTTCACTGGCAGGTAGCTGATGATCCGGGGAGTAACATAGGCTACTTTTTGAGATACCTTCCTGAGATTAACGCGTTCAAACAAACTCTTCAGCTTTATATATTAGTAAAGATTTAAAAGTAAAGTATAAAGTATATTCGAAATCGACGAAGTAACTTTGTACAAGCTGTTTTATTTGGTACTAGCTGAGCCCCGCTGTGTTACCCGCGGTTATTGTTGTACCGCGAGTAACGCCGCGGGACAAAGTTAGTCTAAAAAAAGTAGCCTAAGTTACTCCCCGGGTCATCAGCTACCTGCCAGTGAAAGTCCCGTCAAAATCCGTCCAGCCGTTCCAGAGATTACCCGGAAAGAACAGACAAAAAAAATTTTAACAAGACAGACAGACAAAAAATATTTTAACTACATTTTTGGTATATGTACCGTGTATACATACATATGCATTTAGTAAAAAGCGGTTATTTTAATATTACAAACAGACACTACAATTTTATTTATTTGTATAGATACATGCATAATATAGAAGGAAAACACTGATCATTTTCGAGGTTTCTAATGTTATGTGATAAACCCATTTACTACTGCTTACATTGCAAACGCTGGTTGCACCCTACGAGATAGATCAAAAGAATGTACTACAGTATTGTACACCTTAAAAAGGTCTACAAAAAAGTCCGAGATAGTATATACCTATCTCTTAGGGATAACCCAGAATAACCATTTTTTATTCCTTTCTTTTTGCGAGAAATAATGGCTTATATAAGAAGCTATTTTAAGCGATACAGAACGAATCTATACTAATACTAGCTGACCCACGCAACCTCGTTTACGCCTTATATTGCCCGTAGCGTGAAAATTTCCCCCGTTTTTGAAACATTTTTCATTGTTGCTCCGCTCCTATTAGTAGTAGCGTGATGATATATACCCTATAGCCTTCCTCGATAAGTGGACTATCCAACACCGAAAGAATTTTTCAAATCGGACCAGCGGTTCCTGAGATTAGCGTGTTCAAACAAACTAACAAACAAACAAACAAACAAACTCTTCAGCTTTATATATTAGTATAGATAGATAAATATAAAGCTGAAGAGTTTGTTTGTTTGTTTGAACACTCTAATCTCAGGAACCACTGGTCCGATTTGAAAAATTATTTCAGTGTTGGATACTATATTTATCGAGGAAGGTTATAGGCTATATATCATCACGCTAGGACCAATAGGAGCGGAGCACCAATGAAAAATGTTTCGAAAACGGGGGAAAATTATCACGCTACGGGCAATATAAGGCGCAAACGAGGTTGCGTGGGTCGGCTCTAGTAGCCTATAACCAAAAGACGATCATGACGTTTCTTGAGACATCTCATTTGTCCAAATCTAATGAGTAGTTAAGGAGCTAGGAGGGAACAAATGAACATACATACATACATACATACATACATACATACATAGCCTGTCTAAATCATAACCCTCCTATGGCTTTGCCGTAGTCGGGTAAAAATAAAAAGATAACAGGAAAAGACATTTTTTTTGTTCGCGAATGTACACTGCCTGTGGGAAACTGAGACAGATATGTAAATATATGGCGGTAGGAAGTTCGCCGGGGTCAGCTAGTAAAAATATATATTCCTCAGACAGTGTTGACGGGATTTTCCAGTTAACGAATATATAAAGATTTCATTTGAATGTAAATTTTTTTATCGAATTCATTTACAAAGCATCGTCAGGTCTTATGATTGGTTTTTAAGTTTCCTTTCCTCCTGACTCATATGTTCTCCCAAATTTCCCAATCAACTGATAATAAGGATAACGTTGATTTGGTGCAGTGGTTACTCATCCTGTCTGCTAGCCGGAGGCCATAGGTTCAAATTCCTCTCGATACAAATCTATACTAATATATAAAGCTGAAGAGTTTGTTTGTTTGTTTGTTTGAACACGCTAATCGCAGGAACCACTGGTCCGATTTCAAAAATTCTTTCGGTGTTGGATAGTCCACTTATAGAGGAAGGCTATAGGGTATATATCATCACGCTACTACCAAAAGGAGCGGAGCGACAATGAAGAATGTTTCAAAAACGGGGGAAATTTTCACGCTACGGGCAATATAAGGCGCAATCGAGGTTGCGTGGGTCGGCTAGTAATCTATATATATAAAAATTAATTCCTATGTGCCTTGGTCACGACATCACGCGTGAACGGCGAAACCGATTTTGCTAATTCTTTTTTTGTTGGATAGCCCGTTTAGCGAGGAAGGTTTTAAGCTATGTAAAATCACTCTACAACTAATAGGAGCCGGGTATTGACCGAAAACGTTGGGAAAATGGGAACAAAATTTTTCTTATGGAGAGATGCAAACGAAGTTGTGTGACAACTATACCCATTTTTTCTGTCTAATTAAGCAATGTAACCCACCATAACATATCACTGAATTTTGACCTGACATCTACAAGCCGTAGATGGGCTGGTGTCTTAAGGGGTACCATGGTTTTTCTTTCTAGAGTACCCCAGGTTCCCCCGCTATCGGTACTGAGACGTAACCTCCCCACCGGTGTGTGGTATACGAGTCGATATCCACACGGAAAAGAAGAATAAGGTTTTAAAATTTTAAGTAAGTATGATGATTGTGACCGTGGTGACGGAGTAAAATAAAACATCCAACGTGATGTCTCGAAGAACTAGTAAAAAGCAGCCAAGTGCGAGTCGGACTCGCACAAGAAGGGTTCCGTAGCGGCAAGTAACAATATATCTGTTCTTGTAGTTCGTTGTAACTTTGATCGGTAAATTGTGGTTTACGATTTATGATGTATTAAAAAAAACAACTCACTAGATCTCGTTCAAACCAATTTTCGGTAGAAGTTTGCATGTTTGGCATGGTAATGCACATCATTCTTTTTTTAGTTTTATTTTAGAAGTTACAGGGGCGGGGGTCGGGGGGGGACATATTTTACCACTTTGGAAGTGTCTCTCGCGCGAACTATTAAGTTTAGAAAAAAATTAGATTAGAAACCTCAATATCATTTTTGAAGACATATCCACAGATGGTACGTACTACTACCCACATGTATGGGTTGGATAAAAAAAAATTTTGAGTTTCAGTTCTGATTATGAGGGATCCCCAAAATTTATTGTTTTTTTTTTAATTCAAATTCAAAATCATTTATTCAATTAAGACACTAAGTGACATTTATGAACGTTAAATTGAAGCTGTAGTTAAGAATCATAGATCGACACAAACAGACGCCACAGCATGTGCTGTATTGTCGAGGTAAATTAGGTGAAAACACCAAAATCTACTGCCTGCCTGTGTCGATCTATAACTTCCAGTTTCCAAAATGCGTAGAGCCTCATGAGAAGAATACTGGCAAAGAAACTCATGGCCACTCTTTTCAAAGTCAGATTTTCAGGTACAATAGTGTTAGTATTACATGTAAGGTAAACAGTATGCAAGCTGTTGCCACCTGAATTTCCTTTTATTAAAATGCTCCAAAATCTAACGCTCAAACAAAAAAAAGAAAAGAAAAATCACTCATTGATAACGTTAAAGGTTTTAGTCTATTAAACATAGAAATCATTCAAGGTGCACATCTACTTACAATCAGTTGCAAAATCTGCTGTTGAAAATAATTCGTGACTAGATTAAAAGGCTACAGTTGCAGTTGAACGAACCAAAATAATAGAATGTCAAAAGCATCGCTGACTAGGCCGACCAATCACCCCAAGCAGCACCCGTTCACGAGTATGACGCATGGACCAGCCATCATCTCCTTCGCCATATCAGAGGGAAAGAAACGACCCGCCCCACGACGACACCGCAAGCAATGATATTTTAGTGAGCATGACAGACCATAGTCGAGATACTGATAAAAATCACTACTAATTAAATTACCATGATAATCGCCACGCATTACCCTCAACTAACAATTGTTTGTTAATATTTAGCTTAGTTATATAACAAAGAAGTTTGTGTGTATCTATCTAATGACACCTTAAGCCCATGACTGATTGTCGTTTAGATAGTCGTTGATCGTATAGTAGGCTTTCCTAATAAGGTGATTTTTTATAGTTAGCTTGAATTTATTTATAGGAAGGTCGATTACATGTATAGGAATTCTATTATAAAAACGTATACCAAGACCTTCGAATGAGTTGTGTACCTTATGTAAACGATGATAGGTACCAACGAGTTTAGATTTGTTTCTTGTATTAATATTGTGTACATCACTGTTTTTTTTATAGTCATTAATGTTGTGCCTAACAAACATAATATTTGCAAATATATACTGTGATGCAACAGTTAAAATACCTATTTCTTTAAACAACTCTCGAAGAGAGACTCTAGCACCTAAATTGTATATTGAGCGGACGGCTCGTTTTTGTAGAATAAAAATCGTTTCAATTTCAGCCGCCTTGCCCCAGAGTAATATGCCATAGGACATGACGCTGTGAAAGTAGCTAAAATAAACTAACCTAGCTGTGTCCGTATCAGTGAGCTGACGTACCTTCCAAACCGCATAAGCTGCCGAACTAAGTCTACCCGCAAGGCTATCTATCTGGGCACCCCATTGAAGTTTACTGTCTAATGTAATTCCTAAGAATACTGTCGAGTCTACAATACTTATGATTTCATTGTTTATTGTTAGATGAGTGCCTAGTTGTTTTACATTTGGCATAGTAAATCTCACACACTTTGTTTTATTTGAATTTAGTAGGAGATTATTCGTTGTAAACCAATTCAATACATCATCTAGTGCCCTATTCACATCGTCAAAAACTGTTTTCTTACGATCGACTTTAAAAATAAGTGACGTATCATCAGCAAATAGAACTATATTACAGAGATCTTTTAAATAATACGGTAAGTCGTTAATATAAATGAGAAAAAGTAAAGGACCCAGTATAGACCCCTGCGGGACGCCCATAGTAGCGGGTAATCCAGAAGACCTCGCACCATTGACATCTACATGTTGAATTCTATCCTTCAAGTAGGAAACGATTAGTTCCAAAGCAATACCATTTACACCATAATGCCTAAGTTTGAGAAAAAGCGTGTTGTGTTCTACGCAGTCAAAAGCTTTTGAGAGATCGCAAAATACACCTATCGCATCTTGCGAATTCTCCCATGCATTAAATATATGTCTCAAAAGAGTTGCACCCGCATCAATTGTTGAACGACCCTTTGTAAAGCCATATTGTTCTTTATGAAATAAATTATTTAGATTAAAATGGCTTTCTAGTTGCTGCAAAATAACTTTTTCAAAAATTTTACTAATAGCCGGTAAGATTGAGATTGGCCTAAAGTTACTTGGTTCAGTTGTACAACCCTTCTTGAATAAAGGTATTACTTTGCTATACTTCATCAGATTAGGAAAAACACCAGAATCAACACATCGATTGAATGTTAAAGCTAGAAAAGGTGCTATATCAATTATAATCGTTTCAATTAATTTAACTGAAATCCCCCATAAGTCCCCAGTTTTCTTAGAATTAAGAGACTTAAACGTTTTTATAATATCTGTGGGGTTTATGTATTCAAACTGAAATATATTCTTACATTCATTTACATTGGCCCTTAACAACAGTTCAGACCTGGACGCACAAGATTTATTTTTGGGTGAAAATGTTAATGCGGTTTACAGAATACCTATTCACCTTCTTCCTATCTATTCACCAAGTTTCAACATTGAAGTTCTTATAGTTTCGGAAAAAAGTGGTTGTGACATACTGACGGACAGACAGACAATCATGACGACGTTCCGTTTTTTTGTCTTTGGCATGGAACCCTAAAAAAGGGAGATTATCGCACATAGTTTTCTCATGGTCGAGTTTTTTAATTTGAATAATTTATTCGTTACACAAATATTGCACCAGGAAGTGTATGACATTTAGAATAGTTAATGTTTATATTATTCAGAAGTGCATTTAATTTATTTATTTCATTGACCCACCAAAAATTGTATATCTAGACTGTTAATGGACGATGAAATGACATACTGTAATCATTATATGTTACTACGTCCAGTAGTTTTTGCGTGAAGAAGTAACAAACATACATACTCACAAACTATCGCCTTTATATATTAGTGTAAAGTTATTTATAGGTAAACACTGTGGTGACTTTCACATACAGCGCAACAGAAACATATTAAAGCGCCATCTCTTGAATATATGCTGAACTACGGAGCAACTACTGATTCTGAATCGCGATATAGAAATTCTAGCCTCGATTAGCATACATACAACTGCCCAATAGCAACCGTTGGGCCTTGACCCGCCAGGCATTACACCTCGCCTGGTCAGAGCAACCGCCCTCTATGTAGGAGCCGTGACATCCGTTCCTCCACAAGCACTACCGAGCTAGTTCGCGTTAGATTCGCTTTACTACAGATTCGCTTCACGACAGATTCGCTTTACGGCAGAATTACAGTGACCTCGAAATATCTTATATACTCGAATGTTCTTGTGTAATATAATATACTAGCTGAACTAAATATACTAGCTTATCGTCGTACCGCGAGTAACGCCGCGGAACAAAAAAAAGTAGCCTGGATCATCAGCTACCTGCCAGTGAAAGTCCCGTCAAAATCCGTCCAGCCGTTCCAAAGATTACTGGGAATAAACAGACAGACATTTTTTTTAAATATACATCTATACTAATATATAAAGCTGAAGAGTTTGTTTGTTTGTTTGTTTGTTTGTTTGTTTGTTTGTTTGTTTGTTTGTTTGAACACGCTAATCTCAGGAACCGCTGGTCCAATTTGAAAAATTCTTTCGGTGTTGGATAGTCCATTTATCGAGGAAGGCTACAGGGTATATACCATCACGCTACTACTAATAGGAGCGGAGCAACAACGATAAATGTTTTAAAAACGGGGGAAATTTTCACGCTACGGGCAATAGAAGACGCAAACGAGGTTGCGTGGGTCGGCTAGTACTAATATATAAAGCTGAAGAGTTTGTTTGTTTGTTTGTTTGAACACGCTAATCTCAGGAACCGCTGGTCCGATTTAAAAAATTCTTTCGGTGTTGGATAGTCCATTTATCGAGGAAGGCTATAGGGTATATATCATCACGCTACTACTAATAGGAGCGGAGCAACAACGAAGAATGTTTCAAAAACGGGGGAAATTTTCACGCTACGGGCAATATAAGTCGCAAACGAGATTGCGTGGGTCGGCTAGTAAGGTATATGTACCGTGTATACATATGCATTTAGTAAGAAGCGGTTACTTTTACCCGGCTACGGCAAATCCAAAGGACACAAGGACATTAGACTACATGGTCTATGGCTTTTGAAATTTATTAATGTACCATAGTCCATATCACTTTAACAACACGTGACTACGGCTTTTAAAACTTGTTTCATGCTTTTTCAGCGTCGTTTTTAGTCGTAGTTGGGTTTTAGTTTTTACTTTTTTTAATATTACCAACAGACACTCCAATTTTATTTACTTGTATAGTTATACAAGAATCGTTTTAAAGGTATTGGATTCAGACTATTTTCAGTAACCTAAATCTAGTTCAAACTGAAGATACTTTAATGAAAACGACCATATATCTATCTATCTATAGTTTCTTTGGCTATCATAGAAAAGTAAACAAATAATTTCAAAGGAACTTATTGCAAAGATAATGACTGATAGGAAGTCTGACTAAGGGCCAGTGTGATTTGTTCAGGACGTTTTAAGGTGGTGCCCAGATAATGGAAACTTCCACGTTACTCTTGTGTCAATAATGCTTCGTTCATTCAGTAAGCGTACGTAATGACATGTTCGGATTATTGTATTATTTCTAGAAATGTAGACGAGGGAAACATCACTTTATTTTTTAAATATCAAATTCAAAATCATTTATTCAATTAACACACTAAGTGACATTTATGAACGTTAATTTGAAGCTGTAGTTAAGAATCATAGATCGACACAAACAGACGCCACAGCATGTGCTGTATTGTCGAGGTAAATTAGGCGAAAACACCAAAATCTACCGCCTGCCTATGTCGATCCATAACTTCCAGTTTCCAAAATGCGTAGAGCCTCATGAGAAGAATACTGGCAAAGAAACTCTTGGCCACTCTTTTCAAAGTCAGATCAATATCAATATTTGAGCTGCCAAAATGACTCTGCCTTACCTGATGGAAAGCACAAGCAAAATCCAAGAGTGGCGGTCACCATCCTCTCATCTCATCTCTCGCATCCAGCTCCTGCGAGCCGCCTTGCACAGATCATCACTCCACGTTTGCCGAGACGCGGTCTCCACTCAAGAACCCGTTTACCCCAACGGTAATCAGCTCTGCGGCCAATATGACCAGTCCACTGCCACTTCAGCTTGCTAATCCTGTGAGCTATGTCGATGACCTTGGTTCTCTGCCGGATCACTTCATTGCTGATGCGATCCTTTAGGGAGACGCCAAGCATAGCCCTCTCCATAGCACTCACTCCATATAAACTTTAACTGTGTCAAATAACTATCTTGTCCTTTCGGATAATTTACGTAAAAAAGGGTACAACATTTTTGCTTTACGTGTTTGTTTGGTTGTTTGTTTTACATTACAGTACACTTGACTGGGCCGTTGTACGTGGGTTTGTCATCTTCCAATTTCAACCATCCTAGATCATTCTAGAAGCTCAGCAGCCTTTTCAGGTGACTACATGTTTCCGGGAGCGATGTCGATTGGAGGATGCGAGATCCCAAGATCGAACTAAGTGGCGTGCAATTGGAGAGGCCTATGTCCAGCAGTGGACTGCGATAGACTGATGATGATGAAAGTTTATATGCAATGGGGGCAAAAAGAAGCAATTATGGTCGAATTTCGACTCCTGGGAGATAACAATTTTTGCCAAATACCAAACATGCCTACAACATAATGATCGTTCCACTCCATGACATTCCATACCTATCTGTCCACGCCCTTAATATTTATGTCAGCCTGACTGCGCCCTAATTACACAATGGATTGAGTAACTTTACTTAGAAGTTTAAATGTTTTTAACTTTTTTTATAGGTTTTTTGGAGTAAGTCAATAGTATATGTATGTTACTTCATAACTGATTATAGTTTACTGTAGTTTATGGTGTCTGAGGCAATAGGAAACAGATTTGTCATTTTCCAATAGATAGTTGTAGTTATAAATGAAAAATGAATCGCCGAAATGTATGTACGCGCATAACTTCCGTTCGGCTGCACCAATTTTTATTTTTTATGTGTTCCTTATTGCTGGGACAAGGTTTGTGTACAGGAAAAAATAAAAGATAACGAGAAAAGTTTTTTTGTCCGTGACTGTACACTGCCTCTGGGAAGCTGAGACACATATGTAAATATGGCAGTACAGTACAGTAAATTTGCCGGGTCAAACAGGTCAAAAAAATATATACGGTCGAATTGAGAAACCTCCTCCTTTTTTTGAAGTCGGTTAAAAATTAAAATTTATGTTTGTAATTTCAAATTAACAGGTATCCTCTTAATCTATATGAAAGTATATACAATACTAACTTCAGTTCGGTTCAGCTAATAGTACTTTCAAAATGTCTTGTCCTGACTGAATGATTGATCAACGCATGGCCTAAACCGCTGGGTACTAAAAACTACAGGGGAGTAAGCTAGTGAATGCGTAACGAGAGCGTTACGAAAAATGTGATCGGGCGAAGCGAACGGAAGCTGAGAAGGAGAAATAAGATAGAAAGAGAAATAGTCACGTTTCGTATATTGTTGCAGGGGCAAGAGAGAGAGGTGTAGCATACATTTTCTTTCTCTCTTTTACTCGTAGCCAGTTATATATAAAGAAGTTTTATTTCAGTCGTATGGTCTAAAACACACTTTTTTTTATTAATACCCCGCTCCGTTTGGTTGTAGCGTGATGATGTATAGACTTTAACCTTCCTCGATAAATTGGCTATCTAACAGTGGAAGAATTATTCTAATCAGACCAGTACTTTCTGAGTTTAGCACGTTCAACCAAACAAACTCTTCACCAGCAATGCACAATTTCACTAATTTATATTAAAGAGCGCTGCCATCTTTACGTTAAGTTCGGAAACTTTGACCACTTAGTATTAAAGTAAACTTTATTAAGTTCACGGTGCGTATTTAACTTGTTAATATGTATCCAGCGGCCATTTTCTTGTATCCAAATGGACTAGTTAATTGACCACGTGTCGTATAACTAGGTTGTACTATCAGCGCTAATGGAACTGGTACCTATCTACATGGAAATATCCACTTTCGACATTAACAGTACTAATACAAACATGTTTGTTTAATATTTCTTACTAGCTGAAAACCGCGGTGTTACCCGCGGTTATTGTTGTACCGCGAGTAACGCCGCGGGACAAAGTTAGTATAAAAAAGTAGGCTAAGTTACTCCCCGGATCATCAGCTACCTGCCAGTGAAAATCCCGTCAAAATCCGTCCAGCCATTCGAGAGATTACCCGGAACAAACAGACAGACAGACAGACAAAAAATTTTTCAAATACATTTTTCGTATATGTACCGTGTATACATACATATGCATTTAGTAAAAAGCTGTTATTTTAATATTACAAACAGACACTCCAATTTTATTTATTTGTATAGATTTTATAGTACCTGGATGATGATGTTGATATTTTTTGGTAAATATTCTAAATATGTATCCTAGCAAGATCGATTTATCGCTGCCGATATACTAAAGTTTATTAAAATCCTTAGAACCGAGAGATATATATCTAACTAGCTGAACCCCGCGGTGTTACCCGCAGTTATTGTTGTGCTGCGAGTAACGCCGCGGGACAGAAAAAAATAAAAATTGTTACATGTATCTATACTAATATATATAGCTGAAGAGTTGGATTGTTTGTTTGTTTGTTTGAACGCGCTAATCTCAGAAACTACTGGTCCGATTTAAAACATTCTTTCAGTGTTAGATAGCCCATTTATCGAGGAAGGCTATAGGCTATATATGATCACACTCGGACTAATAGGAGCGGAGCACCAATGAAAAACGTTTCAAAAACGGGGGAAAATTATCACGCTACGGGCAATAGGTGACGCAAACGAGGTTGCGTGGTACTAATATATAAAGCTGAAGAGTTTGTTTGTTTGAAAGCGCTAAGCTCAGGAACTTCTGGTCCGATTTAAAAAAATCTTTCAGTGTTAGATAGCCCATTTATCGAGGAAGGCTATAGGCTATATATCATTACGCTAAGACCAAGAGGAGCGGAGCACCAATGAAGAATGTTACAAGAACGGGGGAAAATTATCACGCTACGGGCAACAGGCGACGCAAACGAGTTTGCGTGGTTCTGCTAGATTTACAATACACATCTTCATATGCCCCAGTAATATATGATGATGCAACATCGGTCCTTCTTTAAGTTCAAGTAATGTTTTTTTATGTACTTCACTCACTACCATTTCGCAAACGTGTTTGACCATATTTAGTAATGTTTGCGTACGCGATTATCTATATATGTCCAATATGAGATATACACATTGAATATTACGTACACAGTATCTGTGTCAGTGAAGACAGCTTTTTATTTTATGTATCTACTAGCTGAACCCCGCGGTGTTACCCGCGGTTATTGTTGTACTGCGGGTAACGCGAGACAAAGTAAGTCTAAGTTACTCCCTCAATCATCAGCTACCTGCTAGTGAAAGTCCCGTCAAGTTGACTGCCTCGGTGGCGCAGTGGTAGCGTACTCGACTGCTGTTAATGAGATATCGGGTTCGATTCCCGGGTCGGACCAAATGTTTGTATGATCTTCACATATTTGTTTCGGAGTTTGGGTGTTTTCTATGTATAATATGTATGTATTTACCAAAAAAAATGTATATAAGTATTTATATCAGTTGTCTAGTACCCATAATACAAGCTCTGCTTAGTTTGGGACTAGATGGCGTTGTGTGTTTAGATGTCTGAAATATTTATTTATTTAAAATCCGCAAGCCGTTCCAAAGATTACCCGGAACATACAGACAGACAAAAATTGTAAAAAATGATATTTTGGTATAAGTACCATGTATATATAAATATGCATTTATTAAAAAGCGGTTATTTTATTATTACAAACAGACACTCCAATTTTATTTATTTGTATAGATACTGACATTATAAAGCTGAAGAGTCTGTTAGTTTGTTTGAACGCCACTAATCTCAGGAACAGCTGGTCCGATTTAAAAAAATATTTCAGTGTTGGATAGTACATTTATCGAGGAAGGCTATAGGCTATATATCATCACGCTAAGACTAATAGGAGCGGTCCACCAATGAAGAATATTACGAAAACGGGGGAAAATTATCACGCTACGGGCAATAGGATTCGCAAATGTTGCGTGGGTCGGCTAGTTTTTACCATATAACTGTTTATTTGCGTAAAAGATTGGTAAAAAATTTACATTTGGTAACAAAAGGGAGATGAAAATGACACAATTGATAGTTATTAGTATTATTACACTCCTGGCTAAGTGGTAACCGAGTAGGTAAAAGACATGGCAAAGTTAAGCAACCCTAGCCAGGTCAGTGTATGGATGGGTGACCATTCTTAACACATAAAGACCCCTCGGTGGTAGTTGGAGCCCTAGAAAGTCTGACATTGGTTTATCTACATATTTTTTTGCCAGCGGAGATCAATTGTCCTGCCTACCTGGAAATTCATAGCCCAGTTGCACTCGGTGATTAGAAATAATCACCGAGGGTAAGCAATCACCGAGGGGCAGCGGTCAATTCCTGGATGGGTTACCGCTGGTGGCATGATACTATGAGCGTCTCGTGATACAGAGGTCACGTTAAGTAGGCCCGGTTGTTATCGTAAGATAAAAGTCGTGAAGCTTAGTTGGAGGCCTTTAGGCGGCTTAAAAACATCCAACGGCAAGATTACGTAGCCACAACGTTGTGTTGCCAGTCACCAATCCGCACTCGGCCAGCGTGGGCACGTATGGCCTTAACCCTGTCCTGAGAGGAGACCCGAGCCCAGGAGTGGGACACTATGGGTTGTTGATAACCTGGAAAATAGGCGAGGACATCAAGCTCTCATATCCATTGCAATTACACTAAGATTCAATACCTATGTGGCGACCTCCACATACATCGCAACAGCAACATGCTACAGCGTCATCGACCAGAAATACACTGAACTACGGTGTGACGTCACGACACGCAGTACACAACAGTACCAATCCTGAATCGCGCAATAAGATTTCTCGCGCCGATTAACATATATACAACTTCCCAACATCAACCGTTGGGCAGTGGCCCGCCAGGCATGATCACCTCGCCTGGTCGGAGGATCCTCCCTTTGTGTTGGAGGGACGTGACACTCGTTCCTTCACACCTACTTACAATAACCCAGTTGTATAGTTGAACCAAGACCTAGAATTTTCCGTTTAATACCTTAATGATATGCTTAATCCTCGTCCGCCATGACGGTATGTTAAATGCCATTTCCGTTTTATTGAGAATTTTAAAACTTTAAACACCATCAAGGTTACTGCTTGCAATAAATGCGAGTAAAATGAGTTCTGTGTAACTTTCAACTTGTGTGTTATTATTAAAAAAAAGTATTTTAAACTTACTTCCCTTATATACACGATGTTATTTAAATACTAGCTGAAACCCGCGGTGTTACCCGCGGTTATTAACGATTCTAGTCTTAACAAAGTAGCCTAAGCTACTCTTAAGATCATTAGCTATCTGAATGTCCCGTCAAAATCGGTGCAGTCGTTCCAGAGATAACCCGGAACAAACAAACAGACAGACAGACAGACAGATAAAAATTGAAAAAAAATATGATATTTTGGTGCATATATCGTGTATACGTACATATGCATTTATTTATAAGCGGTTATTTTAATATTACAAACAGATACTCCAATTTTATTTATTTGTATAGATACTTGGTACATATGTCCTTTTCATATAAACGTCAGCACAATAATTTTGTGAATTATGGAGGAAGTTTCTTAATTCGACCGATATATATATATATTTTTTATGTGTGTTCGCAGATAGCTTCGTCGTTTATGAACCGATTTTGATGATTCTTTTTTTAATGGAAAGGAGATATCCCAACGGTGGTACCATGATAAGGACACTAAGATCTGATGATGGCATCCAAGACAAATTGAGTCAAACCTTGAAGTCGGTTTTATTTTTGTTAAAATTGTCCTTGTTACATATAATAGATTATTCACATCTAAAACCTAACAAATGACGGAGATATCAGAGTGTCATTGCAAGGAATTCTCCACGACAATTGGCTTTTAGACAGGGCGTGCTCTAGTGACTTGTCACCGTGACTATTGCGTGACTGTCACCGAGTACATCGGCCACGATGAAGGTCCGCGCATAGATACGTGATAATCGGGTAACTTATTGTCCGCGGAGGATGACGGTATTAACTAAATGTCACTTAGTCTCCCCCGCGGTTTCCATACTTTAGTCGTCTTCCGCGTAATCGAATCGAATGCAGAAAAGTTTTGTCGCTCACCGCATGTGCGCGCAGTCACTGAAAGGTGGTGACGTGACATTGACAAAGAATTTATTGTCACGGTGACAAAAGTAACTAATGCGCTCAGGGCCTCAGTTTATTTCTTAGAGTACTACTTGTCTTATTATTTCTGTCTTATTTAAAAAGTAAAATCTTATTATTGTTTAATTAGATTCAGCCGTAAACAGTAACATCTTTTTTAAATTTGAGTCTGACTAAATGTCATTTCGTCTCCCCCTCCCTTGCGATTTCCATACTTTAATCGTCTTCCGCGTATCGTCACTGTCACTGCAGGTGCGCGAAGTCACTGAAAGGTGGTGACGTGACATTGACAAAGAATTTATTGTCACGGTGACAAAAGTAACTAATGCGCTCAGGGCCTCAGTTTATTTCTTAGAGTACTACTTGTCTTATTATTTCTATCTAATTTAAATGGCAAAATCATACTATTGTTTAATTAGATTCAGCCGTAACCAGTAACGTCTTTTTTAAAATTTGAGTCTGCACTTATTTTATGTAGGAGCCTGCCAAAGTGACTCTGCTCGCCTGATGAAATGCTTGAGCAGAATCTAAAAATAATGGTCACCATACTCATAGCGAATGCAGACAATGCAGCGTGGTGATCCACACTATGGTGGTCTATTGAGAAGCTTCTGCATCACTGGGCCTCTAGTCTCGTACTCAACAACGAACACGTCATACGATTTAATTGTTTTAAGCATAGTTTTTACCGTCCAAAAACTGTTAATGTAGTTATTTGTTTATGTAAGCTGTTTAGAAGTAAATAACTGTTTTACAAAGAAAATAACAAGTGTTTCTATTGTTACAGATACGGTGACCTACACACAAACCCTGGGGAACACCGACAATGAACCTACGTACTTTCCTTCAGGTGACTCCAATTCAAATATCCTTTCTTCCCATCCTCCTATTTCTACTCATTCCTATAACTTAGACGACCAAATCGGATACCAACATGACAAAAAACAAGATTTGCTTAACACAACTGTGTCGAAAGCCTCTTTAAAAACTGAAGATGACTTCGATGTCAATGAATATTTCGCGAGGTTACAAGGCACTCGTTACGTCAGTGCTCCGTTGCATAGTCACCCTGATCCGAATGCAAATTTAACAGAAACCGAAGAAAATTTGGAGGAAATAAACTTGAATGACGATAAGGCATCAGATGTACAGCAGAGCTTAACGGCAGATATTGCTCAAAATTTCTCACAGCTACCGAATGTTTTACCGCACGTAGCAAGCGCTGTATTCAGCTCTTTCTCAAATATGTGGAGTACGAAAAGTAGAGAGCAAACTCCTGACGATAGAGCTCACAGCTACCAAGATGTCCAGTTTCAAGGGAACCAGAATCCAAATCAATTCCAAAGCATTCAGGGGTCCCAAAAATATGAAGACGTACAATTTCAAGGGACTCCGGAATCGAACCACTTCCAGAACCAGAACCAAGCTTTCACGAGTAATGTTTCGGGTGTGCCATTGATGAAGACTGAGGATGTTGTGAAAGAGGTAGCCCCCCCACCGAAGGAACCCCCACTTTGTGGTAAGTAACGATCTTTTTTCTTTTACACTAGATGAATATAGTCTGTAGAAGGCGGATTCAATTCCGTACACATTTTCTGCCAGTTAAGAGGAAGGTTATCACGCTATACCAATAGAATCGAAACACCAATGAAACATATTGCAAAAGGGGAGAAAATTATCACTTAAGAGTTGGAAAAGACAAAAAAAGAATACCCCCAATATATTAAAATTAATCCTTATGTATATAATTAAGCAAAATATAATTTCAAAGAAAAGGTTTTAGATATTGTCACAGTTAGATGACAACATGTAACCCGGATTGTAACAGATGTTATCATAATCCTCGACGGCCTTAAGGCCGCGGTCACGAAGTTAGCGAGAGCGGAGCAGC
This sequence comes from Spilosoma lubricipeda, assembly GCA_905220595.1. Classification (NCBI taxonomy): domain Eukaryota; kingdom Metazoa; phylum Arthropoda; class Insecta; order Lepidoptera; family Erebidae; genus Spilosoma; species Spilosoma lubricipeda. The sequence goes on along the minus strand of HG992303.1, from coordinate 3,749,106 downwards.
GGTAGTGGCGAAAGATCTATGCATTGATAAAACTGCCTCGGTGGCATAGTGGTAGCGTATGCGACTGCTGTGCAACCCGAGACGTTCGATTTCCGACGAAATGTTTGTATGATCTGCAAATATTTGTATCGAAGTTTGGATGTTTTCTATACTAATATATAAAGCTAAAGAGTTCGTTGTTTGTTTGAACACGCTAATCTCAGGAACCACTGGTCCGATTTGAAAAATTCTTTCGGTGTTGGATATTCCATTTATCGAGGAAGGCTATAGGCTATATATCATCACGCTAAGACCAATAGGAGAGGAGCACCAATGAAAAATGTTTCAAAAACGGGGGAAAATTATCACGCGACGGGCAGTATAAGGCGTCAGCTAGTCTTTGTATAAATTGAACGTATTTACATAAAAAAAGTATCTATGTGTTTATATCAGTTGGCCAGTATTCATAACACAAGCTAGGCTTAGCTTCGGACTAGATGGCGTTGTGTGTTAGATGTCCGAAATATTTATTTATTTTTATTCAAATGGAATATTGGCCTCGAAGGCAGCGGAGCGGGTTGTAAGCTTTTATTACCGCGCCGCTGCCGCATCCCCGCTCCCGCTGATTTTGTGTCCGTGGCCTAAATAGTTAAGCCCCTCCCTAGAAAGGCTAGAACGGAGCTTTTGGTCCATTATGCCATGCTGTCCAGACGTGTTGGTATAGGGTTTGTGTCAAGTGTTCCATCTCTCTGCAGTGCTGTTGTCCTGGTAGTTTGCTTCCTCACTCGACTCTTTTGACACCCATGGGGTGCATAGGAGTGATACTCCGTATTCTTAATCACCATAGTGATTTAAGATTTAACTGGCTGGCTTGACCGTAGTGATACCACAACCTCACAGAAAAGCAGTCAGCGCTTACGCTGTGTTACACTAAGTGAGTGAGGATACCGGAGGCCCAAAAGCTGGCAACGCACTTGTGACAACTCTGGTGTTACGGGTTTCCATGGGCGGCGGTAATCGCTTACCATCAGGCGAAACGTCTGCTCGTTAGCCGCCTATTCCATAAAAAAAAAGGTTTCATAACTAAACCTTCTCACCGTGGACGGAATGCCATGACCTTCGCCTGAGGTCATTGGAATATTACCGCAGTATATAATTTGTACAAATATTTATCCATGTATTATAGTTAAACGCACGTAATATTAATTGCTAGATGATCCGCGTTTGTCTGCCTCTTTATAATAAATAAATAAATAAATAAATATTTCAGACATCTAACACCCAACGCCATCTAGTCCCAAGCTAAGCAGAGCTTGTGTTGTGGGTACTAGACAACTGATACAAATACAAAAATACTTTTTTTTTGTAAATACATACATGTTATACATAGAAAATACGTAAATCAAGAGAAATCAACTGCAACATATTTCATTGGCTCCATTTTAACGTTTATTACGAGCAAATTAATCGTTATTAGTATACCAATCCGAACGTCAATGCGCTTACATTGATTACAATGAGTTGATGTGAGATAAACTCAAACTAGATCTTCAAGAAAGTTTATGTCTTTCGAGACTTATTCTTGAACAGGACCCTTCACAAGGGCTGTCATAAACTCTTCTAGTGGTACGATCTTCTCTTCCCTCTTTCAATAAACATTATCACCCTTTCATATTTCACTTCTGGACACCAAGAGATTATGCCCCACTACAAAATGCGTTCCAAACGAACTGTTATTAAGTTTTAGTCAAGCTTTCCTTCTCTTTGCAATTTTGTCGTCCTGTTATGTTGGCTCTAAGAAAATTCACGGGATGAATAAAAAAAACACAAAGCAGTCATGGGGACCGCCGACAGAAGTGAAAGTCTAAACTATAAACAAACAGTTGCTTAAGCTCACCGGAAATTAACCTCTTTGTTCTTTAAATAAAATACATGATAAAAAGAAGTAAAAAGAAAGCTTATTGTGATGTTATAAAAATATAGGTTAGAGCTATACAGTATAAACATATTACCAGTCATGTCATATTAGACAGTCGAGCCATCAGCTGTCACCATCCGTCCATGCACGTAGCAGCCTGTAGTACAAACACTTGCGCAAGCCGCCTTCTTACGATCAGGCCACGTGTCCTGACGCGAGTTTATCATTTTTTACCCAACCCATTTTTTTAAAGCGGTCAACGCCGCTGTAGTAGTTTTCACTTCAAAAATTATTATGTACTAGTTGTTGCCCGGGGCTCCACCCGCGTATATGTCGGCTATCGCGGCAAATAGTAGCCTATGTGTTATTCTGATGTATAAGCTATATTACTGTAAAGTTTCATCCAAATCCGTTCTGTAGTTTTTGCGTGAAAGAGTAACAAATATCCAAACATCCATCCATCCTTACAAACTTTCGCATTTATAATATTAGTAGGATTGTTTTTTATTTATTTATAGTTTACAATTTTATAATATACACTAAGCTTCAAGTAATAGAAAACCATGTATCGGGGAAATTAGTAAATATAGAAGTATGATAGTATATAGATTCCCGGGTCGGAACAAATGTTTGTATGATCTGCAAATATTTGTTTCGGAGTTTGGGTGTTTTCTATGTATAATATATATGTATTTACAAAAAAAAAAGTATATAAGTATTCATATCAGTTGTCTAGTACCCATAATACAAGCTCTGCTTAGTTTGGGAATAGATGGCGTTGTGTGTTAGATGTCCCAAATATTTATTTATTATTTATTATTTTATTTATATAATAAAGTATACTCAAACGATCGCATAAAGTAACTTGAAGCATTTCACTTAAATGATATACATGCAGGAATTAACTAGTGGAGTGCGTTATAATGACTTGTGAGCAATTATAGGTTTCTAGACGTAGAGATACTATACGTTTCCATTGATATACGTAAAAACATTTTTTTAAGTATGGCCCTGCACAAATAAGTCTACTCTGTGTGATGGAAAACATAAGCAGAATCCAAGAGTGATGGCCACCAAACTTATTGCAATTTCAGACAATGCTACAATGCAGCTTGGCCTCCGGTCTCGCACAATTGTACGTAGATATTCTGTGCGAAAGGGTAGTACCGCCCCGGTCGCGCCGCCCCGTTCATGCTGAAATCAGCGTGGCTCTACTACCTATAACATACACCATAGATCGGAAGCCCTTAGGCGCGATTTGTCCGTTTCGCATTTGGTCCATCAGCCATTCAAAAAATGAACTGTATTAAACAGACAGACAGATAAAAAAAAAATGCCTTTTTGATGGAAGTACCGTATACCCTATCCCACTACCTTTGATGTGTGTGTTTGTTACTCTTTCATGCAAAAACTACTGAAGGGATTTGGATGAAACTCTTCAGTAATATAGCTTATACATCCGAATAACACATAGGCCACAGCTAGTTCTTTCATATGCATTTAGCGAAAAACTGTTATGTTGAAATTACAAACAGACACTTAAGTTTTATTTATTTGTACTTATAGATATTCCATGTTAGAACATTTCGAGTGCTTAAATTACTGATGACGTCAATTAGCTTAGAAAGAAAAGCTCCAATGGAAACACACTTCAGCTCATGATTGAACATATAATTGCTATGCCAGACAGCTCGGCGCAGGTTCGAAACTGGTTTGGACTCTCACTAGGAAGCAAGAATTTCTCATACTAGCCGATAACTAGTGTGAAAAGCAGATCGATAGCTTCTAATAGTGATAGTACCTTGTTAAACTGGGCATTTGACAAACAATCTGAATATTAACAATTATTTTTACGGGAATTAACGCGATCACTTATTAAAAGTCAGCCTGCGACCACGGCCAGTGCAACCTGGTCGAAACGTCAGGCAAATCAGAGGTATGTAATACCTTTTAATAAGTGATCGCGTTAATTCCCGTTAAAATAATTGTTAATATATCATGGAACGCGAAAGTTTAAAAGTTAGTAAAACAATCTGAATTCATAAATTTAATGTAGTACTGGAAACGATGCTCCGAAAGATTTTAGTTTTGCAACCGGCTTTAAAATAGAGTATGTTCTGTGTTCTACTGTTTGTATTGGATTTTTTCGACCCAAATAAACATGTCAGGTGTCTCGTGTGACTTGGGAGATCTAGGGACACTTTCATTACCACTGGGCCCAGAAAAATCCTCCACATACTTCTGGTGGGAAGTTGCGAAAGATGCCAACTCACTTGTGACTTACAGGTTTATGGGTTGGTAGTAACTTAACGACAGGTGCCCTACTATAATTCATAATCTAAACCTTTAACAAAAAAAAACGATTTCAAGAACTAGACCAAATTGAAATGGGACTACACGGAAAGCACCATCTTAAAAAAAAAAAAGAATCCTTAAAATCGGTTCACCCAGTCAAAAGACCACCAGTAAAAATGAAAAAAAAAAACAATCTGAGAAACTCTTACCTTTTTGAAGTCGTTTAAAAAATTAAACTTCAAACTCGCAAAGCTAGCAAAAAAACTAGCAAAATATGTCTCTGAGCGGACTTAATACCGACAAATTTCAGGGCGAGTAAATAAGAGTTACTTCTTTTTATTTCGATGTGAACATAATTTATAATTTGATACAAAATCACCTTTAATGTTAAAGCTGTTGTTGACATATTTTTTATATCAAATTATGTTTTTATGTATGAGTCTGTCAAAATGACGATGGACACCATAAGCAGAATCCAAGAGTAGTGGGTCACCATACTCATTGCTCGTGCAGACAATGCAACAATGCAGTACGGCGACTAAGGCGGTCTATTGAGATGCTTCTGATTCATTGGGCCTCCGATCTCGCACTCACCAACGAAACACAACAGCACGAATACTGTCACTTTACTACTACTTCCGCTGTGACTCAAATTATCTATACTAATATATAAAGCTGAAGAGTTTGTTTGTTTGTTTGTTTGAACACGCTAATCTCAGGAACCGCTGGTCCGATTTGAAAAATTCTTTCAGTGTTAGATAGCCCATTTATCGAGGAAGGCTATAGGGTATATATCATCACGCTACTACTAATAGGAGCGGAGCAACAATGAAGAATGTTTCAAAAACGGGGGAAATTTTCACGCTACGGGCAATATAAGGCGCAAACGAGGTTGCGTGGGTCAGCTAGTAATCTATATAAAATAAGAAAGAAGATAAGAAGATTATCTGGACTTTAAAAGAGACTATAATCCCTGAGTTCGTTTTGCCATTTGTTCTAAGGGGTAGTCCAGTTAGGAAAGACCAAATTGAACTGCTCAAAAAAGTTCAACGTGCAACGTGCATCATGTAACACAATTGCATAAGAAAAAAAATCTATTCGTAAGTTTCGGAACTTCCTTAGTTGAACAGCTCCAACAGGATTCTAAACACCTTAATCACTCGTCAAACTGAAGGGGGCAGGCAGAACAGGTCTAAGTAATTGCTAACTTGTGCAACAAGGAAACGATCGTAGTTTCGCATTCATTAATATATTATCTGGTCCAGTTTATGAATGGCAGAGGAAAATTTAGCTGAACCCTGCGGTGTTACCCGGGGTAAATAATAAATTTTGAACGCGCTAATCTCAGGAACTACTGGTCCGATTTGAAAAATTCTTTCAGTGTTAGATAGCCCACTTATCGAGGAAGGTTTTATATATCACGCTACGGGCAATCGGAGACGCAAATGAGGTTGCGTGGGTCGACTAGTTAAATATACAAAAGTTGCCCGTTTTAGGGTATTAGATAGATAGCTTCCGTACTAACATTAAAAATAAATAATAACTAACAGCTGCTACTTTTACTTTTAATAGCTATTGAAGTACTTTAGATAAAATATTAAAATAATGTATTTATTGTTTCATTTCTATTGTTGCAGGTACCTCCAATTATAGAATGTCAACGGCAAGAAAAAAATACGCACAGATACCGGGTCTATCGACTGGAGAATCACAGCAAATAGCATTCAATCCATTGACGCAGAATGTTCCCTCTTATTTTATTCCAACCGACTTTCAAGCCCATGAAGAAAACAAAGAAACGGAAACAGCAGAATGGTCTATTAATACCAGGGAACCAATAACAAGAGATAAAAATGAAAATTACAATATATTTACTCCTGTACATGACACTACAACTGAAGAACGGTCGAATCCAGTTCACGCTTTTAACCCAAACAGTAATCTTCCCAAACCTCTCGAAGAAACACCTCCACCAATAAATTTACAAAATCATATTCCTGATATTCCCCCTCCACCAATGTTTTCAACACAACGTAAAGAAAATCCACTCGGGAAATCTATTTTACCGCCGTCTGTCGCCCGTCGTATTGGCTCAAATCATCCGGTTATGAAACAAAAAATTGTCCAACCGCCTCTGACTGAAAATATTTTTGTACCAACATTTGATTCTGCACCGACTCTTGAGTCTAATACACCACCTGATAGTGCGGCTATACCAACATATAATACACAAATGTTTGCCTCCAATATAAACCTTCCTTCTCAACCGTTGCAACAAGAAATTCCTGGTGCTTGGCCCACGAATCTACCTGCTCAAATATCTCGGCAACCTTCAGTTATTTCACAAACGGCGCCTCCAATGAGTAATCCACCAAGCTCCACAGTCACATTCCCTTCACAACCAGACTCTAACTCTAAGAATGTCTTACCTGAAAATAAATCAACACCGTACATATTTGAATCTATGCAACAAACGGTAGCTCCAAGCATATTTACTCCTAGTATTTCGGACTCAACATCAGACGTCATATCTCCGCCATCTAGTTCAGGATTATTTTCATCTCCACCAGAACTGACTTCATTTCTGCCTCCAACGAATGTATTTTCTCCACACCCTTCCATTCCACAAGCTACATCAATATTCCCTGCTGCTACAACAATTGATTCGTATACTGGACATAATCCAAGTCTATTGACTATGCCAACACCGAGCCATACTGCAGAAGAGCAACCACCATCACATCCACCAAAAGCATTGGTTGAACCACCTAAAGTAATGGGTGTATCAAACTTTAGGATGACAAAGAAAAGGCCACAGTACTACTCAGGGCCAATTGAAGGTTTTGGTTCAATAAGTAATTACGTAAAACCTATGATACCAACAGTAGATTCTGGCTCATTCCAAGGAGCTCTATTTACCCCTGAACAAATTCAACAGGATACAAGTGCATCATCATTTGATATAAATAAATCTTCTGAAAGTGCAGCAACAACTGCACAATTTGATGTAAACCCAGTTACTAATCCAGGTTCAAATTTCACTATGCCACCAATTTTGAATCAAGAATCAACTTATACAAATTTTAATACAACACCATACCAAGATTACGGGCAGCAAAATAATAATCCTTACGACCTTAGCAGACCTACTACTCAAAGTTATGAACCTAAAGAGGAGGTAAAAGAATCCAAAGGCTTCGGCATAATTGGGTCCCTTAAATCTAAACTTAGTAACTTAGATATCAATAAGATTCAAAGTAGTGTGACAACGTTCTTTGATCCTGGCTATAATAGCACTAAAAAGGATGATTCCGTTGCACAGGAAAGTATACCTTATAATCCGCCTCAATATCACGCTCAACCTCAAAGCAACATCGATATTTTTGTCCCAAATATTGAACCAAGCACGCCGTTTAGTTCGAGCAGTCAAGGCTATCAAAATATATATAGTCAAGGAAACTATGATAACTCAAGCCAATACAATATTCAGCAACAAAGTCCACCATTTATAGATCATAATTACTCTAATCAAACATATTCAACAAATTACTATGCGCACGAAACACACAATCAACAATACATAAGCCATATATACTCACAGGGCAACACTGCCGAAATAATATCTAGTAATGTTGTAAAATCCGAAGGTAATACAAGTATACCAAACAAAATTGAGATGAAAGATTCAAGTAGCAATATTAACTACCCACAAACTGAAGTTGCTTCAACTTATCAAACAGATAGTTATTCAGAAATTTCAAATCTACTACACACTGGTGTGATAAATGAAGAAAACACAAGTAATTTAGAAAATAAACAAGAAGCTATAATGGAAAGCAAATTATATGATTTTGAACCTTCAGTTACTATGGAAAACATAGATTCACCGTCTAAATTGTCGAATATAATACCATGCCCTGGTGAATACAAAGATACTACTGTAGATAATTCTCTGTATAAACCCCCTCAAGCTATCGCGGAACCAAAATCACTATTTGAAACTTCAAGTAACTTTTATACGGATAATGTATTTAAAGAGAATCAAAATAATATACCAAAACAAACGTTTGCTATTGATACAAAATCTATCAATCAGTCAGTAACTTCTTCGAACACAGTACATAATGTACAAGAAAAGGAAGAAAATAGGAAAAATGATAACTTATTAGAAGCTTTGACTAAAGAAGATGTACCAATATTGAGTGTTTCGTCAGTACCATTATTTGGTCTTTCTACAATTATAGCTGATAAGACTAAAGAGAGCAATGAACAAAATTTTGCAATTGGTTTACCCTTATATGAAAGAATTGGAAATAAAAATATAGCAGACAGAAATGCAAGTATAAGTTTCTTTGATCATGTAGACCAAAAAAAATTAGCCCATGGCGCTTTTAACAAAGAGAATACATTAAACCAGAAAGACGAAGAGTATCGTACTCAAACAACAAGTGCTAGTTATTTTACTAATGATATAAACGAAGACTATGACAATAATAAAGAAAGTGATGTAATTGTAGACAGGGATATAAATCTTTTTGATAATATTGGTGCTAAAGCTGGTGATTTTGATGTAAATGAGAAAACAGTATTAGCTAAGAAAGAAAAGGTAGAATATTTCCAAGATAGTTATGAACAAGAGAATACTGAAAATGTTTCTGAATTGAACATTTGTGAAACATGTAGAGAAGTAGATAAACCAGATGAAAAGGATATAGAAAAAGACGATGTAACTACTCAATTGATAGAAAATATAACATCGCCTATACAGTTATCAAATCCTGTTGAAGTTCCCTTAACCGAAGATAATAGTGCTGAAAGAGTTGAATTTGATGCTGAGCAGTTTGAAGAAATATCTCACATAACTGAAGAAACCATAGAAACTATAAATGTGCAGTCAGTTGCTGAACTATTAGAAGACAATAGTATTAAAAGTATAAATTATGGATGGACAACTAGTGAAGATTATACGTCAAATCCTTTGAAACCATATGATTATGCTTTCCAAGCCGATCATAATGCAATCGGATTCTTTGGTGATTCTCCATTGAATGATAAAGTACCAACAAATGCTAGCGATGAATTGAAGGCTGAATTTAGACACCAAGATGTTATGTTACCCAAACAGATGAGTATACCATCTGCACCACCAGCTGAGGAAGCCTCAAAGTTTGACGAAAGTGGTATTTTAGATGTGAATTCTATAGAATTAGATGCGAAAGAAGACTTTCCTGTATACGAGGAATTTGTCATAGAACCTTCTGAAACTGACGATAAATCAGAATTCAAAGAGAGAGAGAAAACAGAGAAAAACGATCTAGATTCTTTTACGAATAGGGTAGAGAAGTTTAAGAAAATGGAAGAAGTAACTGATGCTGAAGAAAGTAAACCAGTGTTAAAACTACAAGATTCGCATAACCAACCAATAAGCATGGCATCCTATTTCGACACTGGAAACTATGCAGCAGAAACTCATTACAGGAACATATTAATTTCACCGAGTAATATTACTATACCCCCAGGTTTCGAAGAAGAATTTAAGAAAAAACTAGATCTGGCCAAAGAACAAAACCTTTTTAAAACGGTTCCAGACACACAGACACAGACTAAATCTACTGTTTCCGTAACCACAGCTCAAAGTATACTGCCAGTTGGTTTTAATATTGTAAGCAATTTTACAGAAACACTTATGACTGACACATTATCTGAGACGCCTTTATTTGTGCCAGAATCAGTCAAATCAACAGAATCATCATCAATTTTTGATTCTCAAGATAACAAACCGTCTCCTTTAATGAATTTCGGACCTTTTGACATAATGAAACAATCGTCTGAAATTGCCTCTGAAGACATAAAAACAGACATACTTCTTGACAGTTCAATTTCTCCAATTGGGTTTGGAGTGATCCAAGCGCCTGCAGCGTCATCCATTTTTAAACCTGATGCCGTCGAAATCCCAAAACTTTCATCAATTTTCGGTGCCCAGGGATTCAATTCAGAAACCTCAAATATCATTGCATCTCATAAATCTGAAATGCCTGAACCATCTTTCCTTATCCCTCCTAGCAACTCAGGAATCGATACAAATGAAACAAAAATTACGGAAAATAAAATGGCCGCTCCGGTACTGCCAGATCCAATAAATTTCTTTGCGGATTCTACGCCCCAAGCGCTTTCTGAAAACAATAACAGATTAGCCAGCTATTTCAGTACTCCCCCAAAAACCGAACAAGCGAAGTCTTTTTTTGAGTTGAGCCAAAGCCAAAATCATTATAAACATTCCACTATCTCCCAAAAATATGAAGATCTAATTAAAGATTTAACTTCAGTCCAAAACTTGGCCGTACCTACCGACCAAACTATAAGACACGTCAATTACTTTACAGTAGAATACGATGTTGTTCCTGAATTTAATAAAGGCGATAACACAGCAGACGTATTGATCGACACTGATGATAAAGATTTAGAATCATTAAATCACTGTAGTTATTGTACTGCACTTATTTACGATAAACGTTACAAAGTTAAAGCATCAATGAATAACAATACTGAAGATCGCAACAGTGAACCAAGTATGGAAACGACTAATAGTCAGCCGAGGAATTCTGTGACGGTTAATTTCGATGGCATTGCGTTAAGTGAAGAGACAAATGAAGGAGTTATACAGACAGAGGTAGGGGTTCTTTTTAATGATGTTTTGTAAATGGATGTCGTGCGTTGATTCAGGACAAGCAAAATATTAGGATTGGTTATCGATGCGTGATATATTTTCTGCAATCTGTTGCAGATATTTTATGAATAGGTCATTTATAACTTAAGGTCGTGGAAGTGGAAGCGCGCGCTATTTGAGTAGTCCAATAGGCGTGTGCTACTCAGACTGTAACTCAGAGTTAGTGATCTTCTAGCAGTAGGTGGAACGACAGATGTAACACATATGCGACTATTGCAAAAATTACTCTTATTTTCAGTTGTCGAAATATCTAATCTAATAATCTAGACTGCGGATTCTATTGATTATCGCGTATACCTTTGCGAAGAAACCATAAGCGTAATTCTAAAACCTATCTTAGCTTAACCAAATACACCAAACAGCAGTTTAGACTAAGTACTCGAGTATTATAATAATGTCTATTCAATCATCGAGTAGTACAAAATTGCGCTAAGCTTATTCCACATCATAGATATGAAGCTGTAAGTACAAGATATTAATCGTCAGACTAACTCCGTATGTTATCGCACGTCACTTGGATCGTCTGCAGTCACACATTAGTTCCATAACTATTTATAACAAGCTACGTCATTTTCTAGATGAATGAAATAATATGGCATCGTATTCGGCAATAAAATAATAAAAATAATAGCGAGAATTCGCAACTCACATTCACGACATTTTTTTCAAAAGCACCCAGCTCCCCTAGCCAAGTTGCAAGCGTTCTTCTTTCTGCAATCGCTAACGCCTACATTCTCGTGTGTCATTGGTAAATTTAGACAAAGTATTAGCCAATGACACACGATAATTAAGTGTTAGCGATTGCAGAACGAAGAATGCTTGCAACTTGGCTAGGGTTCCTGACGATGTTAGCATCTCAAGAAGAGATTAAATGAATTAATTTCGTAAGACCTTTGATTTGTAGTAACATTAGATGTAAGCTTTACACTGGTTTACCGGTCTCTTGGTATTCTCAGCATCCTCTCTGAGGGTCAGACTCTTTAGAAGTTGATCCCAAAGCGCAATACTGGGGTTCTACTCGGTTTGAGTCCGATATCTTGCCTTATGAACTCTTGAATCTTAGAGATTACTTCTTAAGTATGTTTTTTAAATCAATGGGGGAGGCCTACGTTCAGTAGTGGACTTCTTACGGCTGATGATGTTTCTTAAATCTACGATAAATACTTGCAGCATCGCTCCAGTCCAGAATACGGTCCTGTAAAGCACCATTGGTTTTATCGAGTAGATGTGGAGGAGAAATCAATATGGCGAGGCTTCTCGGTCCAAGATTCCAGGGCTTTGGAGAGCAGTTTCCTCAGTCGTGAGTATATTTTATTAGAGCTGTTGATTGCATCAGTTAATTTCACGTAAAGTTTGATATATAGCGTCGAACCCTTTTTGTAAATCACACAATGGTTTGTTACAACCTTTTGGCTGTAACTAACCATGAATACAAGTCTAATAATATTGTCTAAAATATCTTTATATATATAATTCTTCTGTGAGTGTGTATGTCACTGAACTAATCTCAAACTACTGGACCGATTTTGATGAAATTTTTATAGTGTGTTCAAGGGGATCTGGGAATGGTTTAGATTCACAATTTTGTCCGCTGGACAATGTTTTTTTAATTAATTTTTAATTTATTAGTAGTTATGGCAAAACGACGTTTGCCGGGACAGCTAGTATATATATAATATAGTAAACTGTTTTAAAACAATGGTTCAAGAATTTCATAGGTCGTAACTGATTCAGTCACGTCATAGCTTATTCAGTCGCGGATGACGGTGTGACGTATAGGTTTTTCATCTTCATATGTAATATAATTAAATAATTGTGGTAATTAGTGTATATTGCATATGTGTATGTATGTGTGTTTGTATATATGTGTATATTTATAGTTTTATATGTGTACTAGCTGTCCCGGCAAACGTCGTTTTGCCATAACTACTAATAAATTAAAAATTAATTAAAAAAACATTGTCCAGCGGACAAAATTGTGAATCTAAACCATTCCCAGATCCCCTTGAACACACACAAAAAATTTCATCAAAATCGGTCCAGTCGTTTGAGAGTAGTTCAGTGACATACACACTCACAGAAGAATTATATATATAAAGATATTGTATGTATGTGTGTATAAGTGAACATATGGATTATATTGATATCAACTTAAATAACTCTTATAATTAATTGCACCGTCAACTGCTACTGTCTCTCCTATACATTTTGATCCATCCTAAGGTTGCCTGGAAGAGATTGCTCTTGGCAATAAGGCCGCCCTTTGTACATTACATTATATATTATTACATCTTATGTACTCTCTTGTAAATATGTGAAACGGTGTACAAATAAAGAGTTTCTATCTATTTTTGTATACCTGACGTACTGTGAAGTTTGAGCAGACGATTAAATGTGTATTTTAATCTGACAAGACCGCAATTACTGTGAAAGCTTATATAAGAATTCGATCTTTTAACTGAACTTTATTTATTTTGTCTGTTATTAGTTTGTTCGTCTTGCTATTTAGAAAAAGTATATATTAATAAACTTTGCAATAAAATATAGAACTTGGAAATATAGTAAAATGTACTGCGCTGCTTAGCGAAGAAGAGATGCACATTTCAGTAATCTCATATTATAATTCCCGTTAATTTTCAAATACGTCAATCAATGATTTGCATCAGCAAACCATATTAACTACTCTGTTCCAACGTAGTTTGCATACGGCAGAACAAAATCAGAATTATCAATTTCGTAAATATGTTTACCAATATTTTCCAGCTGATTTGAACGAGAGTACTCTAGTGCCAACTGATGGTGGAAGGTATGATGTAAACCTAATGGGTCGACTGAGGATCCCCGTGTACTGGAGCGATAAGCCAACCAACGTTAGAAGGTAAGATTTAGAGCCACTACCACCCACTGTCCCTGCGCCTAATAGACTACTCTAAACTTACCCGCCAGATAACTTCAGACTTCAGATTATCTGTATCAGCACTCAAGATCTGTGTCTACTCTTCCTGATGGAAAACTTGAGTAAAATCCAAGAGTGGGGGTCACCATGCTCACTGCGAATGCAGACAATGCAGTAGAGTGACCCACATTATGGCGGCCTTATACGCCTTGAATCGCCCCGCTTAAAGGATCCGGGATCATAGTTGGAGGGAAACCTGTACGCTGGTATTGAGTTCCAGTTTAGGACTGCACGGTAGGAATAGCAGAACCATAACTAATATGGTAGATAACATCTAAAACTTCATCGAGAATTAGTGAAATTTGCGTTCAAATTAATCTTCCAGAGCGTCAGAATCCAGCCTCAATATACTTTCTCTGACTACTTCTTCTAGTAGTATATATGTGAGGTAACACCGTCCACTGCTGAAGAAAGGTCCACCCTCCCCCCCAAAGAACATCAACCATCCCGATTTTGGGCAGTCCGCATCCATCTATTGCAAGCCATTTTCCTCGAGTAGTCTTTACACTCCAGTTTAGTTGCCAGCCTCGTTGGTCTAGTATTTAGCGTAAGCGACTGCTGATCAAGAGGTCTCGGGTTCGATTCCCGGTTCGGACTGCTGTTGGGTTTTTCTTACAAGAAATTCTTAATTTATTTATTTATTATTGAAGGTTTACCAACAGTTGTTACAGATAATTATTGCAAACATAGGAATATGCAAGAAATTTGTCTTATATCTAACTGCACAACCAATTACAGGCAAACACCACATGCAATGTGATCTATGTATCAACATGTTAATAATAGCAACCAAATGGAATATGGTTTCCCTCCTTAGAAGTGAGTGAGGATACCGAAGGCCCAGACCCGTCCCTACATTCCTTTCCCCATCCCCCAAAGGCCGGCAACGCACTTGTGACGCCTCTGTTGTTGCGGATGTCCATGGGTGGCGGTAATCGCTTACCATTAGGTGATTCGTCTGCTCATTTGCCCCCTATACCATAAAAAAAAGACACGGAACAATTGAGGTGGTCAACACAGAATTATTTTTCCTTGGAGAGAAATCCAGGATCACAAGACCGGAAACTGCCAATTTTTTCTACTAGTTAAAGAATGAAGGTTTTGATTTCCAGATGCAGCTGGTTCTACAAAGGCACGACCGATCCAAGATATGTACCGTACACAGAAACCGTAGCTGAAAAACTTGAGGTAAGTTGGTTTTGAAGCCACATTTTTGGGTTTTCACCTTAAAAAGTGATTTTTATATTTAAAAAAAAATATGGAGAGTAAAACGGAGTGTTAACTAAAAGTGAAGCTTTATGATGCAGAGCTTTGTCATCTATACTAATACTAGCTGACCCACGCAACTTCGTTTACGTCTCTTATTGCCCGTAGCGTGATAATTTTCCCCCGTTTTTGAAACATTTTTCATTGGTGCTCCGCTCCTATTGGTCTTAGCGTGATGATATATAGCCTATAGCCTTCCTCGATAAATGGGCTATGTAACATTGAAATAATTTTTCAAATAGGACCAGCGGTTCCTAAGATTAGTGTGTTCAAACAAATAAACAAACAAACTAACTCTTCAGCTTTATATATTAGTACTAGCAGACCCACGCAACCTTGTTTGCGTCTTCTATTGCCCGTCGCGTGGTAATTTTCCCCCGTTTTTTGAAACATTTTTCATTGGTGCTCTTCTCCTATTGGTCTTAGCGTGATTATATATAGCCTATAGCCTTCCTCGATAAATGGGCTATCTAACACTGAAAGAATTTTTCAAATCGGACCAGTAGTTCCTGAGATTAGCGTGTTCAAACAAACAAACTCTTCAGCTTTATATATTAGTATAGATAATTTTACGTGAAACTTACGGAAAACCAATTGATTGTTTGTTACTAGGAGGAATACTGGCACGGCATCTCAACAGGAGAATGGCACAGACGGCTGGTGCTGCCCAACGGCGAGGTCGTGGTGATGCACGGACCCAACGTGATGGTGCACTTCTTGCACAGCGATGCGTTCAGTACTCCGCCGGTATGTAACCTTGACCTTCGACCTTCCAATTCCCTCCTATTGCCTTTCCTCACAGTGATAGAGACTTTCACTTTGACATAATATTATTTTTGTTTTACTACATTTCTGTTTATATTATTAACTAGCTGAATCCCGCAGTGTTACCCGCGGTTATTGTTGTACCGCGAGTAACGCCGCGAGACAAAGTTAGTCTAAAAAAGTAGCCTAAGTTACTCCCCGGGTCATCAGCTAAACAAAAATTTTTTTAAACTACATTTTTGGTATATTTATCGTGTATACATACATATGCATTGATTAAAAAGCTGTTATTTTAATATTACAAACAGACACTCCAATTTTATTTATTTGTATAGATATCTTAATTTTTGACTGCCTCGTTGGTCTAGCGGTTGGCGTGTGCGACTGCTGATCATGAGGTCTCGGGTTCGATTCCCGGGTCGAACCAAATGTTTGTATGATCTACAAATATTTGTTTCGGAGTTTGGGTGTTTTCTATGTATATGATGTATGTATTTACAAAAAAAAAGTATATATGTATTTATTTCAGTTGTCTAGTACCCATAACACAAGCTCTGCTTACCTTGGGATTAGATGGCGTTGTGTGTTATATGTCCGAAATATTTATTTATTAGTGTCCCTTTGTAATTGCAAATTAACAGTTATTTCACTAAATTTATATGACAGTATGTACATCATACATTAAAAAATCATGAATAAATTTTTTAACATGAGATATCTGCCAGTGAAAGCCCTAACAAAGGAGTCCAGCCGTTGCAGAGATTAGTCGGAACAAACATTTTAAAAATTAAGTTTTAACATAACACTTGAACTTTATTTGCATTGATTAAGACTTTAGCAATAACCCTATACCTTTTTTACACAATATCCCAAATCCTAACTCCTTTGTATCCTCTCCATCCATCCAGCCAGCCAATCCCTTCTCCCAGCTGTTCTCCTTCGGTAAGAGAGTGTACCGCAACCCCCCGAAGATCAGAGTGTCAAAAGATCAACCCTTGAAGATCGACCACTTGATTTTCTTAGTCCACGGCGCTGGAGAGTACCGGACGCAGAAAGAGAAAATTGTTAGTCTTTATTGGCATAAATCGAAGAATATCACGAAAGGGGGGGGGGAGGGGGTAGCCATACGCAGGGGTTCTACTCTTTTTTATTTTTTTGTTTGTCTATTTAATTAAATATATGACACAGATACAACGTTTTAAGGCTTAATAGTATGCACAAAATATGAATATTCTGTCGTCTTGAACTAGGCTTTATAACCGGTATTTCAGAGGTCAGTGCGTCTGTATTATATAGAATATATTAGATAGAAGTCTCTAGATAATAATAATAATAATTTATTTCACAAAAATATACAGTTTCAAATTATTAGTAGGCTAGCAATTTTTTAACAAAAATAGTGAAGTTAACATCTGTAACCGAACTAGGCATTGCCTGTATTTCGTAACATTATAAAACAATCTCTGTCACATTATAAGCACAAATGGGCCTACGCGTTACACTCTTACACGTTTGACTGCCTCGGTGACGCAGTGGTAAGGTATGCGACTGCTGTGATTGAGGTCTCAGGTTCGATTCCCGGGTCGGATCAAAAGTTTGTATGATATGCAAACATATATTTCGGAGTTTGGGTGTTTTCTATGTTTAATATATATGTGTTTATATCAGTTGTCTAGTACCCATAACACAAGCTCTGCTTAGCTTGAGACTAGATGGCGTTGTGTGTTCGATATCAGTAATATTTATTTATTTACTGTTACGACACGAAATGTATTTATGTGTGCGTGAAATTGTAAAAGTTTTGTTTTAATTTTTTATTTATTTATTTTGTTTTGGAACAGCTACAAAAAAATATGGTCAATTTGATAAGGTAACATCAAGCCAATTAAAGGTTTTCACGGATTGCAACATTATAAATGAACAAGAGTTCTGGAACTCTAACCAATACGACGCTCCATCATTACAATAAATAATATTGTAATATTTCTCTTATAAAAAACTCATTATTGAAAAAAACTTAACATTCAACATACGGTTATGTTATTACAAGTTAGGAACTTGTCATAGACAAAGACACACGACTCTCAAATACTTTTATATTGAATCATTGTACACGGTTTTAAAAATTACAATTTATTTTACACTAGTTGTTGCCCGCGGCTCCGCCCGCGTATATGTCGGTTATCGCGGCAAATAGTAGCCTATTCCTATTCCTATTCTGATGTATAAGCTATATTACTGTAAAGTTTCATTCAAATCCGTTCACTAGTTTTTGCGTGAAAGAGTAACAAACATCCATCCTTACAAATTTTCGCATTGATAATATTAGTAGGATAAATAATGGCTATTCTCACGAATACTATAACGAATATATTAAAAGAAAACTATAGGCTGACATGGTACTACAGTTGCAGAGAAAGACGTAGTTTTCTTCGTCATTTGATAGTTAAGAGTATCACCACCCCTATGCACCCCGTGGGTGTCGTAAGAGTCGAGTGAGGGAGCAAACTACCAGGACAACAAAACTGCAGAGAGAAGGAACACTTGACACAAACCCAGGGTTACGGGGTATACAGGGTTCGTGTGTGTGTGTGTGTGTGTGTGTGTGTGACAGCGTGGTGTGACAAAACCACCTTGCTAAGTAGTGTCTCTGTATATAACTATCTCTTTCCCACTTATAGCAATCCAGCTCTCGCCCTCGCGTAGTGCGTCGTGGTCATGATGACTCCGAGATCGAAGATGCGGAACCTTCCAGCATTGACCATCTGCTTCTGTTGTGTCATGGAGTGGGATCTGCATGTGATATGCGCTTCAGATCAGTGGAGGAAGTTGGTAAGTCTCTCAAAATACAGTCCTTAAAATATTGACTACCTCATTAGTCTAACGGTAAGCGTATGCGACTGCTGTGCTAGAGGTCTCGGGTTCGATTCCCGGTCAGACTACTGTTGAGTTTTCTGAAATGAAATGAAATTTTATTTGCAGAAAAAAGTTGTAAAGAAGTTGTATTACAAGGAATCACATATTTCGTATGTTTGTTCTGATATGCAAAAAATTTTTTTTAAGTGTACATGATTATAATAACGTAAATTTAATACAAACACTACTTAGCTGATGTCAAAATAAATTAATGTCAAATATTAAATTGTCAGATTTTATTTCCCTTACATAAAATTCTTAATGAAATTCCTTTTTTATATTTTTGTTAAACAACAGGAAGATTCTTATGTTAAGTAATTAAGGAATAGTTGTAAAAATTGCGAGCAAAATAATAAAAATAATTCTTATTTATTTTTTCTATTGGATTGCGACAGGCCAATAACTTTGACAGAACGAAGTCTGTCAGGGTACATAGTTATAGATATATTACACCCAGACGCTTAACAAACGATATTGCTCATCACACTACTATTTTATCTAGATGGAATTGAAACCCACGACCTCTGGTTTAGAAATTAGGGTACCACACCAATAATTGGCCTATCAACATTTTTTTTATGGGGTAGGGGGCAAACTACCTGATGAATCGCCTTATCAACCCCAGATACGTCACAAGTGCATTACCGGCCTTTAAGGAAGGAGTACGCTCCTTTCTTGAAGGTTTGAAGGTCGTATTGGTCCGGGAATACCGCAGGCGACAGTTTTTTTCAGTTTTGTTGTGCGAGACAGAAAGTATCTAGAAAAACATATCATATAATGTATGCGTCTATTCAGTCACTTCACTCAGTCATTCATTCATTCATTATTCTATCTGTGAATGAATGAAAAGAAAGCATTAAGTCATCTCTAGCGAACGTGTGGTCGTTACACAGTTCAACCAACAGTGAACAGCGAAGGTGAGTGGGCGCGTGCCTCTAAGAGCCGACAAAAGTATGAATATACTACAATATCCCTTGTTTTCCAGTGGAGGACTTCAGAACGACCAGCTTGCAGCTTGTCCAGTCTCATTACAAGAACTCCTACGACCAAGGCATCGTGAACAGAGTTGAGGTAAATACAGCCCTAATGGCACTCACTTTATATTTGACCCGAGGGTTCATCCATTAATTTAGTAGGGTGAAGTGGCAATGGGCTGGTCATATATATCGCAGAACAGACAACTGCTGAAGTAAGCGTTGTTCTGGAGTGGAGACCGCGTCTTGGCAAACGTGATGTGGGACGTTCTCTAGCCAGATGTTACGACGACTTGCTTTAGAACTGGATGGAAAAGTACACATAAAAACGAGAGACATTTACGCACATTTAAGATAGTTTTTAAAGCCCCTCCCCATCCCTCTAACTCCTCGCCTCTTGTCCAGGTGCTGCCAATATCCTGGCACGCGGCTCTACATTCTGGCGAGACGGGCGTGGACCGGCGTCTGGCACAGATCACTCTCGACAGCATCCCTCGTCTCCGGAACTTCACCAACGACACTGTTCTGGATGTGCTGTTCTACACCAGCCCTGTTTTTTGTCAGGTAATCATCTATACAAATAAATAAAATTGGAGTGTCTGTTTGTAATATTAAAATAACAGCTTTTTAATCAATGCATATGTTTATATACACGATACATATACCAAAACTGTAGTTAAAAAAATTTTTGTCTGTCTGTCTGTTTGTTCCGGGTAATCTCTGGAACGGCTGGACCGATTTTGACGGGACTTTCACTGGTAGGTAGCTGATGATCCAGGGAGTAACTTAGGCTACTTTTTTAGACCAACTTTGCCCCGCGGCGTTTCTCGCGGTACAACAATAACCGAGGGTAACACCGCGGGGTTCAGATAGTAATAAAATAAGATTGGATCAACTACAGTGAATTTCCATGCGTTAAGGCGATTCTGCCATACATAGTTTAGCAATCTGATATAGCTCACTTAGGATCCATCATATTTTTTATCTGTGGTGGTTCCCGGTTTGAAAAATGTGTCTGCATATTTTGACTTCATTTTGTCTCCCGCTTTGCTAAGGAGGGAAGTGGACTTATTTTTCCAACTCCTCTATTTTCCATCTGATTAATTTAGTTGCGAATTCCAAGAAAATTTATATTTCCTGGGACTACCCGAGTGTCGTAACTCGGTGTATTCGTGGGTCACTGCTGTTGATCCTGGTGTACAGGAGTTATAGTGGTGGGCGAGTGGGCGGGATTAGTTCCATCACAAGACTGGATCAAGGGTCTGATGCATAAGGCAGTCCGTCGTTGACACGGCTCGTATAGTGAAATGGTTCCTTTCTTTGGAGCCCTGACCACTGGGTACTTGGTTCATGTACCCCGAAGTCGGAGATTTACGGTGTTTTATATTATTAAACTAGCTGAGCCCCGCGGTGTTACCCGCGTTTATTATTGTACTGCGGGTAACGCCGCGGGACAAAGTTAGTCTAAAAAAGTAACCTTAGTTACTCCTAAGATCATCAGCTACCTGCCTACCAAAGTTTAAACGGTACTTAAAACAAAGTTTTTTTTTTTAATTTCTTTTCTGTCTGGCTAATATCTGAAACGGCTAGATCAATTTTGATGGGATTTTCAGTGTTAAATGCTGATTTTTAAAATTGCTTTTTTATGTAAGTATGTACCGTATAGTTTCATATGCATTGAATAAATAAAATAAATATTTTCAGACATTAAAGATAACACCATCTAGTCCTTAACGATATAAATACACATATACTTTTATGTGATAAATACATACATATTATACATAGAAAGCACCCAAACTCCGAAACAAATATTTGCAGATCATACAAACATTTTGTCCGACCCGGAAATCGAACCCGAGACTTCAAGCATAGCAGCGGCATGCAGTACCACTGCGCCATCGAGGCAGTCATCAGTGGAAAGCCGTTAATTTGTAATTACAAACAGACACTTCAATTTTATTTATTCGTATGTGGTGAAAATGAAAACTATGTTAATTTTTATATTTCAATAAGTACCATCATATCAATAAATAAACCGTTACATTCCAGACAATACTCAACACGGTGTGCCAAGAGCTGAACCGAATTTACCAACTCTTCAAGAAGAGGAACCCGTCCTTCGAAGGAGGAGTGTCTTTGGGAGGACATTCCCTCGGCAGCGTCATCCTCTACGACCTTCTGTGTCATCAGGTTGAAGACGTGAGTTTACATTAAATGTAGTAGATACTCTCTGCCCGCATCGTCCGGCACAGCTGCGAGGGGGGGCCCGACCTTTCGGATGCCCAATTCGGATTCCGATAGGGCGACGGAGGCGCGTCTACCAGCGCCTCATGCCGCCCTGAGTGTGGCCGCGGATGGTGGGGACGGGTTTTCCCCTCCATCCGCTCTAGTGGCCGCCCGCGAGGGGGCGACGTTACGCGTGTTCCGTACGTCGCCTATTTAAAGAGTTTACCAGCAGACGATACGTCTGCTCGTTCGCCACCTATTCCAAAATTGATCTCAATAAATTAAATAAATCAATACTTCGGACATCTGACACACAACGCCATCTAGTTTTTTTTTATCTATCTGGACAGCTTAACAGTGATGATGAATATTGTGATACGAATGATAAATATGATGATAATATATTGTAACAGAACGATCGTCGCGAGAGCAAAGACAAGCAGTACGTGTCGGGTCCGGCCGGGACGGGCAAGCCCGGCGTTCTGTACCCGCGCCTGGAGTTCGAACCTTCCGCGCTTTATGCCCTGGGGAGTCCCATCGGTAAGTTATATTTACATAGATTATATTAGTAACCAACTTTCTACCGCCATATTTTTTTTCGCCAATGGTGGTGATACCCTTGGTGTTATCACTAAACTAAAATTCACTAAAATTTGTTATTGAATTATATACTCTAATCTCACCCGCTTACAGTCCATTTTTGGATATCTCAGCTGTCACTGTGTTAAGTTGTTTATTACTTGAAAAAATAAAATTTACTTTGGCAATTATAAGTAAATAAATAAATTTCGGACATCTAACACGCAACGCCATCTAGTCCCAAACTAAGCAGACCTTGTATTATGGGTACTAGACAACTAATATAAATACATACGTACTTTTTTTTGTAAATACATATGTATTATAAATAGAAAACACCCAAACTCCAAAACAAATATTTGCAGATCATACAAACATTTGGTCCGACCCGGGAATCGAACCCGAGACCCCAAGAACAGCAGTCGCGTACGCTACTACTGCGCCACCGAGTGATTCTCTTGTTATCATCACCAAACTAAAATTCACTATATTTGTTATTGGATATGTACTCTAATATCACCTACTTACAGTCCATTTTTGGATATCTCACATCTCAACTGTCACTGTGTTAAGTTTTGTACCAAATAAATACACATTAATCAGAAACACACGCTTGTTTATTACTTGAAAAATTAAAATTTACTTTGGCATAACCAAAATTAGTTAAATTACTCAACTGAGACTATAATTTTCTATTGCTTCTTGTGTTCAAATATTTTTTTTATTGATATTCTTGTGTTGAAATTTAAAACGTGTGACATAAAACTTGACATATCGCATAAACTTAGACGTCGTCCAATACATGCCGACTAAATTACCTACGTAATTATTTCTTGTAATATTTATATTTTAGACTTAAATTTAGTTTTTTTTTACTAATAAGCAAGCGTGTACCTCTGATCAAATTTTAGTCGGTTTTGAACTAAATTTTGTTTATGCTGAGATATGAGATATTGAAAAATGGACTGTAAGCAGATTAAAGATTATAAATATCCTACAACAAATTTTAGTGAAGTTTAATTTAGTGATGATCACAAGAGAATCAGCACCAATATTTTCTAAGTTGATTTGGTATTTATGCATTCTTAAGTTTCTCAGTGTACAGTCGCAGATGAAAACATTATACTTTAGGATTTTTATATACAAAACTTGTCCTCTCAATGACAAACACTTAAAAAACATTTTATCCAATTTGGTACAGTCTATTGGGAGTTATGCGCGTACATACATTTGGGTGATTCATTTTTATTTATATACTAGCTGAACCGCAGTTCTATTGTACCGTAAGTAAAGCCACGGGACAAAGTTAGTCTAAAAATAGTAGCCTAAGTTACTCCCTAGCTACCTGCCAGTGAAAGTCCCGTCAAAATCGGTCCAGCCGTTCCAGAGATTACCCGGAACAAACAGACAGACAGACAATTTTTTTTTAAACTACATTTTTGGTATATTTACCGTGTATATATTACAATTTTGTATAAATCGATATGTAGAATCCTTAGTTTTATAGTGTATTTAATTGATTTTTCGTATTACCTTTAAAATACGCCTGCCACACACAGTCTTGCAACACCCAAAGGTTTGACTGGAAGAAAATGCCTGTGGCATTAAGTCCGCCTTGTGCAGTATGTTTGCAGGAAGTTTGAATAAATAAAAAAAAATATGCATTTAGTAAAAAGCGGTTATTTTAATATTACAAACAGACACTCCAATTTTATTTATTTGTATAGAAAATCAACTGTTTTAAAAAAAGTCTTAAAACTCAAAAGTGGAAAATAATTTTAATGTAAAAAAGCGTATGGCAACATTATTGAAATATTTTCAGAAAGTACCTTACGTTTTTTACATTAAAATTATTTTCTACTTTTTAGTTTGGTTTATTTATAAAAGCGTGTTTTTTTAGTTTTTCTAAACTATTATTTATTTTTTATTCTGTAATTTCACTCACCACGGTACTCTAAAAAAACATGTGCTACGGAACCTATAACTACACGACAAAGACTCACACTTGCCTTATGTCTTCTATTTCATATTTTCCAGCGATATTCGAATGCATTCGTGGCGTGGAGTCCCTAGGGGCTGACTTCACTCTGCCAACTTGCAAGAATTTCTTTAACATCTTCCATCCTTACGACCCCATAGCATATAGGTAAGAAGATAAAGAAGATTCTTATTGGTTCTTCTCTATAGGAATAGGGTAGATGATACCTTATCTGTCATCTATCATCAAAACGAGTTTTTTCTTTTATGGAATAGGGGACAAACGAGCAGACGTATCGCCTGATGGTAAGCGGAACACCAGAAGCGTCACAAGTGCGTTGTCGGCCTTTGGGAGATCGGGAGCGGGATGGGGGAGGGGTTTGTGTATAGGCCTCCGGTATCCTAACTCACTCGGTGGAACACACCGCAAGTGCTATTTCACAGCGGTTTTCTGTGAGGCCGTGGTATCACTCCGGTCGAGCGTCGCTCTCCCACGATCAAATAGTATAAAAAATGTACTAAATACATACTTGTGACGTCACTACTAGGTGTTTTAGAATACTCAATATTTGAATGTTTATTTTATTTAAATTTGTAATAGAAATGAAAGCTGCAATGAGATATTTTGTAATATTTGTTTTAAGGAAGGAGACTTATGTATTTTTTTATGTATAGCACTGCCATGATGAAGAGTCATTACAAATTTCTCTGCCTGATGGAAAGCATAAGCAGAATCCAAGAGTGGTGGTCACCATACTAACTGAATGCAGACAATATGGCCGATATTATACATTCAATATATCCATTTATTATTATTTGTTACAGAATCGAACCTCTTATCGATCCTCGGCTAAAGGAATTGAAGCCATACTTGATACCGCATCACAAAGGAAGGAAGAGAATGCATTTAGGTAACATTTGCTTTTAATTAAAAAAAAAAACGAAAAATTGGCAGTAATAAGGACTGTCGAATGATAGAAATGAAAACTTATAACTTAGAATGTTATTTGTTAAATTAGAAATTTCGTAATGTTTAAATTAAAATTATCAACATCAAACATTAGCATGTCGGTGACGCGAACTCTTTAGTTTTCACTTCAAAAATGCGGAGCAGTCTTTGAGGATTGCCAATAACCGCGGGTAACACCGTGGGGTTCAGCTAGCTACAATTAAAAGTTTAATTTTACTTACTTATATAAATAACTAGCTGCCCCGGCAAACGTCGTTTTGCCTAAAAATTTTTTTAAGGATGGGTGACCCTTACCATTTAGGGGGATGAAAAATAGATGTTGTTCGATTCTCAGACCTACTCAATATGCTTACAAAATTTCATGAGAATCGGTCAAGCCGTTTCGGAGGAGTTTGGCAACTAAAACTGTGACACGACAATTTTATATATTAGATATGCTAATACACATACATATAAAAACCATATTACAGAGCTCAAAGACACAATGGCTCGGGTCGGAGCTGATCTTAAACAGAAACTAGTGGAATCCCTCCGTAACACGTGGAACAAGTGGAAGTCCACGCCCACTGATGGGAATCTAGAACAGGTAAGACTTTAATAACATATCTTATTAATATTATAGATGAAAGTTGTAGATAAAAACTACTGAACGATTTTTCATGAAACTTAACTGTAGAGTAGCTTTGTGCGCTAACTCCGGCCGCATGTATGTCGGTTATCGCAACAAAAAGTAATATTATGTCCTTTTCTAAATTTCAATCTGTCTCTATACCCAAATTTAACCAAAACGGTTCAGCGGTTTCATCTTAAACACAGACAGATAAGACAAGACAGAGAGTTAGTTTCGAATTTATAATATTCGTATGGAAATGTATATGTATTAAGTAATACATACATATCAAGAGTGTACTCCTTCTTAAAAGGCTGGCAACGTAGTTGTAATGCCTCTGGTGTTGTGGGTGTCTATGGGCGGCGGTAATCGCTTACCATTAGACGATACATCTGCTCGTTTGCCTCTATTGTGGGACGGGTGCCATGTCTCTCCAACACAAATGGAGGAACCTCCGACCAGGCGAGGTGATCATGCCTGGCGGGCCACTACTTAACGGTTGACGTTGAGATGTTGTATTTATGCTAATCGGCGCGAGAACATTCATTGTACGATTCAGGATTGGTAGTTTCTTCGTGTAATACATTACTCCGTAGTTCAGTGTATCTGAGGTAGATGGGGTTGTAGTATATTTCTTTTGCGCTGTATGTGGAAATCGCCACACCCACTACTCAATAAAAAAAATCAGTATATCTACCAGCAGTCGTGCCTCGGAGAGCACGTTAAGACGTCGGTCCCGGTTGTCTTGAACATCTATGGCAATCGTTCAATAACGATTGCCATAGATGGAAGTCAGTGCCCTCAAATACACTGACAACTAGTTCAACCTTCGAATTCAGTTCACCCTCACCCTCGGAGGTCCGATGCCAGTCGCTCCGTGGAAAAACTGATATTCAGGTAAAACCGTAAATACGTCAAGGTAGTAGAGCCACGCTGATTTCAGCACTATTGGGCCGGCTCTCGCGGGGCGGTACTATCTGAGCACAGAAAATCAACGTAAAATGACAGTCTTCGTGCTGTCGTGTGTCGTTGGTGAGTGCGAGACCGGAGGCCCAATGATGCAGAAGCATCACTAGCCTGCCATGGTGTCGGTCACCATGCTGCATTGTTGCATTGTCTGCATTCGCAATAAGTATGGAGACCACCACCCTTGGATTCTGCTTATGCTTTCCACCAGGCGGAGTAGAGTCATTTTGGCAGTCCTTGCATGAAAAAAAAAAAGAAAAAAAAAACGATTTTACTAGTAAGCGACCCCAAACCATGGGAATTATAAAGGCTATGAAAAAGAAGAATAAATATATCTATCAGCAGTCTATTTACCATAGTAGGCATCCCAAACTACCTGGGATGGGATGGTATGCCTGTGTGATTGATTTTCTATTTGCTTTTTACAGGTCGTGGAAGAAGATTTAGAAAGAGAGCAGCTATTCGAAAATAAAGAAGCGTTAGCGAAAGAGAAGGAGTTGGTAAGAGAATGTGTTTTACTAACTGACCCATACAACCTCGTGTGCGTCTCCTATTGCCCGTAGCTTGATGATATGACAGCGGGAACAAATTTGTTTACCATTAAAATGGTTATAAGTGCGACAACCTCGTAAGATGCTGTCGCGTACTTTTTTTAGAACTCTTAAAGATTTACAATTATTTCATACAATGCTTTTGTGAATCTTTAACTGTTTACGCAGCAGCACACACAATGGGAGCTCTCTAAAGGAACCATTTTGATACAATTCAGGCACCCACAGGACAGGCTTGCCTAGTGTGGGGCCACTGGGTACAACAGTTACTGTATGTTTCATTTGGCAATAAATTATTTTTATTATAATTTATTTTAATTTTTTATTAACACTCCGCTCCTTTTTGTCGTAGCGTGATGATATGCCTTACTTAATAACTGCAATATTGTCGATTTAGCAACAAATAAGTGAGGTTATTGCACCCTCCCTCTCTTAATTTTAAAGTACAATTTGTCAACAATACAAAAAAAATTGAGTGTCTGTTTCTAGTTCCTAGTTCCAGAGATTACTCGAAACAAACAGACACACAAAAAAATTAACAAATGTTATTTTGGTACATGTATTTGGTTCATAATTTTTTTCAATTATTTAAGAACTACAACTAACATTTTCTGACTGTTTTTTGCCTAACAGATCTCAATAATATATTTTTAGATTTTTTCTCGTGTACAGTAAAAAAATACCATATTAGTATAACGGCCTCTCAAGTTTTGCGCTAAGCAACATATTTGTCGATTAATTTACAGTACCTGGATGACCGACGACTTTTTTTGGTAAATTTTCTAAAAATAAAACCTAGCTAGATCGATTTGACTGCCTCGTTGGTCTCGCGGTTGGCGTGTGCGACTGCTGATCATGAGGTCTCGGGTTCGATTCCCGGGTCGGACCAAATGTTTGTATGATCTACAAATATTTGTTTCGGAGTTTGGGTGTGTTCTATCTATAATATGTATGTATTAACAACAAAAAAAAAGTATATATGTATTTGTATCAGTTGTTAAGTACCCATAACACAAGCTCTGCTTATCTTGGGACTAGATGGCGTTGTGTGTTTAGATGTCCGAAATATTTATTTATTTGTCACGCCCGAAACCCTCTGCATACTAAATTTCACGAAAATCGTTGGAACCGTTCCCGACATTCAGATTTTATAATTCCAGTCGACTCCGGAGATGCTGGGTCGTCTGAACGGAGGCCGTCGGGTTGACTATGTTCTTCAGGAGGCGCCTCTCGAGATGATCAACGAGTACCTGTTCGCTATGAGTAGCCATGTTGGATACTGGTGAGTCATCTCCACTCCACTCTCTCTTTCTCTCTCTCTCTCTCTCTCTCTCTCTCTCTTTCCTCCCCTCTCTCTCCCTCTCTCTCCCTACCGAAACGAAGTAAGACCCTCTTGTTCATTTTTATATAGGAAACTAAAAATAAATGTTGTGTACCACCAACAGGGAATCTGAAGACACGATGCTTTTGATGCTCAGGGAGATATACTCAGATTTAGGGGTCCAGCCAGACTCCACGGTCCCTCAGCAGAGCATGAGCGTACAACGTACAAGAAAACTGGTAAATATTAATAATATTAATATTTCGCTTTATTGTACACCATCTAGATACGAGAATATTAATGACGAAAAAAAAAAATAAGAATTGTAATGTGGGAGAGCTACGCGGAATGTAAATAATGTTAGTTAGGACATAAGTTGGGTTTAGGTATATGCTTTATATTTTTTAGAAGCCTGCCAAAGTGACTCCACTCTGCCTGATGGAAAGCATGGGTGGTCACTATACATATTGCGAATGGAGACAGTGCAAAAATTTAGCATGGCAGCTTTAGACGCTTCTGCATCATTAAGCCATTGGGTATCCTTGCAAAACTCAAAAGTTCTAAACCGCTATGAAACGATATATATTACAAATTTCAAATATTATTTCTGCCTTTTTTTGTGCCACAATATGCCACAGTGTGCCACAATATGCCACAGTGTGCCACATTATGCCACCGTGAGCCACAATATTCCACAGTGTCCCACAATATGCCACAGTGAGGTATTCGAGGGTACAGCTAGTTCACCTATTTATTGCAGTTAATTTATCTAAGTCTGTTTGTTCGTGTCCTAATAAAACACGCTATGCTTAAATTGGGACTGAATACGGATTCAAAGATATCTTTGAATATTATTTATCAATAAGCTTGCTACGTCATTGTCACATATATGTGAGAAACGATGGTGACGTATGGTGACCACCACTCTTGAATTCTATTCATGCTTTCCATCAGGCAGAGTGGAATCACTTTGACAGTTATAAAAAACATACCTACTGTCTATCAAGATGTAGCAGTCATTTAAAAAAACTGTTTTCGTCACACATATTTGACAATGGCGTCTATAATCTTTAAAAAGGGCTTTGGTGGCTTATAATAGTTTTATTATTCATTACAGGAAGAACATTGTCCGGGAGCTGGTAAGTCGAAATACTTAAAAAAAACTAGTATCGGTAGATTGTCAATGGACTTAGTTTTAATTTTTTATTTTATTAACAGCGCCGTTAAACTAGCGCTTGGGATTTTTTTTTATTATTTCTTTTAAAACAAAAATAAAGTATTAAAACAAAAAAATAACCCTAACGTAACTTACAATGTCACTAAGGGGTCCATATAACTGCGAATTCGCCACGCATTGCAAATAAATAAATAAATAAATATTTCGGACATTTAACACACAAAGCCATCTAGTCCCAAGCTAAGCAGAACTTGTGTTATGGGTCCTAGACAACTGATACAAATACATATATACTTTTTTTTGTAAATACATACATATTATACATAGAAAACACCCAAACTCCTAAACAAATATTTGTAGACCATACAAACATTTGGCCCGACCCGGGAATCGAACCCGAGACCTCATGACCAGCAGTCGCACACGACAACCGCGAGACTAACGAGGCAGTCAAGAAAATCTGCGAGCTCGCACGGATGTACCGCAAGAACTTCCGATCTGATTTGCATCGTGGGACGCCGCATCGCATATATATAGGACCCCTAAAACAAGGTCGTTAAATTTTAAGAAACGAAGTCGATTGACAATCTACCACTTAATTATAATATCACTAGTGAAATTGTAATGCTTTGACTATAAACCTGCAACATACATAAAAATGGCCGCTTTTAACTTACTGCCCTCTCGATTACAACTGCAGTTTGGTAGTTAATGTCCCTGACTGCATACATACAAACCTGACTGCAGAGGTCGTGGATTCTAATCCCACACAACATAATTGATTATGTATTTTTTTGTTAATGTCTAAATATTATGAAATACAAATATAATAGTCTGGGATTCCCGGTATCAATTTCATAAATTATTACTATCAAGCTAATTAACTGCCTCGGTGGTGCAGTGGTAGCATATGCGACTGCTGTGCTTGAGTTCTCGAGTTCGATTCCCGGGTCGGACCAAATGTTTGTATGATCTGCAAATATTTGTTTCGGAGTTTGAGTGTTTTCTATATACAATACTAGCCGACCCACGCAACCTCGTTTGCGTCTTCTATTGCCCGTGGCGTGATAATTTTCCCCCGTTTTCGAAACATTTTTCATTGGTGCTCCGCTCCTATTGGTCCTAGCGTAATGATATATAGCCTATAGCCTTCCTCGATAAATGGGCTTTCTAACACTGAAAGAATTTTTCAAATCGGACCAGCGGTTCCTGAGATTAGCGTGTTCAAACAAACAAACAAACAAACTCTTCAGCTTTATATATTAGTATAGATAACTTTATTTTAACATTTATAAAAGAACTTATTAGCTTCTGCTCGCGGTTCTGCTCGCTTGTATATCGATTATCGCTGTAAACCTGTTATCTGTTACGGTTTAGCCATGAGCGTATAAGAAACTAGCTGTTGCCCGCGGCTTTGCTCGCGTAGAAGTTAATTTTATGTATTTAATTAAAACTGTGTAAAAGTATGTATCAGTAATTTATTCATATTTCTGAATGTATTTATTTATTTTTGATCAATAGCCCATTTAAAAGAACTATCATACAAACATTCGACCCATATTTCGTCCCTTTTAGGAACAGAATTCGCATTAATGCTGATAATGCATAAAGTTTCATGGTACTAATTTAAAAATAACGGACTTCCATACAAACTTTCAACCCCTATTTCACCCCTTTAGGGGTAAAATATCCAGAACCGCTTAAATACGTCTTTACATTTTTTTAATCAGTAGTACATGAATAAAGTTTAATGGTTCTAACTTAAAAAATGACAAATTTCCATACAAACTTTCAACCCCTATTTCACCCCTTAGGGGTAGAATATCCAGAAACGCTTTAATACTCATTTACTCGCTTTTAATCAGTAGCCCAAAAATAAAGTTTCATGTTTGCTACTTCAAAAATAACGAACTTCCGTACAAACTTTCAACCCCCATTTCACCCCCTTAGGGGTAGAATATCCAGAAACGCTTAAATACGTATCCACTCACTTTTAATCAGTAGCCCAAAAATAAAGTTTCATGTTTGCTACTTAAAAAATAGCGAACTTCCATACAAACTTTCAACCCCTATTTCACCCCTTAGGGGTAAACTATCCAGAAACGCTTAAATACGTATCCGCTCACTTTTAATCAGTAGCCCAAAAATAAAGTTACATGTTACTAACTTAAAAAATAACGAACTTCCATACAAACTTTCAACCCCTATTTCACCCCTTAGGGAAAGAATATTCAGAAACGCTGAAATACGTATTTACTCATTTTTAATTAGTAGCCCAAAAAACAAAGTTTCATGTTTGTAATTTCAAAAATGGCGGACTTCCAGACTAATCTATATGCGAAATGTCAACCCCTATTTCACCCCCTTAGGGGTAGAATATCCAGAAACGCTTTAATACGTATTTACTCTTTTTTAATCATTAGCACATGAGTAAAGTTACATGTTACTAACTTAAGAAATAACGAACTTCCATACAAACTTCCAACCCCTATTTCACCCTCTTAGGGGTCGAATACCAAGTAACGCTTAAATACATATCTACTCTTTTTTAATCATTAGCACATGAATAACATTACATGTAACTAACTTGAAAAATAACGAACTTCCATACAAACTTTCAACCCCTATTTCACCCCTTAGGGGTAGAATATTCAGAAACGTTGAAATACGTATTTACTCATTTTTAATTAGTAGCCCAAAAATAAAGTTTCATGCTTTTAACTTAAAAAATGTCGTACTTCCAGACTAACCTATACGCGAAATGTCAACCCCTATTTCACCCCTTAGGGGTAGAATATTCAAAAAAGCTGAAATACGTGTTTAATCATTTTTAATCAGTAGCCCAAAAATAAAGTTTCAGGTCTCTAACTTAAAAAATGACGGACTTCCATACAAACTTTTAACCCCTATTTCACCCCTTAGGGGTTGAATATCAAGAAACGTTTAAATACGTATTAACTCATTTTTAGTCAGTAGCCCGAATACAAAGTTTCATGTCTCGAACTTCAAAAATGACAGACTTCCAGGTTAACCTATATGCGAAATGTCAACCCCTATTTCACCCCTTAGGGGTAGAATATTCATAAACGCTTAAATAGGTATCTACTCATTTTTAATCAGTAGCCCAAAAATAAAGTTTCATGCTTCTTACTTAAAAAATGACGAACTTCCATACAAACTTTCAACCCCTATTTCACCACCTTAGGGGTAGAATACCAAGAAACGCTTAAATACGTATTAACTCATTTTTAGTCCTTAGCATATGAATAAAGTTACATGTTTCTGACTTAAAAAATTACGAACTTCCATACAAACTTTCAACCCCTATTTCACCCCTTAGGGGTAGAATATTCATAAACGCTTAAATAGGTATCTACTCATTTTTAATCAGTAGCCCAAAAATAAAGTTTCATGCTTCTTACTTAAAAAATGACGAACTTCCATACAAACTTTCAACCCCTATTTCACCACCTTAGGGGTAGAATACCAAGAAACGCTTAAATACGTATTAACTCATTTTTAGTCCTTAGCATATGAATAAAGTTACATGTTTCTGACTTAAAAAATTACGAACTTCCATACAAACTTTCAACCCCTATTTCACCTCTTAGGGGTAGAATATTCAGAAACGCTCAAATACGTCTCTACTCTTTTTAAATTAGTAACACATAAATAAAGTTTCATGTTTCAGACTTCAAAAATGACGGACTTCCAGACTAACCTATGTACGAAATGTCAACCCCTATTTCACCCCTTAGGGGTTGAATATTCAAAAACGCTGAAATACGTGTTTACTCATTTTTAATCAGCAGCCCAAAAGTAAAGTTTCAGGATTCTAACTTAAAAAATGACGGACTTCCATACAAACTTTCAACCCCTATTTCACCCCCTTAGGGGTAGAAATTCCAAAATTCCTTTCTTAGTGCTTGTCTACTCAATAAAAGGATCCTACTCACCAAATTTCATAGCCCTAACTATCATAGTTTACGCCCGGCGATGATGAATCAGTCAGTCAGGACTTACTATTTTATAAGTATAGATAGATGTATGTATTTGTCCATGGGTTGTTAATGGGTACTACCCATAACACAAGCTGCTCATCTTGGGACTAGATGGCGTTGTGTGTTAGTGTTGTGTGTCCGTAATAATTATTATATTATTATAAATTTTTCGTGAGTGTCTTCATTTTGATGAGACCTCCCCTTTTCCTATTACAAAAAATCTCGATTGTGGTAGATAGCAGGGGTAGCAGGGTCAAAAAACTTTTGAGCGGAGGTCCGGGATAACGTACCACGCAATTTGTTGGACAATGTGGCTGTTAAGTTACCACAATCGAAAGTTTCGTCAATCTGAAGCCACTCACGTAAAATTTGCTTGATAGTAATCTATACTAATATATAAAGCTGAAGAGTTTGTTTGTTTGTTTGTTTGTTTGTACGCGCTAATCTCAGGAACCGCAGGTCCGATTTGAAAAATTATTTCGGTGTTGGATAGTCCATTTATCGAGGAAGGCCATAGGGTATATATCATCACGGTACTACTAATAGGAGTGAAGACAATGAAGAATGATTCAAAAACGGGGTAAATTTTCACGCTACGGGCAATATAAGGCGCAAACGAAGTTGCGTGGGTCAGCTGGTAACTTGTAAAATTGGTTCCAGGGATCCCGGACTAAAGTATTGTTGTTTAGAAATTTATTTGCTTCTTTGATGGCTTGCTCGCTATTAGGTGGCTTGATTTATAATTGGCAAATGATGGCATGTAAAATGGCTCTGTCTTCCTCTTTGAGGATAAAATACATTAGCTGCAGCGGCGAGCAATCCGCATTATCAACAGTCCCGATGCCACCGAGTTCCTAGAGCCTTTGCAGTTGCGGAGAGATATCGCCTCCATGGCAGTCCTCTACCGCCTTTACCATGGAGAGTGTTCTGAAGAGCTATTCCAATTGATCCCACCTTCTCCCTTCCTCTACAGAACAACACGTGCAGGCCTTGCAAGCCACCGCCTAAGAGTGGTAGAAATACATTCTCGAACCAAGCGGTTTGGTTCTTCCTTCCTGTGCCGAGCAGTTAAACACTGGAACTCACTACCAGCGCACGTGTTTCCCTCCCACTATGATCCCGGGTCCTTTAAGCGGGGCGTGAAAAGGCATCTCACTAAGCCGCCATAGTGTGGGACTCCATACTGCATTGTTTGCTTTAGCAGTGAGTATGGTGCCCCCCACTGTTGGATTTTGCTTGAGCTTACCATCAGGCTGAGCAGAGTCAGTTTGGTGGTAAATTATAAAAAAAAAAAAAAAAAAAAAAAGAAAATCATCACACAATCATTGTACCGCCATTTTAATAGACAAAACGTTTGTTTTTTTTACAGACTCTCCTTCAACAAGTGGCGGCGGTGTTTGATCGCTCATAGACAAAAAAATAGTTTAATTTTATATGTATATATAGTAAACACATGCATTTTGTTACATGTCACCCGTTTTTTACAATAATTTAAAGATATTTGGGAATATTTTTCTTTTAAATACTAAAAAATGGGCTTTACAACTGACAGTAGTGCTTTATATATTTAAAAAAAAAATACCATCATTTTTTTTTTCATACATTTAAGGACATTTTGTTATGGTGTCAAATTTTAATGTGTTAATAAAATAAATTTAAAATAAATAGTTACTAAAATAACTAATTACTATATACAATAACTGTTTATTTGAGTAACGGTTATTCATTTGACGGTCTTTTGAGAAATACTAAAGTTAATAATGCAGATAATGAATTGTCTGTATTCACAATGAGTATGGTGACCACCACTCTTTACTTCTGCTCATGCTTTCCATCAGGCAAAGTACAGTCACTTTGGCAGGCCCGTATAAAAAAAAACTATCGTGTTTGTATAACCTTATATATAAAAATCAATTGTTGTTCCTTTGTCTCGCTAAAATTCGAGAACGGCTGGGCCCATATTAGCTGAGGTTTGTTTCGTTTTAAAAATAACACTTGAAAATCCAAATGTCACGTGTACGAAGCAGCGGCCACAGTTAGTAGTGAATAAATATGTTAACCAGAATTAACGAGATATACATTAAGTACACTTCGTTGAAATGATCACAGACTTACTGATCAAGTTGTCAAACTTGATCAGTAAGTCCGTGATCAAGGCTTGTGTGCCCTGATCGAAAAAGTCAGGCATTACAATGCCTATCGTTAGATCTGGTCTACCCGTTCGAAACGTTGGGATATAGTATCTATCGTAACCTTAAATAATCTTATCGCGAATAAGTCCTGCTATACAACAAAACTGCACGATTACTACCACTACGCCAAGTGTTATGGTTTCAAATACCACATGGGACAACACTTTGTGTGACCCACAAATTGATGTTCTGATTCTGGGTGTTCTTTGCGTCCGTTTCATGTATGTTTATAAAGTCTCCTGCGACACAGTATATTCCTAAAGCGGGAGTTTTCTTAAACAAAAAAGGAAAAAAACGCTATCGTTAGCCCGATGTAAATCGTTATTCTCGTAAACATATTTATATATTTCTGTGCTGTATTATTATGGGAATGACTATTAATAAATTGTAATCAACCAAACATTTTATTTTATTAACACATTTCATAGTACACCAATAAAAAAATTGCTTAGTTTTGTAAACTTTTGATTCGGAAGTAAATGACATTATTTTGTATAGAAATCAAGTAAATATATAGATACATATTTTGTTGTCAAATGGACCTGTAATCTTATATAATATATCCCTATTTATTAAAAAATTATATATTTACATGGGAATACATGCAATTATCTTACTAAAAAATTTAATATATAGTATTTGAGTTCTCTGACTGACTGACTGACTAAACACACATAAAAAAGTCAGTCTATGAATATAGACTCCTTCTTCAATCGCTAAATTTTCTATTCCCTTCTATTGGAGTGATAACTTCATATGAGAGCGTGAACCGCTACGTTACATAACGCGTTACGGCGCGCGAATCTAACTGATTTTCGTTTTTGTCACGCATACGGCATGCGGTAGGCAGGCTTCTCCTCTCTCACTATAACCCACAACGCTAGCCGTTAAATAGTTCAACTTAGATTAGTTTAAGGTATCAATTTTATCGAGTGTCCCGAGACGCACACGTTTATTTTTTTATTAGCTAATATTTCTAACCGCGTTACTTGAATAAAAGACGTCATGCATTGACATACATTTGTTAGTATATATTACCTTCTGGGGGCTGATATCGCCAGGTGTAGTGCTGGAATAAAGTCGTATTTCTTTTGTTTTTATTCATGTGTTTTTATTGTAAGTATATACCCTATGACACATAGCAATAAATTACATATTTCATCAGATAAATACACAATTTTAGTGGTTCTAGGTTACTGTCATCATACCTATTAAATCCAGGTCATTCTATGTTAGGTTCTTATTAAAACTCTGAGCCTCTGAGAGCACGTTAAGCTGTCGGTCCCGTTTGTCATACGTAGATTTGCAATATGAAAATGCCGACAACAATCGTTCTTCCGAATTTTGATATTAGTACTCCACTTATGTTGTGGAAATCTGATGGTAATCGCGCCACCTAACAAATCTAAGTAGTATACTTAAAACAAGCTAATTTTAGAATAAGGTTCGTATGATTTTCTTAGACTAATCACCTACACAATATTATAAAATTCTAGATTTACTGTTCAAACGATAAAATATTGTCTTTATCATCGTCTGCAAACAGCTTATTAGAAACAACGCGTGATTAAATAACAACCCTAACTAAAAAAAACATATGATTATAGTCCTTTTTCAAGCACCGTATCCTTTGAAACTGGTTGCCAAGATTAATCTAAAGACGCTATTTTAACGATGACACGTATAAAGGATCAATACAATATAGCCCGAAGGGTATATCATTATATTCTTTGTTTTCTTATACCATAATAGCCCTTAAAATATAGCTTGACCTCTGCGACAGATGTCACTAGTGTGGTTTCAGAACTCACGAGGCATATTTTAGGTATACATTTTTATATTTATAATATACTGCACTTCATTGGTGATAAAACTGGCGCGTAAATAAAGAATATATAGGTGATACAAAGTATAATCACTTGTTCAAAGTGATTTTATTTTGTATCACAGTTCAAGTTATATTTTAAGGGCTGTCATCACAGCTGACTGTGATTTTATTGCATCACTATTAAGGTATTGTAATACTTCGCGTGTTTATACATATGTATATAGTTTTGAACTGTCCGCCACTGATTCCTGTACAATGAAATATACACCTTGTCTTTCACTTAATTAAGTTCAGTATTTCATTCAAAGTACCTAATTTCATTAAACATATTAATATCATACTAAACATTCATCGTTCATATCATCAAGAAAGAAGATTTAAATTAATTACTTATTGATTTTTTGTATATGTAGTACGAACAAAATCCGATAGGTTGTAACCACGCCGATGTAAAAACGGATACACTCAATATCTATCTTCATATACCAATAAAAATAACTAGTTTTCAGAAATAAAGTGTAATAACTGTATAAAAACTCGTTATATAAACTATTTATTGTCATGTATTTTTTAATTTCGAATTTCGCTTTATGTTGTATATTTTAACAGTTGAAGCGAAAAAGAGGGATCCAAACATTCGGATCCCTTTTTTTCGGTTTCGCTATGAAATTCTTCGAAAATAGAGTCTACAGCGTTGAAGGTATATAGCGTGACAGTAATATTTTGATACTTAAAAAGAAAAAAATATCATTTTATATTACTATACAACCAGTATACACTCATACAATAACGAGATCCTTTTCTCAAGATTGGACAAATGAAATAAATTCTATTTTGTTGCTCTAAATAATTTTGTATGAAATTCTAAAGATGTCAATTGTAATGATATCGTGGTATGGGGATATTCGAATAACAGTTTACTCATGCAGTACCATTGGTCCCATTAGCATTGCTCAGCATACGTTTACTTCCGATTGACTGCAGTTGTAATGGAAACATGAACTTAATTTGGACTAGCATCTCAGATATGCGTTTACTTACATAACTGAGTTTGAAGTTTTGTTAATATAAAAGTAGGTTTTCGGTTATAAGTGTCTCTATATAACGATTTTGTTCGTACTGTGTATATTATTTCAATGTTTACGCGTCGTGCACAAATTCGATTAGATAATTAGTAACTGAAAATAACGACAGAAAAATAATGTAACAGCTTCAAGAGGAAACTTTTTTTTGTTATTAACAAATACACTTTAGAGAATGACGATTTATGTTTGATTTCTTTTTAAAAAGATACGTTACTTTTGAGAGCATTGTTGTTTTCATAAAGATAAATTAGGCGTATAATATTTGTATACTTTTTTTACTAAATGTAACCCTATGAATTTCAGACGAGAGTACAATGGTTTCGTCAATAACATTGTATTTAGTTGCCAGCCTCAAAAATTTTCAATATTTTCTTCTTTGCAACACAGTTTTTTTCATGTTTATTATTTTAAGTTTAGAAACTAGAAATACATTGTTATTGCGTTATTTCTAAAATGTCATCATTTATTTATTTATATCATAATCATGTAACTGTTAACATTGATATAACATTTATATTTTAATAAGACTCGTGGTTTTATTTATCCCTCTACTATAGTTATTGGAGAAGTATGATTTTAAAAAAGGCATTATCTGTCCGCTGGTAAACATCGGACTTTCTTTATAAAGGAGGTTTTGTCCTACTATACCATGCTGACCCAGGTGGGTGTAAAAAAAAAAAGAAGTTTGTGTCAAGTGTGTGTGTGTGTCCCGAATGCCTCCCGTATCAGGCGCTGAGTGGCACACCGTGTGGTTTTAGTCGGTTCGAGTCCGACACACCGCCCGGCCACAAACCCCGGTGAGGCGTAGACCTGAGAGGGTTTCCACATGTAAAAAAAAAGGGCTTGTGGTTCATTCCCTTTGTAGTGATGTCCTACATACTTTGCTCCTTTACTCGGTTCTTACGACGAATAAGGATGGTGACAAATCATATTTTTAAACTTCATCGCTCAGTTAAAAAAGTAACATTTGAAATAATTTAAGTTATATATTGTACGAGTGACCGGATTTAAGAATACAGAATATCACCACCCCTATTCATCCCGAGGGTGTCGCAAGAGTCGACTGAGAGACTACACTAGTCAGGACAATAATACTGCAGAAAGAAGGAAAACTGTATATAGTAGTTTAGTTATGTGCCTATAGCAATTACTGTATATAAATTTGAATTTGAATGTCAAAACAGGCGATTAAGGAAATACAGCTGAGAGAACATTTTGGAGCCAACAGAAATATAAATCTTGCCAGGATATTAAAAAAAGTATTAAAAACTCTAAAGCGCTGAATTCGACGTTTTACGCAGTCGAAACTGAAATGTCTATAATATGCAATTACAAAACGCCTTTACTACGGAATAGTACATTAGACGTGGCTATACACGCTCCAGATTGATGATTTAGGGTTCCGTGCCCAAAGGGTTAAACGGCCATATCACTAAGACTTCGCTGCCCGTCTGTCTGTCCGTCTATCTGTCACCAGGCTGTTTCTCATGAACCGTGATAGATAGACAGTTGAAATTTTCAGAGATGATGTATTTCTGTTGCTGCTATAAAAACAAATACTATGTATAAATAATGGTACGGAACCCTCCGTGCGCTGACACGCACTTGACGATTTTAATTTTATTCGTTGTTAGGTAGGTACTACTAAAAAGAAAAGATGTACTGCGTGTAAATTATGTTATTTTAAATGAAAATACTAAGAAAAAACAATAATTGTCTGATTAAAACTTGTTTAAAACAAACCGAAAGCCAATGACGACTAACA
Source organism: Spilosoma lubricipeda (assembly GCA_905220595.1). Lineage (NCBI taxonomy): Eukaryota > Metazoa > Arthropoda > Insecta > Lepidoptera > Erebidae > Spilosoma > Spilosoma lubricipeda. The sequence goes on along the minus strand of HG992303.1, from coordinate 3,708,059 downwards.
CAACAACATAAGTGTACTGAATTATATTCACTCCGACATCTAGAACGGTAGATGCAATCGATAATATTGAGTTTCTCATCCACAATCGATTATAACCTCTATCCGCACATGCGCCATAACTATTACCTTGTCTATGCCTCGCCTCCATTTCCTATTCGCTCAATAACACTATTCTTTAAATCGATTAATGATATTTTATACTTGTTCAGTATCTTTAAACTCACGTATAATATACGATAAATTAACTAAGACCACTTTAGTTGGTAATACATATGAAAATCCACAATATGCCGTTAATAACATCAGAATTGATATACAAAAATGGATGCTCAGTTTAAATATTGTTTGATGAGCATTTTGAACAGTTTTTGGCTTACAATCCGTTGCGTTCAGAGTTTCACTGTTTGTCGTTAAAACTGTGTTTACTTTACTGGGTTTCTTCAATATTAATTGTGATAATTTCTTCCTGGGAATAAATTTAACTTGGTTTTTCGTTATGAAATCGCCGTCGATATCAACTTTGTACCAAGATTTGTGTCTCTCAGATTTGCTTAATTGATGCCCATTTCCAACCCAATCCATTTGTTGATAAAATCGGGTAAATAAAACAGAAAATTTTCAACACACGCTTGATTTCATAACAGGTTTTTGACAGTGGATTTGACAGAAGTTACCATAAATATAGAAGAAGACGTTAATAAAGAAGTTTAACAGATAGCCCGAAGATTAGGGTCAATTAGGTATTTCTTCTCAACGATAATTGATGGGACGTATCACTGAATAGTGTCGTATTCTAAATTCCAAGCAGACCATACAATACTTTCTCAGTCGTACTAATGAAGGAAGATATTTTGACTCTCTCACTCTTCATCTCGCAGGTAACCCAACATACACATTTTAGACTCGCATAGAAAACTGTTGCGTGTCACTGTGGTCACTACGAACTCACACATAACAATTCACAATTTCACGTAAACATAAGTGCTAGCTAACTATACATAAGCCCATTTGTGCTAAGACTTTGACAGAAGATCCGGGAACGTCCGCGTATGGCTATGGCTACCCCACGGTCTAAGAAAACAAGGTCTCACATTCCTAGGGTAAAACGGTGTGACGTCATTATCCAGTTACCTTTTTATAGCAACTTAACACGAAATGAACCAACCAGAACCAGCGATAGCGGTAATGACATAAGGCTCGTGTCACCCACGTAACCACATTGTCTCGGAATGGTATACCTGGCGAAGTATATTGTTATACCATGGCCTACTCCTTACCGTGTTGCTCTAATACTGCAAGGAGAAGGAAAAGACCATTGTCTAAAAAAACAATGTTTCGCATTCCACGAGCGACACGGTGTGACGTCACTATCCAGTTACCACTTTATAGCAACATAACACAAAATGAACCAACCAGAACCAGCGATAGCGATGATGACGTCATGTCGGTTTCTCTGTGAAACAGAGTGACAAGCTGTGTATCGGAATGCCATACCTGGCGAAGTATATTGTTGCTATTGTTGTACCAGGAAAAGACAAACTCTTAAACATAATATACATAATAAGACAAAACCTCATTTCTCAGCAGAAGCCTTTGTGTCTGTAGACTGATACTGAACTGTTGATGACGGATTAATGAACTCAACTGTATCAACATCCTTTAGGAAACTTCTACAAAATCATTGAAATTTCTAGAAAGCTCAAATTTTGTTTTTAACATTTGATGAAATCCACTAAAACTGGGTAGATACACAATAAAAACACAAATAAAACAATAGAGTAATAGCAAACTTAAAATAGTTTATTTGAGTTATTGCAAATAAAAAATAAAAATGTATTTGAGACAAACCATTATGAGTGTTGTACTAACGCTAAATAACAGCTATGGGGAAAGTGTTCTGACTCAACCGTTTTATAGGACCTCTCGCTCACATTTCGTACATTGACTGTTCGCCATTCGCGTTAAGAAATTAGAGAGTTTAGATAAAACCTCGCCCTAAGACAATTAAAAATACACTGGCTTCTGATTTTCTTTGGAATTTACTTTTCTTATGATGTATATTCGTTTCTTCATCATCATCATGAGTCTATCAGCTGAGGATCGAACCAAGTGGCGAGCAATTAACGTTTATCGATTGAGATGACGATGATTTCTAGATTAAGAAATATTTTTTTAAACAGAACAGTTTCCTCATTATTATACGAATATAAAGGTCTCTGCACATCACACCGCAACATTTCGTATATGATATGAGTTATCTTTACCACAATTACACTTATAAATACTTAAACCCAACTTATACCTTATATATAGTACTAGTTGTTGACCGCGGCTCCGCCTGCGTGTATGTCGATTGCGGCAAATAATAGCCTATGTGTTATTCTGATTTATAAGCTATATTACTGTAAAGTTTCATCCAAATCCGTTCAGTAGTTTTTGCGTGAAAGAGTAACAAACATCCATCCATCCTTACAAACTTTCGCATTTATAATATTAGTAGGATTAGAAGTAGACAAGCAAAAGGGACACCTGTAGGTGACTTGCCCGCGTCTATGAACACCTAGAAGTCACAGGCCCTATGATGCAGAAGCATCTCATTAGGCCGCCATAGTATGAGTCACCATACTGCATTGTGTGCATTCGCAATAAGTATGTTTAATTATACTCATACTTTTCATTAGGCAGCGTAGCGTCACTTTGGCAGGCACTTATAAAATAAATTACAAGCAAGTGTAGATTAAATGTTTAAGCGTTGTGATTGAGCCGCAATTACAACGCCGAATGCAACACTACGCCAAGAAGTGACCTCTTGAAGTGGAAGTACACTCAATTGTAGAAGATTAAAAAGGTCGTATCGGTCCGGAAATACCGTAAGCGTCAGTTCCGTTCTCATATAAGTTTTACGAGGCAAGAGTATTTAAAAAAAAACGCTAAAGTTTTTGTGTATGTTACGGTGCAATGTGTGAAGACCTTTATAGTTTATATTTTAATATATTTTCTACGGAAAGTTCAAGCTTTTAAAATATACACTATGTAACTTTAACCCATTAAATGACCACAGGGTGTAGATAATAAATAAGTGAAAAAACATCGTGGAAGGCTAATTAATTGTGGGCTTCAAAAAAACAGACACCGTCAGCCCTAGTATGCAAATCGTCTTGCCATCTGGCCAGAGGGCGTCCCACACTTTGCCAAGACGCGGTCTACACTCCAGGTTTAGTTCGTTTCCACGAAAAGGCGGTAAAATCTTCATGGTGTTGCTATTACATATTGTATAATGAAATAAGATATTGTATACTAATATAACCTTTATGCTACATTTAATTAAAAATGATCTACATTTTTTAATCTGCGAAGTATTTAATGAACTATCAATTGTTTTCAAATCTGACTCCCATATTTGGGTAATTGGATTTTTGTTTCTTTAATATTCATTAAATACTTTATATATAATACAGATTAAATATTACAAAAATAACAACCTTGACTATGTAATAACCATAGAGCATATATACTTTATGTAAGTTTTTTAATTTCTTATCAAGTCCTTTAAATAGATAAATGCTAAAGTTACCCTCCTTATCGAATTTTTCTTTTTTCATATTCTTTCCTAATTTAATCACAAAGTAGAGCATTTCACTGTTTTTTTTTTATAAGATTCGTTCAGAAACCTACACTTTCTTCTATTTTTTGCATTTAGAAATAGTATTATTTAGTTTGCAGTAGATTTTTGCGCTATTAGTAATAAGTCCACTTAGACGAATAAAAATTACTAACAATATGTAACTATATATGTATATATTATACATATGTGCGTTTAAGAAACTAAAAAAGAGTAAAAAAGTATTATATCTAACGGTTAGTTTTTTTTTACCGATTTCAAAAAGAAGAGGTTATGGATTTCTTCAGTATCAATTGCAGTGTATTCGGATTTCTAGAAACTTCATTGCAAATATGTGATTGTGTAACACAGTTGCCATAAAGAAAAAACTTAAGTATAGTACATTTTCACATTCACTTAAAACTTATAAATCGTACCAAAACAATCAAACCGTTAATAAATCTATCGAAGTCTACCACAATTATCGATTTAATGATCTGAAAACCTAACAATTTTATAACCATTCAGACAGGAGCTACATTTCGAGTTAATCTTTCCTCTCATGAACAGATAGACCGGTAGAGAAACCTTAAATTACAGTGTCATTCTAACAGATGTCAAAATGACAGCTGTCATTTTTACATCTGTCATTTAAATCATGTAGTGATATAGATAATTGTTTGCCATAAACTAAGAAGAAGTAGATTAAAGATAATTGTGGTTGCCTTAACAACAGATAGGTGGACAAATAATAATCTTATCATAAAGTGTATGGTGCTTCTATATCTCTATGTTAGGGATTGTTTGTTGCCATTTGTGAAATTAACTCTCGGTTGAAGGGCAAAAGTTTTTAAGCGGCTTTTGACGGTTTTATTAAGTCTTAAGCGACATTTAATTGACGGATAGTAATGATAAAGGTAACCCTTCTTAACCCCTCAGGTGTCACGTCACTTTGACATAAGCATAGCTTGAGTGTCACTAATAATTCCATTTTCCCGACAATTTCTCTCGATAATTTCCCGACTCGCGGTCATTGACCGGCCAGTGGCTGGCCGGTGACACAATAGACGATGTTTTTATACGGCCAATGAATGGCCGTGGACACCTTAGGGGTTAAAAAATTTAATACGAATCATTTTATGCTAAAACTATCAAACGATATTAGGTGCAACTTTACAGTAATACAATTAATACATCAGAATAATATATAGAGTTCTTGTTTCCGCGATATCCGACATACTCGCGGAAGAAGCCGCAGGAAAAACATGGCATTGGTATGAAATGCTTTTAGAAAAAAGTCTTTTAGATTAAAATTTCTAATTTTCTGGTCTTTATCACTATTCTATCTCTACGTATAGATAGATTACTGTAGTACTGACATAATTTTTTAAATCGCCGAACATATATCATAGCCTATGTTAGAAGATGTGCGGCTTAATTTTTTTCCGACGTCTTCAACAAATATCGTTATATTTTAGCCAATATACTCAAAAAAATACCAATCATATACGAAAACCTTCCTCAAGCATCTCTATCTATTGGTAAAAGCCCTATCACAAACCGTGCAGTAGCTTTTAAGTTTATCACGAACAGACAGACAGACGCGACGGAGGACTTTCTTTTATACATAGTGACAGTAATAGTATATGACGCAGTTTCCACAACATAAGCGCCCGTTCTGTCGCTTGAGACTTTTATAAACTCAAATAAACATCACTTACGCCCTTTTCTCCCTTCAACCGACTCCTCTCCTACTTATATCCAAGATCTCTTACTCAAATACAAGAGAAGCACTCGCGTAAGAGACAGAAGAGTCTTGCATGTTAAGACACTGAGACGATTGGGCGTATTTGAGGAATTTCATGGACATCCGAGGCGCGCTCGACTGGCTTTGGAGTTTGGCTATGGCCTGAAATAACAACATTAATAGTATCAGGATACATTAATAAATAATAATAATAATAAATATTTCGGACATCTATCACACAAGGCCATCTAGTCCCAAGCTAAGAAGAGCCTGTGTTATGGGTACTAGACAACTGATACAAATACATATATTTTTTTTTTGTGAATACCTACATATTATACATAGAAAGCACCCAAACTCCGAAACAAATATTTGTAGATCATACAAACATTTGGTCCGACCCGGGAATCGAACCCGAGACCTCACGATCAGCAGTCGCATACGCCAACCGCAAGACCAACGAGGCAGTCAAAAGAACATTACAATTGTTACAACACTAAAATAATGTATTGGACACATGAAGTATAAACAAACATCTTTATATATATAATTCTTCTGTGAGTGTGTATGTCACTGAACTACTCTCAAACGACTGGACCGATTTTGATGAATTTTTTTGTGTGTGTTCAAGGGGATCTGGGAATGGTTTAGATTCACAATTTTGTCCGCTGCACAATGTTTTTTTAATTAATTTTTAATTTATTAGTAGTTATGGCAAAACGACGTTTGCCGGGACAGCTAGTTATATATATAAAATAAATATTTTCAGACATCTGACACAACGTCATCTAGTCCCAAACTAAGCAGAGCTTTTGCTATGGGCACTAGACAATTGACATACAAATGTTTTTTGTTGTAAACACATAAATATTATACATATATATTCGAACCGGAAATTGAACCCAGGCATCCCAAATTAGCAGGCAACCAGGACATGGAACAACACTTTATGTGAAGCACAAATTGTAGTTCTGATCCTTGGCGTTCTTGGTGTCAGTTTCATTCATGACTGCCTCGTTGGTGTCGCGGTTGTCGTGTGCGACTGCTGGTCATGAGGTCTCGGGTTCGATTCCCGGGTCGGACCAAATGTTTGTATGGTCTACAAATATTTGTTTCGGAGTTTGGGTGTTTTCTATGTATAGTATGTATGTATTTACAAAAAAAGAAGTATATATGTATATCAGTTGTCTAGGACCCATAACACAAGCTCTGCTTAGCTTGGGACTAGATGGCGTTGGGTGTTAAATGTCCCGAAATATTTATTTATTCAAATGTTTGTAAAATAACCAGCGACATTTGACATACTTACATTCAGAAGCACTCCTATGGGATGTCTTCCACATATTGTGTTACCATATTTATTGAGGTACTCCGTGAACGCTTGAGGATCCATCTTCTCAATGATGTCCATACCCTGGAAATAGAAGACTCTTTCTTTCAAAACTGACGCTGAATAGATTGATATATGGTTTGTGTCAAGTGTTCCTTCTCTCTGCAGTGCTGTTGTCTTGCATAGTTTGCTTCCTCAGTCTACTCTTAGGACACACACACACGCCCATGAGGTGAATAGGTTTGGAGGGGGGGGGGGATGGTTAGACTCTGTATTGATAAAACGTCACGATATCACAGAAAACGATGCAGCATAATAATAATAAACAAACACTTAAACATTTGTATGAAATATAAATTTGTCACATATCCCTACATATTATGAAACTAAGTCCTCCACCGCGTCTGTCTGTCTGTCTGTTCGCGATAAACTCAAAAGCTACTGCACGGATTTTAATGCGGCTTTTACCAATAGTGATGTGATTGAGTGAGTGATTTTCGAAGAAGATTTATGTATATAATTTGTTAAAGAGCTTTGAGTAAATTGGCTAAAATTTAACAATATTTGTTGAAGATGTCGGAAAAGATTAAGAGGCACATGTTCTCAGGGTTCTATATTATATTTTCCGTAAAGAACCCGTGCGAAGCCAGGGCGGGTTACTAGTATACTATATATAAGAAAATCATTTAATTTTGGAGATCCAACACTTCCTTCTACCTAATTCTTGAGAATCAGGTACTCAAAGCCGACACAGTCGTATTTCTTTAGTTACATACGTCCATAGGTGTAGAAAACCGTTTACCATCAGATAAAACATCTGCACGCCCACCTCAAATAGAAAAAAAGAAGATTTTTTTACCTGTTTATCCAACCACTCGATGCTCTGATGAATAGGGCCCCTGGATGAGTCTTTCCATGTGTATCTGAACCTGTTCCCCCAGTGGCAGAAGTCAGACGATATGACGAACAGGTTCTGAGGGTCTGCCAGGTACGGAGCCAGGATTGCTCCATACTTGGCTTCCTTCTCAGGGGTCAGGGACCCCACCAAAATGGGGATTATCGTGAAGGCTGTTTTAAATCTGTAATAAATATAAATTAAAAATAATGTTGCGCCATAACAGGATGGATCTCGTAGGGACGGGAACATATGAGAACTTTTGAGAACCGAGGAAGGCGCCATCTACTGTCGGGTAGCGCTTAACTGTGGAGGTTATGATGAGTAGCTCTAATTTTCAACGCTAGATGGCGCTAGATTACTTGTTCTAGTAATTTCTATTTTACCTAGAATGTTCTATCAAATTTTATAAATATTTCTAGAGATTTCAAAGCTATATATAAGGGGAGCGTGTTAGCCATACGTGTCAGTATTCTTTCACGATACAGCGGAGATAACATCGAAGCGATCTTATAGTGCGACTAACTAGTGATTTAGTAAATTATTTATTGTAAAAAGAGTTCTTAATAAATAGTGTGTTATTTTTTTGGAAATCAACTGACTATCTTTATTTAAAACCCGGCTCGTAGCAATAATAATATTTCGTACATCTAAAGCAACGCGATCTAGTCCCAAGCTAAGCAGAGCTTGTATTATGGGTACTAGACAACTGATATATGAATACATAATATACTTTATTTATAATTAACCGACTTCAACAAGAGGTAGCGGTTTTCGTTTCGACAATTTTTTTTATGTTTGGTGGGTGAATATTGATGATTCTTTTTTTTATTTGAAAGTTAGTGTTTCCCATGAAGTTGGAAATACATACATATTATACATAGAAAACACCCAAAGTAAAAGTAAATAAATTGAAATCACTCAAATATTTGTTAATCATACAAACATTTGGTCTGACCCAGTATCGAACCCGAGACCTCAAGCACAGCGGTCGCGTAATTAGAAAAAAAGCTGATAATCTTTGAATGTTAGATACATCAGATATTTCTAGAATAACCCCTGTAGGAGATGAGCCTCTCCATAGAAACGAGTTTGTTTGTCCCAATACACCACGCTATCCAGGCGGGTTTTCCGATAGTTTCAGTGAGTAACAACGTGACACGAGAAATATATGTATATACTAGCTGAACCCCCCGGTGTTACCCGCGGTTATCGTCGTACCGCGAGTAACGCTGCGGGACAAAGTTAGTCTAAAAAAGTAAACTAAGTTACTCCCTGGATCATCAGCTACCTGCCTGTGAAAGTCCCGTCAAGATCCGTTTAGCCGTTCCAGAGATTACCCGAACCAAACAAACAGACAGACAGACAGACAGACAAAGATTTTTTTAAATACATTTTTGGTACATGTACCATGTATACATACATATGCATTTAGTAAAAAGCGGTAATTTTAATATTACAAACAGACACTCCAATTTTATGTATTTGTATATATAAATACTTACTCTTCCATAACTTTAGCAATATAAGGTAGATGCATCTCAATTGAATGTTCATCTTCGTCTGTCTGTACGTCCATCCACTCGAACTGTCGGCTCGCTTCTAGCTCTGCGTATACTGTAAAAAAATATTTTACGTCATAACGCCATAAAAAAATCATTGATGAAAAATAGGCGACACAAGCCTTAGGCTTAGGCCCTACGTCGCCCTCTATCGCTAGTTCCGCGCTCTCACTCGCTGACTCAGGCGGAAGGTGACAATGAGTCATGCTTTCTCGTGCGTGCAGCCGGCATGTATTGATTTATAACACGTTATCACGTTAAAACGGTCAAGTGTGTATCGCAGTACTATATTCTGCATCTTTTAAGCAACAATTACGTGTGTGATGAACTTTCCGACCTAACGATGATACAAGAGATGATTTCTTATATTTTCTACAGTGTCCTTTACATTCACCAGTTTATACTAAACTAGTGCTGCCATCTTCATATTGAGGTTGGCAACTTTTCATACCACCTAGTACAAGTGAGATAGATCATTTCAAGTTGGATAGATAATTATTAAAAAATAAAAGATTGAGAATTGCAAACTGCTTAAAAAAAGAAATTTCTAACTTTTATCACTTCATCGATGCAAATTAAATATGTGTGACGTGCATTATTAGCACTCAATCCTTATTAGGTCTACAGAAGAAAATAAAGCAACCATAGATTCAAGATAGAGATCAAGGTAGTAGAGCCACGCCGATTACAGCACGAACGGGCCGGCTCGACCGGGGCGGTACTACCTGAGTATAGAAAATCAACGTAAAATGACAGCGTTGGAGCTGTCGTGTTTCGTTGGTGAGTGCGAGACCGGAGGCCCAATGATACAGAAGCATCACTAGCCGGCCATGGTGTGGGTCACTATGCTGCATTGTTGCATTGTCTGCATTCGCAGTATGGTGACCACCACTCTTGGATTCTGATTATGTTTTCCATCAGGCAGAGTAGAGTCATTTTGGCAGGGCCAAACATAAAAAAAAAAAGATTATATAACTTACTTTGTTTATCAATAGTGAGATCATATAGTGGAGTTTGGTACTTGTCAAGAGATGATAGAGCACAGCCTCCTAACCGGACGTGGTGAGATGGGCCTAAGATGAATATACGTTTGCTGTAAGAAAAAAAAAATATTTATGGTATATGTCAAATTTAGGTCATAGACAATACCGTAGTTTTGCCAAGCTACTGATAGTTTTAAATCAAATAAAATGTGGATAATTTGAAACTACTTATTTAAATCGAGTAAAGAATTCAAAGTACAGTTATAATTCGGAGTTAAGGAAACCAGATAATCTCCGAAGACAATTTAGTTTGTGGAGGGAACGGGTGTAGTGTCCCTCCAACACAAAGGGAGGAGCCTCTGGCCAGGCGAGGTGATCATGCCTGGCGGTCCACGATTCAACGGTTGATATTGGGAAGTTGGGATATATGCTAATCTCCGCGAAAGCTTCTATATCGCGACACAAGATTAGTGGTTCTTTTGTAGTTCGACGTATCATCGGTAGATGGCGCTATTGTATGTTTCTTCTTGTGATGCTTTCCATCAGGCAGAGTAGAGTCACTTTGGCAGGTTCATCACACTTATATACAAAGGCGAAAGTTTGTGAGTGTGTATGTTTGTTACTTCTTCACGCAAAAACTACTAGACGGATTTGGATGAAACTTTACAGTAATATAGCTTATACATCAGAATAACACATAGGCTACTATTTGCCGTGATAATCGACAAACACGCGGGCGGAGTCGCGGGCAACAGCTAGTATATATATAAAAGAGCAGCGTCCATCAGGGTCGAAATAAAATTCTCTTAGTGAAAACTCTTTTTGAAATACGTATATTAGCAGTACTTACACAACAACAGGACTGACTTGTCTGTACGCAAAACCAGCGCACGCACCGCAGTAAGAATAGCCCGCGTGTCTGAAAAGTAGATCAAATAAGTTTTGGTCGAGAAAAGAAGAGACTGAGTCAAAATTACTGATCTTTGCACTAACATATAGCAGAACTATAAACAAACCACACTAAATAATATTTTTCCAGTGTAAGTCTTGCTTGGATCAGTATTATTCTTGTTATAACGCAAGAACAAGACCTAGCCTGCAAGAAGAAGATCGATTTTTGTTAACACTAACACCGAATTAGTTACATCGAACGTATTGTAACCTTAATAAACTTTCAGCTTCAAAAACATTCTGAAAAAATCTCTGAATAACTAACTTGATACCCCTCTGGAAACTTCCAGAACATCGTGGAACAATCTAGAACGTTTATTAGCATACATTATGTTACACGCTTTCATCTCGTAACTTAATAATTATGTATGAATTTTAAAATTTGGTAAGATGTTGAGTGTACTAATTCAAAAAGTTATTGTAAATCTTATATACGTAAAAATGAATCGCCGAAATGTATACGCGCATAACTTCCGATCGGCTGCACCAAATTAAATAATTCTTTTTTTTATGTGTTCGTTATTGTTAGGACAAGGTTTGTGTACAAGAAAAAATTAAAGACAACAGGAAAAGCCTTTTTTTTGTCCGCATCGGGAAGCTTTGACAGATATTTAAATATGGCGGTACGAATTTCGCCGGGTCAACCAGTAAGTTAAAAGTTTATATTATAATTTTTACTTAAGTATAAACCACTTACGGCGCAATAATAGCCCTTGCTGGTCCATGAGAGAGGTCTGCTTTAGACAGCCACAGGTCCAACTGACGCGATAACTCGCTACCTGGACAAATAATAAATGGAGTATTTATTTAACTGGCAACATTTGTTATATATGACCTAGACGTCTGTAATGGTTGTATGTATGGACTCCTACGGTCAGTTGTTCTGTGTCTGGGTATTATATTATTTATCTTTGATATGTGTGTGTTGGGAAATTTTAAAGTGAATTTATCAGTTGTCTATCAACGTTAACACTTGCGTAGCCAGGTGTGGTGTGAGCGAAGTGGGCCTTTGCACACGGCCTCTCACGTAAATTGGTCTCGCGAAGTTTCTTTAAATGCGTTGTCATTATCAATTTGATCACTTTTAGGCTCGAAAAAGAACGTCCCAAAACGAGCGTTTGTTTTCAGCCTAGCTTCAAAGACTGCGACCGTTAGATTGACAGGATTAGAAATTTGTCACGAGCTTTTTTTTACTATCATGAATAGATAGGATGGGTATACATACCTGGGGGGTAGGGGTCTTTTGGCGTTCAAATCCCGAATTTCTCTCATTTTTTTTCATAATATTATTACGGTTAAACGGACAGTAATTTTCCCTTTCTATATTACGCTAGCCAGACGAATTGGTATAGATTTTGCTTCAAGTTTGTCCTGTCCTGCGTAGTTTGTCTCTAAGTAGACTCTTTTGACACCCATGGGATGAATAGAGGTGGTGATACTTCGGATTCTTCACCTAACGGATGAGACACGAAGTGATAAGTCGTCTTACAGAAGACAACTGTTATGCAAATCTTTTAGTAGTTTTCCACTGAGTGATAAGCACGTCTTCACCTAGCTCTATAGGGGACGGACTCAGAGGGCGACTCTGGACTTGGGCGTGTGAAGTTGTGGCACTTACCATGTTGATTCTTTTGCTCGTTTTCCCACTTGACATTATGTACATTTCCCATAAGTACGTATTCAAGCCATAGACAGTCTTTGTGGACGGATTGACAACAAAAATTGTCACCACAAGTGTTCATCCCGTGGGTGTGGTACAACAAAGAGAAAAAACTATCCAGGGCAACTGTACTGTTAAGAGAAGGAAAATTTCAAACAATACCTATACCATTCCCTCTGGACAGCAGACGGAACCTCTACTAAAGGCTGTTCTTGGGACGATTTCTATGTTAAAAATACATTTTCTTTAGTAATCAGAAAGAAAATGGAAAGTAGCAGGCACCGGATGGATGCGGACTACCCAAGACGTGTACCTCAGCAGGGTATGGTGATAGATCGCCCTTTAATTCCATAATAGAAAAGCTAAGGGAAGCCGCACACAGTCTGCGATAGTTCAAAGAGATCCAGAGTCGCGTACTATAATGTTAGTTCTGTGATCAGACTATTGAAAATGTGGAGGAACCGGTATCAAGTCCAACATAAAGGAAGGATCCTCCGGCCAAGCGAGGTAATCATGGTTGGCATTGTAGTCGGCGTGAGAGTTTTACTATCGCGATACAGGTTTTGTAGTTACTCCGTAGTTCGTTATGCCTTCGGTAGATGCCACTGTAGTAAGTTTTTGCTGTCACATGTGGTAGTAGCACAAACCGTGGTAGAGTCACGCTTCGGCATGAATGGGCCGGCTCGTCCGGAGTGATACCACGGCCTCACAGAAAACCGCTGTGTTTCACCAAGTGAGGATAACGGAGGCACATACCCCAAACCCCTCCCCATCCCCCAAAGGCCGGCAACGCACTAACGACGCCTCTGATGTTGCGGGTGTCCATGGGCGGCGGTAAAGGCTTTTACCATCAGGCGATACCTCTGCTCGTATACCCCCTATTCCAGAAAAAAAAACACGATTGGCCTTAATTTATTTATTTATTTGTACAGAAACAATTTACAGGTTCAAACTTATCGGCGGTTTCCGCACTAAGCTCAAGGCTTGTGTCGCGGCAACCAAGAGTAGATCATTCATTATTGATTGGTGCTAATTCTGATGTTCCAAAATCTTTCCAAACAAAACCAGAAATGAAACTAAAAAAATTGTGATGTTCAAAAGACTTGTTTGTAGTTAGAATTAATCAGAAATTAGCACCATATCATCACTGTGACAAGGACAGCAGTTCTAACTTATAGAGTATTTATACAAAATGTGTGTGTTAAGTATGTAATTTGGTTGTAATAGAATATAATATAAAATCAATATAAATTCAGAACAGACAAATTAAGACTAATAAAAAAATACAAAGAAGTTAAAATAATAATACCTCTTTAATTATGTGGGATAACTGTGTTCAATCATCTGTGGTTGAGAGTGTTATCGTGTGTAAGTGTGGATATGTTTGGATGCGAGTTTGCGTGTGTGTCAGTGTATGCGTGTGTGTTTGTGAGTGTGTTATGTTTTGCCGTTATTGCCTATGATTTGGAAGAATCAGTTCCGTTTCATCATAAGAAAGATTCAGCAGCCAATCTGTGACCAGTCGCTTTGCTTCTCTCGTTGATAACCTAAAAATATGTGTGTGTAATTGACAAACTTTATTGTATACCTTAGGGCGGAGGTAGATAGGCTGTCTTTTAATGAAGGTGGTATTTATATTTATTATTATTTATATATTGTCTAGGCTGTTACGAAGGGATTTTAAAATATAAATAGTTTTTCTAATTCTACTGGACAATTGTATTATGTGGTTTCCGTATGACAAACGTTCGTCCAAAATGACTCCTAGATATCGAACAGAGTCTGTGCGTCCTATGGCACCGCAAACACAGTTGGAGCGATCTTCAGGGGCGCAGGAATGAATTGCCAGCGTGTGTCCTACTGGGAGTTTTGATGCAAGTGTCTTGTGGAACGCGATGAAGTTTGTCTTTTTTAAATTGAGGGTTAGAAGATTTGTGTCGAGCCATTTTGCAATGAGAGTCATTCCTTGTTCAGCGGATGCTATTGCTCTTAACCACGATGTATTGCGAAAAATAATCACGGTGTCATCAGCGTAACACAAGACTTCCGCGTTTGCCATTGGTATATTGAGAATGTCGTTTATATATATGCTGAAAAGTGTGGGGCCCAGTATGCTCCCCTGGGGGACACCAACCTCAACGCAGCACTGGTCACTAATTGTGGATCCCACCCTAACGCATTGATAACGATTTGATAAGTAACTGCGAAACCAATCCAGTGCAATACCTCGTATACTCATTGTTTCTAATTTACGGAGCAAGATAGGGGTGGACACAGTATCGAAAGCCTTTGATAAGTCAAGGAAAACTCCTAAGCAATATTCTTTGCTGTCCAAAGACTTAGAAACCGCGTTCGCTAAAGTGACTACAGCATCTTCTGTAGATTTTTTGCGTCTGAAGCCAAATTGTTTTTCGGAGAGTAACTTATTGATTTCGAGAAAGTCGATTAGCCTTTTGTTTACAATTTTTTCCACGAGCTTAGAGAATATGCTTAAAAGAGAAATCGGTCTGTAGTTACTAGGAGATGATCGGTCGCCGTCTTTATGTATAGGAGTGACAACGGCAGTTTTCCAGCATTGAGGAAAGATACCAGTGTTTAGACTGAGGTTAAAAATGTGCGTAAGTGGGCCAATAATATGTTTTTTACTTCCTTTTATTAATCTGGGAGAGAAAGCGTCTAAGCCCGGGGAGCTGCCATCTTTAAGGTCGTCAATAAGTTTCATAACTTCCTGAGGGTCAGTTGGAGTAACGAAAAAGGAATTGCCTTTAGTTGTTGTATTAGAAGAAGTGTAAGCTGAGGCAAGGGAGATTTCTGAAACATTCAGTTTATTTATAATATCATCTGCTAATTTTCTCCCAATATTTTAATGTACATAAGAATATATCAAAATTAAAAACAATAAAACTGTAGACAACATTTATTTATAAAATCTTATACAGATACATGGATGATAGTAAATTATAAAAACATACAACAAAAATTGCCACATTGCAAAAAGAAACAACATAATATAACATTCTAGCTACTTCTACTAAAATATATACCTATATTTATATATATTGTCTCAATCATCATCATCACCATCTTCATCATTTTCAATCATCTTTGCAATCTTCTCAGAAGCTTCTTGAATCAATCGTTCACTGAACTTAGGAAACTTGGCCTCAAACTCCGTCTTCAGACTTTCTAAATCAAATTTATCTTTTTCTAATTCTTGTATATGCTGTTTTGAATGTTCATACTCTTCAAACTTCTGCAGATCAAGTTTAGACTCCTTTTTAATATTCGTGAGACCTTCAATAGCATCGTTGACCGCATCTAAAAGCTGTTGGTGACCTGACGTTTTGTTATAACCAAAATCAACATTACGGAGTTCTATTTTGTCTAATATTGGTTGCTCGGCTGCTGATAGATCTTTTAGCAGAGTCTCAGCATTGGAATTGTCTGTCATTTGATAGAATTGCTCGCACTCATTGTTTTTGAGATCATATAAACTGTAAAACAGAATTAAAATGATTCAGTATTTGCAATATAAGGGCTAGTTATTACCCTTATACATTTGGGTTATGGTAAGAAAAGAGAAAGTTAATACATTTATCATTAACAGCTTTTAATATTCTTCCTAACCAAGGAGAGGTTTTTTAGGAGAAGAAACCTCGCTAAGGTGAAGTCAGGACATAGACCTCTCCTAAAGGAGGCTCATTAGTAGATGCATTAGATAGATCATGCTGTGTCCGGCCGACAGAATATAAGTAATAAAATAAGGCTGGGATAGCTAGCTAAGTGCTATTTTTGTACTTCAGAGGTATAACTAATTAACTAAAATTTACTCTCAACTCTCATCATCCATCAAGAGCCTTTGATGGATGAATTCATCACTTTGTGTCAGAATGACTCATTTGCAAATGTATCTTAATGCCAGAACAATAAAAAAGTTATTATTCAAACAACTTTCATGAGCTCATAAAAGTAAGAATATAAAAATACATTTTCCCAGAAGTACATCTTCAAGCCAATGACAGTCTGTGTGTTGATGGGTGGACAACAAAAATTGTCACTACCAGTATTCATCCTGTGGGTGTCGTCCAACAAAGAGGACAAATTATGCAGGACAATAGTACTGTTATAAGAAGGAAAAAATAAAACAATACCTATACTATTCCCTCTAGGCAGCAGTGAGAACCTCTACTAAAGACTGTTCATAATACTATTTTTATATTAAGAATACATTTTCTTTAGTAATTACATAGGTATACTCAGCAAATTTCATTGACATTGCCCTCAAAATGTAATAGTCAGACAGAAGAACAGCCGCAGACAGGAGCATAGATGGTAGGGAATATAAATATCGACAAAACTTACTCACCTCTTTTGTTCTACAACAAATGATATGTCCTTCAATCGTCTATTAGTTTTATCTAACTGATCCATCGTTTTTTGGAATCTTTCAGCCAATTGTGCCATTTGCAAATCCATTTGCGTTTCTTCCCGCTCAATTTTGTCTTCAACCAAACATTCTTCTAACATGGCGCGCATAAAGCGACCATAAGCAATTTGACGGTATTCATCATCGAAGTCCGGGAGAATCTGTTCCTTATTCAAAATCGTGGTATCAAGATCCTTCTTTGGACGACTTGTTGGGAGTTTATCCTTAGAAGTTATTTTAGTTCGGGATGAAGTTGCGACATTAGCTGTTGACGGTCGCTTAGGTTTAACTGATTTAGCTCCGGGAGCCGCCGATTTCGTTCTATCAGCCATTTCCTTCAATTATTATACGTAGAAAAATAGTATGTTTACGAAGAGGGAGATGTTAGTTTGACGTTTGTTTTTAAATAGCTGTCATGGTTACCGATTACCGACCGAAACTTCCGGTTTCGTTCTGAAATGGTGGATGCACCATCATCACACAAAAGTTTTATTAACTTCGGAATTTCATTTTTTAAATTTCAATATTTTCTTAATATAAAACCCAATACATCTTCATAAATTTTCAAAATGAACTTTTCTTTTTTAGTATTGTGCGGTGATTCATTGATCATATTTTTTTAAGTATGAAATATCAATTTCTGAACGTAGCAACACCAATGACTCGGGAAAGGTCAAGATGAATATTTAATTTCATGACTCAGATTAAAAAAAGGTCAGAAGTTATATAAATATCTTCTTAAATCATTTCTTTATTTCTAAAAATAAACTTAGTTTCAATTTGTGTAAATAAACTGTTAAATTATAATATGAGAAAAGACTTCGGCAGACGGAATAAGATTTTCATTTCTAAACAAAGCATTGTTGTTCCTTGTTCGACTCGACCTACACCAAAAATAATACTTTTATTCCCAGAATACTGCACTGCAGTCCATTGGCAATGGACCATTGCACATTTATACCGAATTACATTTACAAAAAATGAACTCCAGAATAAGGTCATTAACCTTTTGACTTTTCAATGCCCCAACAATCGATTGAGATTTTTCTAAATAAAAACAATCTACCATAAAATATAGTATCGTAATAACTCAGTTCTCAGATATAAATGATAAATAATAAAAAAAAATGTAGCTACTCACCATTTTCCGTATACCAGGAGCCAGCATGCGAAGCGTTGCGACAAGACATTTTTAATATATTTGGTCTAAAAATGATAATGGGTAAGATTACTTTTCACAAAAATAATACTTGACGTCGGATGTAAATAATACACCATTGAAAATTCATTCATATCGGTACTTTTTAGGTTTACTTCACTCGTTCGTTTGAGAGAACGTGTACAAAGATTGTTTTAAACCAAAGTTAGAAAATAGCTTCCACATAAAATAATACTTTTATCTGAAAATAATAATTAATTAGTTATTGTAATTAGTTTTAATTTAAAAGTTGAACGTTTATTGTTTCTTAAGTTATTTATTTCGTACCTGTCGCGTTTCAATTTGAAATGTTTGTAATTGAAATTGAATGAAGGTTTAAAAAATTTAGTTCATCGTTCGCATAAGATTCTGTTCCATTCTACTCTGTCTGTATTTCTGTCAAATCAGAAGATTCCGGCGTGTAATTATGGACAAATAACGCAAATTATTGTAAAAAATATTTAAATCGCATTTAATTTGTATAAGGGCTTAGTTAACAAAAGTAATTAAGACATTCCTATAAATACATTTAGATAATTTTTTAAAATGCTGTCATTAATATGTAAGTATTGGAACATTTTACAACGAATTTTACAAATTTAGGAAAATATTTATTTATGATAATTATTAGCATTGTCCTACATAAATGTAGCTTAATTTACTAGTTTTACTACAACTTAACGTTAGAACAACGTTTATTACGTTAGCTATAATTGTTCTTACGTTAAAATAAATATTAAAATTAGAATTTGTTGTATAAAAATTTCGCAATTTCTTTTTTATCCACAGCAAAGCATACTTTTTTTGTTCGTTAAAGGGTTATTTTTCCTTTTTCAAATGATTTTAATTATAACTAGCGCACGGCAGGCTTAAACTATGCATATACTAGATATATAAACATTCCTCTCGAATCACTAACCAGTGCTGAAAACTGCATTGTTATCGGAACGAACGAACACAAAATGGAAGCAACTACATTTTAGACGATCCAAAGATGTAAAATAACACTTTAGTAAGTAAACATTAGAGGTGCTACTATTTGCACTTCCTTACATGACCCAGTCAGGTTCCAGGTAGATGTTATATGATCTTAATGATGATAATTTCCACACTGTTTTGCAGGGGACTTCACACACATTTATGAAATGGACACAAAAAAACAGCAAGTGCGAGTCAGACTTTAATACTTCAATATTTAATTCATTCTGTTATTTAGTATTTGTTGTTACCGTCAACAAAAATACATCATGTCTGAAAGTTTTAACTGCTTACCCTCGGTGATTGTTTCTAATCACCGAGTGCAAGGCTATGAGTGCCTCAGTGAATACATACATACTGTAGATAAATTACACTCAGACACAGAACTAGTTAATCGTGATTACGGCAGGATATTTGTCCTGGTTGTTAATTAAACTCACAATCTAACACACTGTAAGGTATTAAAAAGACACAAAATTAAATAAAATCTGGATAGATCATTTTATTGCTCCGAAACCCCCTGCATACTTAATTTATGAGAATCTTTAGAGTTGTCTCTGAAATTCAGATTATTTATATATAAATGAACAAGAATTGTTTCTATAAAGGTATATAAGATGTGAACTCCGAGTAGTCATTTAATCATAAATGTAATGAACATTTATAGATTTTATGACATTTTTGTTTGAATTAAAGTAGTTTAAACTGTCTTAAAATTGCATTTTAAAATTAAAAACAATAATTTTTGTTAGAAAATATGTTGATGTATAAATAAACATTGTGATCTAAGCTGAAAAACCTCTGCTTCTGGTCATAGACCCTGGCCTGTCTGACTGTTTGTTCAGGCTAATCACTTGACCAATTTTGATAAAGGACCCATCAGCTGGGGGATGATATAAGGGGTAACTTAGGGCAATTAGGCTACTTGCTTGGCACTAACTTTTTACTAATTCTAACAAGAATCCTATTTGAATTTTTTTACAATTTAAAATTTAAACTTTCGCATCCCATGATATATTAACAATTATTTTTACGGAAATGAATGCGATCACTTATTAAAAGGTATTGCATACCGCATTTCGACCAGGTTGCACTAGTCGTGGTCACAGGCTGACTGTTTTGTACAATTATATTATTGTTCTAAATCTTCTTTCATCAACCCATAGATGGGATTGTTACTAACACAGTTTAAGATTAGCCGTTCACTGGTTTGAGACACAAAAAAATAGTAGTAAACACGGAGGTCTAATGCTGCATGAGCATTTTTTTTTATTTGTTTGGGCCTGCCAAGATGACTCTACTCTGCTTGATGGAAAGCAAAAGCAGAATCCAAGAGTCCACTCTTGGATTCTGCTTATGCTTTCCATCCGGCAGAGTAGAGTCACTATGGCAGGCCCAAACATAAAAATAAAAGTTAATCGCTGCCTTTTCCGCTCGCCATTAAAATCTGGACCTCCCTAGGTTTGGGAACTGTAACTGGGGCTAGTTGCCAAAGCGGCTAGACTAGATGGCCTGGTAGACTCTTAGTAATAGGGTCCATTTGGGTACCTAGCCTTAAAAACTTTAAACAAAACTATGTTAGACCACTTACAGCTGTTAATGAAGAATCTTGATGAAGCGAAAATTAATTGTTCCAGGTCGCTCAAAGAAGTTGCTGGTGCCACAGATGGCTGCGTTCAGCACTGCAAAGCCTAAAAGCAAAGCGAAGACAGCTATTATCATGCTAAACATGGGCGGACCAGAGTCTACAGATGAGGTAATACTGGTTCAAGATGTTTAACTCCTCACTATAGCGTGTTGTGGTATTTTAAAAATTTTGTTTTTAATAGTTGTAGAGCCATGCTGTTAACAGCATGAACGGGCGGGCTTGACTGAGCCGGTACTACTCAACCAAACAAAATGAAAGTCCTAATGATGCAGAAGCCTTTCAATAGGCCGCCATGGTGTGGGTCACCATGCTGCATTGTTGTATTGTCCGCATTATCTTCTATATCTATATCTATATCTATACTTATAATAAAACTGTAGAGAGGTGAATTCTGTACATTGAATATATATTAAAAATTAATATTGGGGGATGGATGGTTATCGATACTGATGCCAAAAATGTAATCAGTAAGTTTTTTGTCTGTCTGTCTGTCTGTCTGTCTGGCTGTATGTGCACGCTTGGGTCAAAAACTACTGAAGGGATTTTAACCAAACTTGGTACGATTGTAGTCCATACTCCTGGGCAGGTTATAGGCTATATAACATAACGCTAAGATGCATAGGAGCTGAGCAGTGACGATAAATTTGAAGCAAGTCGGATAAAAATTTTCGCTTTCGAGCTCTTATCCTCGCATACGTTGATCATACACCAAAAATATGTATTACAAAGATGATGGTCTTCAAAAGATCTACAAAAAAGTCCTCAATAGTATATTTCTATCTTTTATAAATTAGCCACAATAACGTGTTTAAGCGTTAGGCATTTCTTCAAGGTGTATTAAATACTTAAATATATTGTATTTCACAAGGATATATCCTTATCACTATACACTTTAATATCTTTTTTAATAAATATAGAATTATAAAATTATAATTAATAAACACACAAGATATAGATGAAATAAAACTTCCAAATCTCGCCGCACCAGTATAAGTACGACATTACGGTTGATTTTTCTTTAACACGCGAAACGGCCATCCGCTGGATCTACAAAAAGGCGGGAGCGCTCACGCCGCTCACGCGCTGACTTCACTCGAATTGTCACTGTTAATGCGAACGAACGTGGTTCTTATTGACTGGGAATAAGCGCGTTTTAGATTTAAAAAATACATAAGACGTAGTTTTTAGATATCAGTTTAAAGTAGGTATCGGATAATAATATAATTAGTTTGTTTCGAGTTTTTGTTTGTTTCTCCTTCTTTTCTTTATATTTATAGTTGTAAAATTAATAAGTATAACTTCAAATAAGTAAATTTATGCAATGACAATTAATAAATCTCATCGTCAGACTTTCCGTGTTGCTGGAGTAGATCTTAGTCTCAGATGTTTTTCACATGGGCAGTTGTACGTCGCTTTTTCCTGGGTCAGTAGTTCCACAAATCTTTATGCATACGTACCGGAAGCGTTGAACAAATGTAAACAAGTGTAGTGGTGATGCAAAACAAAAATTACTCTTCGGTCTTAAATAGATTTTAAAGGCAGCGTCATATTTATCTATTAAATTGTAGTTTAATAGTCTATAGTTACAAAAAAAAACATTATTGTAAAACGAGATCCACGCCAATCCACGCGGACGAAGTCGCGGGCACAGCTTTAAACAATAAGATATTATGTCGCATGCCTGGTCAAAGTACAGAATATTGCTTCATTCATCGGGTGGTGAAACGACTACTTACCGAATCAAATTTTTAAATTCGTTATCGGCCCGTGGACTGTCCTAGCACACAATAAATTTTAAAGTTGGAGTGCCATTTATTCTGCTGCGCAATTGAAGCCCGCCTAAATTATGCATCGGAACTCGGCTAAGGGTTTGTTAAATTGCAACAAAATATTATTGAATCGAAAATCACATGAGACGCGTGACGTCACACTCTAGCCACAACAAAACAAAACAGCGCGGTTTTAGTTAATTTTATCAGTTTTCTCCAATTTTATATTAATTAAAATGTCGAATAAATGGTTTGTAGTGCCACAGTGAACAAATCTATACATCTATAGGTACAAATAAATAAAATTGGAGTGTCTGTTTGTAATATCAAAATAACCGCTTTTTACTAAATGCATATGTATGTATACATGGTACATATACCAAAAATGTAGTTAAAAATTTTTTTGTCAGTCTGTCTGTCTGTTTGTCTGTTTGTTCCGGGTATTCTCTGGAACGGCTGGACCGATTTTGACGGGACTTTCACTGGCAGGTAGCTGATGATCCAGGGAGTAACTTAGGCCACTTTATTTAGACTAACTTTGTCCCGCGGCGTTACGCCGAAATGTATGTATGCGCGTAACTTTCGATCGGCTACACTAAATTATATATTTTTTTCATGTGTTAGTTATTCTTAGGACAAGGTTTGTGTACAAGAAAAATTAAAAAATAAAGGAAAAAGTTTTTTTGTCCGTGACTACACCCTACTCATGGGTAGCTGGAAACGAAAGAAAAATATGGTGGTACGAAGTTCGTCGGGTCAGATAACATCTTTAAATACCACGCTTTGTACTATTTCAAAATGTAACCTAAAAGCATTGAGATATACCTACCAACATAAAGTAAATTAGATTTTACAAAAATAATGAATGAATTTTTCCAGAGGTTATTACAGAAACAATTGTTACGTTGTACTTATGCAAGTGCAACATAGCTGCTTTAACATTTTTCAGTTCTGCAGCATAGTTATCGATGTTATTATTATGTACAAGCTGAACCCCGCGGTGTTACCCGCAGTTATTGTTGTACCACGAGTAACGCCGCGGGACAAAGTTAGTCTAAAAAAAGTAGCCTACGTTATTTCCTGGATCATCAGCTACCTGCCAGTGAAAGTTCCGTCAAAATCCGTACAGCCGTTCCAGAGATTACCCGGAAGAAACAAACAGACAGACAAAAACATTTTTGGTATATGTACCGTGTATATATATACATAGGCATTTAGTAAAAAGCGGTTATTTTAAATATTCAAACACACTCCAATTTTATTTATTTGTATAGATAGAAAAGTGCAACCATAAAAGCGTCTATCTTATGTAGGTTGCTGTTATCGGCACCCTCAAAATTTGGTTCCTTTTTGTTTCGAACCACTTATTAAATAGTTTATTAAAAAAAGTACTGCAGAAATAGCTCACGGATCGATTATTACCACTCCGAAAACATAAAACGCAAACAATATTCAATAGAGGAGTCTTTCGTTTATTAGCATGTGACGTCACCAGAGTTGCAACCAATCACAAGACGTTTATGTCGAAGACAAAATTTCAAAAAAATTGTTAGTTTTATTTCGTGCAATCTGCGAGAAACTTAAATTATTTTGTTTGATTTATAGTGAAATATGTCTTTTTAGACTATTATCTTAAAGGATGACCCCAATCCATAGTTTATTTCCCTTTCCGCTTTAAACGCGTGCAGTTTTTGGTGAGTCTGTGAGTCTATGCTTTGCGATGAAGATAAACAAGACATAAGGTCAGACGTTGCGCACCGCAGGCATAGACGAACTGTTTCAGCAACGGAAAGCTCTATGTGGCTCTGTCGAGGGTGAGCGACAATGCTAATATGTTCGTATATTGTTCCAATGGCATTATACATAACATAGTATACAGCGAAGCTCTTTAAATAAAGGTAACACTGTCACAATATGTGGACATATAAGTGAAATTGCACGCAAAAACTACTGAACGGATTTGAATGACTACAGGAATTTAACTTATACATCAGAATAACACATAGGCTACAAATAATAAAGATATTGTGTGAATTCTCTAAATATGACGATAAGTGTCAAGTAGGTAGTAGAAAAAATCTACCATCTGTGAGCTATACTGGCGTGCACTGCCAAAATCGCTTTAGTTTTACATATGTAATGTATGATGGAAATGTTTATCTTAAAAGCCGTTATAGTTAAAATGTGTAAGCCATTAAAGCCAACATAGTGAACCATAACTACAATAAAAATTAATGATTTATTTCAAATGCACATTTGGTATGGTAGTAATAAGTTGATTCCTAAATGAAAATGGACACATTTATCGATTCTGGTATTTAAAGTATATAAAATATATCTTTCTCGCTACATCATTTGGACAAATAAATATTTAAACAAATAAATACATACAAATAAAGACAAATAAATAAATATTAAAATTAATAGTTGCGATAATGACAAACCGAGTGCGCGATATTAAGATGGCGCATGGCGGTTTAGCGCGGGGAATAGGTTGCTCATCATGCATGCATGCAATGCATGACTTATTTATAGTTATCTGTGAGTGCGCGACCCGAACGCGGGTAGGTAGGTACACGCGTGGCGTGAGGGCAGACGTCGATAATGGTTGTATCCGTTTTGCGAATTTTCAAGGCATTTACGATTAGCTAAAAACGCATTTTACTTAAAGTAATATAGGACTAACGTTAAGTATTGACAGTTTTTTTTAGAAGTTACACGTACAAAATTCCACGTACAACTTCATTTTTATTTTAATTATTATAGATAGATTACGTAGCTGTAATTATACCGAATTACTTCGTTTTTATTTTAATTACATTACATAGGTTGTGGGTAGGTAAGTTGTCATTGTCAGGCTGTTATATTTTTCAAATGCGACTAGCACCAAATATATTATATGTTAAATTATACACGGTATTATGTTTTTTGTTTGTTTAACCGTTTTTATCATCAATTACACTAACATTATAAAGGTGAAAGTTTGTAAGTGTGTATGTTAGTTTCTCTTTCACGCAAAAACTACTAATCGGATTTGGATGAAACTTTACAGTGAAATAGCATCAGAATAACACAGACTACTATTTGCCACGATAACCGACATACACGCGGGCGGAGCCGCGGGCAGCAGCTAGTCAATGAATATGGTGACCACCACTCTTGGATTTTACTAATGCTTTCTATTAGGGGTTAGGGATTTTAGTCTGCCCGAGATCATAGTGGGAGAGAAACACGAACACAACGGTGGACACAATAGAGAAGATCCAAGTTGTTTAGTTCGACAGCGTATTTATAACTCTCTGAAACTCTGATTTCCAAAGCCTCACGTTTTGTCCTGTCCTGTAGAGGAAGGGAGAAGGTGGAACCAGTCCCTCCTGGTCCCATTCTAGGGGAACATCACTTTCTTACTGACTGGTTACGCATTTGTGACTAGAGTTGAAGGCGTTCATGGATGGTAGTAGCTGGTTTCCATCAGCTGAGCTTTTGGTCTGATCTTTTCGCCAATACTATATTACTAGCAAACTGTTTGCTCGAGAATACTGAGGTCAAAATTGTTCAGTCATGTTATTAATCTATCGCCGTCCACTGCTAAACGAATTTCTCCCCACGGAGCGCCAACTATCTCGGTCTTGGGCAGTCCGCATCCATGATATTCCAGTCACTTTCAGGCGACCATCAGTTCTGACAGCGATATAACCGTCAAAGTTCCACTTCAGCATACTGAATCTCTATGCAATGTCGGTTACAGTTCTCAGCCGAATTACTTTGTTTCGGTGGCACAGGGGTAGAGTATGTACTGTGCTGTGCTTGAGGTTTGGGTTCGATTTCCGGGACGTTAAATGTTTATATGATATGAAAAGATTTGTTTCGTAGTTTGGGGTGTTGTTCATGTATAGTATGGTATAATTAAGTATGTATTTACAAAAAAAATTATATGTAATTATATCAGTTGTCTAGTACCTATATTACACCTTAGTACCTTAGTTCGTGACTAGATGGCCTCGTGTGTTATATGTCAAGTAATTCTTATTATTAATTTAATCGGACAGAGAGATATTGCAAGCACCCATGTTGAATGTCCAGTCATTCTTCAACGATATTCTTACAAAAGTATAGTATTTTTTATTCTATTCGGGGTCTTATCAGCTTTATAGATAACCTTCTTGATATAGAACGGTACTTGTAGATATATAATTAGTTAATTGATCATTATATTCTTATCATAACTAATTGTAGGAGAGACTGCCTCAAAACATACTACAGCGCCATCTACCGAAGACACACTGAACCACTTAGTAAGTGGTAATCCTGTATCGCGATGTCGAAATTTTCGCGCCTATTACCATTGATTAACCGTTGTGCCGATGCTCGCTAGGTATGATCACCTCGCCTTGTCGGAGGATCCTCGGTCGCCACGCCGCTTTCAACAGTGCAAAGTGTTGTAGGTTCAAATCCCACATGGGACAACACTTTGTGTGATCCGCAAATTGATGTTCTGAGTCTGGGTGTTCTTTGTGTCCGTTTCATGTATGTTTGTAAGGATGTATATTATTGAAGCGAGATTCGTCTTAAAAAAAAGGAAAGGCTGAGTGGAATCTTACCCGCGGTTATCGTCGTACCGCCAGTAACGCCGCGGGACAAAACTAATCTAAAAAAAGTAGATAGTCCCGTCAATATCGGTCCACCCGTTCCAGAGATTACTCGGAACAAACAGACAGACAGACAGACAGACAAATTTTAACTACGTTTTTGCCATACATACATATGCATTTAGTAAAAAGCGGTTATTTTAATATTACAAACAGATACTCCCATTTTATTCATTTGTATAGACTAGCTGAACCCCGCAGTGTTACCCGCGGTTATTTTTGTACCGCGAGTAACGCAGCGAGACAAAGTTAGTCTAAAAAAAAGTAGCTTACGTTACTCCCTGAATCATCAGCTACCTGTCAGTGAAAGTCCCGTCAATATTGGTCTACCTGTTCCACAGATTACCCGGAACAAACAGACAGACAGACAAAAATGTAAAAAAGTAACTTTTTGGTACATGTATCATGTATACATACAAATGCATTTAGTAAAAATCGGTTATTTTAATATTACAAACAGACACTCCAATTGTATTTATTTGTAAGAAAACGAGCAACCAGGGTAAACATGATTGTCGTTTAATAAGCGTATGTACGCGTGCATGTGTGTGTGTTTTTATGCGTGTGTTGTTGTCACACCAAAATGGAAAAAACTTGTAAAACAATAACATTATTTCCAGGTGGCAGATTATTTGCTCCGCATTATGACCGACCGCGATATGATACAGCTACCTATCCAAAGCAGACTGGGCCCCTGGATAGCGGCGAGGAGAACCCCTGAGGTCGAGAAAAAGTACATGGAGATTGGTGGTGGCTCTCCCATCCTCAAATGGACTAATAAGCAAGGTATTCAGGTTTGAGCGTGAAGCGAGTGTCCTCAGATACTAGGTTAACTGCGGAACTGCCTCGTTGGTCTTACGGTTGACGTATGCGACTGCTGATCAGAAGGTCTTCGGTTCGAATCCCAGCCCAAAGTGTTATTGAGTTTTCTGGTTAATGAAATACTTAATAACAGCTCGGAGTTTGGAAGTTAAGAGTCTGAACCCTCGTGCTTCAGAGAGCACGTAAAACTGTCAGTCCTGCACCTGATCTCTCCCCGATCGTGTCGGTTAACCGTCTCATCGGGTTCTGAGAGAGGGGGAACAGAGAGTGCACCTGTGTTTGCGGACACACTTGTGCACTATATTATCCCCGGCGTAGTTGGCTGGTCTCTGTTGAGACTGGCTGCCGTGTGTTAAGAAGTTCTGTACAAAGTCTCTTGTATGACTTCCACTACGCTTCAGCATCAATGGGCTGGTCGACCGGAGTGATACCACGGCCTAACAGAAAATGGGTGTGAAACATAGCTTGCGCTGTGTTTCACCGAGTGAGTGAGGATCCCGGAGGCCCTTTTTGTTTTACTTGTGGAGACCCCCTCGGGCCGTTACCCCGCCGGGGTTTGCTATGGGGCGGTGTGTTGGAATCGAACCGACTAAAACCAAACGGTGTGCCACTCTGAGCCTGAGACGGGAGAGATCCGGAAGGGATACCGGAGGCCCATATCCCAACCCCTCCTCCCATCCCCCAAAGGCATGGGCAAAGTCAAATGTTTGTTACCTCAAAACTTTCGACAGATTTTGATGATTTTTGTTTTATATGAAAGCTGGTGCATTCCATGTAATCCCATTTCAATTTGGTTCAGATCTTGAAGTCGTTTTTTTGGTAAGATTTTTCCGGTTACACCGATTTTGACAGGACTTTTACTGGCAGATTACTAATATAATAAGGAGTAACTTAGGCTACTTTTTTTAGACTAGCTTAGCTCCGTGACGTTACCGGCTCAGTTAGTCTTAGATAAATTAAACGCAGACAAAATAAATATCGTCCTGGTTTAGAATCAAACCTGTAGCTTAACAGACCAGACAAAAAGCCTTCTGCCCATCGCTCCACGGTAAAAGCGTAACTATATATACCATTCTTTCACTTTCAGGCGAACTGTTGACTACGGCTTTGGACCAAATGCTTATATCGATGGCACCCTTCCAGCATTATGTAGCATTCAGATATGTACGCCCATATACCCACGATACCTTTGAACAAATTGAGAAGTAAGTACTTCTAGAAGATTATCAGGTAGGGTTTTGAAGAAGAAGTAGTTATTCAGAGTCAGAAGTTGGTTTAACAAGGTAGTAAACCCAGGTCAGCTCGACCGGTTCAGTACTATCCTCTCACAGGAGACCGGCTTAAAGTGACAGCATTTGTGTTGGCATCTTACGTTGGTGAGTTCAAGACCGGAGGCCCAATGATGCAGAAGCATCTCTATAAGTCGCCATATTGTGGGTCACCATACTGCATTGTCTGCATTCACAATGAGTATGGTGACTACTCTTGGATTCTGAAATGTGCTTTCCATCAGGCAGAGTAGAGTTACTTCGGCAGGCTCATGTTCGTATTGCAACCGGGACCGACGGATTAACGTGCTTTTCAAGACACGGAACAGTCTCCCATCCACATTATTAACTGACTTATATAATAGCTTAAATCTATACTAATATATAAACCTGAAGAGTTTGTTTGTTTGTTTGTTTGTTTGAACACGCTAATCTCAGGAACCACATTTATCGAGGAAGGCTATAGGGTATATATCATCACGCTACTACTAATAGGAGCGGAGCAACAATGAAGCATGTTTCAAAAACGGGGGAAATTTTCACGCTACGGGCAATATAAGGCGCAAACGAAGTTGCGTGGGTCAGCTAGTTTACCACTAAGATGCGAGACCCTAATAAAGAAAAAAAAATCTGTTATATTTTTGATGTGAAACCTCTATAGGCGAGGGGTATACCTTTTGTTT
The DNA here is from genome assembly GCA_905220595.1 of Spilosoma lubricipeda. Lineage (NCBI taxonomy): Eukaryota > Metazoa > Arthropoda > Insecta > Lepidoptera > Erebidae > Spilosoma > Spilosoma lubricipeda. The sequence goes on along the minus strand of HG992303.1, from coordinate 3,677,889 downwards.
GGCGTGGCGAGTGGCGACGCTTCGCCGCGATTTCAATTTTTTTATTTATGCTTATTTAATTTAGTAAAAATTAATACTAATGTAATAAACAGTAATTTTATTTTATACAAAACAATTTTGATGTTTCACATCTGCCAGGCGTCCCGTGGCGACGGCTCACTTTTTTTTTCTATTTTCAGGGATGGAATTGAACGGGCAGTCATATTTTCTCAATACCCCCAGTACAGTTGCGCAACCACTGGGTCAAGTTTGAATGCCATAGCTGACTTCTACAAAGATAGGTATGTATTAACTTTATAGATACTTGACCACATGAGGTTCGGTGACCGCTTACCACGTTTACGGTGTCAATTGTTTCTTGCTATTTCGGCCAAGTACGTGGTTATCTCGATAAAGAGTAGCCTATGTTCTTTCTTAAGAAGCAAAGTATCTCCATGACAAATTTCAATGAAATCTGCGTAGCGGTTTAGCCGTGAAGGCGTAATACCCAGATAGAGAGAGTTACTTTTTAATTTATAATATTGACAGATAATGCTACAGTATTAGTTATATATAAAACTAGCTGAACCCATTTTTTTGTGTCTGTCTGTTGTTTGGTAATAGCTGGAACGGCTGGACCGATTTTGACGGGATTTTCGCTGGCAGATAGCTGATTTAGAGTAACTTTAACTTTTTTTAGACTAGCTTTGTCCTGCGGTGTTACCAGCGGTACGGCAAGAACCGCGGATAACACCGCCGGGGTCAGCTAGTGTATGTCTATCCTACTAATATTATAAACGCAAAACTTTGTAAGTATGGATGGATGTTACTACTGATGATGTTACTCTTTAACGCAAAAGCTACTAAAGCGATTTGAATGAAACTTTGCAGTAATATAGCTTATACATCAGAATAATACGTAGGCTACTATTTGCCACGATAACCGACATACACGCGGGCGGAGCTACGGGCAACAACTTGTAGTATTATATAAATAAATAAAGTTTGTCAGTTTGTGACCTTGTATCTCTGGATCTACTGAACCGATTTTGAAAATTATTTTACCAATAGAAGGCTACGTTATTTGTTAGTGACATTGGCTATATAAAAATAAATAAAAATAAAATAAAATAAAATAAGCCTTTATTGCTGTAGCATTAACAGATTTGTACCTTATTACTAATTATAATGTTACAACACACTTCTCTTAAATTAACTTAAACTAATTGGTTTTCAACTTATTATTAGTTACCGGTTGCACAGTACAGCTTGTCTTCCGACAAAGGCCTCCTCTAAAGCTTTCCATTGTTTCCTGTCCTTGGCAACGCGTGTCCATTCTCGACCAACGGTCCTTTTTATGTCGTCTTCCCAACGTTTGTTTTGTCTGCCTTTGCTTCTTTTTCCATGGCATTGGCTATATAATAACCCGAAAAGTGGAAAGACTCGTTGTAGCTGAATTTGCAAAGTAAGATGTGAGAAAAAACTGTTTACCGCTCAACGAAGTGGGCACGGGTCAGCTATGTATTATAAATTCGAAACTAACTCTGTCCATCTATCTGTTTCGCTTCCAGGACTAAACCGCTACACCTATTTCAATCAAATTTGTCATGGAAATACTTTTGATTCTTGACGAAGGACATAGACAAAAACACATGGATTATATTATTTTCAGGAAGGTACCTTCAGGTATAAAGTTCAGTATGATAGAGAGGTGGCCAACCCATCCCTTGCTGGGTAAGGTGTTCGCTGAGAGGATAGAGGACAAACTCAAACTCTTCGACCCTTCGATCAGGAATGAAGTTCTCATACTGTTCACAGCGCACAGTCTACCCTTGAAGGTGAGTAGAGTAGGGACTCTGCTACCCTAATTGAGTTGTCTTCACAAAACAAATATTATAACATAATTATAAAAAAGAGGTATATATGTATTTATATCAGTTGTCTAGTACCCATAACACAAGCTCTGCTTAGCTTGAGATTAGATTGCCTTGTGTTAGATGTCCGAAATATTTATTTATTACTAGCTGAACCCCGCGGTGTTACCCGCGGTTATTGTTGTACCGCGAGTAACGCCGCGGGACAAATATAGTCTAGAAAAAAGTAGCCTAAGTTTCTCCCTGGATCATCAGCTACCTTCCAGTGAAAGTCCCGTCAAAATCCGTCTAGCCGTTCCAGAGATTACCCGGAACAAACAGACAGACAGACAGACAAAAATTTTTTTAGCTACATTTTTAGTATATGTACCGTGTATACATACATATGCATTTAGTAAAAAGCGGTTATTTTAATATTACAAACAGATACTCCAATTTTATTTATTTGTATAGATTGGGCTCTGGTAACTAAATTATTTTTGGGCTCTGATATCTTAATTATTATTGAGCTCTGGTAACTTAATTAATATTTAAACCTTTTTAATGACATGTCCATATCCAGCACTGGACTGTTAATGGTGATAACTTATTAATATCAAATTTTTCCTTATCCCCAGGCAGTGTCCCGCGGTGATACGTATCCCCACGAAGTAGCTGCTACAATGGCTGCCACTATACAGCAACTAAATACTAGGAACCCCTATAGGTTGGTTTGGCAGTCCAAAGTTGGCCCGTTGCCATGGTTACAGCCATACACTGACGATGCTATTAAGGTAAGCCTAAGTTTTGCCCTCGGCTCTGCCTGTGTATATGTTCGTTATCGCGATAAAGAGTAGCCTATGTCCTTACTCAAGAATCAAGGTGTCTCCATTGTAAATTACTTTAGAATTTACAATATTAGTATGGGTTTTTAGACTTTTTTTTGGAATAGGGGGCAAAGCTGACGTATCGCCTGATGGTAAGCGATTACCGCCGCCCATGGACACTCGCAACACCAGAGGCGTCAAGTGTATTGTTTGTGTTACCGGCCTTGGGGGATGGGGAGAGGGATGGGGTTGGGGTATGGACCTCTAGTATCCTCACTCGGTAAAACACAGTACAGGCGCTGTTTAACACCAGTTTTCTATTAAGCGTGGTATCACTCCGATCAAACCGGCCCATTCATGCCCAAGTGTCTCTCCCACGGAACTGACTTCCAAACAGGAGAAGATTCTCATTTTGACTGTATTTTTTTTATTCTTTGACTAGCTGACCCACGCAACCTCGTTTGCGCCTCCTATTGCCCGTAGGTGATAATTTTCCCCGTTTTTGAAACATTCTTCATTGGTGCTCCGCTCCTATTGGTCTTAGCGTGATGATATATAGCCTATAGCCTTCCTCGATAAATGGACTATCTAATACTGAAAGATTTTTTCAAATCCGACCAGTAGTTCCTGAGATTAGCGCGTTCAAATAAACAAACTCTTCAGCTTTATATATTAGTATGGATGATTCTTTTTTTATTGCTGCTACTTCTCGTGAGGTCCCGTTTCAATTTGGTGCAGTTCTTGAAGTCGGTTTATTTGTTAAAGTTGTTTTCTTTCTACAGGCGTACGCTAAACAAGGAAAGAAACACATCATATTAGTACCTATTGCATTTGTGAATGAACATATAGAGACATTACACGAATTGGATATTGAATATTGCAAAGAAATTGCTGAAGAGGTAAGAATTTATATATCTATACAAATAAATAAAATTGGAGTGTCTGTTTGTAATATTAAAATAACCGCTTTTTACTAAAGGCATTTGTATGTAGACAGTACATGTACCAAAAAAACATTTTTTACGATTTTTGTCTGTCTGTTTGTTCCGTGTAATCTCTGAATCGGCTGGGCCCATTTTGACAGGACTTTCACTGGCAGATAGCTGGTGGTCTGAGGAGTAACTTAGGCTACTTTTTTAGAATAGCCCCGTGGCGGTACGACAATTACCGCGGGTAACACCGCGGGGTTCAGCTAGTAGATAATATACCTATTAGATAAAACAGTAATAATATACTGTGAATCCATGCTCTTTGGAATTAACTTTAACTCAGAACAAATGTTTTTAATAAAGATCGATAATGCAACAGATAATTTTCTGTGTAATTACATGACATATCCGAATATTTTCCGTACGTATCCAGATATACGGCTATTTTAAGTTTTCAAAGTCAAAATCAAAGTTAAAAAATATTTTATTCAAATAGGTACTTATTTTACAGGCAGTTATGAATAGTCAATATTAGTAAACCGAGTGATTCTAGTCGCCAGTTCCAAGTGCAACCTATCCTTTTAAAATAATAAATAGTGTTTACAATTTTCTTTCTCTTACCTATGAGACTTGAATGAGAACGAAGTCGACCAAAGAAAACAAGACAAAAAGTTTGGAGTCATTGCTGCACCGCCATGAGCTAACCAATCATGCACCGTTAGTACTCAAAACTGCAAGATTTTTAGATTTTCACATTTTTTTGTACTTATATGATTATTATTGTTGTATTCCAGGCTGGAGTGGAGCAGATAGAGCGAGCAGCGACCCCCAACGACCACCCAACATTCATCGCAGCTCTCGCAGACGTCGTGGCCAAACATTTAAACAGCAACCAAAATATATCTAACCAATTTTTAACCAGGTAACAACATTATTAGGTACATAGGGCCTCTATAGTGTAGTTCTCGACCTGTGTCGACACGCACACAAGCATGCACGCACGCACGTACGCACGTACGCACGCATGCAAGCACGCACTCACGCACGTACGCAAGCACGCACATATACTCATGAAACCGCTTTGTTTTCTTTTGTTTCTTATTTACAAAAAAAGATAGTAGTTCCCACGACACATAACTGTAACTTTTAAATTAAATAAACAATAAAATTATTCATATTATTATGTAGTAAATTAAGTAAGCTTAATATTGTTCTTAATGCCAGAGAAGGGTGGTATTCCTTGGGGGAGGCTTTTACCCAAACGGGGTCCATGCATGAAATAATTAGGTAGTTGATAATTAAAGCAACTAATAATTTAAATAATTACAAAATATAATTTATAATTGGACATCTAATTCATCTATGTGTAATAAATAAATATCAAATAAGTAAATAAAATTTATAATTAGAAATCAAATTCATCTAAGTGTAATAAATGTATGTAATTGAATTATAGGTTAATAAGTTACCGATTATTATCGTTTATTATGTACAATGCATGGAATTAAATAAAGCTTTATTATGATTATTTATTATTAATGTTGTTCTTCTCTTTTCAGATGTCCACACTGCGTAAGCCCTAGATGCTATAACTCCAAAGAGTTCTTCCGGAAGCTGTGTGGAGCTGAAGTAGAAACGGACCCAGTAACGTCTGTCACTCTATAGTTAGCATAATATCACCTCTTTATAAATACAATAGTTCTGGATCGAGACGGTTTTATAACAAGAATATACATTAAATACTATATATAATGATATGTTAAGAGTTAACATATGCCTCTCTAGATAGGAGGTTTTGTTCTACTTCACCATGCTGCCCAGATGGGTTGGTTTTGTTTATGTCAAGTGTTCCTTCTCTCTGCAGTGCTGTTGTCCTGGTAGTTAGCTCTCTCACTCGACTCTTACGACACCCATGGGGTGCATAGGGGTGGTGATACTCTTAACTATCAAATGACGAAGAAAACTACGATTTTCTCTGCGACTGTAGTATCGTGTCAGCCTATAGTTTTCTTTTAACATATCATTATTCGTGAGAATAGCCATTGTTTATGTAAAATAAAGTATAATTTATAAACCGTGTGCAATGATTCAATATAAAAGTCTTTAACGAGTCGTGTGTCTTTGTCTATGACAAGTTCCTAATGCAAATTGAATGGTGGTGGAATATTTTTGTTTGTATAATCTGTATGCGAGATAATAGAGCAATATTTTTTATAATAGCAGGGAGCGAAGGAATGTTCATTTTTTTCGTTCACCCTCGTGCAAAGTCCGTTTTTAAATTCTGTTATTGTTGATAGCGCCATCTGTTGTTGAAGTGTTATACTTAAATCTCAGTAGCTTTTTGAGTCGGAGATAGGGTTGCCATGCTTTCAAGGCTGACAGTTTGCTAAATGCAAATATGTATTTTATATTCTGGCAAAAATAAATCATTGAAATTGCAAATTACTATGTTTTGTTAACGATACGAGAAGGGATATTTTAGTAGGTATAAAATGTGTTGAAATAAGAGTTTTATTAAATTATTTCTTTGAAAAATATGTGTTTTATTTTAAACTAGTTGTACCCCAGCACGATTCGATGTGGCACGGTGAAATTGCTGTGAGAAATAGATAAAGCAAAATTTTGAAGTAAGGACAAAAAGTGTTGTTTTGGATTTTTGGAGTTCAAAGCCCGAACACATCACTTTGACGCTCGAAATCTTACGAGTTTTATATGATTGCATAAGTCTTTAACCATTCGATTGATAACAAGAACATTTTCAAACCAGGATTGCAAAGGAACCCCGTCCGGACATTTTTTATTCTATGACAAATCTGGGAACACCCGGACGATTGGCAACCCTATGGCCTCGGTCTCCTATTAAATGCTGTAAGCGGCGTCCGATTTCAGCATAAACGTTCTGTTACGGTTAATATAATTATCTCATATGCGAACGACGATGTCTCGTCTTTACAAATCACAACAGAGTCATCGACAAACAGTGCTCGCTTGTAGTCATCTATACAAATAAATAAAATTGGAGTGTCTGTTTGTAATATTAAAATAACAGCTTTTTAATCAGTGCATATGTAATGTATGTATACATGATACATATACCAAAAATGTAGTTAAAAAAAATTTTGTCTGTCTGTCTGTTTGTTCCGGGTAATCTCTGGAACGGCTGGACGGATTTTGACGGGACTTTCACTGGCAGTTACCTGATGATCCAGGGAGTAACTTAGGCTACTTTTTTGGACTAACTTTGTCCCACGGCGTTACTCGCGGTACAACAATAACCGCGGGTAACACCGCGGGGTTTAGCTAGTATGATATAAATTCGACTCTTTTCGCGGCACCTTATTTTTATTGACAAATGCAATTCAATCAATAGATTTGTCCTATTCTTTATAAAATTTTCAACTTTTGTATTGACGCTAAATACGACGTTTACGCTGCAATGATTCGTGAAACCTAGAGACGCGGCGGAAAGCGTTGAATGCCGCGTAAGGCGTCCACAAGCCAACGTCAGCTTGTGAAAGAGACCACAACAGTACATTTCTATAGTAAGCATTGTGATGCGGTGTACGACGAAGGCGTTTATAGGAGACCACAGTCTATAAGGCTGTCTTTGAATTGTGTTTTAAATTCTTTTATTCGATTGGTGCTGAATCTGTCTAAAAACTTTCGAGTTTCGATATTTTTATAATTATAGATATTTTGTAACGTTGCCAGTAAACTAAGTGGTAGAAACTACGGTTCAAAGTGAAATCTAATAAAGTATATAAACTACAACCAAAGACAATGATGACCAAATGCAAATTTTGCAAGATTTGCCGGTCTTTGAGTTGATTGAACTGAAAGTGAGGGAGGATAGGGATTAGTTTGGACCTCCTTTTTTGTCTGTATAAATATTCCCGTGATAGATATACCCATCCAGTGGTTACATCGGACTCGAACCTAACAAAAACCACGTCGTTTTTGATACTATCAGTTGGAACGCTGTATGGTGATTCTGGTCACCCCGAGATGTACCTCAATCATGAGATACGGCAGGGGGTACTCCAGAAACCGCTAATGCGTTCCTGGAGCTCCTCCAGACTGGCGAAGTGTGCCGCCGCGGTGATTTAATGGCTAGACCGGTTCCCCGGGAGTCCAGCACACGCCCTTCGTGTCCCCCACGGAGGGTATGATGAGTAAAGCATACCTCGCGTAAAAAAAATATGTAGGGTTCACAAGCAGGAAATTACTAGAACCCCAACGTTCTTCGAGCCTATCGGGCTGGGCTAGTATCTTTTCTTTATGTATGATGGAAAGCATAAGCAAATTGCAAGAGTGGTGGCCGCCATACTCATCGCGAATGCAGACAATGCAGCATGGTGACCCGCACCATGGCGGCTTTGTGATGCTTCTGCATTATCCTGTAATTCAAGTCTTCTGGTACACACAGTACTTAGACACTTATTTATTTATTTTCTATATAAGTATTGGTTGGAGTAATCAAGGACATAATCTTTACTTTATAATGTAAATTGGAACAAATAACAACCATTTATGTTCAAAACACGTATTTGTTAAGATGTTTTCAATGCAAATTAAGTACCTATTCTAGATATAACTTTATAAGTTACCGGATTTTGAAAATCCAGTTTTATTTGACAGAAAATAAATTAAAAATGGCGCCGAAACTGTACTGTACCTAAAGGCCTAACTTGTAAAAGCGGGATCCTATTACTAAGACTTCTTTGTTCATCTGTCTGTACCAGCTGTATCTCATGAATCATGATAGCTAGACAGTTGAAATTTAATAGATAATGTATATCTGTTATCGCTATAACAAAAATACTAACAACAGTTTTTTTTAAATGTAATTGTAGGCAAACGGGCAGATGTATCACCTCATGGTAAGCAATTACCGCTGCCCAAGTACACCCGCAACACCAGAAGCGTCACAAGTGCGTTGCCTAAGCGTTATTTCACGCCGGTCTTCTGTGAGGCCGTGGTATCACTCCGGTCGAACCGGCCCATTCATGCCGAAACTCTCCCACGGTAAAATTAGTAAAAGTATTTAAGGAGGCTTCCTTACAACAAACGTTATTTTATGGCTGTTTTTTTGCAATTTTAAAAACTGCTACAAGTAGACATTTGAAATATTCACAGAATATTCAGTTGTCAAAAATAAATAATTAAATTAAAGTAAAATTAGTAAATTTGGACACTAAAGATGGTCGTTGTTCGATATCTAGTAGATAGGTACTTTAATATATACATCTATACTAATATGTAAAGCTGAAGAGTTTGTTTGAACACGCTAATCTCAGGAACCGCTAGAACGATTTAAAAAAATATTTCGGTGTTGGATAGTAAATTTATCGATGAAGGCTATAGGCTATATATCATCACGCTCGGATCAATAGGAGCGGAGCAGCAATGAAAAACGTTTCGAAAACGGGGGAAAATTATCACGCTACGGGCAATAGGAGACGCAAACAAGGTTGCGTGGGTCGGCTGGTTACATAATATATTCACGTCGTTCTGCGTTTTCATTTCTTGTCGATTAAGCGTTAAGTAAACACCGGAACATCTCTAAAACAAATCTGTTTACATATTAAACAGCAAATACATCATGGCATAAATATTTAAACACTAATTCTAGCTTTCTTATTCTAACACGATTTCTTACATAATTTCAACAATATGGTAGACGCGTGCTAAATATATAATTAGGTACTTACTTGTCTTTGAATGAAGCCATTGTTTGCACTTGTTAGATAGTCAACCGTAAGCATATTAGCAATAGCAACACAGGCCGGCGGAGCGGAGGGAAGTAACCATCAATAGCGTCTTTTTCTGGTTCAAAACCGACTGACAAATAGTCCATTCGCTTAGATACGGTCACCTAGATCGCACCGCGCCGTAGCACGTGCGGCCTAAAAATCAAAGGGCCCGCCTGCGGCGTACACCCAACATTTACACAGATATGATTTGACAGTTTACGCCGTTGTATGAACATATTTGTATTTCACAACAGTAGCCACATTTGCGTGCGGGTGCACCGACACTATCTAAACGAATGGACTATACACGTTTTAGACTCACATACAAAACTATCTCCTGTCACTACGGCACACATATAAATACATTGTGCGTCAAGCATAACAGGACCATTTGAGCTTACTTTGACAGAGAGGAACGCCTTCGCGTATGGTTACTCCCGAAAGCAAGGTCTTGCATTCCGAGAACGGCTCAATGTGACGTCACTATCCAGTTACCACGTGATAGCGATGTAACACGAAATAAACTTTGACTGCCTCGTTGGTCTCGTGGTTGACGTGAGCGACTGCTGATCATGAGGTCTCGGGTTCGAATCCCGGGTCGGACCAAATGTTTGTATGATCTACAAATATTTGTTTCGGAGTTTTGGTGTTTTCTATCTATAATATGTATGTATTTACAAAAAAAAAGTATATATGTATTTGTATCAGTTGTCTAGTACCCCATAACACAAGCTCTGCTTATCTTGGGACTAGATGGCATTGTGTGTTTAGATGTCCGAAAAAACTAACCATAGCAGATAGATTAAGATTGATAGCGATGATGACGTTATGTCGATCGTTGAAATGCCATACCAGGCGTAGTATATTGTTGTACCATGATAACTCCTATTCATACCTTCGTAGGAGCCGACTAAGGCTCGGCAAAGCATGGCTGGTCAAGAATATACACCTCGGCATAATACGAAAGTCTTCGGCATTATAAGAGACTGCAAACTTTTCAATCGAGGATATAAATAATGGAACGCGAAAGTTTAAAAGTTAGTAATCGGTAAGATTGTTTAAAATATCATTAAAAGCAAAATTTGAAAGTTCCCCATCTTTCCCCTGTAAGGAAAAGAAAAAATTCAAGATCAAAGGTCAAAAAAATTAGTTTTTCGCGATTTTCAGCAAAACCGTAAGTTTTATCATAAAAACACCTCAGACAAAAATTGTAGATCATAAAATTATGTACACAAAATTTACTAACACTTTTCTCTACGAGCCACCGTTTTTGAGATATAACGACTCAAAAAGTTGTAAAAGTTGTAATCGTCATAATATGCACACGTTTCCTCGCCACCTATGAGGTAGTGTACTTAGCGCGTTTTTTTAACGTGGTTTCCCCAGTAGGCCTATTTCACGGGTCAAGGACATGGGACATATACCAAAAATGTAGTTAATTTTTTTTTCCTGTCTGTCTGTCGGTCTGTCTATCTGTCTGTCTGCTTGTTCCGGGTATTCCCTGGAACGGCTGGACCGATTTTGACGGGACTTTCACTGGCAGGTAGCTGATGATCCAGGGAGTAACTTGGGCTACTTTTTTTAGACGAGCTTTGTCCCGAGGCGTTACCCGCGGTTACAACAACAAACGCGGGTAGCTACCTAGTTACCTATTAAATTTTGGTACTTACGCCGTTTGAGACTTTCCGCTGAAGCAGCAACAGAGCCGGCATGACCAGCTGTACTTGGAAGCTGAAATGGCGCGAGGGTAAACAATATTAACTATCTTATTTATTTACTTTACACAACACAAACACATAAAACCCTTATCTAAGCCTGTTTCATTTAACTGTGCGTGTACTTAATTGGATAATTACTTACTCTGTTTAGTACCCTAACCGCTTTCTAGTCGTAAAGTATGCAATTAAAAACATCATATAGATCGGCAAGTTATGATTTCTTTATACATAAGAATGTTTTTACAGAAACTAGTCATCATGATACATCAAAATAATGTTCTACCGCGTTGTACACCTTAAAAAGGTCTACAAAAAAGTCCGCGAGGGTATATACCTATCTCTTAGGGATAAACCACAATAACCATTTTTTATCCTTTACTTTTTACAAGAAATAATAGCAATACAGTATTAATCTTTCTCCAATTGAGTACCTTAAGGGCTTTGAAAAATAAATGTTGGCCGATTCTCAGACATACCCAATATGCACACAAAATTTCATAAGAATCGTTCAAGCCGTTTCGGAGGAGTTTAACTACAAACACCGCGACACGAGAATTTCATTATATTAGATTTAAATACTAAAGTGAATACTTTTATGAAAAAAAAGTGGTTCTCAAAGCGCCAATTTTTTAGAAATTGTATGTTCGTACCTTTGTCGGTATTAAGATTAATTAAAAGATTTAAGTCGCACTTATCAAGAGTAACTTCGAAAATTACAAAAGCTGTGAAAGTTGTATATAAACTTATTATTCAGCATTTCATTGCACCCGTGTGTGTGAGTATGTATATGTACATTTTTTTGTTTTTTTTTTTTTATTTCAATAGCGAATCAACTAAAGCATCGATTACTGAGGCACAAACAATGACTATAACTTCGTTCCATCCGGGTGTCCCTTGACACCTCTCAAGTTTTTTGGAATTCAAAATGAAAATTCAGCTAATCTTTGGCGCCAAAAGTAATTTATTCTAAAGCGTTAATTGTTTATTTAGAACGTATAGGCACTATTAGTGATTCTTTGGTGCGGATACCTAAAAAAACCGCCAAAAACTATCCACATAAAAGTCAGTAGGTACATAAGTCGCTTTTGTTGTTCATACATAATAAATTTTTCCTCAGGCTCTCTTTTTTATTTAGGTATTTTTATCTGGTAATAAGCAGAGTTTATATATAACTAAATATCTAGATTTTCTACAAGTTTGTGTTGTCATTACTTCGGAGCGACATTCGTAACTTGCAATGATATTTTTTATATAATATCATTGGTAACTTGTCATTCAATTGAATTATAATTCAAACTCCCTCTGAAAAGTATTGAAAATAAAAAGTCCGTTGATACATTCGAACTCAGTCAACTGTATGTTTATTTAATCGATTAAATGCTGAGAGCAACAATGCAAGCGATGCCGATCTATGAAAAGGTATCCCTTCTTTAAATATTATCCATATAACAATATTCTTTTAAAAAGAATATAAAAATATTATTACATAGTAACTTTAAATTATCAACAGAAAATCAATGAACATCACAAATGGTTAACATTTTACACCAATATAAACCACGACTTTCCTAAATCAATTCACCGCCAATCTGACCTCCACTTTCTCTTTCGTTTCATGTATAATCTACGGGTGAAAGAAAGAGATAAAGATTACGAGTTAAATGGCTGGTTGACATCAGCTGTCGTACCGTGCCTCACTTCACTTTGCGTTTATCTATTCAATATATTCATTCATTTTATAGTTAGTTACGTCGCGAATTTCACGAAGAGAAGGCGTGTAATTAGTTTTTATGACTTTTAAAATGTAAACAAACAGTTTTTATTACATTTAGTGAGTGAAATATCACTGTAAATCTCCAAAATGATGTCGAACGTTTGTGTTCTGTTGTGTTTTGTGTTGTTACAGTGTTTGAATGTCGTGTTTTGCTACTCAATCAGTGAACATAAACATGTACATTGTACACACGAACATCCCAAGGCAGACGAAGTGAGTAATTATAAAGAAATAAAGAATAATGTATAACAGTTCTTTTTAATCCAACTTTTTTAGGTTATGTTGAACTACTCTTGACGTACAGTACAAATCGACTGGAGCAACTTGTCTGCATAAAATCCTTTCTAAACCATTGTTTTATTGAAAAAACCTGTTTTGTGCTTAAATAATTGTAATTTAACTGTTTGAATCACGTAAAAAGTTATGTTTACATTGGTAACTGATCTGTCAATTGTTATACGTTATTATTTCTACAAGAAACAAAAATAAAAAACAAAAGAAAACAAATACATTTGTTTTCTGAACTTGATCTTTTAATCGGATAAAGTTGTTTTACATTCAGCCTATTACATCTTACAAAAGTTTAGATCAAATATTATAGTATAATATATCTGAAGGGGCAGCCGAACGGGCGGAAAACGTTATCGTGAGAGAGACAGATACTATCCAAAATCAGTCTCTCTCTCCCGCTTTCCACCCGTTCGGCAGCCTCTCCTAGATATATAATGCTCTAAGATCAAAAGTAAGGGTGAGATGTGGTCGTAATTATAATAAAAAAAAAATTATAGACAATTTTTAATATTATTTATCTCAATTTACAAACATTTAATTAATTCGTCGATTTTTTGTACCTACCTACTATGTATACTGCAACTGCTTGGTATATAATTATATGCAATTTAAATTCAAATCACATTAATGAAGCAGTGACTGTTCACGGCGCATTTAAATTGCATGAAAAAAGTAATAAATTTATAAAAACTTAATTAGAATCTCAAACTATACATTAGCTGCTATACCTTATAAGGCGAAATAAATTTGCCTCTAATTAAAACCAACAAGGTTTGTTATTGTTTATGGTAATATTACCTGTCGTGGCGGATGCATCGGAGTTCATTACAACGCGGGAAATTCTTTAAAATCGCCTCGAATGGAAAACGACAAGTTAAGCGTATAATCTTATATGAAACGTTGAAAATTTAAATGATTTAAAATTATACCGTATGCGTATCTGTGAGCGATACTGGTGAATTCCATTTTATTACACATCTAATGGAGTTTTTAAAACATCGACGATAATTTACATACATCCATCTATTCACGCTACAAAGATTATATTATCGCTTGCTTTTAAATCAGATCTGTCGAATTGAGCTACGTAAAAAAAGTTATAATGCACAGATGGCGCGAAGTAAGTATGGCAATGGTTTTACGACAAATTGGCGTACCTACTGATCCGCAAATTACTATTTTTAACCGACTTCAAAAAAGGAGGAGGTTATCAATAAGACTTTTTTTAATATATATGTTACCTCATAACTTTCGACTGGGTGAACCGATTTTGATGATTCCTTTTTTATTTAAAAGCTGGTACTTCCTGTGTGGTCCCAATAAAATTTGGTCCAGTTCTTGAAGTTGGTTCTTTATTTTTTAAATTATTATCTAAATAAATAATATCTAACTTTATTTTAACATTTATAAAAGAACTTATTAGCTTCTGCTCGCGGTTCTGCTCGCTTGTAAATCGATAATCGCTGTAAACATGTTATCTGTTACGGTTTAGCCATGAGCGTATAAGAAATAGGCGTAGGGACCGGTCAAGCAGTGGTAACTCTAAAAAGGACGGCGGTGGGGTGCTTCTGGCCGTTTCTAGGGACATACCGTCTGTTCGTGTCAAGAGTTGGGAAACAGATGTGGAGGACTTGTGGGTCACTTTGCAGATTAACATTGGCTCAAGTACTAGGAAGCTTGCTATATGTGTTGTATATCTACCTCCACCAGTTAAACCCGAAACTCTTAAGTATTTTTTGGATGGCGCAGATGATGTTGCTGATCGGGCCGATGATCTAGTTATTTTGGGTGATTTTAACTTGGGTTTTATTAATTGGGACCCTTACAAAGATGGTAATTATATGGTACCTTCGAACTATAACTCTCCTCTGGGACATTCTATTACTGATTTTATTTTCATTAACAATCTGTTTCAAGTCAATGCAGTTGCGAATGGTGACGGCAGGTTTTTGGATTTGATTATGACTAGCTGCCAAGATGCATGCGTTGTAAGCCCTTCGAGCGAGCTGAGCAAATGCTATAAGCAGCATCCCAATCTACTGTTGAACTTACCTTACAATAGGGTTGTCTATCTTAGGCCCAAATGCAAGCCTAGATATAGCTTCTATAGAGCAGATTATCCATCCATAGTTAAAAATCTGAAAGGTGTTGATTGGCAAACTAAGTTATCGGGCTGTGAAAATGCTGATTCAATGCTGCTAAAATTTTACAAAATAGTGGATGATCTCTTGGAAGAATTTGTGCCAAAACAAACCCTTAACAAATCTAAGTTCCCTCCTTGGTTCAGCACTTCGTTCATCAAACTATTACAGGAAAAGGAAAAAATTCGGAAAAGGTTTAAAAAATACAGAAACCCTAGAGACGAAATTGAATACCATCTGCTCCGCTCTAGATGCCACGCAATGTATGATAAATGCTACTCAGATTATAGAAATAAAATCGAGGTCAATATCCCAAGGAACCCTAAGCTTTTCTGGAGCTTTATTAAACATAAAAGAGGTGGTGACTCGTCCATACCTGCAACTATGAATTTGAGAGATCAGGTCGTGAAAACAGGCCCTGACATTGTGAATCTTTTTGCAGAACATTTTGCCTCAATTTACTTACCCGGCTCAACACCTCCGGATAACTCTACGCTTGAATCTCAGTGCTGCGGATCCCCGCAACGGATTATGTGTTCATTGGCTGTCGAAGAGTTTGAGGTGCTTAAAGCAATTAGAAAGATCGACTCTGCGAAGGGTGCTGGCCCGGATGGGATTCCGCCGGTATTTGTAAAGAGATGCGGCTCTGCGATAGCTCTGCCTCTGTCGTTAATATTTAACCGATCACTAGCGGATGGGTCATTTCCGTTCGAGTGGAAAAAAGCGCGCATTGTACCAGTCTTCAAGAAGGGAGAAAATTCTGACGTTAAAAACTATCGCCCTATTTCCATTCTGTCTTGCTTCTCTAAACTATTTGAATCAATTGTCTATCCTGTGATCTTTCGGCTTGTAGACAATAGCATCTCGGATGTACAGCATGGTTTTAGACCTGGTCGCTCAATCGTCACTAACTTGGTCCCTTACATTTCCAATGTATCTAATGAAGTTGACTCAGGCAGGCAGGTTGACGCCGTCTACACCGACTTTAGCAGTGCTTTTGATCGGGTTAACCATTCGATTCTATTGAGGAAATTATATGGATTCGGGGTGGACGGCCCACTCTTGAAATGGTTCGAGTCTTATTTGCAACAGAGACCTCAGAAGGTGTCTGTTAATGGATTTGACTCGAAAACTTATTTTACAAATACCGGTGTGCCCCAGGGATCACATTTGGGGCCCCTTCTTTTTATAATCTTTATTAACGACATAGTCGATAAAGTAAGACATTGTAAGGTGTCACTATTTGCCGATGACCTCAAGATATACAAAACCATAAATTCTGTTGTCGACTCTCGCCAATTGCAAAGTGACCTAGATGCTATCCTACAATGGTGTCGCTGTAACAGTATGACACTCAACGCAAATAAATGCTTTCACATTAAATTCACTAGAAAAAAAAAGCAACTTGCTACAGAGTATAAGCTTGATGGTACAGCACTGGCAGAAGTTGATGAAATCCGAGATCTTGGCGTGATAGTTGACAGTCAACTCAAATTCACCTCGCATATCAACAAGTCTGTCACAAAAGCAGCTCAAATGCTCGGATTTTTAAAACGTAGCTCGGGCGGATTCAGGCATCAGCGCACCAAAATCTTGCTTTATCAAACCTTGGTGCGCAGTCATCTTGAGTTCGCCAGCGTTGTATGGAATCCGTATTATGCCGTGCATTCGCAGCGCATTGAGAGCATACAAAGAGCGTTCACTAGGCATCTGGCTTATAGTTCTAGCGGTTTTTCCCACAGAAATCCCTACAAAGAGCGCCTAATTAAGTTTCAAATGCGTTCTCTTCGTGAACGGAGACTTTTATTGGACATGTCCTTCTTTCACAGAATCGTAAGCGGTCAATATCAGTGTAGCTACTTTCTGGAGGATATGCCTTTGAGGGTTCCCCGTACCTATCCTCGCGGGAAACTCAAATATATTTTCTACACCCCACCTGTAAAGTCTAATTTGGGACGGCAAGCACCTCTCCATAGAATAATTGATGAGTATCACTTCCTTATCACAGTAATACCCGATCTTGATGTGTTCCACGATAAGTTGTGTATATTTAAAAGAAAAATTATGGATGCACCTTAACCTTAATTTTAATCGTTAATCATTAATTGTTTTATAACTGACCTGTTGTTTTTTGATATTATATTGTAATTTTTTCTTCTTATTTTTTGAAATGACATAACATTTATTATACATTCATATTAATATTTCAACAATTATTACTGTATTGTTTGTTAAATCTCAATTTCAAAGTATGTTTTCATTAGCTGTTCTTTTTCTTCTTTTTTTTATTATTACTTATTGTATTCCATCTTCGAGCTGATGAATTGTCAATGCTATGTACGCCATTATTGTCACATGCATCAGGCCATGAACTAAATAGTTTAAGTAATTTTCGATGTTAAATGTTTGTGATGTGGCTGTACTTATTTTAAATAAATAAATAAAAAAAAGTAAAAACTAAAACCCAACTACGACAAAAAACGACGCTGAAAAAGTATGAAACAAGTTTCAAAAGCCGTAGTCACGCGTTGTTAAATTGGACTATGGCACATTAAAAAGTTTCAAAACCCGTAGTCCATGTAGTGTAATGTACCATATGGTACATATCACTTTAACAACGCGTGACTACGGCTTTTGAAACTTGTTTCATACTTTTTCAGCGTCGTTTTTTGTCGTAGTTGGGTTTTAGTTTTTACTTTTTTTTATTTAAAATGTTTTGGTGCCTCTATAATACTAATTTCTTTGCATAGTATATTTTAAATAGATACCACAGAAATATCACAATAATCGAATAAATACAGACAAAGTCACGAGAAAATGCTAATAATATATATATTTTTGAAATCTACAAGTAACGCCCTTTCGTATGATACCAAACACGGCATATTTCTCTCATATTTATTTTTTAATACACTACTTTACGTCGGCTAGAGGGCGCCATATTAGATTCAGTGACACGTCATATAGCCTATTATCGGCGGGCAATCAAGACGCTTCTAACGATACCTCATTTGTCTTATTCTGAATAGTTTAGAAAGAATGAGGCAACAAATAAGCATACCATAGAAATATCACACTTATCGAATAAATACGGACAAAGTCACGAACAAATGCTAATAATATATGTATTTTTGAAATGTACAAGTAACGCCCTTTCCAATGATACCAAACACGGCATATTTATCTCAAATTTATTTTTTAATACAGTACTTTATGCCGGCTAGAGGGCGCCACATTAGATTCAGTGACACGTCATATAGCCTATAACCAGAAGACGATCACGACGCTTCTAGAGACACCTCATTTGTCCAAATCTAATGAGTAGTTAAGGAGCTAGGAGGGAACAAATGAACATACATACATACATACATACATACATAGCCTGTCAAAATCATAACCCTCCTTTGGCTTTGCCGTAGTCGGGTAAAAAAGAAATAGAGTAAAAACCTTGGCTGAAAACGTAGGGTACCTACCTAAATGAATAGTAATAAATGCATACTGCATAGGACTAATTGCTGTGTTTTTTTTTATGTTTGGGCCTACCAAAATGACTACTCTGCCTGATGGAAAGCATAAGCAGAATCCAAGAGTGGTGGTCACCATACTGCGAATGCAGACAATGCAATAATGCAGTATCGTGACCCACACTATGGCGGGCTAGTGATGCTTCTGCATCATTGGGCTTCTAGTCTCGCACTCACCAACGAAACACGACAGCATGATCGCTGTTATTTTACGTGCGATTTTCTGTGCGAGGGTAGTACCGCGCCGGTCGAGCCGGCCCAACCGTGCTGAAACCAGCGTGGCTCTACTACCTACACTAAAGGTAAAACTTAGGGGAACCGTCTGTCGGTTAGAGAAGAAGAGGATATGAATGTCGAAACCGGCTGCAACGATTTTCATGACGTTTAGTATGCAACAAGAATTCATTTTTATAAAATTTACAAAAAAATCTATAAATCTTTCATCCAGGTACAATCTATACAAATAAACAAGTACAATTTTAACAAAAATAAAACCGACTTCAAGGTTTGACTCGATTTCTCTTGGATGCCATCATCAGATCTTAGTGTCCTTATCATGGTACCATCGTTGGGATATCTCCTTTCCATTAAAAAAAGAATCATCAAAATCGGTTCATAAACGACGAAGTTATTCGCGAAATCACATAAAAAAAAATATACGGTCGAATTGAGAAACCTCCTCCTTTTTTTAAGTCGGTTATTAAAATAGGAATGTCTGTTTATAATATTAAAATAACCGCTTTTTAAAAAATGCATGTGTATGTATACACGATGCATGTACCGAAAAAACATTTTTAAAAAAAATTATCTGTCTGTTCGTTCCGGGTAATCTTTGGAACGGCTGAACCGATTTTGACGGGACTTACACTGGCAGGTAGCTGATGGTCTAAGGAGTAACTTGGGCTATGTTTTAGACTAGCTTTGTCCCACGATAAGATAATAACGGCGGGTAACACCGCGATCACGAATGTTTGTTTGTAACTCTTGTACGTAGAAACAGCAGGATTTATAATGATGAATTGCAATAAACTGTTCGTCATTTCACAACTAACCTTTGTTTTATTTTTCTTTCTTTTTTTAATGGGACCCTGAAAGAGCACCACGGTAACTGGCAGCTATAAGCAGACGTTGACCTCTGTTAAAGTATGAGCCCAAATCGGCCTATGCATGCAATGTCAAAGTCAAAAACCGACTTCAAGAACGACCAAATTGATTGATTTCTCTTGAATCATCAGATCTTAGTGTGCTTATCATGGCACCACCGTCAGGATATCTCCTTTCAACTTAAAAAGAATAATCAAAAGCGGTTCATAATAGGGAGATCCCTCATAACTGTAGGAAACGGGGTTGGTGAGCTCTTCAACGATAACGACACCCGTGCACTCAAGAGGTTGCTAATTTTGTATACAATAGAAAGCTAACGATAGATGTAATATGCATTTATCTGGCGTTGATTTGACAAGCTGTCAAAGTTAAACTGACAGGTGGCCGAAGCTATGACGTCACGCAATACTTACGTAAAATATGTATGACTAATTGAGCCCCGTGGTGTTATCCGCGGTTGTTATTGTACCTTTACAACAACTGCGCAGGTAACGCGGCGAATTTAATCTAAAACAAGCTGTTACTGAAATGCCTCGAGACGAATCAAACAAATACAACTTGATGATGTTGCGACGATTCTTTACAGAGTTCCTATGGCCACCTTCCAGCTCCAGCGTCAGATCAGCTCCATGTCATTACAATATTGTATTGTCACGCTGTATACATATGCTTGCAAAATTTCAGCAAAATCGGTTGAAGATATCTGCTTCAAAATTGAGATTCCACCCGAACATGCAAGCATACATACATTACAAGATAATAAAAAGCTTGTAAAAAGAAACCGGTCAAGTGTGTGTCAAGCCATAGAATAGTTCCGTAGTCACCCAAGTAATCGCATTTTACAAATTAGACCTCTGTATTTCCTGAACTAATGAAGTTATCTAAGCCGTCAAAGTTTATAGCATGGAATACCATCATGATATTTTTAGCTTTTAGAGGACGGACAGACGGACATGACGAAGTTAAAAGAACTTTGAGATGTGATCTACGGAACCCTAAAAAGTAGCCTAAGTTGCTCGTTACATCATCAGCAGTTTTTTGGATGAGTTTTTAATACCTCTGACAATTTTTGATTACTCTACACAATCTCAAGTCGTCAGAATCTCCAAAACTATAGATACTTAATATACCGACTTTATGTCTAAATCGATTAAACTCATTAGGCCGAATGTAAATAGTTATCTATGCCAATAAAACACTTGCACATACTAAGTCACACGCTAATTTATAACTTTCAACCTTATCGAAAAGAGCGGTGATTACAATATTCATTACCAGGAAATCTGATGTTTAATCTGTTCTGTCGTACGCAACGCCTTTACTTTTCTGAACATATATACAAATAAATAAAATTGGAGTGTCTGTTTGTAATATTAAAATAACCGCTTTTTACTAAATGTATATGTATGTATACACGGTACATATACCAAAAATGTAGCTAAAAAAATTTTTGTCTGTCTGTCTGTCTGTTTGTTCCGGGTAATCTCTGGAACGGCTGGACGGATTTTGACGGGACTTTCACTGGAAGGTAGCTGATGATCCGGGGAGTAACTTAGGCTAACTTTGTCCCGCGGCGTTACTCGCGGTACAACAATAACCGCGGGTAACACCGCGGGGTTCATCTAGTAGACAATAAGAAAATAGGTTTTGCATGCCATACTGGCCACACAGGTTGGTATATTTTGTATTAAGTTTTCATTCTCTTGTGCTCCTTGGTTTACTTCTTTAATCGGTTTTAACGAAACCCACGGGATGAATAAGGGTGGTATCACTTCGTATTTTTAACCCATCACCACGTGAATACGAAATAACCACAGATTTATGTATGACTAGTTGAACCCCGCGGTGTTACCCGCGGTTAACGCCGCGGAAAAAAGTTAGTCTAAAAAAAGTAGCCTAAGTTACTCCCTGGATCATCAGCTACCTGCCAGTGAAAGTCCCGTCCAAATCCGTCGATTTGTTCCAGAGATTACCCGGAACAAACAGACCGACAGACAGACAAAAAAAAATTTAACTAAATTTTAGGCATATGTACCGTGTATACATACGTATGCATTTAGTAAAAAGCGGCTATTTTAATATTACAAACAGACACTCCAATTTTATTTATTTGTATAGAAAAGCAAAGACAAAGACAATATTCGAGTTATAGAGAAATGACTGTCATATTGGTAAGTTTCGCAATAAGTAAATTATGACGTCACATTTCAGTGTTGTCAAATCATTCATTTAAATTACCATATTACATAACTATGCAAGTAAACAAAACTGAACAGTCTGAATACTGTATGTAATTTAAAATTAACGACTAATCACTAAATGCACATGAATATACTCGTTTAAATAAGGTTACATTAAAAAAAATCTGTCTGTCTGTTTTTCCAGTTATTCTCTGAAACGGCTGGACAGATTTTTTCGGGATATTCACTCGTAGACAGCTCATGATATAAGGAATAACGTAAGCTACTTTTTTTTAGCTAATTCGCCTCAGCTAGCTATTGAGTAAAGTTTAGAGAAAAAGAATAATTCTGAGCTATCCAATCGTGCCGTGTAGTTGGCGAAAGCTGGACTTGAGAGTCACTCGAGTGAAATTGTGATGCGCGACAGCACGCAATGTGTAATGTCGTCCACATCTATACATCTATACAACTAAATAAAATTGGAGTGTCTGTTTGTAACATCAAAATAACAGCTTTTTAATCAATGCATATGTATGTATACACGATACATATACCAAAAATGTAGTTAAAAAATTTTTTGTCTGTCTGTCTGTTTGTTCCGGGTAATCTCTGGAACGGCTGGACGGATTTTGACGGGACTTTCACTGGCAGGTAGCTGATGATCCAGGGAGTAACTTAGGCTACTTTTTTTAGACTAACTTTGCCCCGCGGCGTTACTCGCGGTACAACAATAACCGCGGGTAACACCGCGGGGTTCAGCTAGTATAAAATAAGAGCTCGAACTCTCTAACTCTGTGGCATAAAATTGTCTCTGAAATAGAAATCGAAACTTTGAAAATTGATTAGTCATTTGTGAATATGTTGCATATTAGCTGACCCACGCAACATCGTTTGCGCCTCCTATTGCCCGTAGCCTGATAATTTATCCCCGTTTTTGTAACATTCTTTATTGTTGCTCCGCTCCTATTGGGCTTAGCGTGATGATATATACCCTATAGATTTCCCCGATAAATGTACTATCCAACACTGCAAGAATTTTTCAAATCGGACCAGCGGGATTTTGAGATTAGCGCGTTCAAACAAACAAACTCTTTCTTTCGGTGTTGGATAGTCGAGATTTATCGAGGAAGGCTATAGGGTATATATCTTCAAGCTACTACTAATAGGAGCGGAGCAACAATAAAGAATGTTTCAAAAACGGGGGAAATTTTCACGCTACGGGCAATATAAGGCGCAAACGAGATTGCGTGGGTCAGCTAGTGTTAGTATAGATTACATACTCTCTCTCTCTCTCAGCCTGTTGCTGTCCACTGCTCGACGAAGGCATCCCCCTAAGAGCGTATATTAAGGCGCGTCTTCACCGAAATTGTTGGCAATTTCAATGTTTCCAACTGTTTGCAAGTCTTCAGAAAATCACCAACTTTTGTTTCCATTATGTCTATACCACGGAGCAAATACAAAAAGGAGATGCCCTAATGAGATTTTTGTATGAAGCAATGCGTGACAATTTGCGGGGGTGAGGGGGTGTTAGTTTACACTTTTCCATCTACCAGACAATAGCAAAACTACTTGCATCGTTGTACGAGTATATTGCTATGTAGTTTAGCTAGCTGACACTAGTGTGGACGTACTCAGAATTTCAAGGAGTAGTTTTTTCAAGGTCGATTTTGTAAGCATCTTGAACAAAAAACATCATTAATAACGTAAATAATTTTGCAAAAGTGAACTTTTTTTTTTCTAATAAATAACCCTAAATAAAACATTGTTCAATATGCTTGGTTTACACGTGGATTATGTAGAACAAAAATTAATATATGTAGTGCAAATCATTTTATTTAAAAAATAAATAAATTTATATTTTATTTCACTTCGGAATTGGAATGCTTAAATAACGCCAATCTCAGAAAATCAACTAATCTAAATCTGAATTGAATGGTCATACCAATGTTGTCTCTAATATCCACATCTAATCACTTTTAATCTTGCCTAATTTGGGTTTGGATAATAAGTTCCTTTTTCGATTTTTTATGATTTTTCCTTGAAATGAATCACTATCATAACAACGGGAAGAACAAATATTGGTGTATTTTGTAGGAGTCCAGTTTTGCCTATTATTTTTTTAATCAATTGCTCTTCAATACTATCTTTAGATGAAAATTTAGAACATTACCTGTATACTGGTACATTGTATTATTTTAATGAATTTAAAAAAAAACCCTTCAAATCATCAGCATAAGTAAAATTTCTTTTTTTTTTCAATATTTGAAGTAACAACTTTCAATGCAAGATTAATATAGTCGTAACTTGATAAAATATTTGGATTCTAAATACGACCCTGTCTTTTTATTTTAGAATAGATGTCGATAGATGTCAGTCTGTTCACAATATAATTAAGAAAAATACAAAAAAAATACCATGATGAATAAAAATTAATTAGGTAAGAATGTAGAACTCATTTCGGTATCTTCTTATGGTATGTTTTATTAATATTCAGCTCAACGTACCATTGTATCTTTATTTCCAGTAACACAAAATTTTGCCATCTAGTGGCGAGTAAATATAATAACATTTCAATAAAACACCAAGAGATTTTTCTAGAACTTTTAAAAAAATTTGCTATAAAATTACTTATAAAAGAAATATGATGCCACTCATGGTACCAGAACGTCTATCTGAGTTATTTGTACAAGATAAAACACAACAATTCATCTTTTTACTTGATTGTACCGAGAACATTCAAGTATTACGATTTTTCGATGCAGTTCTAGAACATTGACGTTAATAGTATAATTTGCAAGTTGCGTCAACTGCGATGACGTCGGGGTGAGTATTTTGTCACGGGGGTGATGCGCTTATGCCATCTCCTCTTTGTATTTGCTCCGTGGTCTATACCGATTCACCAACAATTTGAAAAACATTCGAACTAAGTGTCTCCACAGAGCTAATAAATAACTGCAACAAGCATATTCTTTTGACGTTTACCGCCAAAAACAGTAAAAAGGTTCCCAACATTTGTTGACAATTTTTGTTGCCAACGCAAGGTAATTTACAGCAACTTTTGTCACCAATATGAGTAGACAACACAAAAGTTGCTAACTTTTGTTTGGTGGAGACTCGGCTTTACACAATATACGCTCCCATGAGGATATTATCGGGACGTCATAATCCTTTTTAAAAACAAAACAGTGTATAAGGTATTTTTCTATTACGTTTTTATAAAATATGTTTCTGAGATTTATTTTAATCATACCTGGAAGAACTGATTTTTTTTTATGGAATAGGCGGGCAAACAGGCAGACGTATCACCTGATGGTAAACGATTACCGCCGCCCATGGCCACCTGCAAACACCAGAGGCATCACAAATGCGTTGCCGGCCTTTATGGGATAGGGAAGGGAGGAAAAGGATTCTTGTGTTATAACTTATTATTTAAAATTAATATCTAGATAAAATTTACACAAATCAAGCTGGGGGGCAAAAGGCCAAAGCATTTTTTTTACTAAAAAAGTTAATGACTCCTATTCAAAGATGCGCGGGAAAACCTTTTGACAGTTCAATTTTCAAGTTGAAATTGGAGTGTCTATTTGTAATATTAAAATAACCGCTTTTAAATAAATGCATATGTATGTATACACGATACATGTATCAAACTATCATTTTTTTAATTTTTATCTGTACGTCTTTTCCGGGTAATCTCTAGAATGGCTGGACCGATTTTGACGGCCTTTTACTGGCAGGTAGCTGGTGATCCAGGGAGTAGCTTAGGCTACTTTTTTTTAGACCAACTTTGTCTCGCGACGTGTGTGTCTAGAATTTCAAAACATCCTTTCTTAGTGCTCACTTACGTTATATAAAGAACCTACATGCAAAATTTCAGGATTCTAGGTTCAGCTGTTTCGGCTGTGCGTTGATCTATGAGTATGTGAGTCCCTCGGTCACCTTCCTCTTTTTTATATATATAGATAATGGTTGGGAGATGTACAAAGTTATCTAAACTAAAAAGAGTAATGATTGTTGCTTGTATTGTGAGATTGTAGGTATGTATCATACATACCTAGGAAATTGCTGATCCGATTTCTGTTTACGTACCGAATTATCTAGTGGGAATGTTATTAACCGACTTCAAAAAAAGAGGTTTCTCAATTCGACCGTATTTTTTTTATGTGTGGTTACAGATAACTTCGTCGTTTATGAACCAATTTTGATGATTATTTTTTTAATGAAAAGGAGATATCCTAACGGCGGTACCATGATAAGGACACTAAGATCTGATAATGGCATCCGAGGCAAACCTTGAAGTCGGTTTTGTTTTTGTTAAAATTTACTTGTTCACGAATATTGAGATTGTTATTTTTTTCAATCAGGTAAATATAATGTATTTGTAAAACAAAATATTTAAAACAGAAACAAAAGAAATGGACATAAGTTGTCAATCATTGAGAAAAAGTAGCATTCGAAATATTGATATTAGGTTCATTTAATCATTTGTATTATAATGTGACACATCTGATCGATTGCTGGCGTGGTGACACGCGTCTACACGAGATGCATCGCCATACAACGTGATGTGCAAAATCAGCAAATCGTTACATACGTCTTCGTTCTGCGGTAACAAACAAAAATAAATAAAATGAAATGAGATAACAAATCTACCACAGAGTAAAGAATAGTAAAAAAACTAATTAATAATGTAATTTAAAATCTTTTTTTGCTTCAAATACTCTGTTTATTGAGGAAGGTCATGGTCTAAGTAATATTACGGTACAATGAAAGGCAGCGAAGTATTATTAGCATAAAACCTCTGTGCTATGAAATTGTTCGTCAAAAAACCGCAGAATACTATTACTAGTGTATACAGATAAATAAAATCGAAGTGTCTGTTATGTTGCATGCCTGATTTCATTTTTTTTTTATTAATGCCTTAGATGGATGAGGGAGAGGGGTGTGATGACTGGAACCTGGAACATTTTAGTACATTATCTATACAAATAAATAAAATTGGAGTGTCTGTTTGTAGTATTAAAATAATTGCTTTTTAATAAATGTATACGTATGTATACACGGTACATGTAACAAAATATCTTTTTTTATCCATTTTTGTCTAACCGATTTTGACGGGACGTTCACTGGCGGATAGCTGATGATCTAAGGGGTAAGTTGGCTACTTTTTTTTAGACTTGCTTTGTCCCGCAGCGTTACCCACGGTACGACAATAACGGCGGGTAACATCGCGTGGTTCAGCTTGTTTTCAATAAAACCGTTTAAATTAAAAACTTTTTACATATTTTTTCCGCCTAATCTTCTCAACGCCTGGACCGATTCAAAATCGTGCGATAACACATAATACATGTGAATTCAATATCATGCCAATATTCATTCATTCAATTATTAAATTCATTCAACAAATTTTATAGTTCATTTCCACGCGGACAAAGTCGCGAGTAACAACCAATATAACATAACCAAGGTTACCTTACAAACATAATTTTGCCGCCAAAAAATGGCTGCCTTTTACATTTCTATTCGTCAAACTATATTTTTAACTGTCAAAATAAATTTGTCATCGGATATTACCTAACATAAAATTATATGATGTAATTAGTAAGTAATTAATTTCGGATGTTTTCATTTATTTGCGCGCTATTAGACCTTGTTTCTACTAATATTTTATGATTCTGGGTCAACAGGAAATACTATAGATTTAGCATTACTGTTGAGTATCGAAATATGGCGTTAAAGGTTTTAATGGCGACTTTGACTCAAAGGTACACGGTTTTTTTTTTTATGTTTGACCCTGCCAAAATGACTCTAGTCTGCCTGATGGAAAGCATAAGCAGAATCCAAGAGTGGTGGTCACCATATTGCAAATGCAGACAATGCAACAATGCAGCATGGTGACCCACACCATGGCGGGCTAGTGATGCTTCTGCATCATTGGGCCTCCGGTCTCGCACTCACCAACGAAACACGACAGCACGAACGCTGTCATTTTACGTTGATTTTCTGTGCGAGGGTAGTACCGCCCCGGTCGAGCCGGCCCGTTCGTGCTGAATACAGAGGATTAAATGGAAAATTAAAGCAATGAACAGGGATACTGATTCTAATTTTTTTTGTGTATGGGCCTGCCAAAGTGACTACTTTACCTGATAAAAATCATTAGCAGAATCCAAGAGTTGTTATCATAATACTCATTGTAAACGCGGACAATGCAGCATGGTGACCCACACCATGGCAGCGTAGTGATGCTTCTGCATCATTCGGCCTCCGGTCTCACCAACGTAACACGACATCACGAATACTGTCATTTTACGTCTAACTTTTGTGTTGAGTACCGCCCCAGTCGTGCTGAAATCAACGTGGCTCTAATACCTTTTTTTTACTTAATCCGTCCCTATAGGTACAGATACAAAAAAGCGCGGGAGGATGAAAAAAAACTGGGTACCTACATAAATATGTAGTACTGCAGTATATAGGTAATAACAAAAAAAAGGTATATCAACCATAGAAAACAGTATCAATTTTTTTTTATTTTGAGGTAGGTACCTAGTATATCACCTTAGAAGGGCTAGCAGACGTGTTTTAATTTCGTACATTTTGACGAGCATAATTTTAATCTCTATTTCTGTTAAACGGGTATTTCAAGGATGAGATGAGTTAGGGTTAGCGCCGAAGGACGGAGTGGCGACGGACGGCAAAGACATTCAGTTGTATTGTGAAGAGCTTTAGGTTGAATTTTAATTGTTACTGAATTCTGAAGACTCAACTAATAATCAGAAATCCACTATAAATCACGATTCCTAAAACTATAACGAATCAAGAAGATACTTATACTTAGAAACCAAAACCCTATGTAAAAACTTTTGATGAAAAAATATTGGCAGTCATAAGGACTGCCGACAGACGTAAAAACTTATAACTTGACGGTGAGGGTAACCCGGTGACGCGAACTCATAAGATTTTCTCCTACCAAAAAGTGCTCAACGCGGCCGAAGAAGTTTTTACTTCAAAACATTTTTTTTACAATAATTCATAGACCGCCAAAAATATTATTCCCGCTTCGGTGTAATCGGGTAAAAAACAAAAACTTTTTTATCTTACACTTATTTGCCTAAAGAATAGGAATTTAATTTTAGAATGCTTTACGCGCCTTCCTACTTTATACAAAGCATAGACAATTTTAATGTTCTAACAGTAAACAGGTTTTAACTGACCTACCCAGCTCTCGTCTGATCTAACAAAACTCTTTTGTGGTATTGAACTTTATACTCGTAAATATACTCTGTGCTTCATTGCTGAGCGTAGTTATTGTGTATTTTATAGACGTGCAATTTGGCTTTCGAAATAAATTAAATTACGTTTGGTATGGTTTTTATCTCCCGAATGTCATCTAATTTATGTATTCTTTCTGAATTTAATTAAGTTTAGCAAAACAAAATGGCTTTTTGTCCATTTGATGACGGAATGTGATGTGTCATTTATTTATTTTCATTAAAATTTCAATAAGGGTTGGGTAGACAGCGGTCGAGGGGAAGGTTGCGAGGCCTAAATAAGTTTTAACGTGATACATAATTATAAATGCGAACTCACCGAGTGAGTGATAGCGGAGACCCATACTCTAATCCCTCCCCCCATCCTCCTCCTCATATCCCAAAGGCCGGCAACGCGCTTGCTTTTGCTTTCATAAAAAAAAAATAGCACCGCGGGGTACAGTTAGTCCCGAAGAAATTTTGTGTATTTGACTTTTGTGTAATGACCAAAGAATTGAAATATATTTTGAAATTCTATTGGAATTAGTGATTCTATTGCGAGTGACAGTTGATGTTGGTGTCCAGAAAATATAAAATATAAAATAAAACAATATTAAAACAAAAACAACCGAAATGAAATTCGTCACCATCATTTGTATAAAAAAATAAAAGCATTCCGTGTTTATTTACCTGTCAATTGAGGTTAATTTCTTCTTTTATATTTCTATTGTTTACGAAAAGTAACTGCGTGAAATGAATGACATCAATCGCACACAAGTATGAGAAAAATTATGTAAGTTATATAATAAATTATGTAATAATCAGACTTCACAAGTAGATATTTACCGGGAAAGAATTGTGTTATGCGACTTCCATTTTTTCCTTGCGGCTTATGACTTTTATAAGATTTCATTTCTTTGTACCCAGTTTCATGAGAAGGTGGATGGTATTTAAAGTATATATGTACGTGAATTTCTTTGCCTCGTTTGTGCCCAAAAATGTTACTGGGTTTTCTTACAAGAAATCTGTAGAAATAAATAAAATTGGAGTGTCTGTCTGTAATATTAAAATAACCTCTTTTTATTAAATGTATATGTATGTATACACAGTACCTATACCAATAAATCTAGTTAAAAAAAATTTGGCTGTCTGTCTGTTTGTTTCGGGTAATCGATCGACTTTCACAGGCAGATAGCTGATGATCCAGGGAGTAACTTAGGCTACTTTTTATAGACTAACTTTGTCCCGCGGCGTTACTTGCGGTACAACAATAAATGCGGGTAACACCGCGGGGTTCAGCTTGTTCTTAATAACATCCCAGAGTATGGAAGTTGGCGGTGTTTCCCGCCCGTGCCTCGGAGAGCACGTTAAGCCGTCGAACCCGGTTGTCATGAAAATTCATGGCAATTGTTATTAGGAAGTCAGTGCACGCAAATATACTGGCACTTTAAATTCATGTTGCTCCAGGATAGTGGAGATCCGATGCCAGTCGCTCTGTGGAAAAATTGATATTCAGGTAAAACCGGTTAATCTAGTACTCTGCCACGCTCCGTAGTGTAAACGGCTTGATAGATTTTGGATTTTGAGGTGTTGCATACATATATACACGCGGACGGAGACGCGGACATAAGCTAGTGGTTAAATAATAATAAATGATGATAAACAACTTGTTTATTCAATTTAATATGTAAATTCCATTGTCATTTAAATAGAGATGACATTAATATCCGGTTTATTATCCGGATATATTTGCCTTTTGTGGTAAACGAGTACTCTGAAGTCAGTCATTACAATACAAAGGCCGACACGGTGCCAGCTTTTGTAGTTCTCTGAGAACACTTTTTCTTAATTCCGGAAATATGGCAGGCGACAATTTGCTTCGCAAACGGTGCGCGGTAAAAAGTTTGTAAAAGTAATAATTGGGTCACACATGGCATTGTTTAATGCATTGTAATAAATCTTATATTCTTACGCAATTTTGTTGCTGTGATGATAAAAAGTTATTACCTGTATTTATCAAATATTAGCTGTGCCCGTGACTTCGTCCGGGTGGAATAGTGACCGTGGGTATCATTTATATAACCTTTCACCCCTTTCAACCCCTTACCTCGCAACCCTTATTTCGCATTAAAAAGTAGCCTACGTTCTTTCTCAGGCTCTAGGCTACGTGTTTTCAAATTTCATTTAAATCGGTTCAGTAGTTTTGTCGTGAAAGCGCGACAGACCGAGGTACTTTCGCATTTCTAATATTAGTAAGGAATAAAAGTTGCAAGATAATGAAGTAAGAATTAAGTGTCATAAATATTAGACGTGAAGAAAAGCTTTGCTACTTATTGTGTCAGTGCTACTTGTAAAGACTTAAACCAAGAAACAATTTAAAACAATAACCATTCCCTAAATATCCGGATATCCGACTACTAGTTTACATAAAAGGTCATAATTAAAATAAAATTAAATCATTCTTCAATAACGAACAGTCGTGATCTTCGCGTGGTCATGGATAAATGCATCATCTTACGTCGGAACTAGTCTTTAAACTAACTCGACACGAAACGCAGTAATAATCATTTTAATTGCCTCTACCAATTTCAAAGCACGAACTAAACGTTGCTCGATCGACCAAAGTAGGGCGTAATAGAGGGTAACTTTGACTCGAACGTTTGTTGGGATTCCCAGAATGATTAAACGGTGACGATGTCTGTACGTCATTTGTAAGTAATCGTATTAAGCGAATACTGTCTGTTTTATTTACCCGACTACGGCTAAAAAGAAGGAAAATTATTTTGGTAGTGTTTCTTTTTTTTTAAGTAAAAACTTCTTTAGCCGGTTGAGCACTTCATCATTGGTAGTAGTTCAAAGATCTAAGCGAATACACAGCGAAAAGTAGCCTAAGCGAATCCCTGGATCATCAGCTACCTGCCAGTGAAAGTCTCGTCAAAATCGGTACAGCCGTTCCAGAGATTACCCGGAACAAAACAGACAGACAATTTTTTTTTAACTACATCTATACCTATAAAATAGTAAGTCCTGACTGACTGACTGACTGACTAAAGGGGAAGAAATATGGATCGAATGTTTGTATGAAAGTTCTTTTTAATGGGCTATTGATCAAAAATAAATAAATACTTTCAAAATTACTGATACATACTTTTACACAATTTTAATTAAATACATATAATCAACTTCCACGCGAGCAAAGCCGCGGGCAACAGCTAGTTTTTGGTATATGTAACGTGTATACATACATATGCATTTATTAAAAAGCGGTTATTTTCATATTACAAACATACACTACGATTTTATTTATTTGTATAGATATGTAAAAATGGTTTCAACTTCGGACTTCGGACGGGAATTTCCATGATCTTTACAACTATTGTCTTAAAGACTTACATCATAATTATGCATTCATTTGAGGAAGTTTGGTCTGAATTGAAAGGTTTATTCCTTCATAAACTAGCTTTTATTATTTCCAATATTATGTAAGGTCATCTACTTCTTGTTCTGCTGGTTTACTCGATGGTATGGTACAGTATATCCATACTTCTATCTATCTATACTAATATATAAAGCTGAAGAGTTTGTTTGTTTGAACACGCAAATCTCAGGAACCGCTGGCCCGATTTGAAAAATTATTTCAGTGTTAGGTAGCCCATTTATCGAGGAAGGCTATAGGCTATATATCATCACGCTAAGACCTACAGGAGCGGAGCAACAAAAACGGGGGAAAATTATCACGCTACGGGCAATAGGAGACGCAAACGAAGTTGCGTGGGTCGGCTAGTCAGTTATATTACTCGGAGAGACGGGTATCGGACCTCCGCAACCGAAGGTGAACCGAATTCGAACGTCAAATATACTGCCCCTATACTGGCCCTCAAATATAGTGACAACTAGTTCAAGTTGTCAGTATATTTGAGGGCACTGACTTCCCAAGAACGATTGTCATAGATGTTCATGACAACCGGGACCGACGGCTTAACGTGCTGGGCACGGGAAAATGGTTTTTAAATATATATTTTTCGGTATTTACTTTATTTTTATGTAATGGCCTTCCAAAATGACTCTACTCCGCCAGGTGGAAAGCAAAAGCAGAATCTAAGAGTGGTGGTCACCATACTCATTGCGAATGCAGACAATGCAACAATGCAGCATGGTGAGCCACACCATGGCGGCCTTGTGATGCATTCGCATCCTTGGGCCTCCAGTCTCGAACTCACCAACGAAACACGACAACACGAACGCTGTCATTTTACATTGATTTTCTGTGCGAGGGTAGTACCGCCCCGGTCGAGTCGGCCTGTACGTGCTGAAATCAGCGTGGCTCTACTACCTTGATCTATTAAATTGTTGATGCTGTGAAAAAAAGGTTATATTGCTGCTAAAAAGTGTTCAGACGTACCCTATAGAAATATATTAGCACATTTTTTTAATGATATGGCATCCGAACAATACTGGCATCACTAAATATTCAACCAACCTATTTTTTACCAAATAGTACAAAAAAACATTTGGCAACATGACGTTTGCCGGGTCAGCTGATAAAGATTATTGTTAATGCGTAAGCAACTGATTTCTATAGAAATTGGTGGTTTTCCTTATAAATATACCTCGAGTTATTTGGTATTTCCTAAGGTAATACCTGATTTCTTATCTCGACTGCGTTGAATACTTTTTTTAGTTTCGCAATGACGTACGTTGCTTAGACTTCATAATTATGATGTTTTTATTTTGCTTAACAAAGATAATAGAAAAGAAAACAATAAACTTGTACACTGAGGTAATAATAAAATATTATGCCCGCCATAAATTAATAACAGCAATACGAAGATTGACAAAGCAATGCATAGAGAAAATGTTTATGAATCTTTTAACTGTGAGCAAAGGTAGCAAAACATCCGGTTGCATGTTAATTAAATAGTTGTAATATAAACTGTGAGCAAAACTAAAGTCATTTGCCTTTTTTTAACCTGCTCCTTTTATGCAGCCAGTTACAGATTAAAAAGAAAATATGTATTTAAAAAGTTTATAAATATTATTTTTACCCTACAGGTTTTACAAAAATATTGTGTTTAATCGCTTGTATTCATGAAAAATGTAACGAGCTTTCACGCAATGGTTTACTGCACTTCGTTATCTAAAATTCTAAATGACTTTTACACTTGAGAGACGAAGAGAATTTAAACTTTTTGAGCCGATTGGAGGCTTTGAACTTTTTTTACCAGACTGTTTATTTTGTAGTCCACGTGGTTCGATCCTCGGCTCCTCGCATCCATCTCCTACCAGCCATCTTAAAGGCGTATATGATCACTCCACCTGGCCTGTGGATGTCTTACACTAAGTTTACCGAGACGCGGTCTCCACTCAAGAACTCATCCCGTTACCCCAATCAGTTCTGCCAAATATGGCAACTTTCTCTTTAGCTTGCTAATCCCGTGGGCTATGTCGATGACCTTGGGTCTCTATCGGATCACTCATCCACTCAAGAACTCATCCCATTACCCCAATTAGTTCCACCTAATATGGCCAGCCCACTGCCACTTCAGCTTGCTAATCCTGTGGGCTATGTCGATGACCTTGGGTCTCTGCCGGATCACTCATCATTAACAACAACCTTTATTTGTCCATTGCCAAAAAAAAGACTTCAAAAGAGGGCAGGTTCATTGCAGTTAACGAGTACTAGAGATAGATATCAAAATTGAGAGTGTATTGAAGTGAAAGATTGAAAAAAATATATAAAAGTTCTATGCGAGGTTTAAGGAAAATAATTATCTATACTAATATATAAAGCTGAAGAGTTTGTTTGTTTGTTTGAACACGCTAATCTCAGGAACCACTGGTTGGATTTGAAAAATTCTTTCGGTGTTGGATAGTCCATTTATCGAGGAAGGCTATGAGGTATATATCATCACGCTACTACTAATAGGAGCGGAGCAACAATGAAGAATGTTTCAAAAACGGGGGAAATTTTCATGCGACGGGCAATAGGAGACGCAAACGAGGTTGCGTGGGTCGGCTAGTTTAGGTATAAAAATTATGGTTTTTTATAAATAAAAAAAAAACTAAACTTGTCACTTGTGCTGCCATCTAGTAATTTCTACTGAGCAAGTTCTGTCTGACTGAAAGAGTTATTTCGTACTTGTTACATTCAACTTACAGATTACTACACTACGCTATGCAAAATTTTTCACCCAATGAAAATTCTAAAACAATGACACCTACAAATGTTTATAACTTTATGGAATAGTGCCTGTTGTAAACGCTGCAATTTGAAATTTTAATTAGTTGCAACAGTTCGGTAAAAGTTGTTCTATATAATAATTCTGTCACCACATAAATTTTATTTAAAACTAACCACGGTTATTGTTGTAACGCCGCGGGACAAAGTAAGTCTAAAAAAATGTAAACTAAGTTACTCCCTGGATCATCAGCTACCTGCCAGTGAAAGTCCCGTCAAAATCAGTTCAGCCGTTCCAGAGATTCAAATCAAATCAAATTACTTATTTGCATAAAACAGGTAGATACAAAGCTGTCATCTATCTATACTAATATATAAAGCTGAAGAGTTTGTTTGTTTGAACACGCTAATCTCAGGAACCGTTGGTCCGATTTGAAAAAATCTTTCAGTGTTAGATAGCCCATTTATCGAGGAAGGCTATAGGCTATATATCATCACGCTAAGACCTACAGGAGCGGAGCAACAATGAAGAATGTTACAAAAACGGGGGAAAATTATTACGCTACGGGCAATAGGAGACGCAAACGAGGTTGCGTGGGTCGGCTAGTGATATATATAATAGTTGCGCTGATTTATTACCTTACTCAGGTGTGCAAATTTTAACGTCTAATTGAGTATAAATACAAATAAATTTAAGGTTGTTATGCAGTGATTACCCGGAACAAACAGATAGACAGACAGACAACATTTTTTTTGACTACAGTTTTGGTATATGTACCGTGTATACATAGATATGCATTTAGTAAAAACCGGTTATTTTAATATTACAAACAGACACTTTAATTTTATTTATTTGTATAGAAGAAAAACGTTACGGTTGGCTGGACTGCGTTATCTGTTACGAACAATTATTGTATAATTACAACAATTATATACATAGATACACAATAGACAACCACTTTCACTCTCCATAGATGAAACGTAACGTTGCGTTCGCTTACGTAACATCGATGTGAGATATTCGCGCCATTATCAACGTCAAATGGCGAAAGTGATTTGGCGGGAAAAAAAGTGTTAGCAATGATGTTTTATGATTGGATTTGATGTTTTATCGGTCTTTTGGAGAAATAATATTGAGCTTTTCATTGTTAACTTATTTTGAAATCCAATTATTTTAGCAAAAACATCAATTAGGTGTATCACAGACTCTTCAGTCTTCACCGATGTTTTTTTTATCTAGGTTCATAACCAATACAAAATGGTCGGAATGTCAGACAAGTTAAAGTTGTGTAATAGGTAGCTATTATGTGATTATATTAATAACGTTTCAAATACATATATAAATAAACATTGATTAACAGCTGACACGCGAAACTGCGCCTGCGTTTTGCAAAATAAATATAAATTTCCGCCGTTTTTGCAACATTTTTCATTGAATCCTTTTGGTTAGAGCCTGATGTTATTTTAAATACAGCCTTCTTCGATACATGGGCTATCCAACACTAGAAGAATTTCCTATTGCTTTTTGAAGTTTACTCTTTAAGAAACGATTTTCATATTTAGTCCGCAGTGTGAAATTTTATGAAGAGTAAAATCGAGCATTAACTAAAATTGTGAAAAACACAGACACTATTGAAAAAAAAGTTTTTTTTTTTAAATTTAAACGTCTTTATTGAAAGTAATGTACTAACAGCTAAAAAATAATTCGATAGGTCCCAGGTTCCAGTCATCGCACCCCTCCCCCTCCTCAAAATAAGGCTTTGGTCAGAAAAAATAATAAAAATGTTGGGCGTAGCGTAAAGCGTGTAATGAGTTGACTGGATGGAAACACGTGCCCAACGATATTTTTTATTTCAGAACTAGCTGAACCCCACGGGGTTTAACCGCGGTTATTGTTGTACCGCGAGTAACGCCGCGCGACAAAGTTAGTCTAAAAAAGTAGCTACTCCCCGGATCATCAGCTACCTGCCAGTGAAAGTCCCGTCAAAATCCGTCCAGCCGTTCCAGAGATTACCCGGAACAAACAGACAGACAGACAAACATTTTTTAACTACATTTTTCGTATATGTATCGTGTATACATATATATGCATTGATTAAAAAGTTATTATTTCAATATTACAAACAGACACTCCAATTTTATTAATTTGTATAGATTTCATGGCGCTTAGGTGTTTCGTTCAACGTAGTACCAAAGCCAAGAAACTTGTAGCGATACGCCACAGTGTGCCAGTCGTGCGACAGAGTGCATCGAAGCTGACACACCACACTTTTCCTCTGATCCTTTTTCCCAAATTAGGCATTTATATACAGTACTAGCCGACCAACGCAACGTCGTTTGCGCCTTATATTGCCCGTAGCGTGAAAATTTCCCCCGTTTTTGAAACATTCTTCATTGTTGCTCCGCTCCTATTAGTAGTAGCGTGATGATATATACCCTATAGCCTTCCTCGATAAATGGACTATCCAACGCCGAAAGAATTTTTCAAATCGGACCAGTGGTTCCTGAGATTAGCGTGTTCAAACAAACAAACAAACTCTTCAGCTTTATATATTAGTATAGATAACTTCGACTTTGTACGCGGAACCGCCACCATGAGACCTCCAACCCAAATAATAGGCGATATTGAAACTGTTTACGGTTCAGACTACCCGTAATGGTTGCCAAATATATTCACACTAGCCGACCCACGCAACCTCGTTTGCGCCTTATATTGCCCGTAGCGTGAAAATTTCCCCCGTTTTTCAAACATTCTTCATTGTTGCTCCGCTCCTATTAGTAGTAGCGTGATGATATATACCCTATAGCCTTCCTCGATAAATGGACTATTCAACACCGAAAGAATTTTCAATCGGACCAGCGGTTCCTGAGATTAGCGTGTTCAAACAAACAAACAAACAAACTCTTCAGCTTTATATATTAGTATAGACGACCGTGCTAAACGTGCTTTTCGAGTCACGAAGGCAATTATATCAAAAATGGTCTCTAACAGAAGACGAACCTAAAATGACAGCAGTCGTGCTGTCGTATTTTGTTGTTGAGTACGAGACCGGAGGCCCAATGATACAGAAGCATCTCAATAGGCTGTCAAAGTGTGGGTCACCATGCTGCATTGTTGTATTGCCTGCATTCGCAATGAGTATAGTGACCACTACTCTTAGAAGAACCTTTCATCGAGTGCGAACAAATATACAGCGACATCAGACATTTTTCCAACAGACTAATTTACTAATTCCGCCCCACACGCCCTCCACTGTAACTCCTGTACACCAGGATCAACAGCAATGACCCACGAACACACCGAGTTATGACACTCGGGAAGTCCTAGGAAAAAAATTAACTATCTTGGAACCCGCAACTAAATTAATCAGAAGAAAAAACAGGAGGAGTCGTAAATATGATAAGTCCACTTCCCTCCTTAGCAAAGCGGGAGACAAATGAAGTCAAAATAGGCAGACACATTTTTCAAACCGGGAAGCACCACGGATAAAATATTATGGGTCCTAAGTGAGCTATATTTGATTACTATATGTATGTTACTATTGTATTGACACAAGATCTCCATAGTATACTGCCCCAGATGTCTACTAACTGACTGATTATTTCTAACTAGCTGTGCCCGCTACTTCGTACACGTGGCATTCGGATTTTCAAGTTATTTTTAATTTTTCACCGTTCAAACCTTCTCTGAACTACGACAAACATTTCAAAAACAAAATCAGCTAAATCAGCCCAGCCGTTTTCGAGTTTTAACGAGACAAACGACCAGCAATTGATTTTTATATATAAGACTAGCTGAACCCCGCTGTGTTACCCGCGGTTATTGTTGTGCCGCGAGTAACGCCGCAGGACAAAGTTAGTCTAAAAAAAGTAGCTAAGTTACTCTTTGGATCATCAGCTGCCTGCCAGTGAAAGTTCCGTTCCAGAGATTACCCGGAACAAACAGACAGGAAGACAAAAATTTTTAAAAGTACCTTTTTGGTATATGTATCGTGTATAAATACATATATATACATGTAGTAAAAAGTGGTTATTTTAATATTACTCCAAATTTATTTATTTGTATAGATTACTTATCTAACTATCTTTACGAAATCCCATGCAATTTCCGAACGAATAATGGCGGTAAAATCTCGCAGAACCATTCAAATGATGTCGAACTTGACCTTGTTTCGACATCTATACTAATATATAAAGCTGAAGAGTTTGTTTGTTTGTTTGTTTGTTTGTTTGTTTGTTTGAACACGCTAATCTCAGGAACCGCTGGTCCGATTTGAAAAATTCTTTCGGTGTTGGATAGTCCATTTATCGAGGAAGGCTATAGGGTATATATCATCACGCTACTACTAATAGGAGCGGAGCAACAATGAAGAATGTTTCAAAAACGGGGGAAATTTTCACGCTACGGGCAATATAAGGCGCAAACGAGGTTGCGTGGGTTGGCTAGTTATCTATATTAATGTTATCAAAAGTTTTTATGTTATAGTTTTTTAAACTTGACTTCACGCTTTCTACTGCGTTAAGTATTATGGGTTCAAATCCCACATGGAACAATACTTTGTGTGATCGTTTCATGTATTTTTGTTAGTCCCTAGCGACACAGGATCTATATTCCTAATGCGGGAGTTATGTTTAATTTTTTTTTTGTTTTTTTTTTTTTAAACTCAGTGTTACTCTGATGAATACCTATATATACGTCTTAAGTAGTGGGAGTATAAGAGTTTGGGTGTTTTCTATGTATGTATGTATTTACAAAAAAAAAAAAAAAAACAGTTGTCTAGTACCCATAATATAAGCACTGCTTAGTTTAGAACTAGAGGTACAGTACAGCAGTCAGGATCAATACATCAATACCCCAATCAAATAACATCTAAATGCAAAAGTAACTATGGTTTGTCTATATCGTGACGTGATTACAAAACCAATATGGCGTTCAAATGTCAAAAGGTACCCGCGCAAATAGTCCCTGTACACGTTTGACAAACGCGCGGCGAGTGTGCTCGGCAGATTTTCGCGGTACTATTGTTCACACGTTGGCCAGTTTCATTCTGCATGGGTCGTTACATAAAGATGGACGTCAAGGCGATTCCGGACGCTGCAATATATTTGTAAAGCGCTTTCAAATTTTATTTACTAGTGCACCAGTGAAATTAAATTAGTCTGGTTAACATTATTCTGAAATCGCAACTAAACATGTATGACTTAATGAATCTAGTTAGGCAAGTTTACCCACCTGAGTTCTATATAACCAATTCATTCTGATAACCATCAATGAACCGAAATAGTTCCTCATAACTCCATGTCACCATGTTTGTGAAACAGTTAAGCGCG
Source organism: Spilosoma lubricipeda (assembly GCA_905220595.1). Taxonomy (NCBI): domain Eukaryota; kingdom Metazoa; phylum Arthropoda; class Insecta; order Lepidoptera; family Erebidae; genus Spilosoma; species Spilosoma lubricipeda. Next base: position 3,637,060 of record HG992303.1, on the reverse strand, counting down.
ACATTTTTTTTATTTTTGACGTGACAACGTCTTATAAATTGGTTTGCCGGGTGACACTTCAAGAAACTGCGTTACGCTCCGCTCACGTTATGCGCTCACAATGAGAGCGAGTGAGAGGCACGCGTCCCTTCCACTCGGGCATGGTTAGCCCGCCTAAGAGCGAGAGAGACAGACATAAAAAGTGAAAGGCACGCGTCCCTTCCACTCGAGCACAGTTAGCCCGCCTAATTCTTTGTATAAATAAATGTTTTAAATTGTTACTATTATTTCATCCTTCTTCCTACTATACGAATGAATATTCACATTAAAATAATTTTACCACTCAAAGTCGTTGTCACGTAAAACTTTCGCCCGTATACCGACTTTACAGGCAACCATTTTTTTTTTATTTTAAAACTTTATGCACTAAGTTTGTACATCGGCGGACTTAATGCCCAGGGCATTCTCTTCCAGTCAACCTTTAGATGGTGCAGAAATCTTTAAAGGTAGGTGCACAGAGGTTACACATTAAATAGTCAATTAAAATGTACATAAATAAATAAAAATACAGATTGTAATAAACATAAATATTCTATTTGTACACTACTAGCTGTTGCCCGCGGCTTTGCTCGCGTGGAAGTTGATCATATGCATTTAATTAAAACTGTGTAAAAGAATGTATCAGTAATTTATTCATGTTTTAAACGTATTTATTTATTTATTTTTGATCATTATCCCATTTAAAAGAACTTTCATACAAACATTCGACCCATATTTCAACCTATTTGTAATCAGAAACATGAAAACGAAAGTTGTTAGGCTGCTAAATTAAATAAAATGACGGATTTCCAAACTAACCAATACATGAAATGCCAATGACTATTTCTCTCCTTAGGGGTAGAATATGCATATTTAAGCGTTTCTACGCTTAAATATGCATATTCTCGTTTTTAATTAGTAACCCAAACATAATATTTTATGTTCAATACTCAAAAAATGACAGACTTCCATGCAATCTTGCAACCCCTATTTCACCCCTTAAGGGTAGAATATCTAGAAACCTTTAACAGGTATCTACTCATTTTTAATCAGTAGCCCAAAAATATAGCTTAATGTTTCTAACTTAAAAAAATGATGAGCTTCCATACAAACTTTCAATCCCTATTTCACCCCCTTAAGGGTAGAATAACCAAAAACGCTTATAAACGTCTCTACACTTTTTTAATCAGTAGCATATAAATAAATTTTTATGTTTCAAACTTCAAAAATGACGGAATTCCAGACTAACCTATGCACGAAATGGCAACCCCTATTTCACCCCTTAGAGATAGAATATTCAGACACGCTGAAATACGTATTTACTCATTTTCAATCAGCAACCCAAAAGTAAAGTTTCAGGTTTCTTAGTTAAATATGACGGATTTTCATAAAAAAAAATTACACCTATTTCACCCTCTTATTGGTAAAATATGCAGAAACGCTAAATAGATATCTAGTTACTTTTAATCAGTAGCCCAAAATTAAATTTTCATTGTATTAATTTAAAAAATAACGGACTTCCATACAAACTTTCAACCCCTATTTCACCCCTTTAGGGGTAGAATATCCAGAAACGCTTAAATACGTCTTTACTCTTTTTTAATCAGTAGTACATGAATAAAGTTTCATGTTTTTAACTTAAAAAATGACAAACTTCCATACAAACTTTCAACCCCTATTTCATCCCTTAGGGGTAGAATATCCAGAAACGCTTAAATACGTATCTACTCATTTTTAATCAGTAGCCCAAACACAAAGTTTCATGTTTCGAACTTCAAAAATGACAGACTTCCAGACTAACCTATATGCGAAATGTCAACCCCTATTTCACCCATTAGGGGTAGAATATTCATAAACGCTTAAATAGGTATCTACTCATTTTTAAACAGTAGCCCAAAAATAAAGTTTCATGCTTCTTACTTAAAAAATGACGAACTTCCATACAAACTTTCAACCCCTATTTCACCCCCTTAGGGGTAGAATACCAAGAAACGCTTAAATACGTATTAACTCATTTTTAGTCCTTAGCACATGAATAAAGTAACATGTTTCTAACTTAAAAAATGACGAACTTCCATACAAACTTTCAACCCCTATTTCACCCCCTTAGGGGTAGAATACCAAGAAACGCTTAAATACGTATTAACTCATTTTTAGTCCTTAGCACATGAATAAAGTAACATGTTTCTAGCTTAAAAAATGGCGAACTTCCATATAAACTTTTAACCCCTATTTCACCCCTTAGGGGTAGAATATCAAGAAACGCTTAAATACATATTAACTCATTTTTAGTCAGTAGCCCAAACACAAAGTTTCATGTTTCGAACTTCAAAAATGACAGACTTCCAGACTAACCTAAATGCGAAATGTCAACCCCTATTTCATCCCTTAGGGGTAGAATATTTATAAACGCTTAAATAGGTGTCTACTCATTTTTAATCAGTAGCCCAAAAATAAAGTTTCATGCTTCTTACTTAAAAAATGCCGAACTTCCATACAAACTTTCAACCCCTATTTCACCCCCTTAGGGGTAGAATACCAAGAAACGCTTAAATACTTATTAACTCATTTTTAGTCCTTAGCATATGACTAAAGTTACATGTTTCTAACTTAAAAAATGGCGAACTTCCGTACAAACTTTCAACCCCTATTTCACCCCTTAGGGGTAGAATATTCAGAAACGCTCAAATAAGTCTATACTCTTTTTAAATTAGTAACACATAAATAAAGTTTTATGTTTCAGACTTCAAAAATGACGGAGTTCCATACTAACGTATATACGAAATGTCAACCCCTATTTCACCCCTTAGGGGTTGAATATTCAAAAACGCTGAAATACGTGTTTACTCATTTTTAATCAGCAGCCCAAAAGTAAAGTTTCAGGTTTCTAACTTAAAAAATGACGGACTTCCATACAAACTTTCAACCCCTATTTCACCCCCTTAGGGGTAGAAATTCCAAAATTCCTTTCTTAGTGCGTGTCTACTCAATAAAAGGATCCTACTCACCAAATTTCATAGCCCTAACTATCATAGTTTACGCTCGGCGATGATGAATCAGTCAGTCAGTCAGTCAGGACTTACTATTTTATAAGTATAGATAGATGAGTATCAGTAACTTAAGGTTTACTAAGGATTAGAAAGTTCTGCCAATTCACTGAGAAAGAGATCATGTAGTTTCTTTTTGAATGTAAATCGGTTGGTGGACATCCTGACTTCAAGTGGGAGCGCATTCCAGAGTAGTACTGCTTGAACAAAGAACGAACAGTTCACAAAGTTACATTACCGTCTACTCTGACGCGTAACTGTGAAGTGAACACTCGGCCAACGTGTGAACTCTGTTTTCAGCTTGCGCCAAATCACTTTTGTGCACGAAAAACCGACACCAATCGGGTTGTTGGCCAATGTTGGTCGCAATCGACAAATATGTATACACATAACGGCCCAGTACACGTTGGCCGAACGCAATCGGCGAGTGAGTTTGGGCAACGTGTACTGGGGCTATTAGACTCACAAAAGATTACTGAATTGTATAATATTGAGTGAATCGTGTACTATTATATTTATTGCTTTGAAATAGAGTTAATAATGTATTAATTTAACAATAAAAGGTGATTGAGGGTTTGATTATTATTGTTATAACAGTAGCACTAGTGATTTTATGAACCAACTAGCTGAACCCCGCGGTGTTACCCACGGCTATTGTTGTACCGCGAGTAACGCCGCGGGACAAAGTTAGTCTAAAAAAAGTAGCCTAAGTTACTCCCCGAATCAACAGCTACCTGTCAGTGAAAGTCCCGTTAAAATCCGTCCAGTCGTTCCAGAGATTACCCGGAACAAACAGACAGACAGACAGACAAAAATTTTTTTAACTACATTTTTGGTATATGTACCGTGTATACATACATATGCATTTAGTAAAAAGCGGTTATTTTAATATTACAAACAGACACTCCAATTTTATTTATTTGTAAGATGTATAGATATAACATTGAACTGTCAATGTACAAGTTTTGGTAGTTTGATAGGCTGCAAACGATGATGTTGATTTTGATGATGCTAATTATTAAATTCTGGGTCTGTTTGTTGAGACGTTAGGCCTACTTAATATTAATCCAAACCAAAGTTTTGAATAAACATAGTCCTGTATAAACACAAATATTTACCTAACTATGTACATCCACGAAGGAAGTTGTAGTCGATTACATAACGATTACTTTCTTTTTTTTTATGGAATAAACAGGCAAACGAGCAGATGTATCGCCTGATGGTAAGCGATTACCGCCGCCCATGGACACCTGCAACACCAGAGGCGTCACAAGTGCGTTGCCGGCCTTGGGGGGACGGGTATTGTGTGAGTGAGGATACCGGATCCATATCCCAACCCCCTTCCCCTATCTCCCCTCTCCCCACACCCCAAAGACCGGCAACGCACTTGTGACGCTTCTGGTGTTGCAGGTATCCATGGGCGGCGGTAATCGCTTACAATCAGGCGATACGTCTGCTCGTTTCCCCGCCTATTCCGTAAAAAAAAAAGTTATTATAGTTTTTATTGTAATCTCGTTGAATATACTATTGTCACTTTTTTAGATTTTCCCGGACCACTTTTGTTTTTAGAGGACCTAAATTGTAATAAATTATCTTTAGGTAGTTTTGTTCGTTATATTATACTCTCCAAACAAAATAAAAGAGATTCAAATCGATTCGTAAATTCCAGAGTTATGTAAATAAATCCATATCCATATAAATCCATGAGAAACAAATAAAAAAAGATTGAGAATCGCCGCCTTTTTTGACATCTGTCAAAAACTTTACTTTTTTGGCATCTGAAAAAGCATCTGGCTTTTTAAAAGTCTAAATTTATCTACAAAACCTTCATTAAGATAAAACCACGGGAATAATCTAGTGGTATGAAGTAACCCATACCGTAGTTAATATAATTTCAATAAGCAACGATAAAAATCAACTAACCGCCAAGGCTGGTTACCACACTGTAGAAAATATCTATAACAATGGCTTGCCAGTTCCGAAATCAGTATTTACCTTTTTTGCACAAGGTTACCAGTGAAAAATTTCGTGAGAAATACTGTTTAATTGTTTAATTAACATTTTTTAACTTTCCACACTTTATGGGAACTGGAAATGGTTTAGTATAACAAGGATTATTTTTTTCAGCCTTTTTATATCTCCGCATTTTAGCCTCCTTGGAGGAAAAACATTACCTATATTTAATTGTCTATGTCTCAAAATCTGTAAGAAGGTATTATGTTTAAATATTAATAAGGTTTAAGTTTATGGTTGTTCAACCTTCGAATTCAGTTCACCCCAGGATTGCCAAAGTCCTATGCCAGTCGCTCAGTGGCAAAACTGATATTCAGGTAAAACCTTAGAGCATATATACATATATAGGTGCTGCGGGCGGAAAGCGTGATTCGTGGTGGACGTACATATCAATTTGCATGACTATATATTTATTTATTTATTTATTTAAACTTGTTGCACTGATTGTACAAAAGGCGGACTTAATGCCATGAGGCATTCTCTCCCAGTCTACCTTCAGGTGATGTAGAAATAAGATGTGGTAGGTGCAAAGATTTTTCATAATGAACAAGGATTCTTCAAATATTATTTAACCTACATCCGATAGGACCTATTAACATAAATATACTATTACACAAATTAATAATATAAAATACATATAATCACACACATACATAAATTTAATATTAAACTAGTACACAATCGAGTATTAGGGTTGTGACTGTATTGCCAACTCATTCCGAAAAAGTTCGCGTACCTTTAATTTGAATGTAAGGCGGTTTGTGGACATCCTGATCTCAGCAGGGAGTGCATTCCAGAGAAGAACAGACTGCACATAGAAAGAAGAATGAAGGAAGTTGGAGGTGTGAGGTGGACATAGAAGAAGTAGATTATTTGTTGACCGAAGGTTTCGGTCGTGATTGGAACATAAGAGACGGAGGTGTGGTACCAGGTATTTGGGTAACGATGGAGAGTTGAGGAACGAAAAAAGAGTAGTCAGCGCTCGCAAACTGCGGCGCTGACGAATAGGAAATAGAATATATATATAATACGCCAACCAACCAGAAGCTTGCGTGAGAGAGACAGATTCTAACTAAACTCGGTCTCTCTCTCTCTTAACTCCGATCACGCTTTCCGCCTGCTGCACAATTAAAATTATCGTCAATTTCTTTTGCAATAGACATGTAAACTTTCGCTCCAAGCGGCGAGTGTCGGCCATTTTGCTTTAATTAAATTTCACATCGAGTTATGTTCTATCGTGGATTTTCATCTTGTTATTTTTATCTAGTATTATGGCTGAAACTAATGGGTGATAAGCTAAGCTTTTATACTTTATCTAATATAGATAAAACACATACTTTAATTTGTGTTTCTATATAAGTTTTAGGTCAAGGATAAAATGTGACGCCATTTGCATGTACTTACACTGTTGGAAAGCCATACTCATGGTAGTGCAGCCAGATTGATTTCAGGCCGACCGGGGCGGTACTACCCTCTCACAGGAGAGCAATCTATAATGATAGCATTCTTGATGTCGGGTTTCGTTGGTGAGTGCGAAATCGAAGGCCCAATGATGAAGAAGCATCTAAATAGGCCGCCATTCTGTGGGTCACCATGCAGTATTGTGACCACTACTCTTGGATTCTGCTCATGCTTTCCATCAGGCAGAGTAGAGCCACTTTGGGCAGACGTATTTACAAACGGACCTGCGTGCCAGAATGATGGTACAGCCTCACAAAAAGCCGTTGTCCAGCCATTTGAACCGTCTTTTTTTTCAATCCTACGCTTAAAGATAAAACTCGGAACTAGGTATATCAAAAAAAGTAAAAACTAAAACCCAACTACGACAAAAAACGACGCTGAAAAAGTATGAAACAAGTTTCAAAAGCCGTAGTCACGCGTTGTTAAAGTGTTATATACTATGGTACATTACACTACATGGACTACTTTGGCTTTTGAAACTTAGGAATGTTCCATAGTCCATAACACTTTAACAACGCGTGACTACGGCTTTTGAAACTTGTTTCATACTTTTTCAGCGTCGTTTTTTGTCGTAGTTGGGTTTTAGTTTTTACTTTTTTTTATTTAAAATGTTTTGGTGCCTCTATAGTACTAATTTCTTTGCAAAGTATATTTTAAATAGATACTACAGAAATATCACAATTATCGAATAAATACGGACAAAGTCACGAGAAAATACTAATAATATATATATTTTTGAAATCTACAAGTAACGCCCTTTCCAATGATATCAAACACGGCATATTTATTTCAAATTTAGTTTTTAATACAGTACTTTATGTCGGCTAGAGGGCGCCACATTCAATTCAGTGACACGTCATATAACCTCTAGTCAGCGGACAATCAAGACTCTTCTAATGGTACCTCATTTGTCTTATTTTGACAAGTTTAGAAAGAATGAGGGAACAAAAAAGCATACCATTGAAATATCACACTTATCGAATAAATACGGACAAAGTCACGAGCAAATGCTAATAATATATGTATTTTTGAAATGTACAAGTAACGCCCTTTCCAATGATACCAAACACGGCATGTTTATCTCAAATTTATTTTTTAATACGGTACTTTAGGTCGGCTAGAGGGCGCCACATTAGATTCAGTGACACGTCATATAGCCTATAACCAGAAGACGATCATGACGCTTCTAGAGACACCTCATTCGTCCAAATCTAATGAGTAGTTAAGGAGCTAGGAGGGAACAAATGAACATACATACATACATACATACATACATACATACATACATACATACATACATACATACATACATACATAGCCTGTCAAAATCATAACCCTCCTTTGGCTTTGCCGTAGTCGGGTAAAAATGGATTCCTATTACCTTAATCGTAATTGTTAATTCTTCCAATTTTCTAAGTTCTCTTTTTTCGTCAAATTTGAATGAAATCAAACGGGAATCTGTACAAATAAATAAAATTGGAGTGCCTGTTTGTAATATTAAAATAACCGCTTTTTACTAAATGCATTTGTATGTTTACACGTCTGTCTGTCTGTTTGTTCCGGGTAATCTCTGGAACGGCTGGACGGATTTTGACGGGACTGTCACTGGCAGGTAGCTGAAGATCCAGGGAGTAACTTAGGCTACTTTTTTTACACTAACTTTGCCCCGCGGCGTTCCTCGCGGTACAACAATAACCGCGGGGTTCAGCTAGTACTGATATATAAAGATGAAGAGTTTGTTTGAACGCGCTAATCTCGGTAACTACTGATCCGAATTGAAAAATTCTTTCAGTATTAGATTGCTCATTTATCGAGGAAGTCTATATACTATATTTCATCACGCTAAGACTTATAGGAGCGGAGCACCAATGAAGAATGTTACAAAAACGGGGGAAAATTACCACGCTACGGGAAATAGGAGACGCCAACGAGATTGCGTAGGTCGGCTAGTTTATAATATTAGTATGAAAGTATGGATTATAAAGTGTTTAATATAGAGAAAAGAAAAATATAAAACTATCATTACTAAATCATTATGGTTGAAGAAAATGGCGTCGGATACAGATAGCACCCGGTCTAATAGTCACGTGGCATTTTTATTGCTCATTTCCACGCTCTGAATATGTGTCTTATATCGATTGACGATTTGTGTTGCTTTTACGTGTTATATGGTGAATGGAAATTTCTAGAAACATATATATGTATTTAAGTGCTTGCTGTGCCCGCGATTTTGTGGGCATACTGACTTTGGGTAGCATTTATACAACCTTTCATCTGCCCCTTTCAACTCTCTAGCTCTAAGCTATCTGTGTACCAAATTTCATAAAAATCGGTTCAGTAGTTTTGGAGTAATAGCACGACAGACAGACAGAGTTACTTTTGCATCTATACAAATAAATAAAATTGGAGTGTCTGTTTGTAATATTAAAGTAACCGCTTTTTACTAAATGCATATGTATGTATACACGGGACATATACCAAAAATGTAATTAAAAAAATGTTTGTCTGTCTGTCTGTCTGTCGGTCTGTCTGTCTGTCTGTCTGTTTGTTCCGGGTAATCTCTGGAACGGCTGGACCGATTATTATAAACTAGCTAAACCCCGCGGTGTTACCCGCGGTCAATGTTGTACCGCGAGTAACGCCGCGGGACAAAGTTAGTGTAAAAAAAGTAGCCTAAGTTACTTCCTGGATCATCAGCTACCTGCCAGTGAAAGTCCCGTCAAAATCGGTCCAGCCGTTCCAGAGATTACCCGGAACAAACAGACAGACAGACAAAAATTATTTTGAAGCACATTTTTGGTATATTGTATCGTGTATACATACATATGCATTGATTAAAAAGCTGTTATTTTAATGTTACAAACAGACACTCCAATTTTATTTATTTGTATAGACGAGCAAATATAATATAGCTTATGTTACCCCGAGAAGATGTGAAACAGCTAGAAGAGGCATTTCCTACGACTCTGTAGTAGCAGCTTAAGGGTTCCCGTAGCAGCGATTAACATAGTTTATTTTTATTTTTGTATTTGAGTTGATTGAATGAAAGGTAAATTGCGATTTAGAATAGAATAGAATAATCGTTTATTTGGCCCACCGCCGAGACACAAAAAACTATTACAAAAAATATAAACAAGAAAACAGACTAAAAACAAGTAAAATTTTAACAAAAATAAAACCAACTTCAAGGTTTGACTCGATTTCTCTTGGATGCCAAAATCAGATCTTGGTGTCCTTATCATGGTACCACCGTTGGGATATCTCCTTTCCATTAAAAAATAATCACCAAAATCGGTTCATAAACGACGAAGTTATCCGTGAACACACATAAAAATATATATCTTCTATACTAATTTAAAAAGCTGAAGAGTTTGTTTGTTTGTTTGAACACGCTAATCTCAGGAACCGCTGGTCCGATTTGAAAAATTCTTTCGGTGTTGGATAGTCCATTTATCGAGGAAGGCTCACGCAACTTCGTTTACGTCTCTTATTGCCCGTAGCGTGATAATTTTCCCCCGTTTTTGAAACATTTTTCATTGGTGCTCCGCTCCTTTTGGTCTTAGCGTGATGATATATAGCCTATAGCCTTCCTCGATAAATGGGCTATCTAACAGTGAAAGAATTTTTCAAATCGGATCAGCGGTGCCTGAGATTAGCGTGTTCAAACAAACAAACAAACTCTTCAGCTTTATATATTAGTATAGATACGGTCGAATTGAGAAACCTCCTCCTTTTCTTGAAGTCGGTTAAGAAAGAAAAAGTTCGTTTTTATACATGTTAAAATTATACTTATTATGTGTCTCGAAGCTGCCGCGAAAAGGGTGTCCATTTCAGGTAAATGCTGACACAAAGCGCTCAGCCCCGATTTTCAACTGGCAACGGTCGATTTATGACGTGTTAAAAATCTATACATCTATACAAATAAATAAAATTGGAGTGTCTGTTTGTAACATTAAAATAACAGCTTTTTAATCAATGCATATGTATGTATACACGATACATATAACAAAAATGTAGTTTAAACATTTTTTGTCTGTCTGTCTGTCTGTTTGTTCCGGGTAATCTCTGGAACGGCTGGACGGATTTTGACGGGACTTTCACTGGCAGGTAGCTGATGATCCGGGGAGTAAGTTAGGCTACTTTTTTTAGACTAACTTTGTCCCGCGGCGTTACTCGCTGTACAACAATAACCGCGGGTAACACCGCGGGGTTCAGCTAGTTATAAATAAATATTAGTATAAAAAACTACTTACAAGATCTCGTTCAAATCAATTTTCGGTGGAAGTTTGTAATGTACATCATATATTTTTTTAGTTTTATCATTCTCTTATTTTAGAAGTTACAGGGGGGGGGACTCACATTTTACCACTTTGGAAGTGTCTCTCGCGCAAACTATTCAGTTTAGAAAGAAATAATACTAGAAACCTCAATATCATTTTTGAAGACCTATCCATAGATATCCCACACGTAAGGGTATGATGAAAAAAACATTTTTTGAGTTTCAGATCTAAGTACCCCTCAAATTTATTGTTTTTTTTTCTATTTTTGTGTAAAATGTTAATGCATTTTACAGAATACATCTAATTACCAAGTTTCAACATTATAGTTCTTATAGTTTCGGAATAAAGTGAAATGAAATGAAATCATTTATTCTGCAATAAGGTTGTATAAACACTTTTGCAAGTTAAACTTTTTTTGAGCAGATGAGTTCGGCTGTGACATACGGACGGACAGACAGACATGTGTGTATAATCCATAGGTGTTCCGTTTTTTGCTATTTTACTGCGAAACCTTAAAAACAACTACATTTAATACTATGTACTTGAAGAAAATTTAAATGATTAAGTAAACTATCAACGTTAATGAAAGACAGCCATCTTTATTTACCGAACAGGACAGATATTGCTGTCTCTTTATATTTCAAATCAAATCAATCTAGAATATAATCTTAGTAAGAGTAGATGTCGAAATTATATCCGTAATTTGAATTGTGTTTAACTATATTTCACGAAATTTTCCATTCAAGCTGAAAATTCGTTAATTTATAGACCTACCCACGCTCCAACCCACGCTAAGTAAATGAATGTAATATAACCGCCATTTTATGTTGCTATCTTCAAATGCTTCAATGAAATTTAATATTCCAATATTAGGTTTAACTTGTGTTACAATAACATTCGCGTGTAACGCCGCGGGACGAAGAAGGTAGCCTAAGTTATCTATACATCTATACAAATAAATAAAATTGGAGTGTCTGTTTGTAGTATTAAAATAACCGATTGTTACTAAATGCGTATCACAGATCATTAAACTGATGATTATTGGAGATGCATATGTATGTATAAACGGTACATATACCAAAAATTAATTTTTTACAAGTTTTGTCTGTATTTCTGTTTTTCCGGGTAATCTCTGGAACGAGTGGACCGATTTTGACAAGATTTACTGGTAAATTGAAAAAAATGTTACTTTGGTATATGTACCGTGTATACATATGCATTTAGTAAAAGCGGTTATTTTAATATTACAGACACTCCAATTTCATTTATTTGTATATATAGATATACTAGCTGACCCACGCAACCTCGTTTGCGCCTTATATTGCCCGTAGTGTGAAAATTTCCCCCGTTTTTGAAACATTCTTCATTGTTGCTCCGCTCCTATTAGTAGTAGCGTAATGATATATACCCTATAGCCTTCCTCGATAAATGGACTATCCAACACCGAAAGAATTTTTCAAATCGGACCAGCGGTTCCTGAGATTAGCGTGTTCAAACAAACAAACAAACAAACAAACTCTTCAGCTTTATATATTAGTATAGATATATAAGACTAGCTTCGTTCGCCACAGTGTTAGGGTGACAAATCAACATCGAGCTATGCTGCGCTGTGCTATGTTTGGTCAACTCGCTCGTTTAATATTTTAATGAGGATACAAACAAACCATGCTGTGCTGCGCTGTGTGAGGCTATGCTCTGTTTAAAAACGCAGCAGTCTCGAGCGAGGCGCGCTACCCGCCGTGCTGAGCCGCGCTGTGACGAACTGTACTATGTTTTTTATGGAGCTTCACCTTCGTCGGAATCAACTATGTCGTAATGTTTACGTTTTTTTGAAAATAAAGTAATTTTTGACGAGATAAACAACTACACGAGCTGCTGATTACTTTTAATACTGAGCTAAGCAAAGCGCAGCACAGCTTGATGTTGATTGTTAAAATAACGTAGCCTAAGAAACACAGCACAGCACAGCGCTGTACAGCACAGCATAGCTCGATATTGATTTGTGACCCTTATTCGCGTTAGCTGTTGTAAACGAAGAACAATAATCGCGGCAAACACCGGGGGCCGCAGTTAGTTACACACACGTATTCGTAAAATAATCGCGGCCATTTTAAGAACTATAACATGAACAAAGATGTTTTACGCAAATTATTTAAATGCGAAACAAAACACTTCGGCTTGAAGGTTCTGTAAAGAAATGTAACATTTGTATGACAAATGTGTTTCGGTGTTGTAATTTTTACGCGTCTGACATTTGTGGCCGCCATTATTGCGTTATTATGACATAGACCATAGAGTTATAGAGATATTTTATTTTTTAAATTTGGAATGGTAATATTTTGGACATCATTTTAGATCGTTTAATATTTGTTTTATTGGATTGGCTTTTTATTCTTTTGTTGACAGGGTATTAAATCCTTTCGGAATTCAAATATTTGTTTCGAAGTTATGATTTTATTTTACATACTACGAAATGAAAATATAGGAATTGTTTCAGTCAATCTAGCTTTCATATTCTTAGCTCTGCTTTGTTTGAAACTAAATGGCGTCAAGTGTTAGATGGTTAGATGTTAAAAAAAATACATCTATACAAATAAATAAAATTGCAGTGTCTGTTTGTAATGTTAAAGTAACCGCTTTTTACTAAATGCATGTGTATACACGGTGCATATACCGTTCCAGAGATTACACGGAACAAACAGATAGACAGACAAAAAGCTAAAAAAAGAATATTTCGGTACATGTACCGTGTTGTATAATAACAATAACAATATTTATTTATTGCCTCAAATACATGGTGCAGCTTAGAAACTATAGGTAGGTAGTAACAATAATTGATAAGACACCAATAGAAATTGAGTGAAACGACGGTGTCTGAGCTAGTAACAAACTGTGTGACAGACACCGACGCCATTCCCACAATAAGTTGAGCCTTTAGATTTCGAGTTACATGGTGTTCGACAATATTAATTCAATAACAATTATAAAGAAGGAAAAGTTACTTAAAGCAAAAATAAATCAAGAGTCTGTGAGCGTGTGCATAAATAAAATACATACATTATACGTTTACTAGCAGACCCACGCAACCTCGTTTGAGTCTTCTATTGCCCGTCGCGTGATAATTTTCCCCCGTTTTTGAAACATTTTTCATGGTTGCTCCGCTCCTATTAGTAGTAGCGTGATGATATATACCCTATAGCCTTCCTCGATAAATGGACTATCCAACACCGAAATAATTTTTCAAATCGGGCCAGCGGTTCCTCAGATTAGCGTGTTCAAACAAACAAACGAACAAACTCTTCAGCTTTAGATATTAGGTAGTACTAGCAGACCCATGCAACCTCGTTTGCGCCTTATATTGCCCGTAGCGTGGAAATTTCCCCCGTTTTTGAAACATTCTTCATTGTTGCTCCGCTCCTATTAGTAGTAGCGTGATGATATATACCCTATAGCCTTCCTCGATAAATGGACTATCCAACACCTAAAGAATTTTTCAAATCGGGCCAGCGGTTCCTCAGATTAGCGTGTTCAAACAAACAAACAAACAAACTCTTCAGCTTTATATATTAGTATAGATAGATTAAAAAGCGGTTATTTTAATATTACAGACAGACACCCCAATTTTATTTATTTGTATAGATGGGAAGCGTGCGGTAAGGATGACGCCCTCGCTCGCCCAAAAAGTGGTCAATACGCCTTAAGAAGTTTTTACTCCAAAATAAGGAATGGAAAATTCCACAATTTATCTAATTTCGTAAATATTCGGGTAATTTAAGAGCAAAATTACTCTACCTTTCAATTCTATATGAAATATGAGATTTTTATATAAATCCTCTTTGGTTGGTAGAAAAATTATCTATGGTAGGGAAACGTCCTTTTTATCTTCAAGGAAAAGAGGCTAATTTAAAGAAAATTGGGTAAAATAATAAAAGGAAATATTTTCCTTTTGTTTTTGTGCTTGTTTGTAGAGCTTGAGTGGTAGCCTAGCGGTAGCGATAGCGGTTTCTCTGGGTTTATTCTCAGACGATCCATTAGCCATGGTTGATCTAACTAGTATGAATGTTATTCTCATTAGAGCCTAATTGCGAAATGTGGTTTTTTTATGGTTACTTATTCAGCAAGCTTAAGCCGACTCCAAGAGTGGTGGTTACCTTACTCAATTCAAAAGCAGACAATGCAACAATGCAGCATGGTGACCCACACAATGGCGGCCTAGTGATGCGTCTGCATCATTGGGATTCTACTGAAAATGTTTCATTTTTAATCTCACAAGATTCATTGGCCAGAAAATCCAATGAGCAAAGTGACCACTACTCTTGGATCCTGCTCATGCTTTCCATCAGGTAAAGGGGATTCAATTTAGCAGGCTCAATCTATACAAATAAATAAAATTGGAGTGTCTGTTTGTAATATTAAAATAACAGCTTTTTAATCAATGCATGTGTGTGTATACACGATACATATACCAAAAATGTAGCTAAAAAAATTTTTGTCTATCTGTCTGTCTGTCTGTTTGTTCCGGGTAATCTCTGGAACGGCTGGACGGATTTTAACGGGACTTTCACTGGCAGGTAGCTGATGATCCGGCGGTACGACGATAACCGCGGATAACACCGCGGGGTTCAGCTAGTAAAACATAAACTTTTTATTTCTAACTAGCTTTACCCCGCGGTGTTACCCGCGGTTAATGTTGTACCGCGAGTAACGCCGCGGGACAAAGTTAATCTAAAAAAAGTAACCTAAGTTACTCCCTGGATCATCAGCTACCTGCCAGTGAAAGTCCCGTCAAAATCGGTCCAGCCGTTCCAGAGATTACCCGGAACAAACAGACAGACGGCCAAAAACATTATTTAATACATTTTAAGTATATGTACCGTGTAAACATACATATGCATTTAGTAAACAGCGGTAATTTTAATATTACAAACAGACACTCACAATTTCGGTGGATACCCCGCCTTAAAACATTTCGCACTCAACGAACTGTGAAATTTATTACTACAGTTATTTAGTAACATACTAAATACTAAAACTAGTAAAGTAACACTTTATAATTTTTTTTACTGCTGTTTACATTATGAAAATTGTAATAAACAAATGTTATACCTACTTAATGGTTTAAATTAAATGTATTTGAGTTGATAAGTAGAATTGTTGCAGAATTTTGTTAAATGAATATTGGCATTCAAGATTATCAATGTGGTGAGTTACTTGTATATATCTATACAAATAAATAAAATTGGAGTTTCTCTTTGTAATATTAAAATAACCGCTTTTTACTAAATGCATATGTAGTATACACGGAACATATACGAAAAATGTAGTTGAACATTTTTTTGTCTGTCTTTCTGTCTGTTTGTTCCGGGTAATCTCTGGAACGGCTGCACGGATTTTGACGGGACTTTCACTGGTAGGTAGCTGATGATCCGGGGAGTAACTTAGGCTACTTTTTTTAGACTAAATTTGTCACGCGGCGTTACTCTTACTTTACTCTCTTACAACAATAACCGCGGGTAACACCGCGGGATTCAGCTAGTCTGATATACAATACAAATAAATCAAATCGAAGTGTTGACAGTTTTTCACTCACCAAATATGAAACTACTAGCCGTCCCACGCATCCTCGTTTGCGTCTCCTATTGCCCGTAGCGTGATAATTTTCCCCCGTTTTTGTAACATTCTTCATTGGTGCTCCGCTCCTGTAGGTCTTAGCGTGATGATATATAGCCTATAGCCTTCCTCGATAAATGGGCTACAAACACTGAAAGAATTTTTCAAATCGGACCAGCGGTTCCTGAGATTAGCGTGTTCAAACAAACAAACAAACAAACAAACAAACAAACTCTTCAGCTTTATATATTAGTATAGATATAAGTACGGTACTAATATCAAAATTTTAATAAAAAAAAATCTGTCTGTTGTCTGGACCAATTTTGAGGAGACTTTTACTGGCAGATAGTTAATGATATAAGAAGTAACATGGGCTACTTTTGTTTTGGAATAATTTCGTCACGCAATGTTACTCGCGGTTATTGTTGTAAAGGTATAGTAACAACCACGGGTAGCACCGCGGGGCAATGCTAGTTTATACATCTATACAAATAGTATATAACCATCTCCTTTTTTTGAAGTCGGTTAATAAAACAAGTACAATTTTAACATAAATAAAACCGACTTAAAGGTTCGACTCGATTTCTCTTGGATGCCATCATCAGATATTAATGTCCTTATCATGGCACCACCCATGGGACATCTCCTTTCCATTAAAAAAAGAATCATCAAAATCGGTTCATAAACGACGAAGTTATCCCCTAACAAACAAAAAAAAATCTATATCTATCTATACTAATATATAAAGCTGAAGAGTTTGTTTGTTTGTTTGAACACGCTAATCTCAGGAACCGCTGGTCCGATTTGAAAAATTCTTTCGGTGTTGGATAGTCCATTTATCGAGGAAGGCTATAGGGTATATATTATCACGCTACTACTATGAAGAATGTTTCAAAAACGGGGGAAATTTCCAAACTATGGGCAATATAAGGCGCAAACGAGGTTGCGTGGGTCAGCTAGTATATATATATATATATACGGTCGAATTGAGAAACCTCCTCCTTTTTTTGAAGTCGGTTAATAAAATGACGGCGATAGACGTGAGCGACTGCTGGTATTACTTCGTTGCATAAAATGAATTTTATTCTGAAGACCTTTAGGTTGAATTTAAATTGTTATTGAATTAGTCTCTTCGCCGACCCTCCATCCGTCTGGACTGACCCTTAATTGTCTCTTATGACACACACGGGATGAAAAGGGGTGGTGAATAAATAAATAAATAAATAAATATTTCGGACATCTAACACACAACGCGAGACAGGTTGCAAATGAAGACGAAGGGTGGATAAAGGTGGAAAAAATCAGAAAAGCAAAAGACAGAAAAATAATCATAGGATACAGGACAGAAGAAGAAAGAAATAAGGCAAAAGAGAGGTTGCTGGAGAAAGAAAAGAACATCACTGTAGAAGAGATTCAAAACAAGGATCCGCTACTTATAATGTACGGAGTCCTTAAAACACACACAGACGAGAATCTAGTAAACACCTTGAGGACTAGGAATCGAGACGTTTTCAGCAGCCTAGACACAGAACAGAACAGAGTATCCGTCCTGTATAGGAAGACTGCGAGAAACCCCCTTACGTGCCACGTGGTACTCAGGGTCTCCCCGGCGATCTGGGCTCGTGCCTTGGACATAGGGGGACTGCAGGTTGACCTACAACCGATAAGGGTGGCGGATCAGTCACCCTTGGTACAGTGCTCCCTCTGCCTGGAGTACGGGCACAGTAGAAAATTCTGCACCACAACAGAGCCGAAATGTAGTCACTGTGGCGGACTCCACCTAAGAGACCAGTGCTCGGACTACAAAAATGGTGCAGAACCCAGCTGTTGTAACTGCCTATAGGAGAGCCTGAGTAGCACGGGGCACAATGTTTTCAGCAGTTCATGTCCGGTTAGAACAAGGTGGGACATGATAGCTAGGGCCACAACCCAATATCATTGCTGAGGGCCTCCCAAAGAATGAGACCTATTACAAAAATTTTAACGATCATCAATCATGTAACACCAGACAAAGTACAGACACAAAAATTACAGTAGTAAATCTGAGAAAATTAATTAGTTGTAAAAATAAAAATAAGTTAGTAAAGTGTTGTGCAAATATAATTAAGTTAGCACATATAGGAATAAAGTAGATCAAACTTATGATTGCATAATAATCTGAGTTTATTAATGTTAACCATAATGCCATTAGTAACTAAACTATAGGAAGCTGCACAATACCGCTGTAACATTGTAGGAATAATTTATTTATTAGCTGTAATTTTTAGTTGTAAGAGAATAAGTAGAAATAATAGCAAATAAGATGGTTAAATATAAATTAAAAACTGCATTAGATTAATAATCACCTTTCGGAGAAAATTAATGATTAACATAGAGCCATTAGTAACAAGAATCCTACCTGGAACAAAACAACCCCAAGGCAACTAAATAAAAGGAAAAAAGTAAGAGACTAGCGAGTAACATATAACAAGTAGATTTAGACAAAGAGGAAAGGAAATAGCTGGGAGTCCCACCTGGAGAGCGTGAATGATGAATGGAAGAAGAAATAGCATGCGGAATAAAAGTAAGCGTAGTAGTACTTGAGAGAACTGGAATGAAAGGATCAGTCAATAATAGGCTCCGCTTATGTTGGAGGTGTCAGCAGCGTTATCCTTCGGGATAACATTTAAAAAAAAAAAAAAAAAACACACAACGCCATCTAGTCCCAAGCTAAGCAGAGCTTGTGTTATGGGTACTAGACAACTGATATGAATACTTATATACTTATTTTTTGTAAATACATACATATTATACATAGAAAACACCCAAACTCCGAAACAAATATTTTCAGATCATACAAACATTTATCCCGACCCGGGAATCGAACCCGAGACCTCAAGAACAGCAGCCGCGTACGCTACCACTGCGCCACCGAGGCAGTTAGTCTGAATCTCAATATTCTTAATTCTATACCATACGGCATACCTCTTACTTCAGGAATTTTTGGCGTGTATGTATGTATGGGTCATCACCTACTCGTCACGTAACAATTTGAAGATAATCTATATCTATACTAATATATAAAGCTGAAGAGTTTGTTTGTTTGTTTGTTTGTTTGTTTGTTTGAACACGCTAATCTCAGGAACCGCTGGTCCGAATTGAAAAATTCTTTCGGTGTTGGATAGTCCATTTATCGAGGAAGGCTATAGGGTATATATCATCACGCTACTACTAATAGGAGCGGAGCAACAATGAAGAATGTTTCAAAAACGGGGGAAATTTTCACGCTACGGGCAATATAAGGCGCAAACGAGGTTGCGTGGGTCGGCTAGTATCTGTACAAATGTGAAATTTCACCTGATTAATCTACTTGCATTCTTCAAGTGAAAATAAATACGCGAACATGTTATGTACATGCCAAATATACTTATAACTTGTTCAGCACCGCTGTTTTTGTTATGTTTTTACAATAACAATCGCAGGTAACGCGTTACGAAGCTATCTACCGGTGAAAGTTCTGTCAAAATCGGTCCAGCCGTTCCAGAAATTAGACTGAAGAAACAGACCGACAGACAAAAATTTATAAATTTGTTTTATGTAAGAACTGTTAATTTGAAATTACAAACATACACTCAATTTTATTCATTTGTATAATCATATAATATTATGTATGTAAATAATATTCAGATGTAAAATGTCATACTTTGCATAACAGTTTATTAATTTTGTTATATAATAGACGTTTTAATATATAAAATATCATATCCGACGTCTTAGAGAGAATGAAAATTATATTCAAAGATTCCTTTATTTATATACATACAGACAAAACGTAATAAAAGCATGTTGAAGATCATTATTAATTATTTCATTGTTGAATTAAGAAGTTTTACCAACAAACAAGTCAATTTTAAGCCAATGATCCGATTTCCAATTAATATTTTCTCTTGCCGTGCAAATTTAAAATCGGGTATCTATTCAATGACCTTGTTATTCACGGTTTACGAACAAAAACCCGCCATTTCGAACCATAGACAATTACATCCATTTTGTATTTGACAAGTTTTTTTCCCGCCCTGAAATGAAATTGACACTTGATTTCGCGATCCAATTGCAAAACCATAAAGAAAGTATTCGAACGTTCGCGAATTACGACGCGATTATTATTTAATGCGATGATTATATTTATGCGAAACCATTCATTGATCCACTTTTATTGCACTAGTAACTCGTGAATATCTTTACTAATATATAAAGCTGAAGAGTTTGATTGTTTGTTTGTTTGAACACGCTAATCTCAGGAACCGCTAGTCCGATTTGAAAAATTCTTTCGGTGTTGGATAGTCCATTTATCGAGGAAGGCTATAGGGTATATATCATCACGCTACTACTAATAGGAGCGGAGCAACAATAAAGAATGTTTCAAAAACGGGGGAAATTTTCACGCTACGGGCAATATAAGGCGCAAACGAGGTTGCGTGGGTCAGATAGTCAGCCATAATTAAGTAACTAGGTATGTAAATCAACAAGTTGTTTTGTAAGTTACTTAATCAACCGAATTATAGTTAATTTCGTTCAAGTTATTGAGGTCGGTATTTGTTTTATGACTGTATTAATGGCGATAACCTCGATGCTTCACTCTTGTAGGATCGATCCCCACATTTTTTTTAACTACAACAAGAATTTGTGTGATCCATAAATAATAATTGTTCTTAGTGTGGTTAATATTTGTGTCTGTTTCACATTTTTAAATTCCCCGCGACACAGACGTATGCGTGCATGAAATGTTCTATCTGTGGTGTATACTGTCTAACCATAAACAATTTTTTTGTTGACCTCTGAAGCGGACAAAGTAACCCGTTATTTATTTATACTTTTTACTTTAAAAACCTGTTTTTAATAATGCAAGTGCGTTTAAAGTAAATATGATAGTGTCCAGTTTACGCGGCTGTGAGAAAACTGGTTTACCTTACAGGTAAAGGTACAGTTGCGAAGAATGATGTTAGAATTTGTATTTTGGAACGAAGTTCCTTATGACGCGTTGCGTTGAAAAAGTGTAACGACACTTTTTGCTATATTAACATTGAGTTGACGTCATAGTGCTGGATACTCAATGTTAAATATAACAAACTGATTGCCGACATCCATACTATGTTGAAAACAACGGTTCTCGTCCGATCACCGAAGTGAATGGGTGACCCGCCTAGGAATACCACGTGATGTTGGCTTTTTGCATTTATTTACAGAAAATATATTGTTTTATAGGTTACCTATTTTGTACAGTCTGATTATTTCTAAAATAATTTGAGTATTTTATGCGCATTTTTATTAGTTGTACCAACTCAAAAAAAAAAAAAAAATCTTCGTTCCATCCGGGTGTCCCTTGACACCTCTCAAGTTTTTTTTCTTCCAAAATGGTACAGTGCACTAAATATCATGAAAATCATTGGAACTGTTGTCGAGATTCAGATTATATATATATATATATATATATATATGCAAGAATTGCTCGTTTTAATTTGTTAAACAGATATTGTGTTTATTCTCATCTCTGACCATTTTTGTACCTATAAATGTCTGGTTTTCTATCTGAATTACATGATTTCTACGTCCTTTTGAGACTCCGGTTCACGTAGTCGCGTAATACATTATAGTTTACTAGCTGAACCCCGCGGTGTTACCCGCGGTTATTGTTGTACCGCGAGTAACGCCGCGGGATAAAGTTAGTCTAAAAAAAGTAGCCTAAGTTACTCCCCGGGTCATCAGCTACCTGCCAGTGAAAGTCCCGTTAAAATCCGTCCAGCCGGTTCAGAGATCACCCGGAACAAACAGACAGACAGACAGACAAAAAATTTTTTAACTACATTTTTGGTATATGTACCGTGTATACATACATATGCATTTAGTAAAAAGCGATTATTTTAATATTACAAACAGACACTCCAATTTTATTTATTTGTATAGATGAAACTTATTGTTTTTATAATTTGCAATAAAGGTTTTTCTCAATCCATAGTTTCAAGTTAAATAACAAGCTTTACCGATTCAAAAACCGCAATAATTAATTATAATTGCTATCAAAAATAAGTATTGACGCAGGAAAATAATAAAATAATGTGGTGTTCTAATAATTAATGTATTTCCAACCTCAATGATATCAGTAAAAAACATATTCCCGTTCAATTAATTATGCTTAAACAAATAGAATTTATTTGTGCAAAACGCACAATTAATCTATACTAATATATAAAGCTGAAGAGTTTGTTTGTTTGTTTGTTTGTTTGAACACGCTAATCTCAGGAACCGCTGGTCCGATTTGAAAAATTATTTCGGTGTTGGATAGTCCATTTATCGAGGAAGGCTATAGGGTATATATCATCACGCTACTACTAATAGGAGCGGAGCAACAATGAAGAATGTTTCAAAAACGGGGGAAATTTTCACGCTACGGGCAATATAAGGCGCAAACGAAGTTGCGTGGGTCAGCTAGTAAAAATATATATATAAACGCGTTGTTAAAGTGATATGGACTATGGTACATTACACGACATGGACTACGGCTTTTGAAACTTAGTAATGTACCATAGTCCATAACACTTTAACAACGCGTGACTATGGCTTTTGAAACTTGTTTCATGCTTTTTCAGCATCGTAGTTGGGTTTTAGTTTTTACTTTTATTTTTAGTATTTGTTAACTGCGGTAACAGAAATATATCGTTTCTGAAATTTTCAACTGTCTAACTATCACGGTTCATGCGATACAGTCTGGTGACAGATGAATGGACAGACAGACGGACAGCGAAGTGTTAGTAATAGGGTCCCGTTTTACTATGTAAATACGGAACTATAAAGTCTATTTAGTCTCTGGAATGACTTAACCGATTTTGACGGGCATATAGTTTGTTAAGAGTAACTCTAAATACTTTTGTTTTTAAAAACACTCCGGTGTGCTGTTAATCTATACAAATAAATAAAATTGGAGTGTCTGTTTGTAATATTAAAATAACAGCTCTTTAATCAATGCATATGTATGTATACACGATACATATACCAAAAATGTAGTTTAAAAATTTTTTGTTTGTCTGTCTGTCTGTCTGTTAGTTCCGGGTAATCTCTGGAAAGGCTGGACGGATTTTGACGGGACTTTCACTGGCAGGTAGCTGATGATCAAGGGAGTAACTTAGGCTATTTGATTTAGACTAACTTTGTCCCGCGGTGTTACTCGCGGTACAACAATTACCGCGAGTAACACCGCGGGGTTCAGCTAGTTATACATATTTATGTATCTGTCTAACTATCACCGTTCATGAGATACAGTTTGTTGGCGGACAGACAGACACGTACAGACGGCCTGTGGAATGTAATTAATAGGGTCCCGTTTTTACCCCTTGAGTATGGAACCCAAAAACCTACAAACTACCCGTGTTACCCCCACTTTCTTCCTGAGTTGGGGGTGTTGGGGGCGGGTTTTCTTAGACTCTAAGCAAACTTACTTTCTTTTAAGCCTTAGAAAAGTAATAAAAGAAAAATAATCGCGGGTAACACCACGGGGTTCAGCTAGTTATGAAATAACACTTGTGTGCGCACCAGTACTCCGTCGACTCGTAAAAGTGACATTTCAAAGGTCATTAACACATGCGCATGCGCAGGCGTTTACCTATTTATATGCACGGATGTTATTATACCATAATGCTTCCTGATTTCTTATCACAGAGCTTAATACCTGATGGTGTAGTAGTCAGGAAGTCTGGCTGGTGAGGTAAAGGTTGCGTGTTCGATTTCCTCTTAGGAAAAAAATGTTCGGTACTTGGATGTAAGTTAGCTATAGTAATATATATGTATTTAGTAATATACTAGCTGAGTCCCGCGGTGCTACCCGCGGTTATTGTCGTAGCGCGGGTGACGCCGCAGGGCAAAGCTAGTCTAAAAAGTAGCCTAAGTTACTGTTTATATCATCAACAGCAGTTCCAGAGATTACATGGAACAAACAGACAGACAAAAATTGAAAAAAATGTTATTTTGATACGTGTACCGTGTATACATATATGCGGTTATTTTAATATTACAAACAGACACACCAATTTATTTATTTGTATTTATGTAGGATTTGACAAATGATTTGACTGGTACCTAGAGTATGCAAAGGACGATAACGCATTTGAGTCAGTTGCAGGTCTCTTTTGGCGATGGTACTCACTTTCGGTCAGGCAATGTTACCCTGTTTACGCTCAAAAAAAAACATCCAAATTGATAATATCATTTTCATAAAGACGGTTAAATAGATACTTAAACTTTATATAAGAGGCTCTATCTAGGTTTTAACTACGAAAGGAGGTTCCTCTCTAAACGATTGTTTTTCCCTACTACACTGATGCTCTGGTCAGACGGTTTCGTATAAGGTTTGTCTGCATATTTTCACTGAAAACTAAACTTGTCTATGATATTCGAGCCGAATGAAATGATATCTTGGCCGAAGTGAAATTGTAAAAAAAAAAAAATAAGTTTATTGACCGCCATTTTGACAATCTGTGACGGCATTGACATTGAGTTTCTATTGACAAGAAACTATACAAGAAACAGAGCGTTCTTAATTCTGTTATCTTCGTCGGTTAAAGCGCTTTTTGACATTCGTTTCGTTTCTGATTAAAAATCTATCTGCCTTGATGTTGTAGTGATTTAAGCGGTCATCTTATTACCTTGCGGTTATCATCGAACTTGGGAGAGCCACGCTTCGGCATAAATGGGCCGGCCGGAGCGATATCACAGAAAACCGGTGTGAAATAGCTTGCGCTGTTTTTCCAACCCTACCCACATCCCTTTACCCATCCCCCAAAGGTCGGCAATGGACTGTGACGCCTCTGGTGTTGCGGGTGTCCATGGGTGGCGGTAATCGCCTACGCAGGTGATACGTCTGCTCGTTTGCCCTCTATACCATAAAAAATAAACTTGCCGCTTTTTACTGTATTACGATTTGTCGAACCCTACATGTCAACACTTTGTGTGATTTACAAATAGTTGTTCTGTGTCTGGGTGTTCTTTGTGCCCGTTTCATGTATGTTTGTAAAGTCCCTCGCGATACAGAATATGTTGCTAGTACAAGAGTTGTATTTTTAAAAGAATAAGATCAAAAAACTTCTCTATGTAGAGCCACGCTGATTTCAGCTTAATTGTGCCGGTTCGACCGGGGCGGTACTACCCTCGCACAGAAAATCAACGTAGAATGCTTCGTGTTTCGTTGGTGACTGCGAGATCGAAGGCCCAGTGATGCTGTATTATTGCATTGTCTGCTTCTGCACTTGGATTTTGCTTATGCTTTCCACCAGGCAGAGTAGAGTCATATTGGCAGGGTCAAACATAAAAAAAAAACATTAAAAATGCTTAAGTCGTGTCTATAAATTAGAAAAATAGAAACATACATATACGTGGCGTGGTGATAGAATAAGAGGACTTATCCCGCCCACTCGTCCACTACCCTAACTCCTGTATACCAGGAACAACAGGAGTGAGCCTGGACACACCGAGTTACGACACTCGGGAAGTCCCAGGAGTAATTAAACTGTTTTGGTACCCACAACGAAATTATTCAGAAGAAAAGTGGAGGGGTTGGAAATGTAATCATTCAACGCTAATATTTATCATCTAAATCATAAGTCCAACGTAGTAGTCTCGCTGATTTCAGCACGAACGGGCTGGCTCGACCGGGGCGGTGCTACCCTAGCACAGAATATCAACGTAAAAAGACAGGGTTCGTGCTGTCGTGTTTCGTTGGTGAGTACGAGACCGCCGCGGACTAGTTATGAAATGGTTTCTTACCAAGTGAACTCCAAAAACATCCTTTTCGTTGCAAGTAAACAATATATAACAATTCTAAAGTTAATTTCAAAACGGTCATTATTTAAATACTGTTCTAAATAAAGTAACAAACGTCATTAAAATGACAATAAGCTATTTGATTGGCATGTCTAATCAACTTCTTACAAATAAACGTCAAAATGACTGACAGCTGTTGATTTTTGACGTAATCTATACTTCTATACACTTTTTTATAAAGCTGAAGAGATTGTTTGTTTGAACACGCTAATCTCAGGAACTTCTGGACTGATTTGAAAAATTCTTTCAGTGTTAGATAGCCCATTTATCGAGGAAGGCTTTAGGCTATATATCATCACGCTAAGACTAATAGGAGCAGAGCAGCAATGACGAATATTGCGAAAACGGGGGAAAATTATTACGCTACGGGCAATAGGAGACGTAAACGAAGTTGCGTGGGTCAGCTAGTGTAAAATAAGTATAAAAAAATTGGTCTCTGAACTCTCTCACGTGTTAATAAAATATAGGATCCGAGACCAAGGCCCAAAGATGCAGAAACATCGTAATAGGCCGCACAATGTTTTTGGGTCACCGTACATTGTTGCATTGTATGCATTCACAATGAGTATGGCGACCACTACTCTTGGATTCTGCTGATGCTTTCCATCAGGCAGAGTACAGTCATTTTGACAGACTAATATCTAAAAAATTCAAAATAAATCGTACTCTAATTCTATCCTCCTAATATTATAAGCATTATATTAAGTACTCGTTCACGCGAAAACTACTGAACGGATTTATATGAAACATTGCAGTAATAAGACATAGACGACTATTTACCGCGAAAACCCAGATCCAGAGATTAACAGGAACAAACAGACAAACAAAGAGTTTAAATCGATATTTTGATTAGTAGGTATATACGGTATATACTTTCATAACGCGTTTAATGGAAAGCCGTTAATTTGATATTAAAATTAATTTTATTTCTTTGTATAGATACGTATGCATGTAGTTATTTCAATTTAAATAACAGATCTCATATAACTAGTCTAAAGTTTCTTTTAATGTAAGTGTAATAAATCCATGAGAAACAATTACATTTAATAAAGGATCAAGTGCTTATAATGATTAGCATGATCATAGACAAGGGCAGAGCTGTCATGCACTGACGGTGGCGGCCATTTTGTTTTGATTAAATAATTGCTGAACTTTATCTACGAGCATCATCTTCATGTTCATCATCTTCCTAGCCTTTATTATTCCCAAGGTTTGGGGTCGGCTACTAGTTCAACCGGTTTTACCTGAATATCAGTTTTTACACGGAGCGACTGGCATCGGACCTCCGCAACCCTGAGGGCGAACTGAATTCGGAAGTTGAAGTATTTGTCAGTATATTTGATATACAACCGGGAACGACGGCTTAACGTGCTCTCCGAGGCACGGACGGGTAACACCGCCATAGTACATACTCCGGGCTGCTATTAAAAATTTCTTTTAAAAAAAACCCAACAGCATTCCGACCCGGGAATCGAACCCGAGACCTCTTGATCAGCAGTCGCTTACGCTAACCACTAGACCAACGAGGCAATTTACTTTATCTACGAGCAATTCTTCTATTTATGTACTTCGAATCTCGGAAATGGCTTGGACGATTGTCATGAAATTAGGTATGCTAGGGGTTTCGGGGGCGATAAATCGATTCCTAGATAGCTAAGATTCATATAGTATTAGATAGTAGTATTTAGTGTATACCAAACATGGTTCAGTGTAAAAAGTGCAAATTATTTGTGTCGCTTGCGAAAGATGATGTGCTGAAACGTAAGGGTCCATGTGAAGGGGTGCTCCATAAAAAGTAACCGTACCACAAATTGTTGTTGACCTAAAAAAAAAATATTCAGAAAATTTATCAAAAAAATCGGTCATCCGATCCACACAACCTCGTCTCCTATTGCTCGTAGCGTGATGTTATGACAGCGTGAATAAGTTTACCGTAAAACCGACACCTCGAGAACAGCAGTCGCACACGCTACCACTGCGCCACCGGTAGAAACATCTCAGCAACATAAGTAACATTTAAACAAAGCTAGCTGTACCGGCAAACTTCGTACCTCCGTATTTACTAATCTGTCTGTTTCCCATTGCGGACAAAAAGAAATGACTTTTCCCGTTATCTTTAAATTTTTCTTGTACACAAACCTTGTCCTAACAATAACGAACACAAAAAAATAATGATTTAATTTGGTGCAACCGATCTAAGTTATGCGCGTATGTACATTTCGGCGATTCAATTTTATTAACCGACTTCAAAAAAAGGAGGAAGTTCTCAATTCGACCGTATATTTATACATATTTTATGTGTGTACGGGGTTCATAAACGAAAAAGTTATTTTAATTGAGAACTTCCTCCTTTTTTTAAATTGGTTAAAAAAGGAATTATTTTACCTCATTTTTGGAACATTTTCCCTGCTTTGGGAACATTTATGGTTGATGCTTGATACCTTATCTATACAAATAAATAAAATTGGAGTGTCTGTTTGTAATATTAAAATAACCACTTTTTAATTTATTTATTTATTTATTTATTTACACTTTAAAAACAACTATCATTACAGGCGTAGCCCAATGCGACAGTGTTATACAATAAATGCATATGTATGTATACACGTTACATATACCAAAAATGTAGTTAAAACATTTTTTGTCTGTCTGTCTGTTTGTTCCGGGTAATCTCTGGAACGGCTGGACGGATTTTGACGGGACTTTCACTGGCAGGTAGCTGATGATCCGGGGAGTAACTTAGGCTACTTTTTTTAGACTAACTTTGTCCCGCGGCGTTACTCGCGGTACAACATTAACCGCGGGTAGCACCGCGGGTTTCAGCTAGTAGCTATCTAAGATTTAATTTTTTTTTTTTATTTCATCTACTCCACAGATTCCTGATACATTATTGAAAGCAGACTAACTTTGTAATATGACTGTAAATTAATCCAAAAGTAGAATATTTTTGTTGCGTGTTCAACTCTATAAAACAGATCCTAAGTGTACCTGAAGCATTAAACAAATTAAATATGGACTATGTTATATCCAACTGGCTGTAATACTAAGCTCTAGGGTACTTTAAATCGTAATTTATACTTTTTGTACACAAAACAGAACCTCTCTAAAGACTTATTTCGTTTATTAAAACTATTGATTAAATTCTTTTGACGTGACAACGTCTTATAAATTGGTTTGCCGGGTGACACTTCAAGAAACTGCGTTACGCTCCGCTCACGTTATGCGCTCACAATGAGAGCGAGTGAGAGGCACGCGTCCCTTCCACTCGGGCATGGTTAGCCCGCCTAAGAGCGAGAGAGACAGGCATAAAAAGTGAAAGGCACGCGTCCACTTTACCACTCAAAGTCGTTGTCACGTAAAACTTTCGCCCGTATACCGACTTTACAGGCAACCAAGTTTTTTTATTGAATAGTAGTGAACTTTTCTTGAAGGTTTGAAGGTCGTATTGGTTCGGGAATACCACAGTTCTTTCCACAGCTTTACTGTACGGGACACCGGTGCCGCCGCCTACGAATATTCGATCAGGTCACGTGTCCTGTCGCGAGCTTAACATTTTTTACCTATCCCAGTATAAATTTCGTGAAAGTGAAGTGCCGAATTACGCTCTCTAGGCAACCAAATAAAATTGGAGTGTCTGTTTGTAATATTAAAAATAACTGCTTTTTGCTAAATGCATATCGACGTAGGAAAGCATATTTGCTGTAAGTAGACAAAATACCTAAAGTGACTTTTTACCATCATTAGAATCAGAAAAAAAAGCCGCATCGACTGACCCGGGTCCTGTGGCTCTACGATGAAAAAAAAATTACATACGCCGTTGAAAACGCCCGTACTTATATTTTTTTTAGCAAGATTAAATGCTGTATGTAGGCTAAAATCTAGTCATTTTAGACATTTTATACTTACAGCAAAAGAAAGACTGCATTTTTTGCTTTACAGATACTTACTTCTTCCCATTTAAAAACTTTTCTCTACTTACAGCATATTTGCGGTGTGTGATTTTTACATTCGTTTACTTACAGCAAGTTTAGGGAACCTATCGTTTTAGTTTTCGTTATTTACAGCAAATCACCACGTATTTTTAAACACACGTTTTTTTAGAAATTTGAGATAATGAATTTTGATAAATCATTTATATTTCTTCTACTCTAAAAGGGTGACTGCGAAGGCCAGCACGTGTTGTCCTGTAGAGGACTGCCGTAGAGGCGATATCTCTTCGCAGCTGCAGAGGTTCAAGAAACTCGGTGGCTTCGGGACTACCGATGATGACTGCTCGCCGCTTGCGATTTCATCTATGCGATGGTGCCGCACAGATACTGTGCGGCACCATCGCATAGATGAAAACAGTACTCCCCGCACGAGCGAACCTGGGTCTTGTAGAGATGACACAGATGCCCGGGCGAGAAGAAGCGTCTCACCTTGTTAAGTACACCTAACTTTCGCGAGGCCGCTTTAATGACGCTTTCGATGTTCTCACGCATGTTGAGGTCATGGCAGTCATCCATACCCAGGATACCGAGCTTATCTTGTAGGGGCAGTTGAGTGTTCCGAAAAGTGGAGAAGGGAAGGAAGGGAGACTTTTTGGTAGATAACGCGCACACCTGTGTTTTCTTGGCGTTAAACTCGACCAGATTCTCAGTGCCCCATTGAGAGATGCGGCTTAGGACCAGGTTGAGCTCAGCGACAAAATCCTGTCGCTTATCCTCAACACCTGCAGACTTGGCTACAGCCAAGTCTGCAGGTGTTGAGTGTTGGGTGACCAAAATATCGCCCATGAACTGTACTGTCGTCTGCATAGCAATGTATATTGCCTAGGGCCAACATGTCATTGATATGCAGAAGAAACAGCGTGGGCGACAGGACAGAGCCTTGAGGTACACCAGAGTTTACCTGCCGATAATCAGAGGCCGCACCGTCGCAAAGGACCTTACTGCGGCGCTGGTGCTGGAATGCGGAGACCCATGTGCAGAGTTTGGAAGGCAGGCCGACTGCGGGAAGTTTGGAGAGAAGCGAGCGGTGCCAAACCCTATCAAAAGCTTTGGCCATGTCGAGGCTAATGGCCAAGGACTCCCCATGACCATCAATAGCTTCATCCCAAAGGTGAGTGACATACACTAGAAGATCACCCGTGGATCGGTTCGGCCTAAAGCCATATTACCGATCATTTAGCAAGGAGTGATCTTACAGGTAGAGGACCAATTGCTTGTTGATGATCCGTTCGAGCACCTTGCAGACAATGGAAGTTACGGCTATAGGTCGGTAATCAGCCGGGTCTGAACGGTCACCTTTTTTGGGGATAGGTTGAACGTTCGCCTCTCTTCAAGCCCCCGGAACAAGTCCTGAGGAATAGGACAGGCGGTACAAGGGTGTCAGTACGGGAGACAACTCTGGTGCGTAGTTCTTGAGTCCTCCCGGAAATGGTCGCCTGGTCCCACCGTCCGGTCACCAACCGGCACGACGAGCCACTCCGTGGATTATGCGCGACCTGACGGGGCAGCCTCCCAGCATGGTTAGCCGTGGTTGGATCCCTCTCTATGCCGCGGGCGGCCAGCGGCACCACCGTTTCTACGGGTCTCCCTAGCCGACGGTTCGATCCAACCTTACTATGACTTCGCGAGCACTCTTTCGCTCACACACTTATCACGTTAACCGTCACTCCTGCATCTATGGGCCTCCAGTCTCGCACTCACCAACGAAACACGACAGCACGAATGCTGTCATTTTAGGTTGGTCTTCTGTGCGAGGGTAGTCCCGCCCCAGTCGAGCCAGCCCGTTCGTGCTGAAATCAGCGTGGCTCTACTACCTTTCCCTTATTACATGTTTTTGATTGAACACAATGTCTTCATGTTAAGTTTCAATTATAATTGTATTTTCGTTCTAAAATAAGGCAAATTGCTACTAAGTTTCTGTTTTTTACTTTTAAATAAATATTTTTTGATTGGATACAATGTTTTTATTTACATCTAGCGTTATTAATTAGTTTTAAAGCCTTATTTTTTTTTGTATTTTTTTATGTTTTATCTCTTATATATAAGAGGAAAATACTTTCTTAATTCATTGTATTGTTGAAAAGAAGTTCTGGCAGTATAATTAGAGTTTAAAATTTTGTTTCAACAATTTAAAAGACCATAAGTAAGTTTTCCTACAATTGTAAAATAAAATAAAATAAAATAGTTATTTAATTAACCATTTACGAAATTTTATTTCAACCAAACATTACATTACCAACTAACCCACTGCATTTCTAGATCTAATCATAATTATAAATTTAATCTTACACCTTGAATTGCAGTACCCATATAAATAAATTTACTGCATACAGCACATTTACCGCCTGTAAATTGATAATATTTCCATCTACGCGTACATTTTTCTTCCTTAGTTACAGCGTTTTAAAGGTATGTGATTTAAAAAACTGATTGCTGTAACTAGCCAAACACATACTTATAGTAACTTTGGATAAAAAGTTTACATTGCAAATGGTGACTGGCAGTTAAATAAACCTATGTTCCAAAAATGGTAGCAATATCATGGATAGGTCAGAAACTATTAATTTTTTTCCGAAATCAATAAAGTTTTTTGGCTCTGGTGAACAATTGCAATATGCCTACTTACAGCAAATATGCATTCCTACGTCGATATGTATGCATACAAGGTACATATACCAAAAATGTAGTCAATTTTTTTTTGTCTGTCTGTCTGTTTGTTCCGGGTAATCTCTTGAAGGCTGGACTGATTTTGACGGGGTTTTTGACTGGCAGGTAGCTGATGATCCAGGGAGTAACTTAGGCTACTTTTTAACATCGCGGGGTTCAGCCAGTTAGTTAATGTAATTAGTGATGGTAAGTCCTAGGCATAGTACGCTAAAACACCCTGTCTAAGGAGAGGTTTAGTGGTGGGCTGTTTTTGATTGAAAATAATTTAGTTTAACGTCTGTTTGGGATCAGGTTGTCATATGTAAGATGAACCCCGCGGTGTTACCCGCGGTGTTACCCGCGGTTATCGTAGTACCGCGAGTAACGCCGCGGTACAAAGTTAGTCTAAAAAAAGTAGCCTAAGTTACACCCTGGATCATCAGCTTCCTGCTAGTGAAAGTCCAGTCAAGCTGTCTAGCCATTTCAGATATTACCCGGAACAGACAAACAGACCGAAGACAGACAATTTTTTTTAAATACGTTTTTGGCATATGTACCGTGTATACATACATTTGCATTTAGTAAAAAGCGGTTATATTTATATTACTAACAGACGCCCCAATTTTATTTATTTGTATTGATGTATAACATATCAAAAATCTACTGAAGAAAAGTATTAACCTGAATGTACCTGAATGACCGAGCTTTGTTTTATCGCCCCCGTAACCCCTTGCATACCTAGTTTCAGGATGCAGATTATGTAATTCGGTCGCGGCCTATAGGCCCATCGTGTTGCTGGACGAGGCGGGCAAGTTGTTTGAGAGGATACTCTCTGCCCGCATCGTCCGGCACCTCTGCGAGGTGGGGCCCGACCTGTCGGACGCCCAATTCGGATTCCGAGAGGGGCGTTCGACGGTCGATGCCGTGATGTGCCTTAGGGCCGTGACCGAAGAGGCAGTGAGCTGTGGCGGCGTGGTGTTGGCGGTGTCTCTAGACATCGCCAACGCCTTTAATAGTTTTTTTTTTAACGTGTGGAAACCCCCTCGGGCCGTCACCCCGCCGGGGTTTGCGGCGGGGCGGTGTGTCGGAATCGAACCGACTAAAACCACACGGTGTGCCACTCTGCGCCTGAGACGGGAGGGATCCGGGAACTGCTGTTATTAACACATCCGGACCCCTCCCAGCGCCTGCCCGCACTGAAGCGGGCACCGTCTGCTGTTAAAAAAAAATTCTCAATTTAGGCGACGTACGGCACACGCGTAACGTCGCCCACTCGCGGGTGACTACTAAAGCGGATGGTGGGGAAAACCCATCCCGACCATCCGCGGCCACACTCAGGGCGGCATGAGGCGCTGATAGGCGCGCCTCCGCCGCCCGGTTCGCCGGCGGCAGATCGGGTCCGAGTGGATATCATCCTCCCGGGCCTTCTCCGCCGCCTCCTTCTGCGAAATTACGTCTTCGCAGAAGGCTGCGACCGCGGTAAAACTACTGTCGCTACCGGCCATGGAGCGAACGACGGCCGGTAGCGAGAGATCTCCTCCGATGACTGCAGTGAGGGCCCGACGCTGTGACGCCCATGCGGGGCAGATCGCCAGCGTGTGCTGGGCCGAGTCCTCACTGCAGTCGCAGTGGTGGCAGGCGGGACTCAGTTCCCTCCTGGCGACCGAGTGCAGGTACTTTCCGAAGCATCCGTGCCCGGAAAGAACCTGCGTCAGTCGGAAGGAAAGGGTCCCGTGCTGCCGCCCTGCCCACTCGAGGATGACCGGCTGGAAAACCTCCACGGCGGCAAAGCCAGCGCGTGGAGTCTCCAGCCGGAACGACCAGCGAGCCATCGTGGCTCGACGGGCGGCTTCACGCCACTCGCGTACCTCTTCGGGCGGAGGGCGAATGCCTCTCTCCGCCCGGAATTCAGCCACCCGTCGATAAACTTCGGCGAGCACTTCCGCCTCCAAATCCCACGGAGGTGTTCTGGCCAAGGCGCACGCCGCCTCGGTGGACACCGTGCGGTATCCGCGAATGGCTCTGACCGCCAATACCCTCTGAGGCCGCCAGAGGCGGGCCTTATTGAGGGCAGTCAGAGCCGCTCCCCACACCGGTGCCCCATACAGCGCCATCGACCGGACCACCCCCGTGTAGAGGAGTCGCGTTGCGACGCTGGCTCCACCTAAGTTGGGCAAAAGTCGCCCAAGGGCAGAGGCAGCGTCGACCAGCTTCGGACCAAGCTGTCGGAAGTGCTCGTCGAAGAGCCACCTACCGTCGAGGATCAGGCCCAGATACCTCATCTGGGCCCGAACCGGTACGAGGATCGAGTTGACCACTATGGAGGCGCCGGGGAGCGGCCCACGACGGGGCCCATAAAATAACAGGGCCTCCGTCTTGTCCAGGGCCGCCCGTAAGCCCAGCGCCTCGATGCGCCCAACCACCAGAGAGACACCAATGGTGGCCAGGCGCGCCGCCTCCTGGAAGTTCGCCCCCCGGGCCGTGACCAATGTGTGATCGGCGTAACAAATTACGCCCAGCCCGGGGGGGAGACGACCTCGTAGGACCCAGTCGTATCCCACGTTCCACAGGAGTGGTCCAAGGACAGACCCCTGCGGAACGCCGCACGACATGGGTCGCCGTCTCAAGGCGCCCTCTCGATCCTCGTACACGACGGTACGCTCCTCCAAATAGTCTGCCACTAGCCGCCTCAGGTACTCTGGCACCCCGTGGTATTGGAGTGCTTCCCTGATGCAGCTGAATGGCAGACTATTAAAGGCATTGGCGATGTCTAGAGACACCGCCAACACCACGCCGCCACAGCTCACTGCCTCTTCGGTCACGGCCCTAAGGCACATCACGGCATCGACCGTCGAACGCCCCTCTCGGAATCCGAATTGGGCGTCCGACAGGTCGGGCCCCACCTCGCAGAGGTGCCGGACGATGCGGGCAGAGAGTATCCTCTCAAACAACTTGCCCGCCTCGTCCAGCAACACGATGGGCCTATAGGCCGCGACCGAATCGGCAGGCCGTCCCGGCTTCCTCAATAGGCTTCCCGCATTTCCAGCACTCAGGGAAGCGTCCGGACGCCAGGCTAGCGTCCAACACCTCCCTGAGGCGGTCCGACATATGATCGAGGGCTCGGGCCATCACTCGGGCTGGAACCCCGTCCGGCCCGGAGGCGGTGTTCTTGGAACGGATCCGCAGAACAGCCGCCCCGACCTCCGATTCCCTAACGGGCGGAACATCGCCCCCATCGTCTCTGACCGGATAGGCCATCGACGGGGGAGCGTGCTCCGCCCGCTGCGGGAAAAGGCCCTCGACCACTTCCTGCAGGAAGCTGGGCTGGAGAGTCTCGGTAAGGGGGGGGCCCGCCGTGCGGAGCTTCTGTCGCACCGCACGATATGGGCGACCCCAGGGGTCACGGTCGAGACTCTCCAGCATCTCCTTTCTCTTTACCTCCTTGGCGCGGCAAATGGCCAGCTTCAGAGTTTTCCGCGCTTCGCGGTACTCCTCATGAAGCTGGTCCCCGCCACCGTCTCCGCGGTGACGTCGCCGGCTGCGGGTGTAAGACCTCCGGGCACGAGTACAAGCCGCACGGAGGTCCGCCAACTCCCGGGACCACCAGTAGACCTCCTTCCGAGGAGGCCGACGAGTTCGGATGCGGGGCATGGCCGTATCGCAAATCTGCGCAAGCGCATCGCGAAAACGGCCAGCCCCCATGTCCACGCCGACCTCCCCGGTCGGGGCCTGCGGAGACAGCCAAGAGTGAATAATGGCCGCCTCCTCTAGTAGGTCCCTATCGAGCTTGGCGACAGCCCACCGCGGAAAGCGGGATGTATGCCGCGCCGTGTGACCCCTACTGGGGCCCTGGGACCGGGAGAGCTCAAATCGGATATCGGCCCACCGAAGCCGCCCACTCCTCTACGGCTTCGCCCTTGGCGTCCGTCCTGGGGGACCCCCACGCAATGGACTTTGCGTTGAAGTCACCCAGCACGAGGACGTGCCCAGACGCTAAACGCCGCATCGAGGTCTCCAAGCTGTTAAGGAAGACCTCGAAGTCGCTCAAACTCCGGTTGGGGGAGAAGTAAACACCGTAAACGGTGATCCCCCCCACTCGGCGGCAACATATCCAGAGCCCTTGTCTCTAAGCGACAAGGGCGGGGAATGAGCTGCCCCGGAGCCGACGACTGCCACGGAGCCGTCCCAGTCACCCATCCAGTTTGGACGGGGAGGAACGTAATAGGGCTCCGCGACTACGGCAACACCGATCGACCACTGCGCCATGCTTTGCAGGAAGAGATCCTGCGCCGCGGCGCAGTGGTTGAGGTTCGTCTGGACAAGGAGGTTGGAGACGTGGTCCATTACTGAACCGTCTCTACAACCTCCTCCATGGGCGACGATGTAGACGCACTAATTACTTCGGAGGCAGCCTGGGTCGTCAGGCTAGCCCCCGAAGTCTGCCGAGAAGCTTTGGAAGGCTTGCAGCCCCCCTGCCCCATCTGGTGATTGGCGGGCTTGTTGCCCGCCGCACACATAGGGCAGTGAGGGGCGGCAGAACATTCTGCCGCCTTGTGCCCCGGTCGACCGCAGCGGAAGCAGAGACCGCTGCAGTCAAAACAGTTCACGCACTTGGCGCGTGTGTGCCCCGCTGACAGGCATTTGAAACACCTCATCGGCCTCGCCGCCAGGATTGTAATCCTGGCGCTGACGA
Organism: Spilosoma lubricipeda; assembly: GCA_905220595.1. NCBI lineage: Eukaryota > Metazoa > Arthropoda > Insecta > Lepidoptera > Erebidae > Spilosoma > Spilosoma lubricipeda. The sequence continues at coordinate 3,599,454 of HG992303.1, read as the reverse complement.
AGCCGATGAGTAGCCTGCCGGCGTCGCCCAAAACTTTGGCCGACGCCACGGGACAGCTGACCCACACCGCGCCAAGTCCTCCTGGACCGGGGCGGATGGTGCCGACCCTGATGTTGCCCACGTTGCACTTCGTCCTTTCTTGGACTGCAACGCGGACATCATCAGCAGTGACGGAGTCGTCCAGGCCCGAAATGCGCAGCTCCGCGCACTTAGTGGGCCTGGAGATCCTCACACCATCCGTGGCTGCGAAGACTTCCTTGAGCTTCTCGGCGAAGGTGTCCGCCGTCTTTGCGCCATCGGCCCCAGGGTACTCGAGGATTCGAGCTCCCGTCTGGGCTAGGCGCAGGCGGACACCTGACGCTCCAAAATCTGGGGCGAGACTGTCCCGGGCCGTCTTAAAGACGGTTGCGTAGGACAGTCCGCCCCTTGCCGCCTCCGGTGACACCGTGACCACCACAGCCGCGGTCTTAGGCGGCTGCAACTTCCGCGGCTTCTTTGGGGTGGCCCTTGTCACCGTTGACGACTGCGGGCCAGAGGCCGACTTTTGAGCAGCCTTCTTGGCCCGCTTCTTCGCCTTCTTTGACTGCTTGGCTCCCCCAACTACCTGCCAACCCTCATTCGAGGGGGCAGAGGTGGAGGAGCCAGGCAGAGGTGTTGGAGTGGGGAGCGGAGGAAACTCCGCTCCTGCCCCCGTCGCCGTCTTAGGCCCCGTCTTCCTCGGCGCAGCCGTCTTGGCTGGAGCCTTTGGTCCGCGCTGCGTCTGACGAGCAGCGGCAGGGCCCGGCGCCGATGTCGCCGCCGCGTACGACACGCGACCCCCCACCACGGGGAGCGGGGTCGGTGCCGACGCAACCTTCGGCCTCGGCGCCGCAAGAGGTGGCCGAAGAATAGGGGCGGGAGGCAGCCTCGCCTCCAGGCCGGCCAGACGACCGTCCACCAGATTCCCCACCGAGGTGAGGATCTGCTGCAGCATCTGCTGCAGGACGGCGTCTGGTACCCCGGGGATGGTAGGGGCCGGCTGGGACGTAGACGGGTCCTCCTGGGACGTAGACGGGGCCGGCTGGGAGGCAGACGGGGCCGGCCGGGACGCAGACGGGGCCGGCCGGGAGGCAGACGGGACCGGCCGGGACGCAGACGGGGCCGGCCGGGATGCAGACGGGGCCGGTCTGGACGCAGACGGGGCCGGCTGGGACGTATTCGGGGCCGACCGGGACGCAGATGGGACAGGGACCCCACGCTCAGGAAGCTCCGCCCGAAACTGGGCGAACTGAGCAATCAGGTCCGCCACCTGCTCAGTCAGTCGGTCATTGGCCGCCTGTAGGCGCGCCACGTCTCCAGCCAGGGTCTCCACGACCCCGGCTACGGCGGAAGAGGAGTCCTTGAGGGCCCTCACGAAAGGGCCCTTCAGGTTCACGGATTTGTTGGCCACCTTGTGAATGATGGCCACCGCCGCTTCCGCTCTCTCCTGCAGGGAGCACGGTGTTTGGGGCACTGAGTCCCCATCCACTGGCTCCCCGATCTTCAGCAGGAGACCAGCGATCTCCTCTTCCGCCTGCAGTTCCCCGTCCGCCCGGGCCCGCCTGTAGGATTCCGCCTTAGAAAAGACGGAACCTGACGAGGCTGACACCGGGGTCCGCGATCGCCCCCTATGGCTGCTGGCAACCTTAGGCGGAGGCAACATCTCCTGGGAGATGTCGCTCTCGCAGCCCTGGGGGCGACCGCGCTTCCGGCCGTCTGACTCCGTGTCCATCGGTTCCGGGGCGACCGTCCTCGCACCGGAACTGCTACTCGCGACATCAGCCGCGGACTTTGAACGCAAGCGTTCCGACGTTCTTCGGCTCCCAGCAGTCAGGTCGACTTCTGGGAGCCCAACCGTTGTAGGCGTTGCAACCTCAACGACATCCTCGGTGGACAAGTGGTCGTCCGCCTTTCAGAATTGGCCTCTGCTGTTACGCGTCGGCCGTTTCCTCTCTGTGCTTAAAACTAAAATGGGTGTATTTTTTGGCGCGTCCTCCGCGATATTTTGGTTGCCGGATTTACCGCTCGGCAAAGGGCGTGTTAGACATTGAATGCCCCCCCCCATAATACGATTGGGGGCTGCCGGAGCCGACTGGCTCCGGAAGGGATTCCCCAGACGCGTCGCGTCTAGGACCCTCCTGGGTAGGTTTTTCCTTATATTGTTCCATGTCATGATTTTTTTTTTTAGTTTAATGTCCTTCGACAGGACGCCCTTGGCACTGGACTCCCTCCAGCGATTCAGCTCCTTGCCAGGCGTCAGAGCGTGAGCTTAGGGTATTTTTATAGAGGTTTACGTCCTCGCGGCTTCGAAGAGCCACCGGTCCTGTCCGTTCAGGATTACGGCTGGGCCGGACGGGGTCTGCACCAGACCTGATCCGTCCGCCCCCTGTCCCTCTCGGAAGTACTGGCACTCTAATACGCCCTCTGCTAGAGCAGAGGGACGTTTAGAGTGCCCCACGCGTCAGTCTTTACAGACTCCGTCTCGTATCCCATTTAGTCTGGAGTCTCCTTCTGGGCCTATCCGGCATGAGTGGCTCTACCGGCATAGCCCCAGAAATCATTGACCCACGCAAGCCCCACCACGACGACAACGTAGGGATACATTGGGGGGGGATTATGTAATACTAGCTGAACCCCGCGGTGTTACCCGCGGTCATTGTTGTACCGCGAGTAACGCCGCGGGACAAAGTTAGTTTAAAAAAAGTAGCCTAAGTTACTCCCCGGATCATCAGCTACCTGCCAGTGAAAGTCCCGTCAAAATCCGTCCAGCCGTTCCAGAGATTACCCGGAACAAACAGACAGACAGACGGACGGACAAAAAAATTTTTACTTAACTACATTTTTGGTATATGTATCGTGTATGTATACATATGCATTGATTAAAAAGCTGTTATTTTAATATTACAAACAGACACTCCAATTTTATTTATTTGTATAGATGTTTAAGAATTGCTCTTTTAAAGGTATTACTTAAAAATGACAAGAGAAAAAAAAACAATGAAGTCCAGTATTTGAGTTGATCTCTTAGATAATGTATAAATGAAAATTCTATACAATGACAGTTCAAATTATGCTACCAATAAACGCAAGAAATTCAAAATGGCGCGAATTCGTCCGTCAGATAGACTATACCGTCTTTAACAGACACGCCTTTTCTTTCAGGATCTAAGAAATATTTGAAGTCAAGAATGTCAAAGCAAAGTTGAAATTTCGATTACCTTTTTTAATATTTTTTGGTCATTCAAGCTTAAACATTGGCCGAAAGATTTTTGTCTGACATTAGAAAATATCAATAGACTATAGAATAGAGCATAGAGAATAGGGCTGGCTTTTTGTTATTCGAAAATATATTATTAGTTTTTAAACGAAGTATCTTTATTGTAAAATATTTGGATTGTTCTGTAGAAACGATTTAAGACTAACTTTTGCCTGTTACTCCGCCCGCGTATAAGTCGTGTATACGCAGGCGGAGTATGAAGCTAGCTGAAACAGGCATTCTTGTCTGCGTCTCCTATTGCCCGACACGGGAACAATAGTTATTTGTTATACAAGAGTGTAAAGTTGCTTTTTGACCGATCTTAATTTTGATGACTGAGCAAGCGAAGGATTCTAAAATTAGAATCCTGAGCGTTAGCGAGGGAATCAAAAGAGCACAAAGTGAAAAATCTTTGCACTCGAGTGCAACAAGTAACTTTTCATCCCACCTCAGCGATGAAATGACTAAATGCAAAAAAGCATTTACAGTCACAAAATTTAAATTTAAAACCTAAGGTTTCGACAATATGACATGAAAAGATAATAAAGCAGCAAAGCAAATTAAAAAAAAGTACACCAAGAAGGTTCCGAGTCTAAGTTTTTAACAAATAAAAAAAAGTTGTATAATAAATTCGGCGCTATGGAGGTAGAAATAAATAGGTTTAATGATGTTTTGAATTCACAAACTTAGTGCACACGGTATTCTAAATACAATTTCCTCCTTTTTATCCTCTAGCGGGTAAAAACGGCTTTTGCCGAGTATCTGAGTAGATATCGAAGGGTAAAAATACTCTTTCCGAGATGGGGGGATGAAAAATCATTTAATTTCTGCGAAACTTTGACCACACGCAGCGCACGCAGTGGAAGCCCTCCAGATGCCTAATTATTCCCTGTTTATGCAACATTTTTATTGATACTCATCTCCTTCTGGTTGTAGCTTGATGATATATAGCATTCCTCGATAACTGAGTTACCTAACTAAATTAAAATATTTTTTCTAATCGAACGGATGATTTTAGTGCGTTCAACTAAATAACAATCTCTTCAGATTTGTGTTGTGTACTAGCTGAGTCCCGCGGTGTTACTCGCGGTTATTGTCGTACCGCGGGTAACGCCGCGGGGCGAAGCTAGTCTGAAAATAAGTAGCCTAAGTTACTCCTTATATCATCAGCTGCCTATCAGTGAAAGTCCCGTTAACATCGGTCGAGCCGTTCCAGATATTAGCCGGAACAGACAAACAGACAGGCTTACAAAATGTTTAGAAGTTCCACCCAACCTCGTCTGTGTCCATAATTGCCCGTAGCGTGATGTTATACAACGTGGGGCAACTAACGATGAAAACACTTATATTTATGAATTTATAAATCTCAATATACCTACAACGACCTGGTAAACTGTATCGATCTATTGAACAGTTTTTTCCGGGCGATTTATTTATAGTTATGAAGAGGGTGAACTTTTTTTGCTTTCAAAGATTGTGTTATCTTCAAAAGGGTTTTTTCTCTCAATTTCAGATATCTCAACGACTAACAGAATCTTAAATTTAAATATATAATAAATTTATTTACACTATTTTTACGTGTGAATAGCCCGTCAAATATCGAAAAACAATGAAATTTTGAATGTGAAACAATATAATGTCCAGTTAGCCTGTGACCACGGCCAGTGCAACCTGGTCGAATCGTCAGGGAAATCAGGGGTATGTAATACCTTTTAATAATTGATCGCGTTAATTCCCGTTAAAGAATTGTTAACATATCATGGAACGCGAAAGCTTAAAAGTTAGTAGAATCTAATGTCCGGCCAAAATGACTACTCTACTTGATGGAAAGCATTAACAGAATCCACCATACTCATTCCGAATGCAGACAATTAAACAATGCAGCATGATGACGCCCAACATAGCTGATGATAGTAGTGATGCTTCTGCATCATTGGGCCTCCGGTCTAGCACTCACCAAGGAAACACGACAGCACGAAAGCTGTCATTTTCCGTTCGTCCTGTCTGAGAGAGTAGTGACACCCTGGTGGAGCCGGCTGGTTTACCGGTGGCTCTGTTACCTTGAAAACTTTGGAGAGGTCCTGAACCATGTGTTTTTAAGTCCTTTCTAAATCCAGGAACCGCCTAAACAAAAAGCCGCAAAAACTCTTTGCCATAGATGCAAAATGAACGTCATCAAAAAAATGGAGACGGTTCTCTTTTGTCTTTGGCAACTTAATAAACTCGGCTAAGTGTGTCGGCTAATGCTTTCATACCATCTTCTTCTTCTTCTTATATATAAAAATCAATTGCTGTTCGTTTATCTCGCTAAATTCGAGTACGTCTAGTCCGATTTAGCTAATTTTGGATTTGAAATGTTTGCCATAGTTCAGGGAAGGTTTAAACGGTGACAAATTAAAAATAACTCTAAAATTCAAATGTGACCTGAACGAAGTAGCGGGCACAGTTTGTTATCTAGAAAAACGTCAAAAACATCACGTTTGTTGTATGGGAACCTTAAATATTTATTTTATTCTATTACTAGCAGACCCACGCAACCTCGTTTGCGTCTTCTACTGCCCGTCGCGAGATAATTTTCCCCCGTTTTTGAAACATTTTTCATTGGTGCTCCTCTCCTATTGGTCTTAGCGTAATGATATATAGCCTATAGCCTTCCTCGATAAATGGGCTATCTAACACTGAAAGAATTTTTAAAATCGGACCAATAGTTTCTGAGATTAGCGTGTTCAAACAAACAAACAAACTCTTCAGCTTTATATATTAGTATATACTAGCCGACCCACGCAACCTCGTTTGCGCTTTATATTGCCCGTAGCGTGAAAATTTCCCCCGTTTTTGAAACATTCTTCATTATTGCTCAGCTCCTATTAGTAGTAGCGTGATGATATATACCCTATAGCCTTCCTCGATAAATGGACTATCCAACACCGAAAGAATTTTTCAATTCGGACCAGCGGTTCCTGAGATTAGCGTGTTCAAACAAACAAACAAACAAACTCTTCAGCTTTATATATTAGTATATACTAGCCGACCCACGCAACCTCGTTTGCGCTTTATATTGCCCGTAGCGTGAAAATTTCCCCCGTTTTTGAAACATTCTTCATTATTGCTCAGCTCCTATTAGCAGTAGCGTGATGATATATACCCTATAGCCTTCCTCGATAAATGGGCTATCTAACACTGAAATAATTTTTAAAATCGGACCTGTAGTTCCTGAGATTAGCGTGTTCAAACAAACAAACAAACTCTTCAGCTTTATATATTAGTATATATTTACTATTTGTTATAGCGGCTACAGAAATACATCACTTGTGAACATTTCAACTGTTTAACTAACACGGTTCATGAGGTTCATACATACAGAGATACATGGTGGCAGACGAATAGCGTCCCTTCCCGTATGGTCCCGTTTTACCCAAAGGGTATGGTACTAAAAAAAACTAATCGTACCGGTTGTCTATGAAACCATAGAGACCACGGAACCATAGAGCACGATTTCTTAGAATAGTTGCGTCGCATGATTTGCAGAAGTAAATCGGTGTCTTTATGTTGTTTGAACACTTTCCTTCTTATATAACATAGTGGCAATTGACGGTAAAATTTCCACATTATATAAAAAAACTAGCCGATCCACGCAACCTCACTTGCGTCTTCTATTGCCCGTAGCGTGATAATTTTCCCCCGTTTTTGTAAGATACTTCATTGGTGCTCTGCTCCTGTAGGTCTTAGCGTGATGATATATAGCCTTTCTCGATAAATGTACTATCCAACACTGAAATAATTTTTCAAATCGGACCAGCGGTTCCTGAGATTAGCGCGTTCAAAGAAACAAGCAAACTGTTCAGCTTTATATATTAGTTTTATTATAGTTATATGTTATAGTTTACTTCGCACCGTCATACTTTATTTCGTCAATATTTTCTAAATTGCCGCATTTTTTTTCCTAGTATTTATACCCTTTTTGGGGTCTTTCCCGAGGATAGCGTGCAGTAGCAGACTTCGAAAATATAACACTTCCAGTTTTCTCTTCTAAAAACCTTGGTCTAACAATAACAAACTTAAAGAAAGAATTATCCAATTCGGTGCAGCCGATCGGAGGTTATGTGCGTACATACATTTCGGAGATTCATTTTCTTTTTTACGTAGATGCAGTAAAAATATAAAAAATTGAACCTAAAATATATCTCGTAAGGTCTAAAATAACACCAGTAAATATAACAAATTATTATCAGTACCCGAATGGAAGTTTGCTTACGTTTTTTTTTTGTAAAAATTTCTAAAATCGATTTTTCGTCCCCGAAACCCTCTGCAATCTAAATCTTATGAACGTTGTAGTTGTTTCCGAGATTCAAAATAGCACATAGTTTAAAAAAGAGTCGCTTCTGCTGTCTGTCCCTATAAACGCTTAGATCTTTAAAACTACGCAACGGATTTTGATGCGGGTTTCTTTAATAGATAGAGTGATTCAAGAGGAAGGTTTTTATACACGCATAATATAGTAGATAAACACTGGTAATTTTAGAGGTTTCTAATGTGATATCGTAAGTAAAGCAATTTTTTTACGCTTACATTGCAAACGCTGGCTGTACCGTACGAGATAGATCAAAATAATGTACTATAGTAATGTACACCTTAAAAAGGCACACAGATATGTCCGCGATGGTATATGTCTATCTCTTAGGGATGACCCACAATAACCCTTACGAGAAATAATGGCTTATTTACGAAGCGATTATAGGCAATACAGCATAAATCCTTATCCAATGAAGTATATTAAATACATTGTGCATTTAATATAGATTAATATGGCCCTATACAATATGTAATTAAAATGAATATATTCGAAGGTATTACAAATTTAAAATGAACGAATCGTGTCATCAGTGGGTGCATCTGAAATCCTTCCAGTGCCATCCAGTGCGAAGCCGGGGCGGGTCGCTAGTAATAAATATACAAGAATTGATCGTTTAAAGGTATTAATAGATAGATATGGTTCTATATTTTAAAGATCTCTGCTATAGGTTCCTATACGAATATTGACACAAATTCGAAGCACATGCATTTTGCGCATGCTGCATCAATTAATCAATTCGTGGCAATCAACTGAGGCCGTGGACTGTGGCCCTTTTCATTAAGGGTACAGAGACTGTCGTAACTTATTAATACCCGACTAAGACGAAGGCAAGTAAAATATGTTTCCATTTAATACATACTAACTGAGCCCCACGGTGTTACCCGTGGTATAACAAAGTATATAGATAAACTAGCTGAACCGCCCGGTGTTACCCGCGGTTATTGTTGTACCGCGAGTAACGCCGTGGGACAAAGTAAGTCTAAAAAAAAGTAGCCTAAGTTACTTCCTGGATCATCAGCTACCTGCCAGTATGTCTGTCAAAAGTTAAAAAATAATAATAAAAAAACTTGAGCGGTGTCAAGGGACACCCGGATGGAACGAAATTTTAGTTATATCTTGTACCTCAGTAGTCGATGCTTAAGTTGATTGATTCGCTATTGAAATAAAAATAGCAAAAAAATTTACATATACACACACATACTATGTATATATATATATACTAGCAGACCCACGCAACCTCGTTTGCGTCTCTTATTGCCCGTCGCGTGATAATTTTCCCCCGTTTTTGAAACATTCTTCATTGTTGCTCCGCTCCTATTAGTAGTAGCGTGATGATATATACCCTATAGCCTTCCTCGATAAATGGACTATCCAACACCGAAAGAATTTTTCAAATCGGACCAGCGGTTCCTGAGATTAGCGTGTTCAAACAAACAAACAAACAAACAAACTCTTCAGCTTTATATATTAGTACTAGCCGACCCACGCAACGTCGTTTGCGCCTTATATTGCCCGTAGCGTGAAAATTTCCCCCGTTTTTGAAACATTCTTCATTGCTGCTCCGCTCCTATTAGTAGTAGCGTGATGATATATACCCTATAGCCTTCCTCGATAAATGGACTATCCAACACCGAAAGAATTTTTCAAATCGGACCAGCGGTTCCTGAGATTAGCGTGTTCAAACAAACAAACAAACAAACAAACAAACAAACTCTTCAGCTTTATATATTAGTATAGATATAGCAATAAATAATATAGTAATAATATAGCAAAAAAGCAAAAAGTGCCGTTACAACTTTTATGTCGTTACAATTTTTTCCGTCTAGCCCCCTTTCGCAACGCGCCATAAGGAACTTCGTTCCAAAAATCTTTTCTTTTCAGTTTTTCAATGAATTTAATAAAGATGGCAAATATTGACGCAGTCGGGATTTTATTTAATTATTCGTTACTTGTTCAATTCTGATATTTACCCTGTCTGTTCATTATATGTAATGTATTTTTTATTTATTCATCAATTTCTATTTTGTCCCGTAGTCTGAAATCGAATGTATGTAGTCGCGAAATTAAAAAAAACAACATTTAATGGTATTTTAAAACATGTCATCATGATAATAAAAAAAACAAAAAGGGATTGCATCGGCCGGGAATCGAACCCGGGCCGCCCGCGTGGCAGGCGAGCATTCTACCACTGAACCACCGATGCTCATACATGCTTTCGCAAAATAGTGTTTCATATTACTGACAGAAAGTATTACTGTGAGCGTTTGTTTGTCTAATAACTCTCGCCGTCGTCGATTAATCGCGGACATTAAACTTCTTTCATAATCTATACTAATACTAGCCGACCCACGCAACCTCGTTTGCGCCTTATATTGCCCGTAGCGTGAAAATTTCCCCCGTTTTTGAAACATTCTTCATTGTTGCTCCGCTCCTATTAGTAGTAGCGTGATGATATATACCCTATAGCCTTCCTCGATAAATGGACTATCCAACACCGAAAGAATTTTTCAAATCGGACCAGCGGTTCCTGAGATTAGCGTGTTCAAACAAACAAACAAACAAACAAACTCTTCAGCTTTATATCTATACTAATATATAAAGCTGAAGAGTTTGTTTGTTTGTTTGTTTGTTTGTTTGTTTGTTTGTTTGTTTGTTTGTTTGTTTGACGTTGCGTGGGTCAGCTAGTAACTTTTAAATGATAACATCAATAATTAATTATTAAAATAGTACTCGTATTACTACTACTAAATTAAATCATTCGTTGTGTCATAAATTAAATATTTATCAAAAGCTTTATTTATAAAATATTTTTATGCAACGACATTAAAAAAGATATCCAATTTACTTTCAAATGCATTTAAAAAATATACCACAGTGAAAGTATTATTTAATCAAAGGCCGAATATATTGCGACCTTTGACACAAGCTGAAAATGTCAAACACAGATGTCTATTCTCAAACTGTAGTTGATTATGTAAGCGTTGAACTACGGTTTTATAGTGATGTATCCACTATGTCGAATTATATCGATAGATCGTAACAATTTTCAAACAATTTTGTCACACCATTATGAGATTCGGGATGCAATAGGTTTTTGTTACACTAACTTTACGAATTAGCTTTTTATTGTTATACTAGCTGACCCCCACAACCTCGTTTATGTCTCCTATTTCTCCGTTTATGTAACATTCTTCATTGGTGCTCCACTTCTTTTAGTATTAGCGTGATGATATATATAGCCGTCCTCGATAAATGGGCTATCTAACACTGATATATTTTTTCTAATAGTACCGGTAGTTCCTAAGACTAGCGTCTCAAGCAAACAAACTCTTCAGCTTTGATGACGAAAAAGCTTTCTAGTGGTGTTTACATCAGTTTTGAGTTTAGAATTCCATTCTTAACTATTAAATCAAAAATCTCCATCTACAATTCTAACCAAAGACAAATGATTAGTTGTTAGTATGTCTGGATGTAATTTGTCTATGATTGTGATGATAGAATGATGATAGCTAGTAAAGGTCAATTTTGAAATCTGACCAGCGTGTATGTGTGTTAATATTATTATTATTTTTGGCGGTTAATATTTCTATAGTTGTAGTTTGTTCGATTTTGCTCGATTTTCAAAACAACAGCAAATGAATGATTACATTGACGTCTTACTATCATAATTCATTCAATTCTAAGTCGTTGTGTTAAACACATCGAAATGAATCTTCCATTATCAGTTTTACTGTTATTGTAGAGACTTTCCACTTTCCATACAATGGCAGCTTGTAAATATTGATTTTAACTTACACCTTTCTTCGTACGTGAAATTTCCTAAACATTGTATTAGAAGAATAAGAATTTTCTTAAGTCTTGGAGTTTTGATGTATGGGAGGTTTAGACGGCCCTGTACGTCTAATATTTGGTGACCGTAATTACTAAATAGAATAGGTTCGATTTCCACCTTGCCTTGCTAGGACATTTGTACAATCATTTCTTCTGTTGGGGCGCAAAAATTAGTCTATGATATAGCGAAAGAAAAGCACATCAATAATCCGATTTCATTAGAACAGTCGTCATCTGTCTTGCAAATCAATTGCGTAACATTTTAAAGTATCGACACTCTTTAATGATAACATCGATACGCATCACTATTATTGGCGTATTAAAATTCGCGCGGAAATTCATAAAACATTTCATGACGTATGATCTGTCAAAAACGTATTGAAAAAATCGAAAGCTTTTTTAATAAAATCACCATAGATTGTAGAATACAGTATTTGTTTTCTTGTTAACAGTCAGTGGCTGTATAAAATTTGAATATTTTAAAGTTTTTTACGTAATATAAAAGTATTATATAAGGTTATAAATTATTCATGTCGTCTGTTTGTTGATTTATAAATAACGTAGTTTTTATATACGGTTTCGTCCGCGTTATTGTAATTTTTGAGACAAGAGAAAAAACTTAATTTTGTAACCGGGACCGACGGCTAAATACCATTTTCTATACTCAGGTCTGCTATTAACAGCTTCGTGTAAGAAAATTTCAACAGCAGTCCGATCCGGGAATCAAACCTGAGACCACTTGATCGGCGGTTGCTTACGCTAACCTCTGGACCAACAAGGCAGACAATTTTCCATACCCTATCTCTAATTAATACTGGAGATAGATTATGGACAAGTAAAATTTTAACAAAAATAGAAATCAAGACCGACCAAATCGATCGATTTCACTTGGATGCTATTATCAGATCTTAGTGTCCTTATCATGGTACCACCGTTGGGATATCTCCTTTTCATTAGAATCATTGAAATCGGTTCATAAACGATGAATTTATCCGCTAACAAACATAAAAAATAATGTATATACGGTCGAATTGAGAACCTCCTCCTTTTTTGAAGTCGATTAAAAAATATCTGTTTTTAACCGACTTCAAAAAAAGGAGGTGGTTTCTCAATTCGACCGTATATATTTTTTTTTTTTTTTTTTTTATGTGTGTTCGGGCATAACTTCGTCGTTTATGAACCGATTTTGATGATTTTTCTTTTGTTGGAAAGGAGATGTCCCGACGGTGGTACCATGATATGGAAACTAGGATCTGATGATGGCATCCCAGAGAAATCGAGGGGAACCTTCGAAATTTGTAGGGGCGACTAGTGCATTTGTAGTTTTTTTAATAAAGTATTTGAAAGCGCTACAATTTAATGGAGGTCTGGAGTCGATCTGATGATGGAGCCGAAAGATAGTCGAGGGAACTCCTCTACGATTTATAGCAGTTGCCTTGTGTTTGGGCTTGTTTAATTTGTATTGATGAGAACTTCACACCTAGAATAGTTGTAACTATCATTAGCGGTCTAATAATGAAGACGAAGAACAGTTAAGGGAACTTCTCAAACGATTTAGAGTAGCCACATTGTGTTTCGACTTTATTCAATTATATTGATGAAAACATAATGTTTATCACATATTTTCAAAGGTATTTCAAAATTTGCATATGTTTGTCATCATTTCATGATGATGAGCCGATGATGGAAGATACATTTCCTGAACAGTTAGAAGTTGGAGAATAATTCTTTAAATATCAAATGTTTGCGTGTTACCTATATTATTGCGTTGTAGTCGTATTCTTTTAATTTATTTAGGTGAGCTGATAATGGAAGGTACAATTCCTCAATGGTTAGGGGTTAGAGGATAATTCTTTCACTTTCATACGTATGTATAAACCTGTATAAATTGTTCATCTCAATATGAGTTGTTGGCTTGTTGCTTAAGCTCAGTTTTAATACGTGCTTCCAACTCCTACAGTTATTCGCATCAGCGGGAGTAACGTTTGTAGGTGGTCACTTACGTAGGTTGGCTCACGCGATTTGTATTAAATAATTAGTTTAACTCACTACCTACCTATGATTATTTACACTAAAAATGTAAAAATAAAAACTTTTTATAAAAAAAAAAAAACCGACTTCCAAAAAACAAAACTCCCTGCCAAAAAACACTAAAAAGCTCAAAATAAACTGGCTCTTCATAAATTGCAATGTGCCAATTCTTGTCTATACCTAACTCTTTATTCATTTAAATAGTATTATTATTATGTGTGCTAGGTACCTAAAATCTGATTGAAGTCGGTGCCAAGCCAAAATGTAATAGTAGGTACTAAGGTATCGCACTCGCCGCTGCCGGATAGCAGCTCTTCGTGTAGAACAAAACAACCCAAGCAGGCAGACCCGCGCGGGCTGCCTATGGTTGTCTCCAAATATAGCGAGTGTGTTCCTACTATTACATTTGGCTTGGCACCGACTTCAAACAGATTTTAGGTACCTAGCACACATAATAATACTATTTAAATGAATAAAGAGTTAGGTATAGACAAGAATTGGCACATTGCAATTTATGAAGAGCCAGTTTATTTTGAGCTTTTTAGTGTTTTTTGGCAGGGAGTTTTGTTTTTTGGAAGTCGGTTTTTTTTTTTTATAAAAAGTTTTTTTGTGTATCAGTTTCGATTCCCGGGTTGGATCAAATGTTTGTATAATCTTCAAATATTTGTTTCCGAGTTTGGGTGTTTTCTATGTAAAATATGTATTAATAAAAAAAAAGGATATAAGTATTGTATCAGTCAATCTATCATATCTATCTCTCTCACACGGTCTTCGTAATTGGATGGTGTGATTTGGTGGAAAATATACCAACCAATCAGAAGCTTGCGTGAGACATACTCTCTACCGACACTCAGTCTCTCTCTCTCTCTCTCTCTCTCTTCACGCTTTCCGATCGTTCAGCGCTCCCTCCATTTATTCTACTAGGTGACCCACGCAACCTCGTTTGCGTCTCCTATTGCCCGTAGCGTGATAATTTTCCCCCGTTTTTGAAACATTCTCCATTGGTGCTCCGCTCCTATTGGTCTTAACGTGATAATATATAGCCTATAACCTTCATCGATTAATGTACTATCCAACACTGAAAGAATTTTTCAAATCGGGCGCGATTCCTGAGATTATCGCGTTCAAAGAAACAAACTCTTCAGCTGTATAATATTAGTATAGATGTTTTAAGGGGCCTCCTAACATGCTGTCCAGATTGTTTGGTATAGTTTTCCTTCCTTTAGATATTGTTGGGGAATTCTAACAAATGGTTTAGTTAACGATTTTTATTAAAGATTCCTTCAAATACTTCTGCCGTTTTCTGTTCGCCATTTGTAATATTCTCTTCACGAAAGGGTTGCTCCTTAAAGCGGATCTGACGTCTACTTCGTTAAGAATTGTCAGTACTGTTGATGGTTTAGTCGTAGTTATTGTGGTCGTTGTAGGCGGTTTAGTAGTTTGTGTGGTCGTTTCGAAAGTGAAAGGTGTGTAATTTGGCAGTTTCTTTGCGAATGCGCTTCTCTTTTCAAATTCGGCCAAGAGCTCGTCGAAGTCTTTATCTGGTTTTGGCTTTTTTGGGGTTGGTTTTGTAGTAGTTTTCGTTGTGGTGAGTTTAGGTTTTGTTGTAGTTGATTTTATTACTGTTGCTTTTGCTTTAGTTACTGTTGCTTTTGCTTTTATTACTTTTGCTTTTGTTGTTGTTGGTTTTGTTGATTTTGCATTATTTCCTTTTTTGCCGTCTTTCTTTTTATTCTTACTATTTTTTTCTTTAGTTGCTTTAGTTTCCTTCTTTTTATCATCCTTTGAATTTTTGCCTTTGGTTTTGGCAGGTTTTTCATTATTCTTTACTTTTTTACCGTCTTGCTTTTTGTTCTTTATAATTTTGTTTTCTTTACTTTTAGTAGCTTTAATATCTTTCTTTTTGGGAGTTTTTGTTTTATTCTTGTTTTCACCCTTTGAATTCTTGGATTTCTTTTTGGCTGTTATTTTCTTTTCTTTTTTACTCTCTTTCTTTTGGTGTTTTTTATTTTCTTTATCCTTAGTAGCCTTACTTTCCTTATTTATTTTACTTTTTGAATTCGTGTCAGCCTTATTTTTGGATCTTTTTATATTGTCTATTAATTCTGTTTGTTTCCTTAATACTTTTAACAATTCAAGTTCTTGATCGGGAGTTAGGACATTATCGAAATTATTCTCTTTGTATTTATTATACAAGTATTCTATATCATTTTTAGCTTCTATAGCTATTAAGTCCTCATATTCAGTGCTATTAATTTCGGAATTTATCTCGGGTTTATCATTATTATTATGCATTACATTAACTTCAACATCAATTTCATTTAAATTCCTACCGTTTTCATTAAATTTATCTTCAATTTCATTTAAATTATTATCATTTTTAATAAATCTCGGGATTGTCCCGTAATTTCGGTACATTAGATTATCAATACCGACATTATTGCTTCTATAAATTGGATATACATCGCTTTGATCTTTTTTTACGTTTACAATCCCACCGTTGTCTATGATACCCGGAATAGAGAAATGAGTTTTTCTTCTGACCATAGTGAAATCATCTAAACTTTTTTTAACATCGTCTTTGTTCATTCTGCTCTGGATCATAGCGAAAAGATTATTGTTGATTAAGTTATCATCTTTATCTGCTGGTATGTCGTCCGCTCTTTCTATTCCTTTGGCTTCGTTGTTGCAAAAGGCAAAACCTGAAAATAGATGTATAGTTAATTAGCTGGCCCACCCAACTTTATTGTCGCGTCTTTTAAATTATGCTTGGCTTCTATTAGTATAATAAGCGTGATGTTAACAACCCTATCTTAGGCAATTCAGCAACACGCATATTTAATAAAAACGTGAAAATCAGTAAGATAATTTCGGAATTCATCATGAGCAAGAATGTGACAGATACTAGCTGAACCCCGCGGTGTTACCCGCGGTACGACAATAACCGCGGGTAACACCGCGGGGTAGCGAAATTAGTCTATAAAAATTAGCCTAAGTTACTTCTTGTATCATCAGCTACCTATCAGTGAAAGTCCCGTCAAAACCGATTACGCCGTTCCTGAGATTAACCGGAACAAACAGACAGACAGACAGATAGACAGACAAAATTTTTTTAACTACATTTTTGTTATATGTACCATGTATACATACATATGCATTTAGTAAAAAGCGGTTGTTTTGATATTACAAACAGACATTCCACTTTTATTTATTTGTGTATAGATAATGTTCGTTGATAGATGTAGTATCTAACACTCACAGAAAACCATTCTAAAGTGATAGCATTCGCGCTGTCCTGTACAGACTCATTTATGAAACAAGTACAATTTTAACAAAAATAAAACCGACTTCAAGGTTCGACTCGATTTCTCTTAGATGCAATCATCAGATATTAACGTCCTTATCATGGTACCACCGTTGGGACATCTATCCATTAAAAAAAGAATCATCGAAATCGGTTGATAAACGACGAAGTTATCCGCGAACACACATAAAAAAAATATATGTACGGTCGAATTGAGAAACCTCCTCCTTTTTTTGAAGTCGGTTAAAAAAGACTAAAGGTTTTTTCAATTCAAATCAACTAATACTTGAGATCAACACTTTACACTAAACGCCGAACGAAACGTACGAACCAACTTTTCAGCTTAATATTATTAGTGTAGGTATTTTAGTATGAAAAAATCAAATATTACATAATATTGTTTGAAATATTAGTTTTCATCTGCCACAAGATAATAAACTTACACAATAAAATATAAAACCAAATATTTGAATGGACCGAGAACATTATTAAAGCGAATAAACATATTTCTAGCAATATTCATTCAAATTTATGTCTTGAAAGTAATAAAAAATGAGTTAACAATTCAATGTATTTTATTTATATAAATCTATACTCTATACAAATAAATAAAATTGGAGTGTGTGTTTGTAATACACGGTACAAATATCAAAATAACATTTTTAAAATTTTTGTCTGTCTGGTCTTTTCCTGCTAATATCTGGAACGGCTGGACCGATTTTGACGCAACTTTTACTAATAGGTTGCTGATGATATAAGGAGTAAATTACGCTTTTTGTTAGACTAGCTTCGCCCCGCGGCGTACCCGTGGTACGAAAATAACCGCGCGTAACACTGCGGGACTCAGCTAGTTTATCTATACATTAATATGTATATAGAAATAAATAAAGTTGGAGTGTCTGTTTGTAATATCAAAATAACCGCTTTTTACTAAATGCACATGTATACACGGTACATATACCAAAAATGTAGTTAAATTTTTTTTGTCTGTCTGTCTGTCTGTTCCTGGTAATCTCTGGAATGACTGGACCGATTTTGACGGGACTTTCACTGGCAGATAGCTGATGATCTAAGGAGTAACTCAGGCTATTTTTTTTTGACTTAATTTGGTTCGCGGCGTTACCCGCGGTACGATAATAAACGCGGGTAACACTAGGGTTCAGCTAGTCCCATAATACATTTTGCTAAAGTACACAACGCCACTAAAAAAGTATTCACTTCAAAAAACATCGGCACTATAAAAAGAAGGAACACTTAATGGCTCCTTTACATGATAGGCCAGCGCTGGCCCAGCGAGATGGCCATGCGATGGCTGAGACGCAACTACACGATGGCAATATTCAGTTGTGATCTTAAAGTTTTTCGAGCTGGACGTGGAAGCATTAGCCGCTGCGGCAATCTATACTAATATATAAAGCTGAAGAGTTTGTTTGTTTGTTTGTTTGTTTGTTTGAACACGCTAATCTCAGGAACCGCCGGTTCGATTTGAAAAATTATGTCGATGTTGTATAGTCCATTTATCGAGGAAGGCTATAGGGTATATATCATCACGCTACTACTAATAGGAGCGGATAAACAACGAAGAATGTTTCAAAAACGGGGGAAATTTTCACGCTACGGGCAATATAAGGCGCAAACGACATTGCCTGGGTCAGCTAGTATATCTATACAGCACGTACCGATTGACATATTAACAACTTACAAATGAAAAATACAACTAACATTACTATTAGTTATCGTGTTTTGACTGCCTCGTTGGTCTCGCGATTGGCGTTAGCGGCTGCTGATCGTGAGGTCTCGGGTTCGATTTCCGGGTCGGAGCAAATGTTTGTATGATCTACAAATATTTGTTTCGGAGTTTGGGTGTGTTCTATTCATAATATGTATGTATTTACAACAAAAAATGTATATATGTATTTGTATCAGTTGTCTAGTACACATAACACAAGCTCTGCTTAGCTTGGGACTAGATGGCGTTGTGTGTTTAACGTGTGTGTGTGGAGTGGCAGCAATTAATAATTAATTAATTGTTAATTTTATACAGTTAACATTTTTTTTTTGTTATTTTACGAAAATAATTAAAATAAAATGTTTTCCACTAAATAAGTATCATTATCATATTCGTCTCGTATTGCCCATAGCGTGATAATTGTACCCCGTTTTTGAAACATTTTCCATTGGTGCTCCGCTCCTATTTTTCTTAGCGTGATGATATATAGCAAACAAACAAACAAACTCTTCAGCTTTATATATTAGTATAGATGTAAAGACATCTACTTTTTATAATTATATTTTACTAGTTGCTGCCCGCGGCTACGTCCGCGTATATGTCGGTTATTGAGACAAATAGTAGCCTCTGTGTATAAGCTATATTACTGTAAAGTTTCAACCAAATTCGTTCAGTAGTTTTTGCGTGAAAGAGTAACAATCATCCATGCATCCATACTTACAAACTTTCGCGTTTATAATATACTAGCTGAACCCCGCGGTGTTACCCGCGGCTATTGTTGTACCGCGAGTAACGCCGCGGGACAAAGTTAGTCTAAAAAAAGCCTAAGTTACTCCCCGGATCATCAGCTACCTGCCAGTGAAAGTCCCGTCAAAATCCGTCCAGCCGTTCCAGAGATTACCCGGAACAAACAGACAGACAGACAGACAAAAATTTTTTTAACTACATTTTTGTTATATGTATCGTGTATACATACATATGCATTGATTAAAAAGCTGTTATTTTAATATTACAAACAGACACTCCAATTTTATTTATTTGTATAGACTAGCTGAACCTCGCGGTATTACCCGCGTTTATTGTTGTACCGCGAGTAACGCCGCGGGGCAAAGTTAGTCTAAAAAAAAGTAGCCTAAGTTACTCCTTGGATCATCAGCTACCTGCCAGTGAAAGTCCCGTCAAAATCCGTCCAGCCGTTCCAGAGATTACCCGGAACAAACAGACAGACAGACAGACAGACAGACAGACAAATTTTTTTTTAACTACAGTTTTGGTATATGTGCCGTGTCTACATACATACATATGCATTTAGTAAAAAGCGGTTATTTTAATATTACAAACAGACACTCCAATTTTATTTATTTGTATAGAAGTATAGATGTGTACATCAGTATCTTGGAGGTCACCAAGATCAAAGTGAAGGTCAGTAGCGATTGAGGTTTCTGATCCTTTCCTAAAATTGGAAATATCGTTTAAAAAGCGAGGTTGTACTTACGGAAGAATAACAGATGCATTTTTGTCAAGGATTCTGAGCAATTTTTATTTATATCTTTGACTAGCTTTTGTTCGCGGTTCCACTCGCGTGTATGTGGTAACGTCAAGGTAGTAGAGCCACGCTGATTTCAGCACGGTTGGGCCGGCTCGATCGGGGCGGTACTACTCTCGCACAGAAAATCAACGTCAAGTGACAGCGATCATGCTGTCGTGTTTCGTTGGTGAGTGCGAGACCGGAGGCCCAATGATGCAGAAGCATCACTAGCCCGCCATGGTGTGGGTCGCCATGCTGCATTGTTGCATTGTCTGCATTCGCAGTATGGTGACCACCACTCTTGGGTTCTGCTTATGCTTTCCATAAGGCAGAGTAGAGTAATTTTGGCAGGGTCAAACATAAAAAAAAATGTGGATTAAAGCGGTTAAAAGTAGCCCATCCTATGAGAAAGGCTCAAGAATCAAAGAATCTTCATGACTAATTATCATTAGTGGGTCAGCCGTAAACGCCTAACAGACGAATAGACAGTACTACTAATATCCTGAATCCTTTTTAACAGACTTCAAAAAAGGAGGAGATTCTCAATTCGACCGTATAATATTTTTTAATGTGTGTTCGCGGATAAATTCGTCGTTTATGAACAGATTTTGACGATTCCTTTTTTAATGGAAAAGAGATATCCCAACGGTGGTACCATGATAAGGACACTAAGATTTGATGATGGCATCCAAGAGAAATGATTGATTGATTGATTGATTTATTTATTTATTCAATTAAGACACTAAGTGACATTTATGAAATTTTAACTTGGAATTTGAAGCTACAATTATAAATTATAGATCGACACAAACGGACGCCACAGCATGTACTGGATTGTCAAAGTAAATAAGTTGAAAATACCAAAATCTACTGCCTGCCTGTGTCGATCCATAACTTCCAGTTTCCAAAGTTATGAGAAGATACCGTGGGAAAGCCACGCTTCAGTATGAATGGGCCAGCTCGACCGGAGTGATACTACGGCCTCACAGAAAACCGGTGTGAAATAGTGCTTGCGCTGTGTTTCACCGAGGGAGTGAGGATACCGGAGTCCCATAACCCAAACCCCCTCCCCCTATCTCCCCTCCCATTCCCCAAAGGTCGGCAACGCACTTGTGACGCCTCTGGTGTTGCGTGTGTCCATGGGCGTCGGTAATCGCTTACCATCAGGTGATACGTCTGCTCGTTTCCCGTATACCATAAAAAAAATTGAATATGACTTCTAACACACAACGCCATCTAGTCCTAAGCTAAGCAGAGCTTGTATTATGGGTGCTAGACAACTGATATAAATACATATTACATACTTTTTTTTTTGTAAATATATACCCGCGAATCGAACCCGAGACCTCAAGCACAGCAGGGTCATTCGCTACCACTGCGCCACAGAGGCAGCTAAAGTGCTTAACACTGGTATTCTATGAGACTATTTACTTATTTTATTTTGTAAACATATTTACGACTAGCTGAACCCCGCGGTGTTACCCGCGGTTATTGTTGTACCGCGAGTAACGCCGCGGGACAAATTTAGTCTAAAAAAAGTAGCCTAAGTTACTCCCTGGATCATCAGCTACCTGCCAGTGAAAGTCCCGTCAAAATCGGTCCAGCCGTTCCAGAGATTACCCGGAACAAACAGACAGACAGACAGACAGACAGACAGACAGACAGACCGACAGACAGACAGACAGACAGACAAAATTTTTTTTAACTACAGTTTTGGCATATGTACCGTGTATACATACATATACATTTATTTAAAAGCGGTTATTTTAATGTTACAAACAGACACTCCAATTTTATTTATTTGTATAGATAAGATTGATTATGTATGTTTAAACTTCTTTATTTCTTTTTTCCAGGTAATTAGAGGAGTACACATAGAGCCCGCTCATTTAGTCAAAAAAAGGAGTATAGACCAACCACTTAGAATAAGTATAGTTTATGATCATTCAGTATATAGGTAAGTTCTTTATTTTACAATCATTTTGTTATTTAAAATACGTTTTTTTAAGTAAATAAAATTTTGTAAATTAAATTAAATTTTGTAAAGTAAATTCAATTTTGTAAAGTAAATTCAATTTTGTAAAATAAATAAATTTTTGTAAAGTAAATTAAATTTTGTAAATTAAACTTTGTTAATTTTACCAAATTTAAATTGAAGGCGCGGTTGGGGTAGTAGTTTAAGCGATCGACTGCAGTGAGGACTCGGCCCAGCATACGCTGGCGATTTGCCCCGCTTGGGCGTCGCAGCGCCGGGCCCTCACTGCAGTCATCGGAGGAGATCTCTCGCTACCGGCCATCATTCGCAACATGGCCGGTAGCGACAGCAGTTTTACCGCGGTCGCAGCCTTCTGCGAAGACGTAATTTCGCAGAAGGAGGCGGCGGAGAAGGCCCGGGAGGACGACCTCCACTCGGACCCGATCCGCCGCCGGCGAACCGGGCGGCGTAGGCGCGCCTATCAGCGCCTCATGCCGCCCTGAGTGTGGCCGCGGATGGTGGGGACGGGTTTTCCCCTCCATCCGCTTTAGTGGTCACCCGCGAAGGGGCAACGCTACGCGTGTGCCGTACGTTGCCTAAATTGAGTATTTTACCAGCAGACGGTGCCCGCTTCAGTGCGGGCTGGCGCTGGGAGGGGTCCGGATGTGTTAATAACAGCAGTTCCCGGATCCCTCCCGTCTCAGGCGCAGAGTGGCACACCGTGTGGTTTTAGTCGGTTCGATTCCGACACACCGCCCCGCCGCAAGCCCCGGCGGGGTGACGGCCCGAGGGGGTTTCCACACGTTAAAAAAAAAAAAAAAAAAAAAAAAAAAAAAAAAAAAAAAAAAAAAAAAAAAAAAAAAAAAAAGTAGTTTAAGCGATCAACTCGCGTCGCTTCCTATTGCTTTAAGTATTGTAGCTTCGATTTCCACATGGGACAACACTTTGTGTGTTCCACAAATTGTTGTTTTTAGTCTAGGTGTACTGTGTCCGTTTCATGTACATTTTTAGTTATAAACTAGCTGAACCCCGCGGTGTTACCCGCGGCTATTTTTGTACCGCGAGTAACGCCGCGGGAAAAAGTTAGTCTAAAAAAAGTAGCCTAAGTTACTCCCCGGATCATCAGCTACCTGCTAGTGAAAGTCCCGTCAAAATCCGTCCAGCCGTTCCAGAGATTACCCGGAACAAACAGACAGACAGACAGACCGACAGACAGACAGACAAAAATTTTTTTACTACATTTTTGGCATGTGTACCGTGTATACATACATATGCATTAAGTACAAAGCGGTTATTTTAATATTACAAATAGACACTCCAATTTTATTTATTTGTATAGATATAGAAGCGCCTGACATATTACTAAGAGCAAAATGTTGTGCAACTACAAAACTATTGAAAAATAAACTTTTCCCTATGCAATTGGAGTAATTTTATGTTATTTATTTGCATTAAACTTGAAGTTTAATAAACTTTAACAGTAGTAGGGACTACGTGGAAATAGAATCTAAAAAGAACGAAACAAGAAAATAATTCAGATAGAAATCCAGAAAATGCATTTCTATCTTTAAGCGTGGAAAAGTATCTATATCGTATCGTATATATATCTATATAAAAGTATCACTCGCCATAGCGTGAATCACCATGTTGCATGGACCACATTTATACTAATATTATAAAACTGAAGTCGTATTACTAACTAGCTGACCCACGCAACCTCGCTTGCGTATCCTATTGCCCGTAGCGTGATAATTTTCCCCCGTTTTTGAAACA
Organism: Spilosoma lubricipeda; assembly: GCA_905220595.1. Lineage (NCBI taxonomy): Eukaryota > Metazoa > Arthropoda > Insecta > Lepidoptera > Erebidae > Spilosoma > Spilosoma lubricipeda. The sequence goes on along the minus strand of HG992303.1, from coordinate 3,575,655 downwards.
TTCTCCATTGGTGCTACGCTCCTATTGGCCTTAGCGTGATGATATAGATAACCTATAGCCTTGCTCGACAAATGTACTATCCAACGTTGAAAGAATTTTTCAAATCGGACCAGCGGTTCCGGAGATAAGCGCGTTTAAACAAACAAACTCTTCAGCTTTATAATATTAGTATAGATGAAACTACTGAATCAATTTTAATGAATGAGGCGCCAATAGATTCGTCATAATAGCCCAGCTGTTTTAAATTAGCCTAATCATAGATTTTTTAAACTTTTTCTTGTTTTAATTTTAATTTTTAAATATATTTTGTTTCTTTCCAGATTAGAAGATGAGAAATTTGACATGATTAATGTAAGTTAATTATTACAATACATTTATAGTGTTAATTTATAACAAGTGTAATTTTACGTTAGTTTGTATCTAATATATAAAATTGTCGCGTCACAGTTTTCGTTGCCATACTCCTCCGAAACGGCTTGACCGATTCTCATGAAACTTTGTGAGCATATTGAGTAGGTCTGAGAATCGGACAACATCTATTTTTCATCCCGCTAAATGGTAAGGGATACCCATCCTTAAAAAAAATGTATGGCAAAACGACGTTTGCCGGGGCAGCTAGTATACGTATATATATTTATATTGTATATATACGTTGGGCCCTCACTGTGGAGGAATGGGTCGCACAACCTTCTAACACAAAGGAAGGATCCTCCGACGAGGCGAGCTCATTATGCTTATCGGGAGACGGTCCAACGGCTGATATTGGAATATGGTATTCAGCGCAATACGATGATGACGTTCCAAGTTTAATTTTTCCTGAGACTTCCCGAGTGTCATAACCTCGGTGGCGTAGGGTAGTGCTTTAGCTCTCGGGTTCGATTCCCGGGTCGGACCAAACGTTTGTATGATCTGCAAACGTTTGTTTCGGAGTTTGAGTGATAGATCTAGTTGGAGGCGGATGATTAACCAGTGAGGATCGATTTGAAACGAGATCTAAAACAAACCGCCCACGAAAACAAAAAAAGTACAATTACCTTTATGGGGTCCTTGTTCTCACTGTATACGTTCTTTCAGTGCCAAGATTTCCTCTGGTGTTGTTTATGTACCCTACATAAGTCACACCAGAGGGCACGCCCGATGGTTTGACGCTCAGACTTAATCAGTCAGTCAGTGTTTACAAAAAAAAAGGTATATTTATTTATATCAGTCGTCTAGTACCCAAAACACGAGCTCTGCTTAGCTTGGGACTAGATGGCGTTTTGTGATAGATGTACAAATAGATAACAGATGTCCGGTGTATATAGGGTTTGCTGCTGTTTATCCTGGTGTACAGGAGTTACAGTGGTGGGCGGGATTAGTCCCATAAATGCTAATCGTCGCAAGAATTTCTATATCGCGGTACAGGGTTAGTAGTTCCTCCGTAGTTTAGTATATTTCCGGTAGATGGCGTTGAATTAAATTTCTGCTGCACCGTATATGGAAGCCACATTGGTATATACATTTTAATGCTATGTTATTTATTTTACAGAACACAATACTACCAGAAGCTGTTAAATTCTGGGAGCAAGCGTTGAAGGTTCGGAAAACTGGTGGACCCATCAGATTGAATAGGTGAGTCATTATAATGTGACAACTTAATTATAATTATTCGTTTCACATACGTTCGTCTGATCCCGAGCTACGCTACCGTGGGAGAGCCACTCTTCCGCATTAATGGGCTAGCTCGACCGGAGTGATACTACGGCCTCACCGAGAAAGTGAAACCGTGAAAGTGAGTGAGGATACCGGAGGCCCATATCCCAGACTCTCCCCTCATTCCTCGAAGGCCGGCAACGCACTTGAGACGCCTCTAGTGTTGCGGGTGTCCAGGGCAGGCGGTAATCGCTTACCATTAGACGATACGTCAGCTCGTTTACCCTCTATAAAAAAACGCAGTGCCTGAACCTAAATAACCAGATTATAGATATATTATAGTCCATTCGCTTAGATACGCGCCGCACCTTGGTTGCGCCGCCGTCATACGTGCAGTAAGCCGCGAAGAAATCAAAGGGCCCAGGTGTGGCGTGCACCCACTTTCAAGTCATTATAATCGGTTTATAAATTAAAAAGTTATATCAGTTAGAAGAATCACCGCGATAACCGATCTTTTCGCAGGTGGAGCCGCAGACAAAAACTAGTAAGCAATAAGGTAGGTATTACCTTTTGCTCACAAAGAACCAGAAAGAGATAAAAAACATAAAAGAAATAAAAAAATCATAATGTCAAATATTTATATTAAATATATACTTAATAACTATATATTATAACTGAATACTAATCGTATAATTGAGCGATATTTTATAGGTTAAATTTCTCAAATAAAATCTCAGAGCGTAAATTAAATATAGATATACTGAAAAAATACCTAACAAACGAAATCTTAATAGGTAATAATTACAATTATTTTACGATATTTACAATTATTTATGGATTATTTTTAGTTTGTGATTCACATATAACATAAAAATATTTTTAGTTTATTATGCACACATAACACAAATTTTTAGTTATGCACACATAACACAGATAACAATCTGTGTGTAACTAAAAATTTCATCACAAATTAAAAACCGCATAACTTACTTTCTAGATACAATTGATTCATATTACTAGTTGACCCACGAAACTTTATATTTGTCTCTTTTTAATAATGGTAGGCTCGTATTGGTTTGAGCGTTGACGTTTGAGTTGACAGTTCAAATCAGTGTCATTGTTCGAAACGTCAAAAGTGTCAGAACAAGAAGTGACGTCACGACTTGGTATTATAAATTTATTTATTAAGGCTAGTATTTGGTTTTGTTTTGAATTTTCATAAATATAAAACATATACAGTAATTTTAAAACTACATGAAAAGACCTAAGTTAAACAGCTCAATGTTACCTAAATATAAAACAAAAATAAATTACATAATTTTTTTTATTTGGTTAAAGTTAACATCATAAAAAAAGCAAACGACAATTTTTAGAGTATTTTAAGATATTGATATGTAGACATAATAATTTTAATTCTTTGATATATTTAAAACTAGCAGACCCACGCAACCTCGTTTGCGTCTCCTATTGCCCGTAACGTGATAATTTTCCCCCGTTTTTGTAACATTCTTCATTGTTGCTCTGGTCCTGTAGGTCTTAGCGTGATGATATATAGCCTATAGCCTTCCTCGATAAATGGGCTATCTAACACTGAAAGAATATCTCAAATCGGACCAGCGGTTCCTGTGGTTAGCGTGTTCAAACAAACAAACAAACTCTTCAGCTTTATATATTAGTATAGATATAGATATAACGTATTACAGAAAGATGTAGTGATATTTATGTATTGTTATGTATAGCTTAATAATTGAACAACTTACACTTGCTGACCTTGCAGTCACCGTTTTAGAGTAGCCGACATACGCTTTCGAACTTAACCTTCCTTCTTGTACCTAACAATTAAAACCTGGAAATCACTACCAGCGCACGTGTTTCCCTCCCACTATGATCCCGGGTCCTTTAAGCGGGGCGTGAAAAAGCATCTCACTAGGTCGCCAAAGTGTGGGTCACCATGCTGCTTTGTCCACATTCGCAATGAGTATGGTGACCACCACTCTTGGATTCAACTCATGCTTTCCAGCAGGCAGAGTAGAGTAATTTTGGCAGCTCTTATTATGTATTAATAATAAAAAAAAATCCCTTTGTAAAAAGGGTCCACACTTTATTAATCCGATTAACAATTTTAATAGGTATTACCTGGACTTTAATCTATACAAATAAATAAAATTGGAGTGTCTGTTTGTAATATTAAAATAACCGCTTTTTACTAAATGCATATGTATGTATACATGGTACATATACCAAAAACGTATTTACAAAAGAAATTGGCTGTCTGTCTGTCTGTTTGTTCCGGGTAATCTCTGGAAAGTCTAGACCGATTTTGACGGGACTTTCACTAGCAGGGAGCTGATGATCCAGGGAGTAACTTAGGCTACCTTTTTAGACTAACTTTATCCCCGCGGCGTTACTCGCGGTACAACAATAACCGCGGGTAGCACCGCGGGGTTCAGCTAGTATTTTTATAAATCCGGATAAAACCGTAGTCCATAATCTTCTTAATCAGTCTTTTCACTTACAAAAAAACTGCCTTTAGATCTTAGGTTATAGGTTATTAAAATCTACTAGTATCAAAACAAAGTTTCAATATTAAAAAACGCGAAAATTTTTTCGTGACGTACGTCATTACAACAATCATAAATACCACACCTTTCCGTAGCAACCTGTACAGATTGACAGTTGTCACTTTGACGTTCAAAACGTCGTTTCGTTATCCACGACTGCTAAGTCATAAACTAAAGGTACTAGTAAAGACTGTTGGATGGTTTTTCGAAATGTAAATTTGATCCGATGACTGGTATCTCGTAGCCGATGCGTTTGTTGCAGTTCGGACAGTAATGTGTCTTTTCCTTTAAACAGTCGCTGCAACAGGCCAACAGGGCTAAGGGCATTCTGAAAAAGAACATGTGAATTTCTACATAATGGTTTCTTTCATCTATACATCTGTATTTGTAATATTAAACCAATTATTACCAAATGCATATGTATGTATACGTGGTACATATACCAAAAACGTATTTTTTTAAAAAAATGTCTGTCTGTCTGTCTGTTTGTTCGGGTAAACTCTGGAACGGCTGGACGGATTTTGACGAGAACTTTACTGGCAGATAGCTGGTGATCTAGGGAGTAACTTAGGCTATTCTTTTAGTCTAACTTTGTCCCGCGACGTTACTCGCGGTATAACAATAACCGCGGGTAACACCGCGGGGTTCAGCTAGTACTTGAATAAATACAAGTAAAATTTTAACAAAAATAAAACCGACTTCAAGATTTGACTCGATTTCTCTTGGATGCCATCATCAGATCTTAGTGTCCTTATCATGGTACCACCGTTGGGATATCTCCTTATCAATTAAAAAAAAGAATCATCAAAATCGGTTAATAAACGACAAAGTTATCCGCGAACACACAAAATATATATATATATTTATATACGGTCGAATTGAGAAACCTCCTCCTTTTTTGAAGTCGGTTAAAAATTGAAGAGTCTGTTTGTGCTTTCAAATTAACAGCTTTTATTAAACGCATATGAAAAGTATATACGGTATTTACAACAAAAAAGCAATTTCAAATTTTACTTTCTATGTTTGTTCCGGCTTATCTCCAAGATGGTTGCACCGATTTTGAGAGACTTCCACTGGCAGATAGCTGTTGATATAAAGAGTAACTTAGGCTACTTTTTAGACAAGTTTCGCATGCGGCGTTACCGCTAAATATACTTACAATATACAGAATAGGATTATTGCAATTATGTATGTGATTGTGCCATTTTCTTTGACCACCAAGGTATGGACGTTACTGTTGCAGTGTTGACATCTTAAGAACTTCCTGTTGTTTGGATTGTATTGATCTAGTACCTCTGCTGATAATATTGGTTCTAGAAAAAAGAAAACACAAATTTTAACAACAAAAAACCAACTTTAAGAACGGACCCAAATTGATATGGGACCACATGAGAAGCGCTAGCTTTCCAATAAAAAAGAAACATCAAAATCGGTTCACCCAGTTGGAGGTTATGGGGTAACACATATAGGAAACAAGTAAAATTTTAACAAAAATAAAACCGACTTCAAGATTTGATTCGATTTCTCTTTTTATTTATTTGTATAGATGTATAGATTATACATTCAAAGCTTGGCTTATATTCCGCACAGCTGAAACGTTAACGAATTCAAATACGACAGAATACGGAAGGAATATCAAATGAACTGACAATTAATTTCTACAGAGATTTTGAAGCGAGATAATAATTCATAATCAACAAACACAAACACAAGCAGACTTCCTGAATCCAATTTTCGTTCTAAATTGTTTGGCATTCTCAAATACAATCTATACAAATAAATAAAATTGGAGTGTCTGTTTGTAATATTAAAATAACCGCTTTCTACAAAATGCATATGTATATATACACGGTACATATACCAAAAATGTAGTTAAAAAAATTTTTGTCTGTCTGTCTGTTTGTTCCGGGTAATCTCTGGAACGGCTGGACGGATTTTGACGGGACTGTCACTGGCAGGTAGCTGATGATCTAGGGAGTAACTTAGGCTACTTTTTTTAGACTAACTTTCTCCTCCTGCTACGCTCCTATTGGTCTTAGCGTGATGATAAAAGGGCTATCTAACAATGAAAGAAAACAAACAAACTCTTCAGCTTTATATATTAGTATAGACTAGCTGAACCCCGCGGTGTTACCCCCGGTTATTGTTGTACCGCGAGTAACGCCGCAGGACAAAGTTAGTCTAAAAAAAGTAACCTAAGTTACTCCCTGGATCATCAGCTACCTGCCAGTGCTAGTCCCGTCAAAATCCGTCATGCCGTTCCAGAGATTACCCGGAACAAACAAACAGACAGACAGACAGACAGACAGACAGACAGACAACATTTATTTAAACTACATTATTGGTATATGTACCGTGTATACATACATATGCATTTAATAAAAAGCGGTTATTTTAATATTACAAACAGACACTCCAATTTTATTTATTTGTATAGATGTATAGATGACGTATAAATTAATACAATACCTTGGTTAGGAAGTATAACTTGCGTCCTTGGTGGTTCCGGGGTTGGTGTTGGAGATTGAGGTGTTATCGTTGTTTCTGCTGGTGGTGCTACCTCCGTGTACGCAGGTGGGGGTTCCGGGAACTCCGATATCGGTATTGGTGAAAGGGGGAACTCGTTAGCACTGTGACCTCCATAAACTAAAGACTCCTTTCCCATGAAACCTGGAAGCGATTGAGGGGGGGTCGGTCTTGAGCCGGATTGTTGAACTTCTGAAAATTTAAAGAAAACATACATGTATTGATGTTTGAAAACATCCAATGAAGATTGGTAGCCACAACGTTGTGTTGCCAGTCCCCAATCTGCACTTGGCCAGGGTGGGGACGTATGGCTTTAACCCTCTTCTGAGAGTAAACCCGAGCCCAGAGGGACGTTATGGGTTGTTGATGATAGACGATGATACGTGTTATGTTGAGAATTATAAGAATTAAGACGAATGAAAAATACATTTACACACATATACAGGCAAAAGCTAGTAAAAATTACGTGCTTTTGCCCGCATCTCCGCCCGTAGTAAATAATAGCCTTTGTTATTCCGTCATATAAGCTATATTACTATGATAAAGTTTCATCTAAATCCGTTCATTATTTTTTTTACGTGAAAGAGTAACAAACATGCCAACATACTTACAAACTTTCGCATTTTTGTATTTAAGTAGGATAGGATAGAGTTGATATAGTTGGATGGCGATAGAATCGTGACGGATCTGCGCTTCTATCGTCGGGTTATATCGCCGCGTTTCTCTCGCCTCTGGAGACGTTCCCTAAGGTGCTATTTAGTGCAACGCAGATCGTCCGCGTGCGGATTAGTGCATGCGTCCGTCACGGATGAATTCGACGTTCAGTACTGTGCGAACCGTGATTAAGAGTTGTATAATCAAGGGTAAAAAAGGTTATGATGACGACGACAGTACTTTACATCCGCCCTGCACGACCGTCCGTCGAACACAGAACAATTACCTTACGAGCAATAGGCGTCCGTGCGCAGACGTCCGCAGCGCGCACTAGCATAGCACTGAACGCGGTATAAAGGCTTAATACATTGTACCGTCCGTCGCGAACATCCGCGACGCACAGAACAGCGCCTAACCATCCCATATAGGTGACTGATTTGCTTATTTACCCCACAATACTAACATCTTGTAGCACACAGCTTGTGTCATCTTTAACATCCAATATTCCCATCACGTTGGTCTTTAACGTATCATCATCAACAGTATTTAGCAGTCCTTCAAAGTCTGCTATATCGCGCCGGCCAAACCGATTAGTATAGAATTTATTTCAAGTTTTCCTCCCCTATGCGATGCTGTAGTCCTGCGTAGTTTGCTTCCTGAATCCTCCTCCTCCTAAATCGCCTCTTACGAACGCTATAACTAGATCAAATTGCCCAGTAATATAGAAGAATCTCAATAGTCCTCACCAGTAAGTCACCAGGCTGCATTGCTGGCCACCACTATTGGATTCTGCTTATACTTTCCATCATGCTGAGTAATCACTTTAAAATTATCATCAATATCTTCATAAGGAAATGCTTACCATAGGGTCCACGGCTACCTGAAGCTTGTGTAGGCTGTCGTGAAGAGCTGGAGGTAGGTAAACTCCTGTCGTTGCCATAAGAATATGATGAAGAAGATCCGGATTCCTCTCTTCTTGGTACGTCTATCCTCTTGTTATCAAAGGGGTCGTAGAGAAATGTGTTCTGGAAAAGATATTGAGATGTAGTTAGAATCGTTTTCGAGGGGTCTTTGTGACCCACACAAGAGGGGGATGTCTACAAACTGTAGGTGGCCCGAGGTACGTCAGGGTTCCGGGGTTTCCCTTTCTAGGGTGAACCTGGTTCCTCGACTTCTAGTACCCGAGACGGCGTACGGTTTTATTCGGTTCGAGTCCGACATAGTTACCAGCAAGCAATTTGTATCCGGGGGGATTTCCCCACAGAAGAAAAGGGGTTTGTGATGTTATTGCGGAAGCTTATACCGATCGTTACCTAGTATCATCCTGCTCCGTTCACCGAAATTCAGAAATTCAGGCTATATACATTTATAACCATATATTTATAGCTTGCTAGCTGACTCACGCAAATCGTCTGCGTGAGTCAGCGTGACGTTAACTATCATATCTTAGGCTCTTCAGCAAAACACTCGGAGTTCCTCGTAAGCAATAACGAGAATTATATTTAAAAGATTTCTAAAAAAAATTTTTTAACAAGTAATGGTAAAGTTAAGGTATCCTTGCCAGGTCAGTTTTTGGATGGGTGACCATCCTTTAAGCTGTCTGTCGAAATTGCCATACGAATATCTTAGTCTTAGTATATACAGGTTTTCTGTACATAATAAATAATAAAAAATAATGAATCCTGACAGTGAACTTCGTTCTATCCGGATGTCCCTTGACACCTCTCAAGTTTTTTCAAGTATTCCTTCTCTTTGGAATTTTGTTGTCCTGCGTAGTATCCTTACTCAATCGCGCACTCTGTACTCTTCTGGATTTAAGAAGTTCTTACCTGTACATACTCTGGTTCTCTACTCGGTGACTGAATACTGGTGCATATGTCGCTCTCATCAGGGCTTGGTAGATCTATATATACGACTGGAGTATCATCATCATCAGGTTTCTTTTGGTTTGTTGAGGGTCGAGACTCAGTTGGGGTAGCGAGATTTTCCTGGAAAATTTATAAAATAATTGATTTATGTAAATTATAGAAATTGTAGGTTCTACGAATTTTGACGGAAGTTTGGACTTTCCAAGGGGATATTGACTGGTTAGATACGGCGTCTTCGAGAGGGACTTTGGAATCGCATGGGTCTTCTATAAAATAGATGGATGGGTTAGGGGTCTCTACTTACTACTATTAACTCTACCTGTGCCAAATTTGATATACCTACGTAAAAAAAAATTTTGTTTACGTATTATCAAAGATCTGAGCAAACAAATTACCAAACAAAATACCATATGGTACATTACACTACATGGACTACGGCTTTTGAAACTTATTAATGTACCATAGTACATATCACTTTAACAACGCGTGACTACGGCTTTTGAAACTTGTTTCATACTTTTTCAGCGTCGTTTTTTGTCGTAGTTGGGTTTTAGTTTTTACTTTTTTTTATTACATTTCTGCACTTATCTATACAAATAAATAAAATTGGAGTGTCTGTTTGTAATATTAAAATAACCGCTTTTTACTTAATGCATATGTATGTATACTCGATACGTATACCAAAAAGTAGTTAAAAAAATTTTTGTCTGTCTGTCTGTCTGTCTGTCTGTCTGTCTGTCTGTTTGTTCCGGGTAATCTCTGGAACGGCTGGACGGATTTTGACGGGACTTTCACTGGCAGGTAGCTGATGACCCGGGGAGTAACTTAGGGTACTTTTTTTAGACTAACTTTGTCCCGCGGCGTTACTCGCGGTACAACAATAACCGCGGGTAATACCGCGGGGTTCAGCTAGTAGGATATATAAACTTTACTGTGCCAAATTTCATACTCCTGAACAAAGCCTCTCGTTCACAATGGAGCGATGCCGGAGATATTTAAAGATCGGCAAAACTTGTGACTCTTGAGTGGTGACCATGGGGCACTGCAGCGGTGTTCACTCACATCAGGTGACCTCATCAGATGAACTTCATTAGGTGACCCCATCAATTGACCCCCATCAGGTGACGTCGTCAAGGGACTCGTCTATTCGTGGCTCCGCTAAATTTAAAGATCTTTTAACTTACCCTGGAAGATCCAGCGGCATTGTTAATCGGAGCTGGTCTCGGTGGCTGTAACGCTTTTCTTGGTAGATGAGCATACTGTGAGGCCGTCGCCGGGTCGACGGTGGGAATATCATTCACGATGGGATTGACGTACGGATACCCTTGATATTTTGACATGGTCTGAAATTGACATAATCAGGATATTATTGTAAACAGACTGTAAGCTATGGTCGCCACGTCATTTTGAGTGTTGTGGGGTCAAACTTGTTTTTTTATGTACCGGCCTGCCAAAGTGATTCTACTCTGCCTGATGGAAAGCATGAGTGGCATCCATGGGAAAATACTTTGTGTAATCGTAGGATATATCATTCCTAATGTTGAGTTGTCTTTTTAACACGCTTTTAATAGTCTCACCTGTATGTATGTATGTATGTATGTGTGTATGTATGTATGTGTGTATGTATGTATGTATGTATGTAACAAAATCTATTAACTTCATTTTCACAGGGGCCAAGGGCCGATGACAATACAATAATGTTAAAAAAAACACGTAGTTAAAAAAAAACAAGTAGTAAAAAAAAATGTTAAAACTAAACAAACGCTTTTATAAATATACCATAATCAAACTAAAAAGTAGGTATTAATTTTAATGTAAAAAGCGTGGAGTGCATTTTGAAAATAATTCAATAATGTCGCCTCACGTTTTTTACATTAAAATTATTTTCTGCTTTTGAGTTCGATTGCTATTAAAGCGTGTTCTTTAGTTTTTTTTAAACTAGAATTTACTAGTTATTGCCCGCGGCTCCGCCCGTGTATACGTCGGTTATCGCGGCAAATAGTAACCTATGTGTTATTCTGATGTATAAGCTATATTACTGTAAAGTTTCATCCAAATTCGTTCAGTAGTTTTTGCGTGAAAGAGTAACAAACATCCATCCATACTTACAAACTTTCGCGATTATAATATTAGTAGGATTTAAATCAAATTAATAACAAAGCAGCCAGCGGATTAAGTGAAATGGAATACACGAATAGCATAGTTATGGCGGTTGCCACGTCGTTTTGATGGTTCAAGTTTAAACACCACATGGGAAAACATTTTGTGTGATCCTTATTGTGGTCCTTAGTCTGAGTGTTCTTGGTACCCGTTTCATGTATGTTTGTAAAGTCCTGTAACAATTCCTAGTGCGCAATAAATATAAAAAATAATTTCAATTTTTAACAAAAAAAAGAAACCATCTTCAAGTACTGGACACAATTTAAATGGGACCACACGGGAAGCACCAATTTAAGAGGTAATAAACATTAAAAAACCGTCGAATTTGATAACCTCCTCCTTTTTTGAAGTCGTTTAAAAATAAAGAATCTGTGTATACCATCAGGCCGATAACTGACCATTAAATGTTGAATGTTGATGAAAGTGTTAATTTCTGTTGTTGTGTGGATACGTTATCAACAATAAGTAATATCAGTCTTACGCACGAAAGATAAAGATGTTGTCTTTATTTGCAGAAACTGACTATTTAATTGAATATTTCTATAATGAATATTCTATAAATCATCCCTCGCTTTCTGGAAGCAAACTACCCTCTTTACTTCAGTTCTAAAAAAAGTATTTATGATCCGTACCACAGAAGAGGAGAATTAAGTAGTAGAAATGCGATGTAGGCGGGGCAGGCGCGCCGCAGTTAAGCACCGATGTCACTAATGTCTCTGCTGGCATCAACTGAACGCTTTCATGCACGTATTACTTTCGTCGGGAACGTAGCTGCGTAAAAAGTTATTGCTATGCCGAACTGTGCGATAATTACGTGCTGAAAACGAAGCAAGGACTACAATTTACTCAAAGGAAACATATTGTATCATCAATGAGTCTAAAAACGTTTGTTTTTAAGTGATATTAACAAAAATCTAAAAAGTAATATGTAATACACATACAAACCGTTATACTCTAATCTATTAAAATAATCATACATTACGTATTAAATTTAAGTATGATTTGCATAGTTGCCAATAGAGCAAGCAATGAACTGCATTTTCTGCGGGAATGTTTCAAAACATTTGGCGTGAAAACATGTAGTAAAAGTAATGTTTACAATTTTTTGCCATAGGGACGTAGACAAATTTAATCGATATCGTAATAAACGTTAAACTTTTCGATGATATTGATTATTACAGTAATTTTACTTTTATTATCCGATTTATATTGTACTATGGTTTTAAAACAATATATGATTTTGTTTAATCGCAAAAATTTTATTATTATTTATTTTGGAGGTATATTAGAAAATAAATGTTATATAAAATGTTAAATAAAAAGTTTATAAATATTTCATACACCAAAATTTTACAGCCACCAGACCAATAAACAGATTTGATTAAACAAAATATAGTATGTAAGTACTTTTGATTGAATAACAGTATACGGTATATAAAGTACACCAAGATTCGGAACAACAATTTGTGAATTAAAGTATTGTTCTACCGCAGTAAAATGCATAGTCGTCTTTTAGGGTTCCGTGCCAAAGGCAAAATACGGAATCCTTATATATTTGTCATGTCTGTCTGTCTGTCTATCCGTCCGTATGTCACAGCCACTTTTTTCCGAAACTATAAGAACTATAATGTTGAAACTTGGTAAGAAGATGTATTCTGTATACCACATTAAGATTTTCACACAAAAATAGAAAAAAAACAATACATTTTTGGGGTCCCCATACTTAGACTCAAAGGAATCTGAAATTTAAAAAAAATATTTTCGTCAAACCCATACGTTTATCTATGGATAGGTCTTCAAAAGTGATATTGAGGTTTCTAATACCATTTTTTTCTGAACTGAGTAGTTTACGAGAGAGACACTTCCAAAGTGGTAAAATTGTAACTTGTAAAATAAGAGAATGATAAAACTAAAAAAATATATGATGTACACACACACACAGACACACACAGACTTCCACCGAAAATTGGTTTGAAAGTTTGAATGAAATCTAGTAAGTACTTTTTTTTTAATACGGTTTAAATTGTAAACTGCAATTTACCCTTTATTCAATCAAACAAACCTATACTAATATACAGAGCTGGAGAGTTTGTTTGTTTGTTTGAACGCGCTAATCTCAGGAACCGCTGGTCCGATTTGAAAAATTCTTTCAATGTTGGATAGTACATTTATCGAGGAAGGCTATACGCTATATATCATTACGCCAAGACCAAAAGGAGCGGAGCAGCAATGAAGAATGTTACATAAATGGGGGGAAAATTATTACGCTACGGGCAATAGGAGAGGTAAACGACGTTGCGTGGATCTGCTAGTATAAAAATAAAATAAAAATTAAATTATGTTACTTGCTGCTTTGGAACCCTTCATGGTCGAGTCCGACTCGCACTTGGCCACTTTTTTTTTTTAAAGTTTCTGAAATTTAGGTATATTTCAGAAACTTTAATAATAATAATTTAAATACACAAGTGTATAATTTATTTTAGGTAGATAAAGGAGTTGCAACAAAATAATTATAAAGTAGAATGAAAGGATATCCGAGTATGAGCCAAATAAATGTAATAAAAAAATTATTGTAATATAATTATATTCGACAAATGTCAATCCCTAAGGTCTTCGACGAAACCTCCCACGAACAGAAATGCATATTTCTGTTCGTGGTGAAACCCTACCTTAGTAGAAAGCCATAAGGTTGTATTTAGTAACATTTTAAGTGGCTGTTAGAACTTATATATTTGAACATCATTTGGACGAATTAGGATATTGATCTTTATGTGTGTATAATATTATTGATCGTTCATGTGTGCGTTTAGGCGACACAGTGTACCTTGCACTTGCAGCTCGACACCATTTCTAACTATTAATTCGTTTGTTCTATGATCCGTACAGTTACATTGTCATCGAAGGCCTAGAAAGGAGGTCTAGACGGGTGGGTATATGGTTCGTGTCAACTTGCTGGGAGGTGTCCGGATGTGTTAATAACAGCAGTTCCCGGATCCCGTCTCAGGCGTAGAGTGGCACACCGTGTGGTTTTAGTCGGTTCGATCGGACACACCGCCTCGACGCAAACCCCGGTGGAGTGACGGCCTGAGGGGGTTTCCACAGGAAAAAATTTAACAAAAATAAAACCGACTTCAAGGTTTAACTCGATTTCTCTTGGATGCCATCATCAGATCTTAGTGTCCTTATCATGGTACCACCGTTGGGATATTTTCTTTTCATTAAAAAAAGAAGCATCAAAATCGGTTCATAAACGACAAAGTTATCCGCGAACACACATAAAAAAAAATGTATATGTATACGGTCGAATTGAGAAACCTCCTACTTTTATGGAAGTCGGTTAAAAAACAAAAAAAGGGTTTGTGTCAAGTGTTCCTTCTCTCTGCAGTTCTGTTGTCCTGGTAGTTTGCTCCCTCAGTTGACTCTTATGACACCCACGGGGTGAATACGGGAGGTAGCACTCACGTATGAATTTTACAATTTGTGTGATCAAGTAATCGTTGTTCTGATTCTGGGTCTACATTGTGTTTGTTTTATATATGTGTATATATGTATGTAAAGTTCCCACACAGGATATTTTCCTAAACAGTTCGTGAGTTGTTTTAGCCTCTAAAGTGTCCAACGCCATCTCACGGCCGCGGTGACACTCTAGCAACATTTCAGCGATTAAGGCATATAGGCTATTGTGTGTATGTGTGTATATATCTAGAGAGTGTACTATAAATACATATCTATAATAGTGATATATTTTTACATGATTGTACGGTTTTTCCTCTTCAGATAACATTGGTAGATATAGCACTTAATCTGCATGATTATCTGTTCTAATAAATGAGGCTTTCGACGAATATGCATGCATTCAATTATCATAAATATTGAACTGGATTTAGGCGGTTGGTATGCATTTGAACGTAGACTAAACAGACATTGTACTGAGGGTCTAGTGTGAGCTTTTTCTCATCAACTGGTTCTCAACGACGTACGCGTTTGGCGTAACGGTTGGTGAAGATTTTCATACTAGCCAATCACAGCGCTGAACGCAGTTATAGTGACGATCAAGTCGATGGGAATTAAACCCACACTAAATCCGACAAACGTGGTTTAGGACGCCCAAAAGTGAAGTGAAGTTTGCGTAAGACGACTGACAGGATCTGAAACGAGAAGCCCAAAATCTATCGGAGTGGCGTGAAAGTGGAGAGGCCTGACAATTAAATGAATTATCGTAAATTTCCAAACACGGATGCGAATGTAAATACGAAGACCAGCAGAAAATCGCCTTGAAGCAATACTTTCTCTGGCCCGACCGTCTGATCGCTCGCAAATCGCAAAAAATATATAAATTTAAAGAATTGGTAGACATTTTATCACGGTATTAAATAGTATATTATAATAACTATCAGATAACGAGACGCCTTATTTTATTTTATCTCACTTTTTTATGCTAAACTTAAGTTAGTATAATATGTACTTAAGATAAGAGAGAGTTCGATAGGCGTTAGACAATCGAATGAACGAACGAAATCGAAAGATAGATGATCGAACTTTGCTTGATATTTTGTTTGGTAAATTGTGTAAAAATTAATCCAAGCAAGTCTTTTTTATGTAATAGAAGGCAAACAAGCTCACGTATCGCCTGATGGTTTGCGATTACCGCCGCCCATGGACACCCGCAATACCAGAGACGTCACAAGTGCGTTGCCGGCATTTTAGAAGGAGTACACTCCATTCTTGTAGGTTTGAAGGTCGTATTGGTCCGGGAATACCGCAGGGGATAGTTCTTTCCACAGTTTTTTTGTGCGAGGTAGAAAGTTTCTCCAAAAGCGCACAGTTGTGAACTGCCAACCGTCTAAATTGGATTGAAACTGCTCGCGTTGGACGATTGCGTAAAGATAACAATAGGGGATACATCGGTTTATTCTGCCCGAAGCCCCCTGCATACTAAATTTCATGTAATTCGTCGAAGCCCTTTCCGAGATTCAGACTATATATACTTAGAAAATAGACCTCAGTTTAGAAAGAAGGTTTTAGTTGACCTGATTAAGCGTTGATGTTTATAATTTAATTTTAAATGTTTATAAACCTGCCATAGTGACTCTACTCTACCTGATGGAAAGCATCAGCAGAATCATAGAGTAGTGGTCAACATACTTATTGCGATTGCAGATAATGCATGCATATTATCATGGTAGTAGAGCCACGCTGATTTCAGCACGAACGGGCCGGCTCGACCGGGGCGGTACTACCCTCGCACAGAAAATCAACGTAAAATGACAGCGATCATGCTGTCGCGTTTCGTTGGTGAGTGCGAGACCGGAGGCCCAATGATGCAGAAGCATCACTAGCCCTCCAGGGTGTGGGTCATCATGCTGCATTGTTGCATTGTCTGCATTCGCAGTATGGTGACCACATCTCTTGGATTCTGCTTATGCTTTCCATCAGGCAGAGCAGAGTCATTTTGGCAGGGCCAAATATAAAAAAAAATGCAACAATGCTTATTGAGATGCTTCTCCATCGTCTCCATCATCTCCGGTCTCGCACTCACCAACGAAAAACACGACAGCACGAATGCTGTCATTTTGGGTTGGACTTCTGTGCGAGGATAGTATCCTAGTAAAAAGTTCTAATCCTAAAAAAGTTTGTCTATTTACAAGTAATCTACTTATAATGATAATAATCTCGTATCTGATAAACTGTTTGTTTCGAATGAAGAATAAATTATGATAATGTAATAAGATAAAGTATATTGTTTTAGATAAATATATTACACGTTTTGGACACGAACTTATTAAATTAGCGAATCGTGTCGTTAATTCGATATGTATACTATCTATGTAGTACGTATATTCACGTCTGTATTCGGAATGGGGTAACCAGCGGAGCAATAATAACCTATACTTTATACATGGAATACACCTTACAATGTCTAACGCCTCTATTCTTTTGATTGCTTCGATGTTTCGGATTCGATTCCCGGGTCGAACTTAATGTTTGTACGATTTACAAATATTGTATGTATTTACAAAAAAAGTATATACTATTTATATCAGTGGTATAGTAGGTACCCATAACAAAAACTTTGCTTAGGGATTAAATGGTGTTTTGTGATAGATGTTTGAAATATTAATACCTTAAATGAGCCATTCTTCTATATATGTTACCAGTAATCTGTACCAGAAACCCAACCTCCGAACTCCGGGTGTTATTTAGCATTTCTATAATCAGAAATACTTAATGACTTATACCGTTCTGGGAATCGAACCTGAGACCTCTTGATCGGCAGTCACATGCACTAACCACAAGACCAACGAGGCAGTTATACCATGACAGATTAACGTATATACTGGCAATTTAAAATTTTCTAAAAATGAATCCCAGATAGTCGATTTATCGCTCCCGAAACCACTTGCATACTTAATTTCATCTAAGTCGTTGGATCCGTTTTCGAGTTTCAGATTATACTTATGTGGGAGAACCACGCTTCGGCAAGAATGGGCCGGCTCGACCGGAGCGATACCACGGTCTCACAGAAAACCGGTGTGAAATAGTGCTTGCGCTGTGTTTCACCAAGTGAGTGTGGATACCGGAGGCCCATAACCCAAACCCCTTCCCCCTATCTCCCCTCCCTATCCCCCAAAGGCCAGCAACGCACTTGTGACGCCTCTGGTGTTTGCAGGTGTCCATGGGCGGCGGTAATCGCTTTCCATCAAGCGATACGTCTGCTCGTTTGCCCGCTTATTCCATAAAAAAAATATATAAAAAAATACTAGAATTGCTCGTTAAAAGGTACATTATTATATTATGAAAATTTTCATTTTGCATTTTGCACTCAACTTATCAAGAAATCAGCTCAACAATAAATATTTTATCAACGCATACCAATTTTATCGACAAAAAACATTTAAAAAAACATACGACAGTGAACACATTGCAAAGTTAAGCAACCGCAGCCAGGTCAATAATTGGATGGGTGACCATTTTTTTTATGGAATAGGAGGTAAACAAGCCGGCGTATCACTTGATGATAAGCGATTACCGTCGCCCATGAACACCCCCAACACTAGAGGCGTCACGAGTGCGTAGCCGGCCTTTGGGGGATGGGGAGGGGGTGGGGGAGGGTTTGGTTTGTGGGCCTCCGGTATCCTCACTCACTCGGTGAAACACACACACACTCATGCCGAAGCGTGGCCCTCCCAAGGTAGTCTCTGACAGAGTAAGACTCCTCCGTGTCTCGGTCTTGAAGCCCTAAAAAGTCCGACCAGTCTTCCTACAGATCGATATCGCCTAAAATTTTGGCTATGGAGCTCTGATGACAGTTACTCCACTTAAATAGTCGAAGTTGAACCATATCTATCTTCCAAAGTAGTAGAGCCACGCTACTTTCAGCACTGTTGGGTCGGCTCGACCGGGGCGGTGCTATCCTCGCACAGCGACCAACCTAAAGTGACAGCATCCGTGCTGGTGTGTTTCGTTGGTGAGTGCGAGACCGGAGGCCCAGTCATGCAGAAGCATTTCAATAGGACGCCATAGTGTGCATCAAAATGCTGCATTGTTGCATTGACTGCATTCACAGTGAGCACGGTAACTTTGACAGGCTTATCTATACTAATATATAAAGCTGAAGAGTTTGTTTGTTTGTTTGTTTGTTTGTTTGTTTGTGTTTGTTTGTTTGTTTGTTTGAACACGCTAATCTCAGGAACTACTGGTCCGATTTGAAAAATTCTTTCAGTGTTAGATAGTCCATTTATCGAGGAAGGCTATAGGCTATATATCATCACGCTAGGACCAATAGGAGCGGAGCACCAATGAAAAATGTTTCGAAAACGGGGGAAAATTTTCACGCTACGGGCAATAGAAGACGCAAACAAGGTTGCGTGGGTCGGCTAGTATATTAAAAGATATCACTCCAAGATACGGGGCATTACTGATTAACCCTTAGTCATCACAAATTTGTTCAGAGCGAAAACATTAAAATAAAAGATAAAACCATAATAATATGTTTCTGCTATATAATTTCTAGATTTAATCAGTCAGCTGTGACGCACAAATAAAAAAAAAAAACAAAATCGAATTCCATATTTAAATTTGGAACCTTCGAGCAAATGTCAAAGTAAAAAAATAATGCTTACAAAACGGTTTTAAGCAATTTCGCCATTTTTATTTTTACTGCGTGTTTTATTTACTTCAAAAACAAAACTATTACGTACCTTAATTGTGTATACTGCTATATAAAACCACTAAAACACTCGCACAGCAGTTAAACTTACTATATTTACGTTTTTACTTCATTATATTTCCTTATCCACATAATGATTTAGGCAACTTTACGTATGCACTGCGAAATGACTTTTATCTTCTAGATAAGATTACAGACAAATGATATGATACTAAATACAGTTCTAACACGATTATCGACAGCTATGTTCCAATATTTACTGCTGACAACATTTTTCGATTAATGTCTCTATGGTAGAGTGTGACCACAAAATTTACTGTAGAGATTTTAATGTCAAACGAATTTGACATTACTATGCCACAGATGTCAAAAGAAAGGAAATTTTGCAGATAGCAAAAGACTGTTACTTTATAGGGGAGATCGTTTTTTGTTTTTTCTAAAGACGGTTCCCATTTCAATTTATTCATATCTATATACTAATATATAAAGCTGAAGAGTTTGTTTGTTTGTTTGTTTGTTTGTTTGTTTGTTTGTTTGTTTGTTTGTTTGAACACGCTAATCTCAGGAACCGCTGGTCCGATTTGAAAAATTCTTTCAGTGTTAGAAAGCCCATTTATCGAGGAAGGCTATAGGCTATATATCATCACGCTAGGACCAATAGGAGCGGAGCAGCAATGAAAAATGTTTCGAAAACGGGGGAAAATTATCACGCTACGGGCAATAGAAGACGCAAACGAGGTTGCGTGGGTCGGCTAGTTTCATATATTTTTAACATTAGTTTCATCAAGACGGAGACTTAGACTTGAAGACTTATGATTTGAAGACTATAAAACACATGACATTGGCAGAAATAGCTGATCCGAGAGATCTGTTGGTTGCCATTTCATCAACATACGCTAATGAACGTGTTAGGATAGGAAAGTAAACTACTTGCCTCTGTCTATTCCTTCACTATAAGAACTAAAACAGATTAAAAAAATGTCTAATCTATACTAAAATATAAAGCTGAAGAGTTTGTTTGTTTGAACGCGCTAATCTCAAGAACCGCTACTCAGATTTGAAAAATTCTTTTAGTGTTGGATATTAAATTTATCGAGGAAGGCTATAGGCTATATATCATCACGCTTAGACCAATAGGAGCGGAGCACCAATGAAGAATGTTTCAAAAACTGGGGAAAATTGTTACGCCACGGGCAATAGGAGACGTAGACGAGGTTGCGTGGGTCAGCTAGTATTTAAATTAACTAAAAATTTTGTAATTCAGTTAATACTGAAGAGTTTGTTTGTTTGTTTGTTTGTTTGTTTGAACACGCTAATCTCAGGAACCGCTGGTCCGATTTGAAAAATTCTTTCAGTGTTCGATAGCCCATTTATCGCGGAAGGTTATAGGCTATATATCATCACGCTTAGACCAATAGGAGCGGAGCACCAATGAAGAATGTTTCAAAAACTGGGGAAAATTGTTACGCCACGGGCAATAGGAGACGTAGACGAGGTTGCGTGGGTCAGCTAGTATTTAAATTAACTAAAAATTTTGTAATTCAGTTAATACTGAAGAGTTTGTTTGTTTGTTTGTTTGTTTGTTTGAACACGCTAATCTCAGGAACCGCTGGTCCGATTTGAAAAATTCTTTCAGTGTTCGATTTTAATAACGGCTTAAATTAACACTTTTTGGAAGTCTGTTAAAACTGAAGTGGTTTTCGCTGTCCGCTCGCTCAGATCTTGTAAACTACTCAACGGATTTTAATGCGGTTTTCAGCAATGGAGTGATTCAAGAGGATGGTACAAAGTTTAATACATGCATGGGATAGTAGAAGAAATCCGAGAATTTCAAAGACATCCCCGAGAAGCCGTGCCGAGTCACTGGTTCACCTTTGATGAAATGTCTAAAAAAACGGCTTGCTACAACCATTACGTTTGTTGTCTCATAATTTAATATCTAATAATTTAAAATCTAAATGTCTTGTTACAGGAAATGCCCTACTCGACAGGTGTTCGTAAGAGGTGGGAGATCACATTGCATAGACAAGTGCAATCCAGACACAATGTGTGGAGAAGTAAGGGTACCTGAAGAACATCTGAACGTAAGTAAATCTATATATATATATATATAAAAGAGGAAGATGACTGACTGACTGACATACCTAGAGATCAACGCACAGCCCAAACCGCTGAACCTAGAATCCTGAAATTTTTCAAGTAGGTTCTTTATAACGTATTTTTCAAGTTTGAGGTGAGGTTTCTCAATTCGACCGTATATATATTTTTTTTATTTGTGTTTGCGGATAACTTCGTCGTTTATGAACCGATATTGATGATTCTTTTTTTAATGGAAAGGAGATATCCCAACGGTGGTACCATGATAAGGACATTAAGATCTGATGATGGCATCCAAGAGAAATCGAGTCAAACCTTGTAGTCTTTTTTATTTTTGTTATTAATATAACGAAAGTGAGCACTAAGAAAGGAACTTTTGAAATTCAGTTCAATTTTACAGAACCGTGCTCACTGAGGAAGATGTAACTACATCTACCAGCTAGCTAATCTGCAGTATCGGTTATTGTGGTAAAAATAATCCTATGTACTTTTCCAAGAATCAAAGTATCTCCATATCAAATTTCATTGAAATGTTGTCGTGGTTAGGTTTAGTTTAGGACAGAGCTACATTCGCTTTTATAATTTTAGCATGGATGCTGTGATGGATCCACTATGATCCCGGGTCCTTTAAGCGGGGCGTGTAAAAGCGTCTTACTAGGCCGCTATAGTGTGGGTCACCATGTTGCAATGTCCTTATTCGCATTAAGGATGGTGACCACCACTCTTAGATTCTGCTCATGCTTTCTATTAGGCAGAGCAGAGTCATTTTGGCAGCTAAAACATAAAAAGAAAATTGATCACTATATCCCAGTACAGCAACTAAGAACAACAGACATACAACATCTTGTATTTCCTCTCTTAGCTCTTACTAGCTGACCCACGCAACCTCGTTTGCGTCTCCTATTACCCGTAGCTTGATAATTTTCCCTCATTTTTGAAACATTTTTCATTAGTGCTCCACTTCTATTGGTCTTAGCGTGATGATATATAGCCTATAGAATTTCTCGATAAATGTACCAACACCGAAAAAAAATTCAAATCGGACCGGCGGTTCCTGAAATTAGCGCGTTCAAACAAACAAAATCTTCAGCTTGATAATATTAGTATAGATTTGGCATACCTTTCAATAGCACTTCCAATTTTCCCATCTAATCTCTAGTACCTGTTTGACGGCTATCGACCTACCACACAACCTAAGTGAGACTAAAATATCCACGTTTAATATACTTCTGCCTATCCATTTGGGAATATAGGCATAATAGCTACGAGTTTTAGGAGAATAGCAGAACTGCTGGATTAAATAAAAGACTAATATAAAATATTTTTAATTGTCTTTCTTCTTTGTACTTATGTGGTTCTCATTCGATTCCTTACTGGATATAACTTTCGTGAGAATCATGTTCCCGCTTGTCGCCATTAACTTATACTCATGCCGTTTGTGGTGCTTTGTCTTTTTCTCTTCCCCTGGTTCTTGTTTTTGGTTTGTCACCGATTTTGAATCCATTTGGATTACGCGATTTATAGTTTTATTAAAATTCCTGTCAGCATTATCGTTTTCTATCGAATTGGTTCGAGCAATTGGCTTGTTTTTCTTTTTTTTATGAATATTTTTCTGCTTCGCTGCCATTTTATCATTCTTCCCTTGGGACATTACATCCCCTTGGACAAAATAAAACTTTTTCTTATGATTTTTAGCGTGATCCTTTTTTGGTTTCTGTTCATCTGTTCTGAGTTCGCTAGAAACGGGTTGTCTAATGTTGTACTTCTTGTTTTCTTCCGAAATGTCCCTTTGTTCTTCTGGCGTTTGAAGACTCATAACCTGTTCAGCTGCATTTGCTATGAACGTAGCTATTTTGTCCGCGAGAGATTCTGAGACAAATTTTGATGCTAGCTTTTTGACATCTGCTATGTTTGCTGTTAGGAGTAAGAAGGATTCACTTGTGTGGAGGATTAGGAATAGTTGAAACCCTGCAAAAACAGTATGACTGAATATGTTAAAGTTTAAGAGTTCCTCATCATCACCAACTGCGTTAAACAGTCTACTGCTGGATATAAGTCTTAGAAAGGAGGTTTTTGTCCTGCTATACCAAGCTCTCCAGACGGGTTGGTATAGGGTTTGTGTCAAGTTACCGGTCGGAGGAGGCCGAGTGTGGCCGCGGATGGTGTGGGTAGGTTTTCCCCTCCATCCGCTCTAGTGGTCACCCGCGAGGGGGCGACGTTCGCGTGTGCCGGACGTCGCCTATATTGAGAGTTTCACCAGCAGACGGTGCCCGTTTCAGTGTGGGCTAGCCCTTCTCAGGCGCAGAGTAGCACATCGTGCCCCGCCGCAAATCCCGGCGGGTGATGGCCCGAGGGTGTTTCCACACGTAAAAAAAAATTGGTTGCCTGTAAAGTCGGTATACGGGCGAAAGTTTTACGTGACAACGACTTTGAGTGGTAAAATAATTTTAATGTGAATATTCATTCGTATAGTAGGAAGAAGGATAAAATAATAGTAACAATTTAAAACATTTATTTATACAAAGAATTATATTTAAAACATTAATTTATACAAAGAATCTCGCACTGAATTTCATATTAACAAAATTTTATTTTTACCTTTACACATACATACGTATTATATACAAATATACATACAATAAACTTTTTATGTCTGTCTCTCTCGCTCTTAGGCGGGCTAACCATGCCCGAGTGGAAGGGACGCGTGCCTCTCACTCGCTCTCATTGTGAGCGCATAACGTGAGCGGAGCGTAACGCAGTTTCTTGAAGTGTCACCCGGCAAACCAATTTATAAGACGTTGTCACGTCAAAAAAAGGGTTTATGTCAAGTGTTCCTTCTCTCTGCAGTGATGTTGTCCTGGTATTTAGCTACCTCAGTGGACTCTTACGACACCCATGGAGTGCATAGGGGTGGTCACAATCTGTATTCTTAATCCTGAATAGTTTGTTGAAGAGTTTACGCCTTGATAGTACAGTAAAATCGAGCGGTAACGGTAAAAGTGGAAAAGGTAGTAAAATCCATGCTGATTTTAGCACAAACGAGCCGGCTCGACCGCGGCAGTAATAACCTCGCACAGAATATCAACGTAAAATGACAGCGTTCGTGTTGTCGTGTTTCGTTTGTGAGTGCGAGACCGGAGGCCCAATGATGAAACACCTAATAACAGCTCAGAGTTTCGAAGTTAGGCTCTGAACCCCCATGCCTCGGAGCGCACGTTAAGATCTCTCCCCGATCGTGTTTGTTAACCGTCCTATAGGATTATGAGAGTGAGGGAATAGAGAGTGCACCTGTATTTGCGCACACACTTGTGCACTATAATATCTCCTGCATAGTTGGCTGGTCTCTGTTGAGACTGGACGCCGTGGCCGTTATCGCTAGGAGAACATCATTATATGTAAGCTAGTAGTCCAAACCTCCTATATAAAGATAAGCCTTTTTTATAAGCTAAAGGATGTTGATTATGATACTGATGATGATATTAAAGCTGCAGGTCATGGTTGGTAGTTAAATCAAGGTATTAGAGCCACGCTGATTTCAGCAAGAACGGGCCGGCTCGACCGGGGCGGTACTACCCTCGCACAGAAAATCAAAGTAAAATGACTGCGTGCGGTCGTGTTTCGTTGGTGAGTGCGAAACCGGAGACCCGATTACATAGAAGCATCACTAGCCCGCCATAGTGTGGGTCACCATGCTACATTGTTGTAGTGTCTGCATTCGCAGTATGGTGACCACCACTCTTGGATTCTGCTTATGCTTTCCATCAGGCTTAGTAGAGTCATCTTGGCAGGACAAACCATAAAAAAAATACTGTCTTACCGAAAACCGGCCATTTCTGTTGAATCAACATTTCTGTACATAACGAATAAAACATGATTCGCAATATACATTTATTGATTTGTTTTTATAACTTTTATTTTATTGTGTGAGGTATAAATGTAGTTATAGTTATATTGATGCTTATAGTTATTCTTTCGCCGACTGGGATCAAACTACGCAGTGCAAGAGCACTGCAGAGAGAAGGACAAGTACGATTTTAACATAAATAAAACCGACTTCAAGGTTCGACTCGATTTCTCTTGGATGCCATCATCAGATATTAATGTCCTTATCATGGTACCACCGTTGGGACATCTCCTTTCCATTAATCAATCAAATCATCGAAATCGGTTCATAAACGAGGAAGTTATCCGCGAACACACATAATATATATATATATATATATATACGGTCGAATTGAGAAACCTCCTCCTTTTTTTGAAGTCGGTTAAAAAATAAAACCGACTTCAAGGTTCGACTCGATTTCTCTTGGATGCCATCATCAGATATTAATGTCCTTATCATGGTACCCCCGCTGGGACATCTCCTTTCCATTAAAAAAAGAATCATCAGAATCGGTTCATAAACAACGAAGTTATCCGCGAACACACATAAATAAATATATATACGGTCGAATTGGGAAACCTCCTACTTTTTTTGAAGTCGGTTAAAAACAAACCACTCTAACAAGAAATAAGTTTAAGAAACCAGACTATTTATAAATTATGATTAAATTAATATAGACTATTTCACCCAGGCCAATATAACGAACTTACTGACACCTCATTCATCAAAATCGATTCCGTATTCATTGACGAAATATATACTATGTCATTGGTAGTCACTGATTTCACTGAGTCACTTCTGATTTCGGTTCTTTTAATACATTTACTACTACAAATTTTTACAAAGTTCTGAAATCAATACTCTTTTCTAATTAATAAATTTATATAACTAAGCGGGCACGAGGCAACACTCTTGGGCTGCAGCTGAAAACCAGCGCTAGCGCATTGCGTTAAGCATTATGCTGAGCTGTGGTCCTAATTGGTACAGATGTAGTTTTGTTGTATATATTTAACAATACCATGTAAAAGCTTTGTAAAATGTGCCAATTAAAGTATTTTTCTTCTTCTTCTTTCTTCTTTAAATATGTCAAACAAATAGCTCTTTCTTTTGGCTTCACCATAATCGGATGAAAAGCTATTAGATTGAGTTTTCTTTATGTATGGCAAAATTCAGTAATTTTGCCATACATAAAGAAAACTCAATCTAACAGTACAGTTACTAGTACAGTTACTATGCCTGATGGAAAGCATAAGCAGAATCTATGAGTACTGGTCACCATACTCATTGCGAATGCAGGCAATGCGGCGACCCATATCATGACGTCCTAGTGATGCCTCTGCCTCATTGGGCCTCCGGTCTCGCACTCACCAACGAAAGACCCCGGATGAACTGGCGCCGGTCTACTAGGTTGAATCTTATCTTGAAGTTCACTCGTCTTCCAGCCCTGCTATGTCTGCAACAGAACGGGGCACAACTGCAGGGCTCTGCACCGAGAGACGCAACTAGATGACGAAACAGCCACAGAAATCAATAGAAATTCCATCACCGGGAACTCTATCATCGATGGCTTGGAGAAAATAGGTAAGATAACTCACTCCTTCTCTTATTTCTTCTCTTATTTATGCCTGATGGAAAACATGGGCTGAATCCAAGAGTAGTCACCTTACTCATTGCGGGTGTATACAATGCAGTATGCTGACCCACACCATGTGATATGCTTCTGTATCATTGGAAATGTTTATTTATTGATGCTGTATTAACAGCTTAAATAAAATATATAAATCTCTATTTGTAAAGGAGTAACTTTGGAGTTTCTTACCGATTCTTCTCCAGACACCTAACACTTTCGAAATGCGCAACTTGGGTCAATAATATACCTGACGTTTCGAAAGTGCCTCAAAAGGCCTGCTTCAAATAAAAGTATATTGATTTTAAGCTTGACTTTATTTAAAAGTTTACCTCAGATATGGATTGCTGGCGTAGTGGTATATAACTGCTGTAGTAAAGGTCTCAGCGTTCGATTCCGGGCCGGATTAAATTCTTGTATGTTCTGCAAATATTGTTTTCGAAGTTTGGTTTTTAATATCCTACTAATATTATAAACGTGAAAGTTTGTAAGTATGGATGGATGGATGGATGAATGGATGTTTGTTAGTCTTTCACGCAAAAACTACTGAACGGATTTGGATGAAACTTTACATTAATATAGCTTATACATCAGAATAACACATACACCACGATAACCGACATAAAGGCGGGCGGAGTCGCGGGCAACAACTAGTAATATATATGTATTTTAAAAAAACAACATTGTTTTTCACTGTAAACGCTCAGTGTGGGGAACTGGTGTCATGTCCCACCAACACAAAGGGAGGATCCTCCAACCAGGCGAGGTGATCATGCCTGGCGGGCCACTGCCCAACGGATGATGTTGGGATGTTGTATATATGATTATCGGCGCAAGCACTTCTATTGCGCGATGCAGGATTGGTAGTTACTTCGCATTGTATGTTACTCCGTAGTTCAGTGTATCATCGGTAGATGGCGCTGTCATATGTTTTTCTTGATGCGCTGTATGTGGAAGTCGCCACACTCAGCTTAATATGAAGCTATGTAATAAATGTAATAAAGCTAATGTGTAATAAAAACAATATTGTAACGATTTCGAAATTTATTACTCTTTTTGATCCATCGGATGTGAAAAGTTAAAAAAATTACGGTACTGAGTTATAAAAAAACACTTTTTCCTAATTATCTCCACAGAACTGAAAGCCATCTTCTGTCATTAATTCTTGTTCAATACTTCTTGTCTCCAGGTTCTACAGAAGAGTCAGACTATCCAGGTGTAGTAGACACGGACTTCGTACTTTACGTCAGTGCAGTCGAAACAGAGAGATGTAGGCGTGGTCTTACTGTCGCATACGCATCACATTGCCAACAGGAATCAGCTTTGGACAGGTGAAATTACTTATGGTGTTTTACCACATAGTGCGCCGGGGGAATAAGTCGTTTGGGGAATTAGATGTTCGGGGAATAAGTCGTTTGGGGAATTAGACGTTCGGGGAATTAGACATTTGGGGAATAAGTCGTTTGGGGGCTAAGGAGGGAAGTGGACTTATTATATTTCCAACTCCTTCCTCCTCCTCCGTTTTTCTTCTGATTAATTTCGTTGCGGGTTCCAAGACAGTTAATATTTTTTCCTGGGACTTCCCGAGTGTCATAACTCGGTGTGTTCGTGGGTCACTGCTGTTGATCCTGGTGTACAGGAGTTACAGCGGTGGGCGTGTGGGTGGGATTAGTCCCTAAAAAAAAAAAAAAGTCGTTTGGGGAATTAGACGTTCGGGGAATAGACGTTCGGAGAATAAGACATTCGGGGAATTAGACGTTTGGGGAATTAGACATTCGGGGAAATTAGACGTTAGCGACCGATCCGTTTTTAAACGAATTCAAAAAAGTAGGAGGTTCGCAATTCAAATGTATTTTTTATGTAGGCTATGTCAGAACTTTCGACACTTCAATTTTATTTATTTATATTAGATTATTGATTTGTCTTTTCCAGGCCTGTTGCTGGTCATGCCAATTTCTGTCCTGGTGAACTGTCTACCAAGTACAGGGATCTACCTTCAGTGCTGTCAACTGTAAAGCACGAAATGCTGCACGCTTTAGGCTTTAGTGTCTCACTCTTCGCGTTCTATAGGTAAGTAAGAAAAGAAACTCTTATGGAATACAAATAGTGGCGTAGTGGTAGCTTACGCGACTGCTGTTCTCGGGTTCGATTCCCGGGTCGGACCAAATGTTTGTATGATCTGCAAATATTTGTTTCGGAGTTTGGGTGTTTTCTATGTATAATATGTATGTATTTACAAAAAAAAAAGTATATAAGTATTTATATCAGTTGTCTAGTACCCATAATACAAGCTCTGCTTAGTTTGGAACTAGATGGCGTTGTGTGTGTTAGACGTCCGAAATATATATAAAAGAGGAAAGTGACTGACTGACATACCCAGAGATCAACGCACAGCCCAAACCGCTGAAGCTAGAATCCTGAAATTTTGCATGTAGGTTCTTTATATAACGTAAGTGAGCACTAAGAATGGACTTTTGGAAATTCCACCCCTAAGTGGGTAAATCAGGGGATGAAAGTCTGCGTGCTAAACCACATTTTGAGAGAGACTGGTGCCTGTGATAGGTATTAGATACCTGTGTTACAAGTCACCAGGTCCCCACGCCACTTAGGTTTAAAATTAAGAAAAAGTTAACATATTAGATAGCGATATACATGCTAGATAAGAAGAAAAACAAAAATGAACAATTAAATTAAACATTAAATCAAATTAAACTAAATCAAATCAAATTAAATCAAATCAAACCAAACTATAAATCAAATCAAATTAAAACAAATCAAACCATACTATAAATCAAATCAAATTAAAACAAATCAAACCAAACTAGAAATCAAATCAAATCAAATCAAACTAAATCACATCAAATTAAATCATACCAAATTAAATTAAACTAAATCAAAGTAAATGGCTGACCTTCCAACCAGGATCTTCAACCGACTGATGTAAATTAGACTTAACACAGCTGTGGGCATTGGTGGGTATTGCACTTTTAGTTTTAGTACAAGCCCAGTCCCGTAGTTCCTGTGGTTATTGTTGTGATTGTTGTACTCGTGCTTGACTGCCGATCAAGAGGTCTCGGGTTCGAATCCCGGGTCGGACCAAAAGAGAGAGCACCTCGGAATTTGAAAGTTATGGTCTGAACCCCCGGGAAATGACCCTACTCTGCCTGATGGAAAGCATAAGCAGAAATCAAGAGTGGTGGTTACCACACTGCGAATGCAGACAATGCAACAATGCAGCATGGTGACCCACACCATGGCGGCCTTGTAATGCTTTCGCATCAATGGACCTCCGGTCTCGCACTCACCAACGAAACACGACAGCACGAACGCTGTCATTTTACGTTGGTCTACTATGCAAGGGTAGTAGTCGAGCCGGCCCGTTCGTTCTGAAATCAGCGTGGCTCTCCTACCTTGAGATGCCTGATCTTTCCCCGGTCGTGTTGGTTAACCGTCTTTTCGGATTATGAGAGAGAGGGAACAGAGAGTGTACCTGTGTTGCGCACACACTTGTGCACTATAATATCTCCTGCGTAGTTGGCTGGTCTCCGTTGAGACTGGCCGCCGTGGCCGTTATCGGATAGGAGAACATTATGAACCATATTACAACGTCATAAAGCATAAATTCCTTTTAGGTACTTTAATTTATCGTATCCGCTTAACTTATAACCGTATTATGGTCGTATTTCAGAGACGATAATGGCGAACCTCTAACAGAGAGGCGACCGGATACCGGCAACCCTCCGTTGGATGAAGAGTGAGTTCATTTCTGGTTTATTACATTTTGCATTTAAACTTGTTATCCTATTCATATATTTTTTAAAAGTATTTATTATTTATAAAGAAAAATATACAATGTCTTACATACTAATAGCATCCAAAAACCACCAAGGTTTATACTTGTGCTATCATGAGTCTGTCTTGTTGTAATACAATAAATCTCGTTCTAACTTATTTAAAGGTAAAGAATAAATCTACACATAAATACCTTAAACATAAAAATACAAATAAACACATTAATACTTAATTGATTCAATGTAAATACACATAAATATCGCATATTGCTTAAATAATGTAACTTAAAAAATATTGTTTTAATTTAAATTTTATGTTTTTTTTTTGATATACTAGTACATAAATCTGAGGGTAGGTTATTAATAAGTCGCGGTACAATATAGGGTACAATACAATACAATATAGGTAGTCCGCTCGCCGTACGTATTATTGGCTCGGTGTGCGTGAAGCCGGTATAATAATTTGCCTTATGGAATTCATTAAAAAATTTCATTAAAAAATTGTTCTTTCAGTAATGTGTAATCTACTTGGGCTGTGAATTGGTAAAACCTTACAGTATTTGAATAAAGCATTTTCATTGTCACGAAATTCATTTTTAATTTTTTTTAGACTATATTTTTTTGAATTTTAACTTGAAGTTTACAAATATTATCAAGGTAAGTTTTATAAGTACGCCCGTAGCTACTGAGGCCATACTGTATGCGAGACTCGGCTAGTGCGTAATAAAGCATAAGTTTAACCTATATAATATATCTATAGATCTCTACAAATAAATTAAATTGGAGTGTTTGTTTGTAATATTAAAATAACCACTTTTTACTAAATGCATATGTATGTATACACGTTACATATGCCAAAAATGTAGTTAAAAAAATTTGCCTGTCAGTTTCAAAAAATATTATTTTGTTACTTATGTACACATACATATTTATACATACATATGCATTTATTAAAAAACGGTTATTTTAATATTACAAACAGACACTCCAATTTTATTTATTTGTATAGATTTTAATATACCTACGTGTGTTTTAGGTTGCAAATCCACAAATGGTCAGATCGTGTTGTCAAGAATATAACCAGGAAGAACTGGATGATTCGTGGAGGTTATATGGAGAGGACCTTCCATATGATGGTCACACCCAGGGTTGTGAGAGAGGTAGGGTCTTAATGGTCACGTCGCCTGAGTTTTGAGGGTTCAACTCTACATAGATCAACACTATGTGGTACACAAATAGGGTATTACACCTATTTGTGAAAAGTGTCTTATTAAGATTCTTTAGTGTTATTAAACCACAGAAAAAAAACACAAAATTTTCATTCAATCGATAAGTGCCATAAAAATGCATTGAAATTTTTTCATTTTCAAATCTCGCGCCTAATTTGTCAAAAACGCTGGACGCAGTGGACCCCATATTGGTCAGTGGTAATGACGTCAGTTCGCTTTGTAAAATGTGGATGACATGAATATAATTTCAACAAACAATCTAAAGCATACGCTGATCAGTTGACACTTTAGTGTACTTACAAAGCGGAGTGACGTCATAACATGGCGGCTACTATTTCATGGTGTTATAGAACAGATTAAAAGGAACTGAAAACTTTTAAATAAATTATCAAAGTTATTTTATTATGTTATGAACTAAAACTAACATTTTCAATCTGGTTTTTGCCTAAGGTACCTCAATATTTTTTTTTTCGTAAACTGTAAAATACCCTATTGTTAAAATAGAAATCTGCGGGATTGCTACCATGTACCTTTTTGTTTGTGAGTATCCGATATTTCTGCGCTGTTGCAAGCGCCATGATCACGGAGTAACTGAGTTACTCCATGGTAGCTGGTAGTACATGGTAGCAATCCCGCAGATTCCTATTTTAATGTTACTGACCATGAAAGTTTAAAAGAATACCCTACTGTTGTTCTAAGTCTGGCTGTATGTGGCAGTCGCTACAGGTTAAATCGGTAATGGTTATTTCATATATTTTGAAATTCTAGGTGCGAAATCATTTCAACTGTTCGGAGTTAGAAGGGGCAGAGTTAGAAGACCAGGGAGGCGACGGAACAGCGCTAACACATTGGGAAAAGAGGGTTTTTGAGGTAGGTTGTTTTTAATTTTGCCCATAAATGCAATGCCTTCAAACTTTTTGTTTTGTTTTCTTTGGTCGACTTCGTTCTCATTCAAGTATAATAGTAAATAAAAACTTTTTATAAAAAAAAAACCGGCTTCCAAAAAGCATCCAATGAAAACTCCCTGGCAAAAATACTAAAAAGCTTAAAATAAACTGGTTCTTCATAAATTGATATGCTACTTCTTGTCTATACCTAATTCTTTGTTCATTTAAATAGTAGTATTATTATGTGAGCTAGGTACCTAAAACCTGTTTGAAGTCGGCGCCAAGCCAAATGTAATAGTAGGTACCACACTCTCTATATTTCGAGACGACGTTAGCCCGCGCGTGTCTGCCCGCTTGGGTTGTTTTGTGCCATACGAGGAGTAGCTATCCGGCAGCGGCGAGTGCGGTATTACCTATTACATTTTGTCTTGGCTTCGACTTCAAACTGCTGTTCTTGAGGTCCCGGGATCGATTCCCGGATCGGATCAAATGTTTGTATGATCTGCAAATATTTATTTCGGACTTTGGGTGTTTTCTATCTATAATATGTATGTATTTACAAAAAAAAAGTATATAAGTAATTATATCAGTTGTCTAGTACTCATAATACAATCTGCTTAGTTTGGGACTAGATGGCGTTGTGTGTTAGATGTACGAAATATTTATTATTATTATTATAATGGAGTTTCTTGCCAGATTCTTCTCCATGAAGGGTAGGCTGCACTTGGAACTGGCGACTAGAATCACTCTATTTTAAATATTGACTATTCCTAAGTGCCTGTAAAATAAGTACCTATTTGAATAAATAAGAAATAAGAGATAAGAGGTAAGGCGTCGTACGTTTCTCCTCTCTCTCTCTCTCTCTCTCTCTCTCTCTCTCTCTCTCTCTCTCTCTCTCTCTCTCTCTCCAGCTTACCTCATACTGTAATTGATTCCCGGATTGGAAAAAATGTTAGTATGATCTCCTTTTTTTTAGGAGTTTGTGTTTTCTATAATAATAAACACATAATTTATTTCCAAATAAAATTAAGTATTCCATCAGTCAGTGTACCTTCCATAGTAAAAACTCTACTCAGTTCGAAACTAGATGGCGCTGTGTGACAGACTTCTGAAACGTAATTATTTTCTGTGAGTTCTTGATATCTCTCGAGCCGATCAAAATTAGCGAAGTACTAAAAATTATTTCTTGTTTTTTTTTTCCAGAATGAAGCCATGACAGGCACGCATACCCAGAATTCTGTCTTCAGCAGGATAACCTTCGCTCTGATGGAGGATACGGGCTGGTACCGAGCTGACTACGAGCACG
Source organism: Spilosoma lubricipeda (assembly GCA_905220595.1). Lineage (NCBI taxonomy): Eukaryota > Metazoa > Arthropoda > Insecta > Lepidoptera > Erebidae > Spilosoma > Spilosoma lubricipeda. The sequence goes on along the minus strand of HG992303.1, from coordinate 3,541,264 downwards.
CGACCCCTCTACTCTGGGGAAGAGGCCTCGGCTGCAAGTTTGCCATGATGTCCTGCAAACAGTGGCTAAATGCTCAAAGGTTGAGGTAAAACCCTTTTATGGGTTATTTTTTATCGATATTTGTGAGGCAAAGGAATTTTGTTATAGTGACAGAGTGGATTTTTGAATAACTCCGAAAAAACAGGTTTTTTGTGGTTGTGTGTTTTTTGCTTACTAATCATAAAGCAACATGGTACGGAGTAGCCATACGCAGGAGTTCCCCTTTGTCACAGACAGGCAATTTTGGGATTTTTTTTGTGTTGCTAGGTGTGGTTTTGGTTAGTACTATTTTTTTTTATAGAATTATATGTTTTTTAATCTAGGCATTTAAAAAAGTGTTTTAATGAATAAATACATAAAAAATAGATAAAATTAGTTAAAAATATGACTTTTTATGGGACCCAATATGGGCGATTCACATATAACCTAAAAAAATTGGCGACCCAAAATGGGCGTTTCACACACACTGTTATGATACAGAATATATTTATGTGTGTGTAAAATTGTCAATGTTTTGTATTGATTGTTATGTGTGAAATAGTGACAAATGATTGTTTTTGTATGTGAGTCTAAATTATGTAAGTGTGAAGACTCTCTCCCCGCAAGAAATGACAGACTGTTTTGTACCGGGAAAAGACACCATGGCTACTCCCCTCCGTTCCTTACGTATTACGCTATGCTACCAATGCAAGTTTAGAATGAAAGGTAAAATGATAACAATGAATTTAAGTCGATTATAAATGTAGATTGTTTTAGTTTTACAAATAATTAAATTGTTTTCTAATAATTGTTAAATGTAATAAAGAATTAAACTTTCGTAGGTAGATGACATGTCTAAATACTGCGTTACGCGTTTTTGAAGTGAAAACTTTTTTATGCGCGTTTTTGGGAGAAAAAAAACATGGAACTCGCGTCATCGCCACCGAACCCTTTCCATGAGCTATATTTTTACTTTTTTTTTCTCGCGCATTTTATTTAAAGAGAAAATAGGTTAATTTTAGGTGAACTTAAACAAGTGTTTGTTTATAATTTTGAGTTTCACTTCTGTCGCCAGTCCTCGTGACTGCTTTGTACGATATGTAACGCAGTGGAATTTTCAAGTAATTAAATTATATTTTTTTGTATTACAAGCATTACCACGGATAATTCCACGATGGAGTAAGTTTAAGTGTATATTATTACACGCAACAATTTACGTATATACTACTAGCCGACCCACGCAACCTCGTTTGCGTCTATTATTTGCCCGTAGTGATAATTTTCCCCCGTTCTTGGAACATTCTCCATAGATGCCTCGATAAATGGAGGATTCAGTGTTAGGTAGCCCATTTATCGAGGAAGGCTATAGGCTATATATCATCACACTGAGACCAACAGGAGCGGAGCAACAATGAAGAATGCTACAAAAACGGGGGAAAATTATCACGCTACGGGCAATAGGAGACGCAAACGAGTTTGCGTGGGTCAGCTAGTTGCATACAAAACGGCAATTTCATAGGTACCTATTATAATATGTTCGTATTTTCAAAAAAAGAATTTTTTTTTGAAAATAAATTAAGTAAATAAATAACATTAAAACGTTAATATTGCCACGTTTATTCATTTAAGCAATAGTTGTGTTGTTGTTAACTAAAATATACATTCTAATAGTTTTTTTATTTGATTGCTAGCGCCACTAATCGGACAACAGAAATAGAGTAAGTAGTATTAAAAAAATATCAAAAATATCCGTGAAAATGTTAAACATTTCAATCATTTTGGTTTAGTAATAAGAATTATTATTTCAATCACATTTATATGTTACTCAAGACGACACAATTTATCATTTTTATTACTTTTTAACCGACTTCAAAAAAAGGAGGAGGTTTCTCAATACGACCGTATATATATATTTTTTTTTAATGTGTGTTCGGGTATAACTTCGTCATTTATGAACCGAATTTGATGATTCCTTTTTTAATGGAAAGGTAATATTCCAACGGTGGTACCATGATAAGGACACTAAGATCTGATGATGGCATCCAATAGAAATCGAGTAAAACCTTAAAGTCGGTTTCATTTTTGTTAAAATCTTTTAAACTAATAGCATTTTGGTAGTAAAACCATTGTCCTACTTAAGAAAATGCCATGTTATGATTTTAACCAGAATTTTGTAACGTTCCAGACGCAAAAACCCGGCGCCATTTTGCGAGAGGATCAAGGGGAACCCCCTGAGAACGGAGTGCTCGTCACGAAGAGACGCCGTTGTATTATGCAACCTTGTAAAACATGAAACTATATTGCCCAGAGCTTATCAGGTAACTAGCAGACCCACGCAACCTCGTTTGCGTCTTCTATTGCCCGTCGCGTGATAATTTTCCCCCATTTTTGAAACATTTTTCATTGGTGCTCCTCTCCTATTGGTCTTAGCGTGATGATATATAGCCTATAGCCTTCCTCGATAAATGGGCTATCTAACACTGAAAGAATTTTTCAAATCGGACCCGTAGTTCCTGAGATTAGCGTGTTCAAACAAACAAACAAACAAACAAACTAACAAACTCTTCAGCTTTATATATTAGTATAGATTTTGATGTTTTTAAAATATTAGGTATTTACCTATGAAATTGCCGTTTTGTATGCAATAAGTGAAAGTACTTATTTTTTCAAACTTATTTATTTCTGACGGACTATTACTGTTTCCAAAATTTAGACAACTTTTTAGTGGGTAAAAAATTCAATTCCCGAGAGGCAGTACAAAATGCCTTTGAAGAGTTTGTTGCCTCCCGTCCAGCTGATTTTTACAAGAAGGGCATCAATAAACTGCCAATGCGTTGGCAAAGATGCGTCGATTGCATGGATGATTACTTCGAATAACAGAAATAAAAAAGTTTGGAAAATAAGTACTTTCACTTATTGCATACAAAACGGCAATTTCATAGGTAAAGACCTATTATAACCTCAACTCTGTGAGAAAATGGCTACTAAACCGACGAAGTAACTTTGAATAAGCGATTTGATTTTTTTTTTCGGACATTTTTTTTCGGACATCTAGTCCCATCTAGACACACAACGCCATCTAGTCCCAAGATAAGCAGAGCTTGTGTTATGGGGTACTAGACAACTGATACAAATACATATATACTTTTTTTTTGTAAATACATACATATTATAGATAGAACACACCCAAACTCCGAAACAAATATTTGCAGATCATACAAACATTTGATCCGACCCGGGAATCGAACCCGAGACCTCAAGAACAGCAGTCGCGTACGCTACCACTGCGCCATCGAGGCAGTCAATTTTATATCACATGTATTTTCATTCTTTAGAATTCTCTAGAATAGTGTGTTTTTTCTGTTAGTGAAGGAATTTTCAGGATCTGATCAGTACTTCTGATCCGATAGTACTACTAAATGGTATATGGTGTACCCCTATATCTATACAGATAAATAAAATTGTAGTGTCTGTTTGTAATATTAAAATAACAGCTTTTTACTAAATGCATATGTACACGGTATATATACCAAAAATGTATTTTTTTTGCATGTCTGTCTGTCTGTCTATTTGTTCCGATTAATCTCAGGAACGGCTGTACCGATTTTGACTGGACTTTCACTGGCAGGTAGCTGATGATCTAGGGAGTAACTTTTTTTAGACTAACTTTGTCCCGCGGCGTTACTCGCGGTACAACAATAACCGTAAAAACCGTAAAAAAGTAAAAAGCGGTTATTTTAATATTACAAACAGACACTCCAATTTTATTTACTTATAAATAAGCTCGGTAACGTTCAGGATCTGAAAGCCGTGTGTAAAATGTGTAAGATTATTATTATAGTATTATTATTTTCTTTCCAGCATTTCGACATATTACCCAACGTGCTCCCCGGAGAAGAAGCCTACTACGGCGGCTCAGTATCTCTAGCAGACTACTGTCCATACCTTCAAGAGTTCACCTGGAGACATAAGAGCGTACTGGTCAGGGGTAGCAGGTGTTCTTACGAGGAAAATACGCCTAGTGAGTTATTGAAATATTTAGCATTTGAAAACAGCGCCATCTATTATTAGGTACCCTAAATTAACAGCGCCATCTGTTAGTTGAATCCAGAGTTACAAATTATTGCTAGCGTCTCCTGTCTTCTCATACTTAGTAGAGCTCATTCCTAAAACTAAAATAAATAATTTAGAAGTCATCATGAATTAAAGTTTATTATTTGCCGAAACCGTCTTTGACGTCACTAGTAGATTCATAAATTCACCTATACTAATATATGTTTGTTTGTTTGAACACGCTAATCTCAGGAACTACTGGTCCCATTTGAAAAAAAATTCCCTTTCAGTGTTAGATAGCCCATTTATCGAGGAAGGCTATAGGCTATATATCATCACGCTAAGACCAATAGGAGAGGAGCACCAATGAAAAATGTTTCAAAAACGGGGGAAAATTATCACGCGCCGGGCAATAGGAGACGCAAACGAGGTTGTGTGGATCGGCTAGTATATGTATATAATGCAACAGGATTTAATGTGTCTCTACATTGAAAGATTAAAAAAAAGAAAAGAAATTAAAACCAACACCACCCTTATTTAAGGTGGAAAATTCAAGTTGATTTCACTAGATTATTACAATTTGTTTTTCAGAGTCTGATGTTAATTTCGCCTTAGAAAATTATGGCCCCCATTCAAAATGCTTCGATCACAGTGACAAAGTGTGGGAACAAAAATCTTGTAGACAGGTACCTCAATCCATATTAATATTATTAATTAGAAATTACCTCTGTCTGACTGTCAGTATGTATGTCTGTAAAGCATTTACGGCTAAGCCACTGCACCGATTTAAATTTAATTTGGCATGGAGATTCTTTGTGGAAGGACATTATTTACCGCGATAACTGACTTAAGCAGGCGGAGCCACGACAAAATCTAGAACATAAAGTTATAAAGGCGAACATGAGTTTACGCCATGTTGTAACTTCTTCAAACTCAAACGTATGCACAAATTTTGATAAAATTTATTTTTAACTTAATTATTAACTACACACCATAGCTAACATCTATTTTCTTTATGTATGGCCTTGCCAAAATGACTCTACGCTGCCTGATGGAAAGCATAAGCAGAATCCAAGAGTGGTGGTCACCTTACTCATTGTGAATGCAGACAATGCAACAATGCAGTATGGTGACCCACACCATGGCGGGCTAGTGATGCTTCTGCATCATTGGGCCTCCGGTCTCGCACTCACCAACGAAACACGACTAGCACTACTGCTGTCATTTTACGTTGATCTTCTGTGCGAGGGTATTACCGCCCCGGTCGAGCCAGCCCAACCGTACTGAAATCAACGTGGCTTTACTAGCTTGAATTAACACATGCGTTTATTGACTCAACAAACGTAGTGTTCCTCAGGATAATGATGGAATTTGAAATGTAGATATTCGATAAATAACAGGCACTAACATTGGACGTAGCTAGTTTCTATGTAGTAATTTAATTTCTATATTAAAGGGTGTGTTGCCACCTTGAAAAAACGGTAACGCACTTGTGACTCTAGAGTCCATGGGCGCCGGTACCCGCTTACCATCAAGTGAACCGTCTGCTTATTTGCCACTCGAAACAAAAAAAAATACAAATTCTATTTATAATGTTTTGTTCTTTTTTCAGATACGAGAGTGGCAACACTGGGGTTCAGGTTGCTACAAATTTAAATGTGAATATGGCCGACTACATATTGTGGTATGTTAATATATATAATATTAAAATTCTCGTAGTTTATAGTTTTGACTGTCTTTTCATTACAAAAACATCAATGGCAATCGTTATTGGGAAGTCAGTGCGCTTAAATATACTGACAACTTTATTAACACATCCGGACCCCTCCCAGCGCCTGTCCGCACTGAAGCGGACACCGTCTGCTGGTAACTCTCAATTTGGGCGACGTACGGCACACGTAACGTCGCAGATGGCCACTAAAGTGGATTGAGGGGAAAACCCGTCCCGACCATACGCGGCCACACTCAGGGCGGCCCACGCGAGGATGACCGGCTGGAGAGCCTCCACGGCGGCAAAGCCAGCGCGTGGAGTCTCCAGCCGGAACGACCAGCGAGCCATCGTGGCTCGACGGGCGGCTTCACGCCACTCGCGTACCTCTTCGGGCGGAGGGCGCATGCCACACTCCGCCCGGAATTCAGTTCACCCTTAGGGTTGCCAAGGTCTTATGCCAGTCGCTTCGTGTAAAAATTGATATTCAGGTAAAACCGGTTGAACTATTAGCCGACTCCAAATAATCTTATGAATAGTAAAAGCTAGGGAGATGATATGATGAAACTTATTTAATTACAGGTGGGGAACTACTCTTATACATGTTTCCACGCCGGCCAGGTCCTTCAAGTGAGGATCATTAAAAAGGGTTGGCTCCACAAGGGAGGGGTAGTTTGCCCACCTTGCAGAGAGATGTGTGGGGAGGAATTTACAGTGAGTATGGATAATATCATAATTTTAAAATAATGTTACTGCCTTGGTGGCGCAGTGGGAGCGTATGCGATCGCTGTGCTTGAGATCTCGGTTGCGATTCCCGGGTCGGACCAAATGTTTGTATGATCTGCAAATACTTCTTTCCAATTTGGTGCAGTCGATCGGAAGTTATGCGCGTACATACATTTCAGTGATTCATTTTTATAGAATTACTAACTGTGCCCGTAGTTATTTTTTTAATTTCTCGAGCCGTTCTCGACTTTTACAAACGAACAGCAATTAATTTTTATATATGAAGAAGAAGATATAGATGTAATGGAGTTATACATTCCCTGGACATCGAAGGCCAAAACATTCTCATTATCTATATACATTATACAGCAGTAGACTGTTGAAGGCATTGAATAAAATTACAAGTTTTATTCAGTTTCACCTGTCCCGATGTTCGTCTGTAATCAAATCTCGCAAGTTAAATTTAATTCACTTCCCGATATCCGATTGAGCTGAAATATACCTTTAGTTCTGATGACAATACAATTATTTATTATCAGTATTATTACGTATTAATCCAAAATGGCCGCCGCAACAAAATGGCGGCGTACATATTCCTAAACAAAAGGTATCAAATGAAAGGGCTTAAAGTTACTTTATATTAACAAGTAATAAAACCTTGTTTTTTTTTTAAAAACTTCTATTAATCACTTGTTTATAACTTTTCAGTCTAGAGGCGAATATTGTAAAGGAGGGGAAGAACCGTTGCCGCCAAATTTATATCCAAATGACGTTTTGACTTGCGGCGCATCGTTTTTGTCGCCGGCAAAATTACTAGCGACAATTATCATATCATTTACGACAATCAAATGGTTTCTAATATAAGTGACGTCACGTGAGAGTGAAAGAGACTGCCCTTAACAGAAAGGGATGCATATATTTAGACTTTTACTGTGTATGTTGTATATTATGTGAAATAATTTAATTTTATTTATATATTCTTATGTAAGATTTTGTGTTAATATGATGAGGCGATAATGGGTTAAAAATATTTTTTTTAAGTGCTGAAAAATATGGGGTGGATTTATTTTTAACCCCCATCGCGAAATTGGTCGCTTAGTCTGTCTGTGGCATCATAGCTTCCTCCTAAACGGATGGATCGATTGGGATGACCTTTTTTGTAATTGTTATAAAGTCTTTCTTTCTTTTTATTATAGAGGAATGTGAACTGTGTGTAAATATTCAAATACTAGTTGTTGCCCGCGGCTCCGCCCGCGTATATGTCGGTTATCGTGGCAAATAGTAGCCTATGTGTTATTCTGATGCTAGCTTATAAGCTATATTACTGCAAAGTTTCATCCAAATCCGTTAAGTAGTTTTTGCGTGAAAGAGGAACAAACATTCATCCATCCATCCATACTTACAAACTTTCGCGTTTATAATATTAGTATAGAGATACTCGAACTAAGTGGCGTGCAATTGGAGAGGCCTATGTCCAGCAGTGGACTGCGATAGGCTGATGATGATGATGATGATAGAGATACTCTCCCAACTCTTATCTGATCATCTATACAAATTAATAAAATTCGAGTGTCTGTTTGTAATATTAAAGTAACAGCTTTTTAATCAGTGCATATGTAGTTAATTTTTTTTTGTCTGTCTCTCTGTCTGTTTGTTCCGGGTAATCTCTGGAACGGCTGGGCGGATTTTGACGGGACTTTCACTGGCAGGTAGCTGATGATCCAGGGAGTAACTTAGGCTACTTTTTTAGACTAACTTTGTCCCGCGGCGTTACTCGCGGTACAACAATAACCGCGGGTAACACCGCGGGGTTCAGCTAGTATACTATATAACTGGGAGGGGTCCGGATGTGTTAATAACAGCAGTTCCCGGATCCCTCCCATCTCAGGCGCAGAGTGGCACACCGTGTGGTTTTAGTCGGTTCGATTCCGACACACCGCCCCATAGCAAACCCCGGCGGGGTGACGGCCCGAGGGGGTTTCCACACGTAAAAAAAAAAGTATACCATATAAATTATAGAGATACTGTACCATGGTAACTAGAATGTTGATATACATACTTATATATTACTAAATACATATATATTAGAGATAAAAGTATACCCAGACATCGAACGTAAGGTAAACATATCTTACTAGACCGCCATAGTGTGGGTCACCATGCTGCATTGTTCCTATCCGCATTGAGGATGGTTCTTGGTGATGGCTCTTGGATTTTGCTCATGCTTCCCATGGTAGGTAAAACAAAAAAGAAACAAGATACAATGTCTCGAAATGTTCTATGTTTGAGTTTAATTTTATCATCTCATCAATGATTTACTCTGAATAGGTATCGAACCCATTACGGCTCATCGCAAAATCATCAGCCTGAAATTATAATTGTATATTTGTTATTTTTACGCATATTATAAGTATTATTGTCATAATTATGTTAAATTTAATCACTAGCGCGATTCAGAGTCGGTATGGTACTGCATACTTTGTCATTCGCCTTTTGGTAAACACGTAAAGTAAAATCATGCTAAGTTTTGACAGCTCAAATTATTCGCAATAATTTTCCATATGACAATAAACGTCAAACGTTGAATGATCTATTTACGAAATCATTCATTCATTCGTTCCCTCATTTAAATGTCATTTTGTAAATATTTGTGAAGGTATTTGCTTTTTTATGTATGTTGCTGTTAAGGTGTGGTTTTAATGAATGTATGTGTGTTACCGACGTAAATGTGTATTTCAATTTATTTTAATTTAAATAGCCTGTGTCAACCGGGCTATTATTAAGAATCTGTTGACACCTCAATCATTAAAATTGGGTTAGTAGTTTATCCTCTACAATGAAACATACAAACACTAGACTGACAAAATTATTACCCTCACTTTGGCTTGACCGCAGTCGGGTAAATATAGTGTCTATAAAAAATAACTTTTGATCTAAATAACAGACGAAGGTCTGAAGAGGCGGATTTTATATATCAGACTCGAGTCTTGAGTTCGTAAATATCAAGTCCAGGTCTGAGTATTAAATTCCGATTTTGGGACTTAGCTTTCCGGTTTTAGGTTTTTCTACTTAATGTTGTAACTGCGTGCAATATTGAAGTGTAAAGGTTAAGTGCACACCGTGAGTGACTGATATAAAATGACGTATGTGTAACACAACCGGACCAAATGTAAATATTCTTATTAGGTACTTAATATACTCTTAATGTTTTTCATCTAAATGCCATAATCTTTTGTATTACTATTAATTAAGTTTTTATTTATATTATTTTCACTGTTATTAAAAGATTAAAGTGTATTGTGTCTAGGAGCTCATATTAATAGCTAAATTGAATGTACCTGGGATAGCCTTAATCCAAAACTATCCTCCTCCTGATATCATCTGAAAGAGAATTAAAATTCTGTAAATAAAAAAAAACATCTGTGTTTAATAAATCACCTACATGTGACAGATGTCAAACTTTGAATATTTCAAATGTCATTTCTTGACAAGTCATAGTTGATGACATATCCACTCGTCAGTGGCGCCATATTGGTCCGAATTGACACAACTGTGGGGCGATTTTGACAGCACTCCCGGTACATTTTCGCCTCTGATTAAAACGTCGATTTCCAATAAAAAATGTATTGGGGTATATAAGATATTGGTATGTTGAGAATGGTCATTAAATATACTATCAAATGATGTATAATTGATGATGATTTTTTTTTTGAATTCACTTCCGAATTAATATATAAATTCAATTTCAAAGTTTACTCGACTAGCAACCGTACGTCACAAAAATTCCCGCCGAATGAAAACGATTTACATTGTCAACTGACGTAAGGAAATGGCGCCTCTGGGCATCTCTGTTTTATTCTCTTTAATATAATTAAGTGCGACAAAGCTGCAAACAATATAAAGCAGCTAAATTCATAGTTAAAATAGACCGGAAAAAAAACACCACGACGTGGCATTCAACAGACTGGAAGAAATTACGTGGCGTTCAACATCGGAGAGGTTAGATTGAGATTTTTTTGAATTATTTGTCTGTACTTTTTATTGTAAATATAGTACTTAAGTTCGGTGCTTTAAATTAAGTTAATCTGCCTATTTTGTTAGCAAACGTTTTTATTTTTATCAGTGGCGTATCTTATACAGTGTTGCAAGAATTTAAATAAACGTGATTTTCGTATATACGATATTTGTTTCATTTTCTTTTCAGATTGCTTTACCCACATTGCTTGCCCACCGTGTGGTTTTAGTCGGTCCAATTTCAATACTACCCCACAGCGGACTACCACACGTAAATAAACGGGTGGGTGCATTGGCGTAGCTAGGGGGGATTTGGGCTTCAAACCTCCAAAATGTATTTACGCTATGGATATTTTTACGCCTCTCATTATTTTAAATAATATTACGGTTAAAGGGGCGTAGTAAATTTATTATCCTGAAACTCCCCCCTCTCCCATTGGTGGCTGTGAAGGACTTAGGGTATGGCACATGTCTATAAGGTTAAGTTCAGAATTGCCTACTATAGCGAAATTCGTAGGGCAGGAATAATACGGCGATGAATACTTTGTGAGCAGTATTTATTATGTAGGAGCCTCGGCCCCATAATACTCTTGTTGTTACATGGCGGCGACTGTTGGCGTCTGTGTCTTACTTACTTACAGTTCCTTATTTACGAGTACTAAAATCTATCGATATCTTGCATTTAATCATGTCTCTCGACGAGATATTGAATGTCTAACTACGTGGAATATCGACTAGGCTGATTGATCGAAACAGACACGCTTTTTACCCTAACAACAACTGTTTATCGATATTTTTTAACAACATGTATCGAATAATATTCCGAATCAAATCGATTTAAAACTATTACGGTTGGCCCAAAAACAACAAGCAGTAGATATTTATAATAAACTAACTGAGCCCCGCGGCGTTACCTGCAGGGTAAAGCTAGTCTAGGGTAAAAAAGAAGGCTTAGTTACTCCTTAGATCAGCAGTTACCTGCCACTCGAAATTCGTTCAGCCGTACAAGAGATTTGCCGGAACAAACAGACAGACAACAATTTTGAAACTAGACTTCTTGGTGTAAGTATCATATCACATACTTCCGTATGCATTAGCGAAAAGCTGTTAAATATAAATTACATACAGACACTTCAATTTTATTTATTTGTATAGATGTCTTCCTAGCCGATTTCCACTACGTCGACGACCCAACTATACATAAGATATTACAGTGCACAAGGGTGCAAACATTAGTGCACCCTCTGTTCCCCTCACTGTCAACAAATCCGGACGGCTATCCGACATTACCAGGGAGAGATCATTTGCAGGACCGACAGCTATACGAACTCTCCGAGGCACAGGGGTTAAGACCGTAACTTCCCAACAACGAGCTGTTATTAATCATGTGGAGGAACGAGTGTCATGTCCCTCCAACACAAAGGGAGGATCCTCCGACCAGGCAAGGTGATCATGCCTGGCGGGCCACTGCCCAACGGTTGATGTTGGGAAGTTGTATATCTCTTAATTGGCGCGAGAAATATCATTGCGCGATTCAGGATTGGTATTGTTGTGTACTCCGTGTCGTGACGTCACACCGTAGTTCGGTGTATTCCGATCGATGACGCTGTAGCATGTTGCTGTTGCGTTGTATGTGGAGGTCGCCACAATCATATCAATGATCAAATAAATGGAACTGCAAATGCATAGACAGTTTACCCGATGTGAATATCGTCTCTCAGGAATACTTTCAGCTCAAAAGATATATAGTATAACTAGCTGAACCACGCAACCTCGTTTGCGTCTCCTATTGCCCGTAGCGTAACAATTTTCCCCCGTTTTTGAAACATTCTTCATTGGTGCTCCGCTCCTATTGGTCCTAGCGTGATGATATATAGCCTATAGCCTTCCTCGATAAATGTACTATCCAACACTGAAAGAATTTTTCAAATCGGTCCAGTGGTTCCTGAGATTAGCGCGTTTAAAAAAACAAACAAACTCTTCAGCTTTATGTGTATAGATAAGTGTCCAAAAGGAAGCGAAAGAAGCATATTTCTAGCAGTAGACTGTTAAAAACTCTTGATATGTTGTTAAGTGTTTAATATAATAGGGCGCATTTTTGCGTAAGCTACATTCTTCCAACGGTTGTTCTTTTTGACCCTATCTTTGTGGTGTCGGGTTAATAATACGGAGAGTCAATTTCATTCCATCCCGTGGGTGTGGACTCTACGAACTACGGAGGAAAACAGGACTGCAATGAGAAGGAAAACTTAAAACATACCTGGTTTATCCAAAACCTCCTTCATAAAGCGAGGCGAGTTATTGAAATATTCATTTATTTATTTAAACTTAATGCACATCTTGTACATAGGCGGACTTAATGCCATTGGGCATTCTCTACCAGTCAACCTTTGAGTGATGTAAAAATACGAGGCGGTAGGTAGGTGCAACTAAGGGTATAAGTAGAATTCAACTCAATACATAAAAAATATAGGTGTGATACAAATATAGGGTATTTATAACTTATATAATTAATACATACACAATACATAAACATACTTACAAAAAAGTTTAATATAATAAATAATTTAAGTATAATACAAAAGTACTCTGTCGGATACTATTGTTGTTGTGAATGTTCTGCCAATTCACTTCGAAGCAGATCGCGTACTTTCGCCTTGAATGTGAGGCGAAATATAAACACGTTACGTATCTACTTCGATAAATAATTGTCACTATTCTCACCTAAGTGTAAATTTCATACTAAATTGGCTATAACGACACCAATAAAACGTTTATATATGCGGATAATCAATTTTTTCGCATGAAATTTGAAGTATTTAACAACTTATATATTGAAAAGACAGTAATTTGACTTTTTGATTGTGAACGACGAACCAAGAAGAATGTACAAGTTATTATTTTCAATTGTTTTACTTATACATTTATCAATTGCTGAAGATAAATACAAATGCGATTATGTATTCGGTAAGTTTTTAACAATATCTATCTATTCACAATTATAGTTTACTAGCTGAGTCCCGCCGTGTTACCCGAGGTTATTGTCGGACCGCGAGTAATACCGCGGATCGAAGATAGTCAAAAAAAGTAGCCTCCTTATATCATCAGCTAAGTGAAAATCCCGTCAAAATCGGTCCAGCCGTTCCAGAGATTAGCCGGAACAGACTGACAGACTTACAAAATTTTGAAAAAAATGTCGTTTTTATACGATAAGATATATATTGATGAAAGTTTTTGTATCTGTATGTTAACTGTATATGTGTGAGGATTGCCCTCGCAAAATGACTACTCTCCTCCGGTCCGCCGGCCAGTGTTGCTCTATGGTCCTGACTGACTTGATCAACGCAGAGCCTAAGCCACTGAGGCTACTAACTTGACGATTTAAGAGATTTTATGTTAATGAGAAATTATTTTGGAAATTCTCTCCGTAAAGACATTAAATGTTGCCAGCTTTATATAACGTTGACATTACAGTTTAAAAAAAAAACTTGATCTCCGTGACAGATGGTTACGAAACTTATGAAGTACCTAACGGGATCGTTTTTTGTTTTTTCGGAAGACGGTCCCCATTTCATCTCATCCACATTTTTTACATTTTATATCATTTATTTCATCAAGACGACTTATTGACTTGAAGACTTATAATTTGAAGACTATAAACACTTGACATTGGCAGAAATAACTGATCCGAGAGATCCGGCTGGTTGCCATTTCATCAAAGCAGAAGAAGTACCTAACTTTGAACAAGCGTCATGTTTAAAAATCATCTATAGTTTCATTATCTACGTGCCAGTAATATCAAAAAAGTAGTGCAATCCATATTCAATTCTAATATTAAAAGTCGAAAGCAACTTTGTCTCTTACGCTGTCACGGCTAAACCGCTGCACAGATTTCAACTAAATTTGGGGTGAAGATACTTGGATTTTTGAGGAATTACATAGGCCACTTTTTACCGCCAAAACCGACATATACGCAGGAAAAAAGCTAGATAAATATTAAAATTTACACGTATAGGTGCCGGCATCTAAGTTGGCCAAAGCGTAGTGGGGGTAAGTTCGCGCATAGTTCACTAATGCAACAAAACAAAGGAAATCGAAGTGTAGTCGACTTACGCACCAATCGCTTACTCGGAACGGTGCTACTACAATCCCCGCGTGCCTCTATCACCAAAGGGACCTAAAAACCGACTTTCTGCGCATAGCCAAGTAAGCTGCCGGCACGTATACTTACCTCGTAAGTTATTGACAACTGACATAGAGATCGGAGATGCGGTGGAACAAACGAGCAGACTAGTCCACTAATGGTAAGTGGATACCCATGTCACCTAAAACTAAACGGTTACAAATGTGTTGCCAGCCTAATTTCAACTTCAATTTCTTTCACAGGCGATCAATCTTGGGATAGCTCAAAAGAGTTCTATAACCATGTACATGTTATACCATCTGGGAGTAAAAATTGGAATATAACTTTACCAGTAAGTATGTAAACATATATTTTACTAGCTGAATCCCGCGGTGTTACCCGCGCTTATTGTCATACTCCGGGTGAAGTTGCGAGTTAAGCTTGTCTAAAAAAAGTAGCCTAAGTTACTCTCTGTATCATCAGCTACCTATCAGTGAAAGTCCCGTCGAAATCGGTCCAGAAGTTCCAGAGATTACCCGAACAAATAAACAGACAGACCAAGAGAGTGTGTGTTCAAGAAATGTTTAATTCATTCATTTCATTCATTCATTCATTCATTCAGAGATAGACAGACAGACAAAAAATAAAAAAAATGGTATTTTGGTACATGTATCATGTATACATACATAAGCATTTATTAAAAAGCGGTTATTTTAATATTACAAACAGACATTCCAATTTTATTTATTTGTATAGATGTATAATATATGTAGCGTGGTGTGTGGTGACGGATTGAGAATACGCTTCATTTATTCACCCCCTGAGTCTCGTAAGAGCCGACAGCAGAACTGTAAAGAAAGAAAACTTAACGCAAACCCCATACCAAAGCGCTTAGCCAGCTTAGTATGGTCGGTCAAAACATTCTTTCTACGGTGTCAGAAGACTATTAAAGGCTATTGACGTGATAGACTAATCTTTATAAGTAAACAACCTTGACTTCCTCAAATTCTGACTTTCATCATTCAACCAAACCGTAAAAGGAATTTTATTTTCCTTCCATTGCAGCCTACGATTCCTACTATATTGAAAAGGCCGAGACCTTCACGGGGTTTAGAGATTAGAGTCCTCATCATTAGTTGGGAACATTTGCCTTTCTTTTTTTTTATGGTAGCTATGGGGGGCAAACGAGCAGACGTATCACCTGATGGTAAGCGGTTACCGCCGCCCATGGACACCCGCAACACCAGAGGCATCACAAGTGCGTTGCCGGCCTTTGGGGGATGGAGAAAGGGATGTGGGGAGGGGTTGGGGTATGGAACTCCGTTATCCTCACTCACTCAGTGAAACACAGCGCAAGCGTTATTTCACACTGGTTTTCTGTGAGGCCGTGGTATCACTCCGGACGAGCAAGCCCATTTACGTCGAAGCGTGGCTCTCCCACGGTGTAAACCTCCCTGTCAGTATCCATGACATTGACAGGTGACACATGACAGATGATGTGTCTTCACAAACTGTCAAGTAAGTTTTTTTTTATTTTCAGAATCGAAGAGGAAAATTGATAAGTTTTATTTGTGTCAACGCGGATGATGAAGACAAGAAAATATCAAATATGACCTACACAGCAGCCTTCTTCAAACTGAGAGTATTTTTGTCAGATTTTATTGAGAAGAAGATACCGTTACATATCATCGCTTTGGAAGATTCTTATTAAAAGTATTGACTAATAGACACCCTTTATTTTAGATTTCGGGCAATTAAAATGACCGGGAAAGTCTTACGACAATCGCTTATAAAGTCTAACATCTGACATTACGACTACCATCTGACAGGCTACTCTATAGTCCGTTAACTAAAGCTTGATCTCTGTAATGGCTGTCATTAGTGTCATTTTAGAACTTAAAAGGTACAAACAAAAAATAGGAAATTTTATGACGCTTTAAAAAAAATATAAAAAATACTGTATGAGGGTCTAGTAGAGGGGGTGACAGTTGTCATTAGTATCATTTTAGCTGTGATTTTTTATATCTATCGTCGATATGTATGTCCTCGCAAAACTTCCGATCGGCTGCACCAAATAAAATAATTATTATTTATGTGTTTGTTATAGTTAAGACAAGGATTTTGTACAAAAATAATTTAAAGTTAACGGGAAAAGTCTTTGTTTTTTGACCGTGACTGTATTGATATGTAAATAA
The DNA here is from genome assembly GCA_905220595.1 of Spilosoma lubricipeda. NCBI lineage: Eukaryota > Metazoa > Arthropoda > Insecta > Lepidoptera > Erebidae > Spilosoma > Spilosoma lubricipeda. The sequence goes on along the minus strand of HG992303.1, from coordinate 3,524,427 downwards.
TGTCTGGCGGTACGAAGTTTGCCGGGTCAGCTAGTTTATAATGTATTGCAAATTTTCACTTCATTTGTGATAAAACTGTCACGTAATGGCGTCACATGACAGTTTGACACAAACATGACGCTTGTTCAAAGTTACTTCGTCGATTTCGAAGCAATCTATCACAGAGATCAAGCTATACCTATTATAAGAACTGTAGTTTTTAGTGGATACTTTGTCATTCTACTATTTAATGTAATTTTTGTTAGTGTAAATTGAATGTTCAGATCATAAATTCGACGGAGGCGTCAGAAACGTAGACGTGATGTTATTCTTTACAGAGCGTGTTCTGTTCTCCAAATGTCCTTATAACTAGATGATCTTTATCTATACAAATAAATAAAATTGGAGTGTCTGTTTCTAATATTAAAATAACAGCTTTTTAAGCAATGCATACGTATGTATACACGATACATACACCAAATATGTAGTTAAAAAATTTTTGTCTGTCTGTCTGTCTGTTTGTTCCGGGTAATCTCTGGAACGGCTGGACGGATTTCGACGGGACTTTCACTGGCAGGTAGCTGGTGATCCAGGGAGTAACTTAGGCTATTTTTTTAGACTAACTTTATCCCGCGGCGTTACTCGCGGCACAACAATAACCGCGGGTAGCACCGCGGGGTTCAGCTAGTCATTCTTAAAATGTAAATAACCTTATTCGCTGAAATAGCTTGGTTGCACAAACAAAATACTCCAAATATTCTTATAGACATCGAATATACAATGCTGCCACCCTTTTGATAATATAGACATAAGGGTATGTAATTTTTTTATAAATGGGTCATCCACTCTACAGAATCCAAGAGTGGTGTTCATTATACTCATTGCATTTGCATTTACAGACAATGTAACAATGCAGCATGGTGACCTGCACCATGGCGATCTAGTGATGCTTCTGCATAATTGGGCCTCGTATGTACATATATGGGTTCGATTCCTGGGTCGGATCAAATGTTTGTATATTTGTTTCGGAGTTTGGGTGTTTTCTATCTATAATATGTATGTATTTACAAAAAAAAAGGATATATGTATTTGTATCAGTTGTCTAGTACCCCATAACACAAGCTCTGCTTATCTTGGGACTAGATGGCGTTGTGTGTTTAGATGTCCGAAATATTTATTTATTTATTTATATAACGATGTGATTTAAAACCTTCAATATTTAAGAGCATACTCCCACCTCAAAACCGATGCTAACGAGGCAGGGATATCGATTTTACTAATGGCACACGTCGAAATAAGCAAGAGACTTATTATGGATAACTAACGAGCTAAATATAGCTCGTTAGTTATCCATAATAAGTCTAAAAAAATAAATAACTACTTTTCGGACATTCGTATACGAGTTAAGAAAAATAAGATTAACCAGAGTCCGAATATCCAGATACAAATTTGGCTGCAAATCTACATTTTTGTACGGATATCCGGTATACGTCTATTTGTCACACATTTCTTTATCTACTTACAAATTAGGGAAAAATTATGGTTCCGTAAACTATCCGCATAGAACATTTTTTTAAGAACTTAATTCAGGTGTATTAATAATATAATAAAACATCATTTCACCCAATAATAAGTTTATTATTTATATATTTCATACATTTTTATTAACTGCTTCTTGTACAGTGCGATATACATGGCTGGCTTGCCTGACTATATTCTCAAAATGGCGCTTGAACGTATCCGACTCCAAAAAGTTACTCAGAGCATTTGACAACACTTTTGCATTGAGTTCGATTTTTTTAGTCGGTTTTTCGGAGTTGAAGTGAACGACTTCGGGCTCTGAAAAAGCAAACCTTTGTAGAATACTTTTAACTTCTTTTTAGCGTCAAATATTTGTCTCTATGAAACTCATTTAATTTAACTAAATTAAGTATATTTTTTTAATTATACTACTTTTTTAAACTATTTACGTATGTTCTAAAACTATACATAAGCCTCGCAAATTGCTAATGCGCTGGAACTGAGTTTACATTTAAAAAGTATTTTCGCATGGAACCTTCCTGAGTCGACTAATAAAAAAAAGCGAAATAGTTGTTTAAGTTCACCTGAAATGTACCTATTTGATCTTTAAAGAAAATGTGCAATTATAAGAAGTGAAAAAAATAATCCATGGCAAGGGTTCGGTGACGATGATGCGAGTTCCGTGATTTTTGTTCACCCAAAAAGTATTCAACGCGCATATATAAGTTTTCACTTCAAAAACGGAACTTTTTCATAGTTTCAGCAAAATAGAAAGTAAACATTAAAATTACTTATGTAAGTTGTGGACAAAAAAAAAATAACAAAAAAGAACCGACTTCAGGAACTGTACCAAAGTTAAATGGGACCACACGGAAAATACAGGCTTTCAAAAAAAAATAGAATCATCAAAATCGGTTTACCCAGTCGAAAGTTATGAGGTTACAATAATAAAAAAATACCTACAGTCGAATTGATAACCTCCTCATTTTTTAAATTGGGTTATTAATAATACTTACTTAAACCATATTTATTTTCTCTAACAGTAGACTTGTGTCCGTCACCATGTCCACTAAAGAAATGAGCAATTTGTTTCGCATATTTGTCTAGAAAATCACTTCTTTTATTCTGCTCCAGAATTTTTTTAATTCCGGTATTCAAGGCCAACACTACGCTCTCTAGAGATTCTGACACTGGCTTGTCAGTTTTTGAATTGTAACCCGCCATTTTGTTTTCATAATGGTCGCCGTGAGATTTGTGTCTTCGTCTAGAAATATCATCATTTTTCGTCAGCTCTGTTTCTTTTTCAGAACTTTCTTTATTATCATTTTTCAGTACAAAAGAATGAACATCCAAAATAAGTAAAGCAACTGTAAGGAAAAGACAAACGGTTTTTGTTTTCTCAGGAAACATTGATCAGACATTAACTCGATTAACTCGCGTTCCGGATTGCGATTAGCTCACACTAAACTCTCAAACGCATCGTAATATGCGCTCGCTGTTGCTAGCGAGTTAATTATAAAAAAAACTAACATTAGGCCTTTTGTAAGAAGGCCATAAAACTATTGATATTCATACTTATATCATAAACTAGCTGACTAGTAACATTCTTCATTGGTGCTCCTCTCCTATTGGTCTTAGCGTGATGATATATAGCCTACAGCCTTACTTGATAAATGGGCTATCTAACACTGAAAGAATTTTTCAAATCGGACCAGTAGTTTCTGAGATTAGCGTGTTCAAACAAACAAACAAACAAACTCTTCAGCTTTATATATTAGTATAGACAGATAATAATGGCTCGTTTAAAAGTATATGGAGGAAGAGTCCAGTAAGCTACAAAAAGAAATGATTATGGTCGACTTTTGACCACGGGGTGACTACTAGTAATAATAAAAATTCCTTTTTTTATAATTTAAAGAAACCATGAGTAGGTAATAAGAAACAAATTAATATTTACCACAGACAACAAAACCGCAACGTAGCATTCTTAATTGCTTACAGTTCGGGAGTTAGGCTTATAATTGAAAAACATATTTTAACAGTTTAAAAAGTAATTTTAGTAGTTTATAATTTCCGCATTTTGATTAAAATGAAACGTTTAACTAAAATATTAATTACTGGATAATTTTCAATCGTTTGATTAGGAGAAACGGAGATTAAATATATAAAGGTCTGGTTTCATTAGATCGAAGGGACAAAAATTTGTAACAAATGTGAAGTGTAATTTATATCTACTAATTTAAACAGCTGAATACTGTGAGTGTTTGTTTGCTTGAACGCGCTAGCTAATCTCAGGAAGTACTGGTCCGATTTGAAAAATTATTTCACTATTAGATAGCCCATTTATCGAGGAAGGCTATATATCATCATTCATCACGCTAAGATCAATAGGAACGGACCACCAATGAAGAATGTCATAAAAATTCTCTGCATCTTCTTTAAATAGTCTATACAAATAAATAATATTGGAGTGTCTGTTTGTAATATTAAAATAACCGCTTTTTACTAAATGCATATGTATGTATACATACATGGTACATACACCAAAAATGTAGTTAATTTTTTTTTGTCTGACTGTCTCTAGAACGGCTGGACGGATTTTGACGGGACTTTCAATGGCAGGTAGCTGATGATCCAGGGAGTAATTTAGGCTACTTTTTAGACTAACTTTGCCCCGTAGCGTTACTCGCAGTACAACGATAACCCCGAGTAACACCGCGGGGTTCAGCTAGTTTTTCATAAAATTGGTTCAGCGAGCAGTTACCTTAGTTTATATAATGTTGCCAATAAAATAACGAGCTTATTATATTTATAGTTGAACTATAAATTTTATAATTAAACATTTTAAGTATTATCGTAATCGTTTTTTTTTTTAATTTTTATGGTAAACATAATATTTAATTAATCAATATTCGAGAGCATTGTAGTTTGAAAAATCCTTTCAAGATGATCCGGTTCATAATCATTTTAATAGGTAAATATTTATATTCAATTATGAGGGTAGGCCATAAGACAATTGCACACGAGTATACACTGTACACGGTCGGTGAATTTTTTTTCATAACCTATAAAGTGTCCAACGCCATCTCACGGCCGCGGTGACACTCTAGCAAGGGCGCGGCGCGGCGCGACATTTCAGATAATTAACTCTAATAAGTTATGTCTACACTAATATATCGATCTATGTAGTGACGTACTTATTAGGAATACGAATTTTTTTTTTTTTTTTTCACCACCCTTATTCACAAGACCCTACTTAAGGAGCAACTACCAGGTAAACTGCTCTGTAAAGGGAAGATAAACTTGAAGCTACTCCTATACCAACCCGTCTGTTCGGTCAGCAGGGTATTATAGCCTCGCTGGTCTTGCGGTTGACGTATGCGACTGCCGCTCAAGAGGTCTCAGGTTCGAATCCTGGATCGGACCAAAAGTATTATTGAGTTTTACTGATTATAGAAATACTTAGATAATAACAGCTCGGAAGCTCTCTATTCCCTCTCGCTCATAAGCATCGGCTTATGAGCGAGAGGGAATAGAGGGTGCACCTGTGTTTGCGCACACACTTGTGCACTATAATATCTCCAGCGTTGTTGGCTGGACCCCATTGACATTGGCCGTGGCCTTTATCGACTAGGAAAATATTGCGGCCAGCCTCAAATCGTAGACCAAAATCTCCGTTCTAAAAACAGGTTTATATCCAGCAGTGACTAAGGAAAAATAAAGAAAGAAAGGTCCTAAAGCTGTTGTTGATACCTACTAAAATTCTTAATGAATGATGTTTTTGTTTGGTTATATATTCGTTCGTATACAATTCGTGTTGTCGTGTTTCGTTGATGAGTGCGAGACTGGAAGCCCAATGATGCAGAAGCATCACTAGGCCGCCATAGTGTAGGTCGCTATACATATGCTGCATTGCTGCACTGCCTGCATTCGCAATGAGTATGGTGATCAGCACTCTTGGATTCTGCTTATGCTTTCCATCAGGCAGAGTAGTCATTTTGGCAGGGCTGTACACAAAAAATATAGTACCTATTCATCTCTGGATTACTTAATCAGATAGATATTACTCTTTTTTTGTTAAGAAGTGTTTTTACTATGTAACATCCCGCTACAACCTTGAGGAGCTGACTAGAAGTCAGGAAGACTTGTGAACTAAACTGAATGTTAACTTTAATAGTCTTAATAATTGGTTTGCAGCTATTTCGAACTTCAGCCTCATATTCTCTCACCCAGAACCAAGCAATACTAATCACGTGTCAAACTCTTACAAGGCTGATGACAGCTTCAATGAACTAACAAATGACACTGACAGTAAAGTGACAGATGCAAAGATGACAGTTAATGGAGTGTTGTCAGGAGTTAAAAAACTATTTACGCAAGAAAAACCTGAGGAAATTGTTGACACAATTGCTGGTAAAATATTAGAATACGCTAAAACAAAATCTAGGAGATCTAGCGATCGGGATCTAGTTCGTAAGTATTTTTACAGGTTTCTATATCAGACAAATGTATACTTAGTAATATTATTCTATCGACTGCCTCGTTGGCACAATGGTTCGATGCCCAGGTCGGACCATATGTTTGTATGATCTGCAAATATAATCTACATTAATTATCTGCATTATAGAGCCAGCAGTAGTTCACTTCGAAAGTAAGCGGCCATCGGTTATGTTGAAGATGGACACTAAGAGTCTCGTGGACGTTTTGACAGATGCTTTGAATTCTAAAACTGTGAAATCCTACGTCAAATCGTACGCCAGAAGAGCTGCAGAAGTGTATTATGCTGTCAAAGAAAAACTTGAAGAGGTTAATTCAAATATTAATAAACAATGATAACAATTTTATAGAGTTTTTATTTATTACTTGTAATGTAAAACCTCTTTTAAACAGATATCGATTTTTTTTATTTTTTTTATGTTTGTCCCTGCCAAAATGCCTTTGCTCTGTCTGATGGAAAGCATAAGCAGAATCCAAGAGTGGTGGTCACTATACTGCGAACTGCGAATGCAGACATTGCAACAATGCATAGTGACCCACACCGTGGTAGGCTAGTGATGCTTCTGCATCATTGCGCTTCCTGCCTACTATTAACAAACTCCAAGAACAACAAAGATTCCCCCACTTTATAGTGTATGCACTTAGGACGAAGCAAGTTACGTCAATACTGGTCGGAGGTCTGTGCAATGTTTATCTTTATTATCACTGCAGTAGATAATATGTAGGTATATTAGATAAAACTAGATAGATAGATAAAATACTATTATAAATCCCCACTCTTTGGAATTAACTATAACTCAGGACAAATTTCGAGAAATATCACATAAATCATTGCCACAGATAGTTTTCTGTATTGACAGTTACCAAGTTGTTAACATGGAAATGCATATTCATGAGAATGTTGACCTAATTATATTTGAATGTCTGTATTACAGACTCTGTAATGCTAAGTACTCAAACGGTTTTACTCGCTCGACCAAACATGTCGAGTAAGAACTACGGCATAGACTTTCGTCCACACATCCAGCATTCATTGATGAGTGACGTATCTTTTGGCTCACCGATCAGTATTCACCGAACCGTTCGAGCCAAAAGATGTCAGTTCAATAAAGGAGACTGTGGTTATATTTAACAAGTCTAGCAATTCTTAATTATAAATGAATTCAAGAAAATGAAAAGGAGAAACGTAAAAAGTGGTCGAGCCGTCGAGCCGGCTCGATGCGAGCCTTCGAGTTGGGAGTTTTGCGGTCCACACGTCCAAACTATCGAGCGATACTTACCGCATGTGAGTACGGACCATAAGAAAGTAAGCTTATGGTATGTCACAATAGTATAGTAGACCATTTATGTTAAAGGTCCACGTTTTTAACGGTTGATAATACCGAATGCGTTGTATAAGGACGGCTACGAAGTTATACAACGCTGCTAGAATAACCACGCACGCGTTATGTGATGAGATATGAGATGTGGTACGAGCCGACTAAAGACGAGTTCTAAGGGAGGAAAGTTCCTTAGTCGGCTCTACTACAGTAGAACTGCAATAAGACCTTGAAACAAACCTTTTATCAAGCCGTTTGGTCAGCGAGGTATAGAAGGCCATAATGACCATTCTATTCTGTTTGTTAAATAAACCTGGCTGCTTAGCTGCCATATTGGATTTTTACTTTAAATACGTGTACCTACAATTAGTTTTAAGAATTTAAAGTCGTTCACAATCGGGCAGAACAGAACTTAGATATCTTGTCGCCAAATCTGTGACTTTATTAATGAAAGGCAAAACGTAGTAAAAAATCTTTTATTAACTTTACAAAAATATTAGGGACCGTTTTCACCAATTCCAGTATACAATATTGTTTAAAATTCTTGAACGTCGTCTTAAATATTTGTCAGTTACCATAAACATAAACCAGTAGAAAAATAATAAAACAGTATTTTATACAGTAATGTAACGTAAAAATTATTAAATCTTTATAAAAAACAATGAATTCATACGATCAAAAGCTGAAATACTAAGAAAATCAACCACCATTTTTAAGCTCATTCATTTTGGTATGCCGCATTGCCGCCATTACGTATATTGACAATATAAACAATATGGCGTCTATTCTTTACTGACGTGTAAAAAGCTTTTGAGCTAAATCTTATTTTTTAAGATCACAGTCCAATCACTATTTCATTATATTAATTTTTTAATATAATACAATACATAAACAAATCTTGAAATAACAATATACAATTTCATTACACTTAATAAATATATGTAGCTTGATTTCTGTGAAAGATGGCTGCGAAACCGACGAAGTGAAAACAAGTGATTTTATTCAAGTTATATATCACCTTTATTTTGATTTTTCCGTGCCAGTTTTATCACAAAAGAAAAGCAATAATTTCGTAAGTACTAAATTGACACTAGAGATAGCTATCACAGAGATCAAGTTATTATTACCAATCAAACAGAGTTGAGACATCACTTTTAGAAATTTTTCTACCTACCGCCAAATTTTCACTTTCCGAATTCGACCTCCTTCGTTTTAAGCGTTCAGAAATTTGAAAATCTAACGGGTTTTCGAACACTGACGTAGCGGCCATCTTGTAAGGCTCGGGGAAACCGACAATTCTTTTAGGTTTGAAATAGTTTATAAAATATATTAATTCGTCGCGCCCACAATGGGTTGCAAAACAAGCTTCAATTTTATTCTTTTTTATTGTTTTAATAAAGTTTTCGTCTTCTATTCTTTGCCCCCATTTCATTGCTGAAAAATATACGGTTAAAACTTCGGGCAATTCTGAAAATATATGTTCTCTTTTCGTACTCAAGTGTATTCTGGATGCTGCATTATCGGTGATACCAAACATCTCTTTCGGAAATTGACTAAAAAGGAAAAATATTATTTTAGTATGCGAATTGGTCATTTAAAGAACGACAGCCGATTGAGTGAAAACTAAATAATTTGTATAAGTAAGTGAATTGTATAATCGAGCTATTAGATTATTATTATTTTTGAAGTTAATACACATTAAACTGCTTATATATATATATATATATTTGTGTTTTTTATGTTTGGCCCTGCTAAAATTATCGATGATGACAGGCAGAGCCTGATGGAAAGCATAAGCAGAATCTAAGAGTGGCGGTCACCACACTGCGAATACAGGCAATGCAACAATGCAGCATGGTGACGTCCACCATGGCGGGCTAGTGATGCTTCTGCATCATTGGGCCTCCGGTCTCGCACTCACCAACGAAACACGACAGCATTGTCGCTGTCAATTTACGTTGATTTTCTGTGCGAGGATAGTACCGCCCAGGTCGAGCCGGCCCGTTCATGCTGAAATCAGCGTGCCTCTACTACCTACGTTACTTCTTCACGCAAAAACTACTGAACGGATTTGGATAAAACTTAACAGTAATATAGCTTAGATTTCTAAACAACACATAGGGTACTAATAGGTCTTTACCTATGAAATTGCCGTTTTGTATGCAAAAAGTGAAAGTACTTATTTTTTCAAACTTTTTTATTCCTGTTATTCGAAGTAATCACCCACACAACCACAGCTCTTGCAGCTTGGAGACTGTCTGTTGCGCAGTATGGGGTCGCGCGTTGTCGTGAAGAGCTGGGGTTGGAAGCTCTCCCTCATCCGCCATACTCACCAGACCTTGCACCTACCGACTATTACTTTTTCCAAAATTTAGACAACTTTTTAGTGGGTAAAAAATTCAATTCCCGAGAGGCAGTACAAAATGTCTTTGAAGAGTTTGTTGCCTCCCGTCCAGCTGATTTTTACAAGAAGGGCATCAATAAACTGCCAATGCGTTGGCAAAGATGCGTCGATTGCATGGGTGATTACTTCGAATAACAGAAATAAAAAAAGTTTGAAAAAATAAGTACTTTTACTTATTGCATACAAAACGGCAATTTCATAGGTAAAGACCTATTATTTGCCGCGATAATCGACATACACGCGGGCGGAGCCGCGGGCAACAGCTAGTATATATATACTAGCCGACCCACGCAGCCTCGTTTGCGTCTCCTGTTGCTCGTAGCTTGATAATTTTCCCCCGTTTCTGTAACATTCTTCATTGGTGGCAAGCAATTCACGAATTAGGGATGCTGCAGCGTGACCTACATGCTGCATCAGAGAGTAGATAGTAATAGAGAAACAAAAATATTGCGAACGAAACCTTTTGTTTAAGTCACTCGTACTCATATGTCGTAATTTGAGATTAGATACGATACTTTCTTATTGCCCTTTGTCCCTCTTTCGAGTAAAGAATCCCGCTTTTTTTCACTAAAAGGTCTCCAAATCCAGATTTGACTAAAAAACATCTGGCAACGCTGATTCGAACCCAGGACCATCGATAACCAGCGAGGTTCACTAACTAATCCACTTGTTCTTTAAACATTATCTCGCCTATGATCATCTTCTGCCTCATTAGTGTCCGATATAATGTGTAAGACTTTTCTATCTATTAAAATACAGCGAAAACAGTGAAGTTGAAACTTTAATCAACCAAAAGCGTTCAGCGTTCCAGTGGCGAGCACTAACCTACTTAATTTGCCCCCTTGTCGCTTGCCATACGGACTATTAACCTAATTGATACTAAAACAGATATATATTTATAACTAGCCGACCCACGCAACCTCGTTTGCGTCTTCTATTGCCCGTAGCGTGATAATTTTCCCCCGTTTTCGAAACATTTTTCATTGCTGCTCCGCTCCTATTGGTGTCCTAGCGTGATGATATATAGCCTATAGCCTTCCTCGATAAATGGGCTTTCTAAAACTGAAACAATTTTTCAAATCGGACCAGCGGTTCCTGAGATTAGCGTGTTCAAACAAACAAACTCTTCAGCTTTATATATTAAGTATAGATATAGATTGTAGCTTGCTGAAATTCACAGAAATAGCGCCAAGTTGCATTATTTTTGAAATACAAAGTTAAGGTAGGTATACTTACTTATTCATTACTGTTATTATTTCTAATTCGTTTTATTGTAATATTAATTGTATTTATCATTTTATTTTTTATTTTTATGTTGTATAATTAGTTGTAAGCTTACAATATTGCCTTGGGAATTTATCCTGTTATAATATTGTAAAAGTTTCTAAATAAATAAATCTATACATATAAATAAAATTGGAGTGTCTGTTTGTAATATTAAAATAACCGCTTTTTACTTAATGCATATGTATGTATACACGATACATATACCAAAAATGTAGTTAAAAAAATTTTTGTCTGTCTGTCTGTTTGTTCCGGGTAATCTCTAGAACGGCTGGACGGATTTTGACGGGACTTTCACTGGCAGGTAGCTGATGATCCGGGGAGTAACTTAGGCTACTTTTTTTAGACTAACTTTGTCCCGCGGCGTTACTCGCGGTACAACATTAACCGCGGGTAACACCGCGGGGTTCAGCTAGTATATAATATGAATGTATTTACCAAAAAAAAAATGTATATCTATTTATATTAGTTGTCTAGTACCCATAGTACAAGCTCTGCTTAGTTTGGGACTAGATGGCGTTGTGTGTCAGATAACCGAAATATTATTTTTACTTCTTTTTCAAAATATAAACAAATGAACTCACCTAAACACCTTCCACTTGACAGTATTAATATATGTTTTAATTCCCGTTGCAGAATATACCTCGTTACACACACACTCATATCCATAACAGGCTGATGTGATTAAAACAACTCTATGTTTTGAACTCATATTCAACCAATCACGGACATGTTCAGCAACGTTTCTAACAACCTCAGACCGTTTTGGAAAGGATGGCACATCTTGGAATGTTGTATCAACGTATAATGAGTCTAAATGTATAGGTTCACCGTTTTTATGCAAGTGTGTGTAAGAGGCTACCGTATTTTGGGTGATTCTGAAATCACCGGTGTAAAGAATTGTTTCTTTGTATTCAAATAGGAACATGGTAGAGCCTAAGGAATGACCAGCGGGTAGTGTAGTGACGTTTAGGTATATTTCTTCATCATCTTCAGTTATTGTAATGGTGTTTCTACCTGCAAATAAAATTAGTTTTTTAAGACAAATGTTAATAAAATTTACAATTTTTCTATAACTTTTATTTTACATGACTGCTCATACTATGATTTACATTTAATTAACAACGACTTCTAGATTGAGAATAAATTCTGTGTCTCAGTAGACTTTACAAACATGCATGAAACGGACATAAAGAACCAGAAACCCTGACTCGGTACAACAATTTGTGAACTACATGTGTTGTTCTATGTTTGAAATCATAATACTTTGCTTGGTAGTTAGCAGCAAGGTTACTGCTTAAACCAGTGCTACACCATCCATACAATCAAAATAGTGTCATTATCAGCTCACCACTAGTCTAAATCTGTTCTTTTTTTTTTTGTAGTATTTATTTATTTAATATTACCTGCTAACTAAGACCTTTAAGTCAAGTCTCTCTTTAGTATCAATAGTATAGTCTTTCTTGATAAGTATATCTGATTTTTTTTTAATTTCTATTTGTTACTTTCTTTTACCTGTTTTTATTTCATTTTTGTCTATTTTATATTTTCACTTGTTTCTATTGGTGCATGCTGTGACACCTTGAAATGTTGTGCATTTAAACTAGTTTTTAGTTAATTTACTGTTTTTATATACATAAGATTCAATGTAACAACAACTGGTTGTCCAAATAAATAAATTAAAAAAAAAAAAGTCTTATTTTTTAAATCTATTCAAATAAATCAAATTGAAGCAAAAATCAATTTTTAAAGTATTTTTTTCTACTGGATATAGAATATAAACGAACTCTTTGGACACTTTTTTTCTTAAAAAGCAAATGAAACTACTGTGTAGGGACATACCAAGATCCAAGATTTTCAAATATGGAGATAATTCAGGCACTTCATTTTTAACAATAGCGACAGTAACCGCAGAACCATAGATAAAGCCCTTATTTTTCTTCAACTTTGCAGGGAAATCTATTGAATTCAATCCGAATATATGATCTCCATGAAAATGACTTAAGAAGTACGCACATTTGTGTTTGTTTTCAAAGTTATCGACTAATATAAATGGTATTTCAGGTATGTAACCACTAAATGCGCTTTTCATTTTGTCGATATAAAGCATAAAATAATCATTTAAATATAATAAAACAGAAGTTCATTTATGAATCAAATTCATTATTCACGTTCAATCGTGTCGTGTTTATTGTTTTGACTCTTTTGACAGCGACAGGCGACAGCTGACTAACTTCAAATGTTTGGGTTACTAGGTTTCTTTTAAAGATTCTACTACCGTTCAATACTTCCTTAAAAACTCTCGAGTATTCAGAATAAAATAGTCTATATTTATTACAAAATTAATGACAGTAAAAACCTTATTTAAAGTAAATTTTTGCAGTGTATAATCTGCTGAAGAATTGAAGAACTGAAAAAAGTCCCTTTTCATTAGGCCGCGTACACGAATTCGGCGGGAGTGGAGCGGGAAGCGGCACGTTCAAATAGACTTTTAAGGGAATGTTCACGAACTCAGTGGAGCGGGAAGTGGGTGACGAGTGGCATATGAGCGGTGTCAGATAGGGGTGGAATAAAATAGCAATCTCCTTTAATTAAGGATTTTTAATTTTGTCCACGTTGTGTTAACGCGGCTTAACAGCATTTAACAGTGGCCTGCTGAACATAGTCTATCCTTATCACGGAAAAATGATATTAAAAATGAAAAAAGTTGAAGTTAGTTAACTATAAAAGTCCCTATTATTATTTAATTCTGTTTGACAATGAGGTAATTTCATATTTTTGCCTTTTTATTTTTTTGAATGGAGTATACCCATAACTGGCTAGATGGGTCACTGCTAGTGACCCTTCTACCATCATAATGGAATCTATTATACCTATCCTACTAATATTATAAATGCGAAAGTTTGTAAGGATGGATGGATGTTTGGATGTTTGTTACTCTTTCACGCAAAAACTACTGAACGGATTTGGATGAAACTTTACAGTAATTTTTTTTTTATTTTTTATAATAAGCTTTATTAGAACAGAAAATCAGTTTACAATTAATTTGTGTACGAAAATAACCACATTAGTTATAAACTGTGTCGTGGCTATTATCGCCCACCTCCAGAAAAGTACAGTCACAGCGTTCTACATTCGTTACAGTAGATTAGCAATAATTACGAGTATTAGGTACGTTATACAATAGAAAAAAAATAAAAATAACCACATAATGATGTGTATTGTGTGTCTGTGATCGTGTGTGTGTCTGTTGAGTTGTGTTTGTGTGTGTGTGTGTGTGTGTGTGTGTGTGTGTGTGTGTGTGTGTGTGTGTGTGTGTGTGTGTGTGTGTGTGTGGGTGTGCGTGCGTGTGTGTGTGTGTGTGTGTGTGTGTTTTGTTTAAGTGAGTGTAAATGGACCAAGGAGGATTTCTAATGAGCCTGTAGCCTCACCAACGATTCCAGTTCATCATACGTAAAGGCAGACAACCATTCATCGGTAAATTTCTTGCATTCACGGAAAGACTTAGAATAAATATCTAGAATTCTATTGACTCTGTTATATAACAATGGAGCAAAGTACTTGTATTGGCGACGTATAACCTCAAGTCGAGTGGTCTGAATGGGGCAAACCCGGTCAGATCGACGCTTATGCCCCTTAAAACCACGATCAAAAGGTAGCTCAGCATGTTTACGTAAAATCGTGTGTAATAGAAAAGAATGTCGCACAGTAGGTATTTTGCATAAGGAATACAATTCATGTGTTGGGAAACGTATGGGTTTGTGAAGAATAACTTTCAAGACCGCCCTCTGGGCTCTCTCCAATCGTAGCATGAGGCATTTCCCAGCATTACCCCATGCAGGAATACAGTAGGTAATAACTGAATGGGCCAACGCAAAGTAGACCGTACGAAGGACAGAAAAATCAGCCGAGCTTCTCAAGTTTTTGAATACATGGATGAGCCTGCGTACTCTGGCTACCAGTGAGTCTATTTGACAACTCCACGATAATTTGCTGTCAATATAAACGCCGAGGTATTTTATTGTTTCGGTGCGTGAAATCTTAGTGCAGTTACAGTCCCTATCCACATCTGAGTCACACTTATGGGCGGTCAAACTATTCAGGGCAGGTGGCTGTGATGCAAGCTTTGGACTGAAAGTTATGAATTTAGTTTTGCTAAAATTGAGAGTAAGCACATTGTGATTCAGCCACTCTATCGAGTCTCTCAAGGCAGATTCAGCCGATAAACGCACCTCATCCCAATCACCACCCCGGACCAGTATAACAGTATCATCGGCGTACGTAATAATATTGGCGTTGTGCAGACCGAGCCCACAGAAATCGTTGATGTACAGTAAGAAAAGCGTCGGCCCAAGCACACTACCCTGCGGAACCCCATAACTAAGACACATTTCTTTGCTGCTATAGTCATCTATTTTAACAATCTGGGAACGATCACTTAGGTAACTCTTGAATATATCAAGAGCAAGGCCACGAATACCGATCGAATCCAGTTTTTTAATTAAGCGCGGAACAGAGACAGTGTCAAAAGCTTTGGATAGGTCAAGAAAGATAGCTAGTGTCTTGAAGGATTTATTTAAATTTTCAGCAATATTACTCAACAAAGCCAGTACAGCATCTTCAGTGTTTTTACCAGCTCTGAAACCGTATTGATTTGTGGCTATTATGTTATTGGAGTTGAGGTAATTTAACAGTCGTTTATTAAGTATTTTTTCAAGCAATTTCGAAAATATAGTCAAAACTGAGATGGGTCTGTAGTTATTAACACTGCCTCTGTCCCCGCCCTTATGAATGGGATGAACAAGAGCTTTCTTAAAAACTGCAGGGAACACTCCTGAACCCAAGGCAAGGTTGAACACATGGGTGATGGCTGGAATAAGAAAAACCCTGGCAGAATTTACCAGTGTAGCTGATATGCCATCCCAACCTGCAGCAGAATTCAACTTGAGGCAGTGCCGGATTAGCCACGTAGCAAGAGTAGCAAATGCTACGGGCCCCGCGCTTTGAGGGGCCCCGCACTCCAACGCCCATTGACCGTAAAAAAAAAAAGTTTAAATAAGCGTAAAGTACCTTGCATGCCCATTAGGTAATCCCGGATGAACGGTATTTAAGTTCGCTTGTCTCTTCTTCTTCTCATCTTTAAAATCAGAGGAGATGTACAGGAATGTGGCAGTTATAGAGGAATAAAGCTCATTCCACATAGAATGAAAGTTTTAGAGAAAGTTATTGAGAGAAGAATGAGAGAGAAAAGTGCAATTTGTAGAAACCAATTTGGGTTTTTGACGGGCCAACAAATGCCATATTTGCAATTCGATAATTGTGAGAGAAATACAGACAGGCGCACAAAAACTTGCTTTTGGTGTTTGTCGATCTAGAAATGGCGTATAATAGGGTACCCCAGAGGTTTTGTAGTAGGCTTTCAAAGACGAAAGAGTGCCTCGCTTAGTATGTGGCATTCAGAGGCGGATATATAGATTTGCCGCCAGTAGGTTATAACATTTTTGCCGCCCCTATTAATCTATAATTTAATGTCTCCCTGCTCTTTTCATATCCTCTTTCGATACTCCCTTAGCTGCCGTCTCGGCTCATCACGCCCCTCCCTCTGTCTGAGGCTCTCACGTCCAGCTTCTTGAAGGAAGTGGTTAGTGGACAGCCTTTTCCCTGAAGAATGAACAAACAAACTCACTGATTCCAAGGCCTCATGCCACCGAGTTCTAGTCGACCGATCGGGCAAAACCTGTTACCGTTGTACCGAATGGTTAGCGATGGAAAGCCGCAGTCTCCTTCTGCGAGGGTGTGACGCTCCAGAAGGAGACCGCAGAGCGTGATTGGGAAAGTGCCGATCCCACTCGAAACAGGCATCGAAGGGGACGTGGTAGAGGTCCCCAATCGTCGCGGCGGCAACATTTTCTCATCTCATCTCGCGAAAAAAAAAGGAGAAGGTTATGATTCGGTCGGCCCGTTTTTTTTAATTGAGAGTATTCTATAGGCACACTAATCTATTTGGTCCTAAAGTTAAATAAATATTTCGGACATCTAACACACAACGCCATCTAGTCCCAAACTAAGCAGAGCTTGTATTATGGGTACTAGACAACTGATATGAATACTTATATACTCTTTTTTTTTTTTTTTTTGTAAATACATACATATTATACATAGAAAACACCCAAACTCCGAAACAACTATTTGCAGATCATACAAACATTTGTTCCGACCCGGGAACCCGAGACCTCAAGAACAGCAGTCGCGTAAGCTACCACTGCGCCACCGAGGCAGTCAAGTTTTGTTAAATTTTCAAGAATTCTTTCAACCGTACTTTTGATCGTATGTATGTGCATTATATTTGTAGACGACATTGTGTTGGTCGCGTCCGAGGGTCAGCGCAGACTAGCAACCTAGAAAACTAGAAAATCTGCAGAACTAACACCGAATACATGTTCTATATACCGCCGGGTCACTGAATAGAACGATTCCGGTCTGCACTGCATTTCAAGTACCTCGGTTTGCTGTTACAAAATAATGGCGAAATATGTCTGCGGACATCGAACCATTAAAGACGGATGAAATGGCGGCACGTAACAGGAACTTTTTGCGATCCCAAGTTCCCTTTAACGTTAAAGGCAAATACATAAAATGATCAGTAGACCTGCCGTCCTGCATAGATCTGAATGTTGGCCAATAAACGAAACGGATCAGAAACGCCAGCATGTAGTTATAATGCGAATGTTAAGATACATTTATGGTGTGACTAGAATAGATAAGGTGAAAAATGACTACATTAAAGGAAGTCTGAAATTAGCACCACTGGGTGGAAAGTTGAGAAGCAACAGGTTAATCTGGTATGGACATGCAATGCGCGGTGTTGGCTTGATTGGAAAATTGACTTTGGAAAAATTCTCAATAATGGTCAGTGCTTACAAAGATGATTTGGACATCAGCCTGGGCAACAAATTAGTTTAGTTCGCGGAGTTGCTGAAAACATATGAGACTATCGTCATTGACATTAACAAATAAGAGTCTCTGAAACTGAAATTTTATAAACTTTTATTAAATAATTCTTTGGAGTCATGTTTCCCAAACCAAAAGAAATTGCCTTGAGAATTTACTCGTCTCACGTGATGACTAATTGCAGTGGCGAACGTTCTTTTTCAACATTAAAGCCCATTAATATGAGTTATGGATCGCAATAATGTTCGTACTAATTGACTAAACTTACGAATGGTCAAATACGTCACCATAAAGTAAATCTAATAAAGTTACTAATAGAAGAAAATTATTTAAAAGTAAACTTGAGATTCTAGAGCAAACCTAGGGCCCCTTGGCCAAATTTGCTACAGGCCCCGCGCTGGCTTAATCCGGCACTGACTTGAGGCCGACAATAAGACGTTCAATCTCATCATAATCTGTATCGAAGATAGCCATAGAGTCAGGACAAATACACTGAGATTCACATCCCTCGTCCACACGCACCTGATGATCTATTTTGGATGCCAGATTTTCCCCAACACCAGCGAAATACTCATTTACAAAGTCAACCGATTGAGACGGTTCGGACTTGATGGACAAAAGCTCACTAGGCGGCGTTTTACAGGTATTTAGGTTAGAAATCATCTTAATAAGATTCCAAGTTGCTTTAGGATTACGACGATGTTTTTCAAATTCAGCTATTTCATACTGTTTTTTCAATTTTTTTAGGATGTTGTTACAGAAATTTCTGTAGCGGACGTAAGTAATTTTGGTAGTTTCTGTGGCGTTATCTTTTTTGGTTTTGAGATACATTTTGTCACGATTTCGCATACACTTAAGAATTCCAGGAGTGATCCAAGGCCTAATAATTCTTTTTCTACTTGGTACCTGAGACACAATGCTATTCACGTCAATAACCGAGGATATGATATTTACTAAATTGGATGCAGCAATATCTGCGTCGTTACTATTTAGTACAGATGAAAAGTCAGTACCACTGAGCATTTCCACACTGGCTTCTATGTTTACATGTCGTCTTATAGATGTGTGTTTGTTGGTATTAACTGCACCGATATCACCGAAAGCTAGAACAGGGGCATGATCGGTAATGAGAGAATCAAGAACGAAACTAATACATTGCTTCTTTGATTTAATCATCACATGGTAGTCATCACAGTAATATAGCTTATACATCAGAATAACACATAGGCTACTATTTGCCGCGATAACCGACATATACGCGGGCGGAGCCGGGGGCAACAGCTTGTCTATCATAATTCAATATAACAAATGAATAATCCTACTAATATTATAAATGCGAAAGTTTGTAAGGATGGATGGATGTTTGGATGTTTGTTACTCTTTCACGCAAAAACTACTGAACGGATTTGGATGAAACTTTACAGTAATATAGCTTATACATCAGAATAATACATAGGCTATTATTTGCCGCGATAACCGACATATACGCGGGCGGAGCCGCGGCAACAGCTAGTCTATCATAATTCAATATTACAAATTAATAATTTGCAAGAAATATTCAATTATGATTTACACAATTTATTAAAAAAAAAGATAAGAAAAGTTATGTTCGTAAGTGACTTTCACATATAGCAGAAACATACCACAATGCCATCTTTCATCGTATCCTGATCTAAAAATGTCACTGCATCTTGTTGTTTTAACACAATTGACACGAATTTGAACAGAGCTTTCGCATCATCGCCGTTTGTCTGAACTACTAGAAGAAAATTCTAAACTACTGTTAGAAATGAAAATTAATAATCTGTGGCAACATTACTATAAAGTCAAATTAAACGTCGTACCCTAAAGCGCGAACTTTAAATCCATATTAGGCCTTCTTATTTTAACATTTTGCAAGTAAACCTAGAATTATTTTGGTAAACAAAATTTTGTAATTAAAAAAATCTTAGCGTTTGAGTTTATCAACTTTGAAATGTTATTCGATTGTTTCTGATATATTTTATAAATACGTAGATTGTTTTAAATATATTGCTAATTTCTTCGACGACATAATTTGAAAATTGTTTTAAAGACACGCCTACCACAGATGCTAAAATGAAGTAAAAATTACGTTAAAACGAGAATTTTTAAAAGTTTTTTAAAAACATGGCAATAAAAACACAAGCTAATTACAGCAATCAATGAAATCGATTTTATATCACTTTTATTGCGTATTCATTTATGTTTTCACATAAATATGTAAGCAATCAAGTAATTAGCAATCGCAATATTTATTAAACATTGTAATTAGTAGAACAATTCTAATTTTAACGCATTCAAAGTTAGCTGGAAAATGTTTCGTTTTGAAATGTTTCGAATTGTAATTTTCTTAACTTTATTATCCACAATTTTGTGTAAGTATCTTACTAATGTTATAATAAATGAATGTTTGTTACTCTTTCACGCAAAAACTACTTAACTTGGATGAAACTTCATAGTAATATAGCTTATACATCAGAATAACCCACAGGCTACTATTTGCCGCGATAGCCGATAAAAACGCGGGCGGAGCCGCGGACAACAACTAGTTTATAATGTGGCGACCTCCACATACAGCGCAACAGCAACATGCTACAGCGTCATCGATCGGAATGCACCGAACTACGGTGTGACGTCACGACACGGAGTACACAACAATACCAATCCTGAATCGCGCAATGATATTTCTCGCGCCAATTAAGAGATATACAACTTCCCAACATCAACCGTTGGGCAGTGGCCCGCCAGGCATGATCACCTCGCCCGGTCGGAGGATCCTCCCTTTGTGTTGGAGGGACATGACACTCGTTCCTCCACAATAATATAACTAGCTAAACCCCGCGGCGTTACCCGCGGTTATTGCTGTACCGCGAGTAACGCCGCGGGACTAAGTTAGTCTAAAAAAAGAAGCCTAAGTTACTCCCTGGATCACCACCAGCTACCTGCCGGTGAAAGTCCCGTCAAAATCCGTCCAGAGATTACCCGGAACAAACAGACAGACAGACAGACAAAAAATTTTTTAGCCACATTTTTGGTATATGTACCGTGTATACATACATATGCAATTAGTAAAAAGCGGTTATTTTAATATTAAAAACAGACACTCCAATTTTATTTATTTGTATAGATAACATTTGCGTCGTGTCGTAAGAGCTGACTAAAGTCTCCTACACATTATGCCAACGGCAAATGCCACTGGATGACGTAAAACAGTATAAACTGAACTGACGCCAGCTCCCTACGTAAACAGCCGTCGTATCGTCCCCTAGTTATACCAGGTAGTACCTGGTATGAGGCCCGAGGGCACAAACTACAACTGCACTGCTGAGAGAAGAAACACTTGAAATAAATTCTATTCCTTATACCAATACGTCTAGCCCCTTAGTGTAGTTGAATTTAATGTAATAGGGTCAAACGAGCAGACTTGTCGATTGATGGTAAGCGCCTCATGGACACCCAATACCAGAGGCGAGCGCGACACAGATTAAATGCAAATACACAACAGTAATACAAAGGTCCTGTCGTAATCTTTGGACGGGGGAATGCAGCGTTATCCCCAGGGATAACATAAAAAAAAAAAAAAAAAAAGTACCAGAGGCGTCACAAGTGCGTTGCCGGCCTTTTAAGAAAGAGTCCGATCTTTTCTTGAAGGTTTGAAGGTCGTATTGGTCCGGGAATACTACAGGCGACAGTTCATTCTACAATTTAGTTGAGCGAGGCAGAAAGTGTCTCGTAAAGCGCACAGTTGTGGACTGCCAACTATCTAAATGAAGGTGACGAGACTGTCTTGTAGAAGACCAGAACCTCCTTTTATAGGAGAGGCTTATGTCGCTAGCTGGCTAGTAAAAGCTATGGAAGATGAATTTATGTTCCGTTTCAGGTGCGAATGAAACATCCTCTGGAATTGTCAAGCGTAGGGGTAGGACGAATGCTACGTAAGTGGATATGAATATTTTTGCAGTCTTTTACTGTTTGTAAAACGATTTGGAAAAAATATGGGAATCGGCCGCGGTATGAAAATTTTATAAAGAGTGAAATCGAGCTTAACTAAAAGTGAGGCGGTACGCTGCAGCGCTTTTTCTTTAGTTATGTTGTCTAATAAACTTTTAAAACAAACAGCACTAGAACTGAGGACAGTTTTTGTGACTAAAATGATGTAAGCACCGTCAACGAAGTTTAAGTTTGGAACGTAAAGGGCGCCAAATGGCAGGCCATTTGATGCGCTTGTGGTGTGAAGTTAAACCCAGGTCGTGCCGCGTGCGTCTGAGCTGACACGCTGACATATTTTATTTCTTCTTTACATATTTCAACAATAAGTTAGATAAGTAATCAAATTCACCTACTGCTACTACAATCCCCGCGTCCCTCATTCACCAAAGGGACCTAAAAAACGACTTTCTGCGCATGGCCAAGTAAGCTGTCGGCATCTATAACACATATTAATAGTAATATTTTATTTTTTTTAGAACAAGAATAACCTACCCACCTCACATACAGAAGCAATTTAAAAGTAAGTGTTATATCATAGTCATAGGACCTGTTGACCTTGTGGTTCGTGAACGATTCCAGGACAAATAATTGTGTCAAAAGTGTTGTTTGTTCTGTATATGTCCGAGGTTACGTAAATCTTTCTTTGACACAGTCGATTGGACTGTTTCACGTTCGCACGGGCGCTAGAGATGACACAATACTTCCTTCTATTCAGAGACACTATATTAAGTGAGTGAATGATTGAATGAGTGCTGATAGCTTGAGTGAATGAATGAATTAATGAGTCAGTCACTCATTAATTGTGTGTGACGTGTGAGGTGAGGTAAGCGAGGTAACAGAATAGACGCATATATTACAGCTTTACTAGTGTTATCGGAGGCCTAAATCCTCCTCCATGACTTTTGGGTTGCGTGTATAAGTGGGGGTAGGCACTTACCATAAGATGAACAATCTGTTCTCTCTATACCATTAAATATAAGTAATGATTATTCCTTTCAGAATTGATCTTTAAACCCAAATTACCATATGGCCCGGGAGACCGACAGAGAGCTCCATTCCACCCAGCCTGGATGGACTACTGCGATCCATACCACTGCGGTGATTATTTCAAAACAGCTTGTGGCCTGAATCGCAAGAACATGAAATTCAGATATTTCCAAAGCGGTTGCCATCTCATTTTAAACAATATGTGTGCTACGTATCGTGGAGCCTTGAGTAAGTTTCTACGTAGCTATTACGCTCGCTCATCACGCTCGCTCATCACGCTCGCTCATCACGCTCGCTCATCACGCTCGCTCATCACGCTCGCTTATCACGCTCGATCTATTACGCTGGCTCTATCACACTTTTAAAGTAACGAGAACCTGGCATACCTATAGTTTGCCAAATCGCGTAACTGTATTAGTCTCAAAACATGTAGATCACACAAAATGTTAAAAAGTATGTTTTTGTATATTTTTTTTTATGAAGTAGGCCGGCAAACGAGCAGACTTATCGCCTGATGGTAAGCTATTACCGCCGCCCATGGACACTTGCAAACACCAGAGGCATCACAAGAGCGTTGCCGGGCTTTGGGGATAGAGAGGGGATAATAGGGGGAGGGGGTTTGGGTTATAGGATTCCGGTATCCTTACTCACTCGATGAAACACAGCGCAAGCACTATTTCACACTGGTTTTCTGTGAGGATGTGGTATCACTCCGGTCGAGCCGGCCCATTTATGCCGAAGCGTGGCTCTCCCACGGTAAAATCTGTTTTTGTATCTTTATACATAAGGTAAGCTTTTTTACACTTAAATCTATAATACAAAGCAAAAAGTTTTCCTATCTGGTCACGAATTAAGAATGAACGAAGTGGCACCACTCTTGTTCATCCCATAGGTGTCATAAGAGTCGACTAAGGAAGCAAAACCTGCAAAATACCACGATTACAAAGAGAAGGTAAAGAAACAAATTCAACAAGTTGGCCAGTGTGGTTTTTAAGGCCAAAATCTCTTATCGAAAGAGAAGCCCATGTGTCCAAAGGGGGAGTTTTTAGAGGCTGTTGATGGCAGGCTCACAGAAGAAATGATTTTCTTCCGTTTTCGCATCATATTTTATTCATACTCGATTCCTTTAGATCGTAGCGTGATGATATATAGCTTTTCGCGATAACTGAGCTGACTAATACTGAAAAAATAAATCAAATTGGACCAGTAATTCCTGAGATTTGCGCGTACGAACAAACAAGCATAGCCACGCTAATTGCAGCACGAACGGGCCGAATCGACCGGTACTACCTGAGCACAGAAAACAAACGTAAAATGACAGCAACAGTGCTGGTCGTGTTTCGTTAGTGAGTGCGAGACCGGAGACCCAATGATGCATAAGCATCACTAGGCCGCCATAGTGTGGCTCACCATGCATTGTCTGCATCCGCAATGAGTATGGTGACGACCATTTTTGGATTCTGCTTTTGCAGTGTAGTCACTTTGGCAGGCCCATACATAAAAAAAAACTCTTGAGCTTTATATTATTGAGAGGTAATATAGACTGCACAGATTTGGTAGTGGTTTAACCTATCACTTCCCGGCTTCCTATAGAACTGAGTGTCGCGGATTCGATCCCACACGGATGACAGAAATAATAATACATTTAGTTTATAATAATTGTATAGTCTATTCGTTTAGATAGTGTCGGTGTATCCGTATTAATTATGGTTATTATAGTGAAATAAAATACGTAAGACTTAACTAACTATGCACCTCACGCTGTGACATAACGCTGACGGTACAATTTGCGTAAAAAGTTTATATCGTAAAAATATATACGCGTACGACTTCATACGCGTGGAGTTGATTATATGCTCATAATCTTGAATTATATTCGAAAAAATATAGCGGTCGCATTCCAGTGGGGTGCACAGTTAATTCATACGAGTCATATTACTTCATACAACTGCGTACACTGACAAATCATATTTGCTTGCGGGTGTACCTACACCGCAGGCGTTCCCTTTGATTTTGACGCACGTGCGACGGTGGCGCGGTCAATGTGACCGTATCTAAAAGAGTTGACTATAAATAAGTGTGTTTATCAGCAGTATGGTTATCATAGTACAGTCTCTTTCAATTTTGAGATCAGACTGCCGAGCTGTCAAGTTATCATAATTGTCATTTATTATTCTCAAAGCCATAAAACATTTCTCCATAGAATACGACATGGTTGAACTTAAATTTTGTCGAGCTTACATCATGTTCTTAAGAATGAGCTGCCCATCGGACTGCGGAAAAGAAATTGTGGACCCTGTTTGTGCGTATAGCACCACACGCGGTCAAGTTGTGTTGTTCGTAAATAAATGCTCTTTAGAAGTAGCTAACTGCAGAAATAGTACAATCCAAGGTATGTTTTAAATATGTTTATTTCACACGGGTTATCGAACGGAGAGAGAGTAGTTTTTCCGATACCAAAAAGTCAGTCATTTGTTGCGGGGAATCTTCATACACACACACACACACACATTTTAAATTCCGATTAGCGTCCATCGCGGATGAATTAGTCGTTTAGTGCTGTGCGGACTTTGATTGAGAGTTGTATAGTCAAGGATAAAAATAATATTAACACGACGACAGTACTTCACATCCGCCCCGTCCGACCGTCCTTCGAGCTGTCGAGCACTGAATAACAACGTTACGAGCATGGTACAACAATATACTTCGCCAGATATGGCAATCCAAGACACAAGTTTACGTCATCACCGCTAACGCAGATTCTGGTTGGTTTATTTCGTGTTAGCTTGCCATAAAGTGGTTACTGGATAGTAACGTCAGTTTGTGTAACTCTCCGAATGCGAGACCTTGTTTTATTAGGCTATGGTTACGAGCAAAAGGCGGTGCGCGCGGACGACCGCGGCACGGAGAATTGGCGCGGATGGATAGCGTCCGCACGCGGAGCTCCGCGCTCCACTGAATAGAGCCTAGCGGCTCAGAATTTCACACACACATAAATACATTCTATGTCATAACAGAATAATGCGTAGGTCCATTTGTACTTATACTTTGACAGAGGAGATCATAGTCTTAAATATGGCTACTTACTCCATACCGTGTTGTTCTATATACTAGCTGGGTTTTTTGCTTTTGAATTGAATATTGTTCTCTATTTTTTTGTATTTTTTTTTGATATTTTTTTTTTATACTTTATGCACATTAAAAGTGACAAAGGTGGACTTAATGCCGTAGGCATTTTCTACCAGTCGACCATAAGGTGATGCAGAGCTAGAAAAGGTAGATGCACAAAACTAATTAAGTTGATATCTCAATCAGAAATCATAAGTAATAATTTTATTTATACACATAATAAATACGTATTTAAATACATACACATGCATACATAATACATAATATATCTATACAAATAAATAAAATTGGAGTGTCTGTTTGTAATATTAAAATAACCGCTTTTTACTAAACGCATATGTATGTATACACGGTACATATACCAAAAATGTACTTTAATTTTTTTTTGTCTGTCTGTCTGGCTCTGGAACGGCTGGACCGATTTGGACGAGACTTTCACTGATAGGTAGCTAATGACAGTTGCGTAACTCTAAGTTACGCCCCTTGTCATACTTTTTTTTGACTAGCTTCGCCCCGCGGCGTTACTCGCGGTACGACAATAAGCGCGGGAAACGCCGCGGGGTTCAGCTAGTACACAATATAAATTCTAAATGGAGAACGTATCCTAATATCAAGGTGGATCTGATGTGTAGAAAATGTTTCTAATTATGTTTTCGCGTAACTCAATTTTTGTTCTTGAAATATTAGTAGCTTACGTTACGTTAAGAAAAAGTCCTTCAAATGGTAAATGGTGCAACCGTTTCAGAATTACCCGGAACAAACATTTAGACAAAATAATAAAAATATTGTGATAGCTGTTTTTTGTTTAATTACAAGCAGACACGCGTGGTACGACAGTAACCGTGGGTAACAACGAGGGACAAGCTAGTCTAAAAAAAGCAGCCTAAGTTACTCCTTAGATCATCAGCTATCTGCCAGTGAAACTGAAGTCAAAATCGGTCCAGCCGTTCTAGGGATTACCCGGAACGAAAAGACAGAGGCAAAATTGAAAAAAAAGTTATTTTGTTACATGTATCGTGTATATATATGTTTTTATATTACAAACAGGCACTCTAATTTTATTTATTTGTATAGATCTATAGACTATAAATGTATAGATATAGATTTTTAAGTGTTTATGGTGCAATAATAAATATTTAATTTTTCAGAATACGAAACAGTTAATATGCGAGTGTGTGAACAACTGCTGTTAGAAGAAAAAGCTAAATTACATACAGATGATTATAATATGGCGGGTATTTAAGAAAAAAAAAATAACTTGATACCAATAAAACATTTACAATATTTAATTTAGTTTTCATTTACAGATTCAGTTGGCAGCATAACGTTTCAAATAGCTAAAAGCGAGCGAACTCATTTCAAAATGGCCGCCCTTGACATTTTTTTTCTTTTCTTTTTATAAGTTAATCTGCTAAAGATATGATTAGCTCACCTCGCGATAAATTTTTTTATATTTATTTAATTCACACACCTTCACATAAGCTGGAATTCTTGAATCGAAGTAGTTATGGGTTAGACACATTAATTATTGTCCCGCATGCGATTACAGCATAATGGGGTCGGCGTTTAGGGCCAAAAAATGGCGTAAGTATTATGTTTTTACCAAAAAAAATATGTATATATATAAAATAAATAAAAAAACACGCTTTCTTGGTACAAAGACCATACGTCGAACTTTGAACTGGTCTAAAACTGTTTAAAATATTGAATTGTCATAGGTCCTTGACAAGTATGCCAAATTTCAAGTTAATCCGACGTTTTGAGGGGGTTCAAAACTCATGATCAAAGTTTCCGTTACATTAAAGCTAAGTAATAAAAGTGTGTTATAAATAACACACTTTTATTACTTAGCTTTAATGTTAAACTTAAAACACACTATAAATAGTGTGTTTTAAGAAGCTTACCCAGAACAGCATTCTTCGCTTGGGTTGACGAATTTGTATAGTGTGGAAATGTAACTGAATGTATAGTAGATTTCTTGCTTAATCTTAACGACTAAAGTTCGATTTCAACACACCAAGACGAAGCGAGAAAACACTCGAATTCTCAAATATTACAAACGACGCCAGAGACGCGTACATACGAATTTCAGGCGTAAGCTTGCGGTGGCGTCGAACTGACTAGCAGCTGAGCGCTCTATCACCGGAAGGATTTTTTTTAAACCTACCCTCATATATACCTAAGGTCTCGGGTCTCCGATTCCCGAATCGTGACTGCTGTTGAGATTTACTTACAAGAAATTCATAATAGCAGCTCGGAGTTTCCAATGGCGGCGGTCCCTCGAAGAGCACCTTAAGCCGAGACTGTCCCTCTTGTCATTGTCATTAAGACGTCAGTGCACTCAAATATACTGACAACTAGTTCAACCTTCGAATTCAGTGCACCCTCAGGATTGTGGAGGTCTGATGCCTGTCGCTCCGTTCAAATACTTCAGGTAAATCCGGTTGAACTAGAAGCCGAGCCCAATAAATTTGTGGAATAATAAAGGCAAGGAGAAGAAGACATAGTCTTCTTAAACTCAACAGACTCTACAGTCTTATCCTAACGATGCACAATATAAATGCAAAGATAGAAGAACTACATTCTCTAGTTTATAATAACGAGTGCTGACATCTTCATGTTGCGGACGGATACTTTTCAGACTAAAAGGTATATAAGTATTCTGTCAATCAGGTTATTGTGTCTCAAATATCCGAAAACGTTATCTATCTGACTAATACCTATAAACGAACAATTCTTGTATTTATATATGTCGCTGGAAGATGGTCAATCCCTTAAGCGGTTTGATCAAATCATGGAAGATGTTAAAATAACAACACGATTGTATCATTTCCCTACACAAATATAATATGAATCTCAAAAATGGCCCGGAGTTTGTTTCGGGGGCAAAAAGTATGTTTTTGTTTATTTTTTTTTATGAAATAGGCACGACAAACGAGCAGACGTATCGCCTGATGGTATGCGATTACCGCCGCCCAAGGACACCCGCAACACCAGAGGCGTCACAAGTGCGTTGCCAGCCTTTGGGGGATGGGTAGGGGAATGGGGGGAGGGGTTGGGGTATGGGCCTCCGGTATCCCCACTCACTCTGTGAAACACAGCCCAAAAGCTATTTCACACCGGTTTTCTGTGAGGCCGTGGTATCACTCCGGTCGAGCCGGCCCATTTATGCCGAATCGTGGCTCTCCCACGGTAAATAAATAGATATAGCTAGGATTGATTTTAGAAAATTTCCCAAACAAAAGTAAAAAACAAAGGTTTTTAACTATTTTAAATAAGCAACCATTTTACTTATACCGATCGCTGAAAATTGTCCACAAGCTTCGAATTTTCTGGTACATATTTATTGTTTTTATTATTATATACATTTTATTGTTCTTCATTTCGGGTTGATTCATCCGAATTATATTTTTCATTTAGCTTATGAATTTTAACCAAGTTGTTGTCATGTCTTTTGGGTGAAACTATATTTTGACTTCCTATTTTATTTATTCTCAATCTATTTGCTTGCTTAAGTTTTCCAACTCGGGATGTTACATATTGCCTATTAGGATTGCCCTTTGCTTCTGTAGTTGCAACAACTGGTTGTTCGGTATCACCAGCATACTCTTTCCCATGCAAATTATCTTTTTCATTCTCCTCTCTAAAAGGCCGAATCTCTTCTCCAATATTAACTGCCACTTTATACGGTAAATTTTCAACAATTATTTTATTTTCTTTTCTTTCTGAATTAGTGTTTAATTTTTTTAACTTTCTCTTATTAAAATTTGTTGTTTCATCTTCGTAGTTGATAAATTCTTTAGCTCTAGTTGAAGTTTCGGTTTCATCACTAAATATATTTAGAAGTTTCTTCTCTGCCTGGTCTTTTTTCGTAAAATAGTTATTCGTATTCCCTTTCTCGGGTTTTGCTCCTTCCATTTCTGGTTCAATATAGTCCTTATCTTTTTTTGGAGTTACATAATCTTCATAACTGTCTTTCAATGCTAAGTTTACTGCTGAGAAAATACCGGAGGTAGTGGAAGTAAGTTGTTTAAGTTGATTAATATTTCTATTTCGATTCATCTGTTTTTTATTATTAACGTTATGTTGAATAGTAAATGCTTTATTATACGCAGGGCTTTTGTCATATTTTGTTTTTTCCTGGTTTAACTTACCTTGACTGAACATATAAATTGATTGTTGTGCAACGTAAACATCTTTCTTTGGTGGTATTTGGGGTTTTCTTACACGTTCTTCATCTTCTCTTGATTTATTTTGTAAATCACTTCTAGTTTGTTTAACGTATCTAGACGGCGAGTTTATATAACGAGATTGTTCACCAAGAACACTTGACTGTGATTTCATTGGTTTATCAACAAGCTCTTTTGATATCTCATTAGATTTTTCGGTTGCGGTTTTCCGGTCTGCTGTAGCAGCCATCAAAGACAGTTCGCTTTGAAGTCTCTTCTTTATTTTCTCTACGATATCATCTAAGGACAATTCGTACTTTGAAGTTGTCTTTTTCTCAAAACTCCGCTCTCTTACTTTCGTTTCTTCATACTCTCTCTTGACTGTATCCTTTGTATTATAAGCTTCTGTCGCTCTATTACTATCAGCACCAATATCACGAAATTTTGGGAAGTCGTCGAGTTGTTTATAAGCATCATGGCTGATTGTGTCTTTCACCATTTTGAAAATTGTATCTGTCAAATCATCCGGTACGAATCGTTTTGCTATAGAGCGGAAATCAGCAATGTTTGCCGCTAATACTATCTCGCTGGCTGCTAAACTTAGCGCGGTCACGAAATAATCTGTGGAAAGGACAACAAATTGTAATTAAATTCCTATTGGTTTATTAGAATTGAATATGGCATAGACTACTGCAAATCTTCGTCGAGTTACTGAAACCTCTCAGGTGCGTCTATATCTACAGTGCACACGGTCGCAGAAGTATTGTGTGTGTCTGCCGCAACACTTTTAGGGTGCTGGAGTAATGAATTCAAACCGACACTCCAAGGCCTAGAGAGGCCTCTGGCGTTTCCATTGCCTTAAATCTGGTGGTTAGAGCGGTTCAATCCCAAGCAGATTAGTCAGTACTACTAGCTGTTGCCCACGGCTCAACCGGTATACATATCGGTTATCGCGGTAAAGAGTTATCTATTGCCTTCTTGAAGAATCAAAGAGCAGCGGTCTAACCGTGAAAGCATCAGATACAGACAGAGTTACTTTGTGAGAATTTATGTAATCATTAACCAGTCTGACTGGTGGAGTGATGAATTAAGAAAACAAATTGCCACTACCTCTATTAATCTTTATGCAGCTTACAAACGGATATGAGGGTAAAAAAATATTTGCGACTGTAGCTGCAACGCTTATCAGCGTTCCCGCCACCTACGATGAACTATATTTTTTTTATTTCATTTTGTGTTTTAAATAAAGTCAGCTAAAGTCTAAATCTATACTTTAATATATAAAGTTGAAGAGTTTGTTTGTTTCAACGCGCTATTCTCAGGAACCGCTGGTCCGATTTGAAAAATTCTTTCAGTGTTAGATAGCCTATTTATCGAGGAAGGCTATAGACTATATATCATCACGCTAGGACCAATAGGAGCGGAGCACTAATGAAAAATGCTTCGAAAATGGGGGAAAAATTTTCACGCTACGGGCAATAGAAGACGCAAACGAGGTTGTGTGGGTCGGCTAGTACTAATATATAAAGCTGAAGAGTTTGTTTGTTTTAACGCGTTCAACTCAGGAACCGCTAGTCCGATTTGAAAAATTCTTTCAGTGTTGGATAGTACATTTATCGAGGAAGGCTATAGGCTATATATCATCACGCTAAGACCAATAGGAGCTGAGCAGGAATAGAGATTGTTTCATAAACGGGGTAAAATTATCACGCTACGGGCAATAGGCGACGCAAACTAGGTTGCTTGGGCTAAGTAGTTAGTTTAATAAGCATCTCCAATGAAGCAAGAACAAACTATAAATATTCATTCATTGAGAGAGTGTACACTACGCAGCACATTACAAAGAGAAGTCAAACTTAACGCAAACTCTATTACTACCTAGCTAATATAGAATAGTAGGCCATTACCTCAAGACAGAAGTCTTGAGTTGTGTTTGAGAGAGAGAGAGAGAGAGACTTCGGTATGAATGGGCCGGCTCCACCGCAGTGATACCACGACCTTACAGAAAACCGGTGTGAAATAGCGCTTGCACTGTATTTCACCGAGTGAGTGAGGATACCGGAGGCCGATTCCCCATCCCCAATCTCTCCCCCATCCCCCAAAGGCCGGCAACGCACTTGTGACGCCTGTAGTGTTACGAGTGTCCATGGACGGCGGAAATCGCTTACCATCAGGTGATACGTCTGCTCGTTTGCCCCTATTCCATAAAAAAAGACAATAGCACTGCAAATAGAAAGAAAACTTGATCCTAAACCAACCTGTCTGGGCAGTGAAGTATATTAGGCAAAAACTAGAAGTGGGCTATGAACACAGTTGATAATAATGATAATAGAGCTGAGATATATCTATGTTTCATATTCATGAATTACTAGGAACCATTAAACTTTATCGCGTTTTACCCAAACCTTAGCGTTACCAATCTTTACATAGCATAAAACGAAGTTGCTACCGCTCTGTTCGCTTAGATCTTTTAAACTACGCATCAGATTTAAATGCAATTTCCAGCAATAGATAGAATGATTCAAGAGGAAGGCTTATAATATGTGTGATATATGTAATTATAGTAGAAGAAAACCAGGACGAGTCGCTAGTAAAATATATTTTTAAATCTTGATCGATAACAAAAAGTGGTTACTCACATAGAGCGGAATAAAAATACATTTTGCTCAAACTATTTCGGAAACATCATAAATTTTTTATTACTCGTAAAGTTTACTATTCGTTATTCGCGTTTTTATATTAGTTATGGTTCACTTTGCTTTAGTTTTATTGGAAGAAAAGAAAAACATAGACTTTATTATTAAAACCAGAAATAGTTTTAATAAAATCCGAAGAAATAGTTTTAATAAAAACCTGGGCATTTATTACGAATCTATTGACACCTATTGTCAAGGTAGTAGAGCTACGCCGACTTCAGTACGAACGGGCCGGGTCGACGGGGGCGGTACTACCCTCGCACAGAAGATCAACGTTAAATGACAGCGTTTCTGCTGTCATGTTTCGTTGGTGAGTGCGAGACCGGAGGCCCAATGATGTAGAAGCATCACTACCCATGATGTGGGTCACCATGCTGAATTGTTGCATTGTCTGCATTCGCAATGAGTATGATGACCTTTTGAATTCTACTCCTACTTTCATCAAGCAGAGTAGAATCATTTTGGCAGGCACATGCATAGATGGAGCGGTCAGTGACGAAGTCTATTGGGTATTTATTATTGCACTATGTTTTTATAGAATGGAGCAGTGACTTTAAACGTAAGTGGAACTGCAGGAAGCGGTTCTATTTATTCTATACTAAAAAAATGAAGTCAGTTGAAAATTGGTTAAGAAAAAACATACTAGGTTGTATTATTCATATATTTTTTGACCCAATATTACATAAAAAGTAGAATAATAATATAATTGTTCTAAAACATTATAATTTATATAAAAATATTTTCATGTTCAACGTTTAGTTCTCTGTTATTATGTGGCACGGGTTTTGTTTATGCTTCGAACTGCTCTTGACTTTTCTGGCAACATTTCTGCAAACAGATAAAAAAATATAAAAACTGATTGTTTAAAGCCCCTAAAATTGCAGTTAAAGTTGCAAACAGAACAGAAAAAAAACAAGCCTTATAAAAGTGACAGCTGTCATTCTGGCAAAAAGTCGGCCGAAGCGGATATCTTGTGCGGCAGAACTTGCTTGTTTCACCTGAATTGATAGTGTCTGGCGAATGTCACATATAGCGCATAAAGTTATAGCGTCATCTACCCAAGACACATAGAACTACGGAGTCCCTGCTTATTATGTATCACGATATAGAAATTCTCCCGCCGATTAGCAGTATATAGAAATTCCTAATACCAACCGTTGAGTCGCGGCTCGACAGGCATGCTCATGTCGCCTGGTCGCATGTGATTAGGATCAGGAAAGTAAGTTATTATTCTCTGATTAGGTTACTTAGATACGTACCCTCATCTATACTAATATATAAAGCTGAAGAGTTTGTTTGTGTATTTCTTTGTTTGAACGCGCTAATCTCAGGAACGACTGGTCCGATTTGAAAAATTATTTCAATGTTAGATAGACCATTTATCGAGGAAGGCTATAGGCTATATATCATCACGCTAAGACCAACAGGAGCGAAGCACCAATGAAAAATGTTTCAAAAAAGGGGAAAAAATAATCACGCTACAGGCAATAGGAGACGCAAACGACGTTGCGAGGGTGTGCTAGTGTATGATAAAAAGTAAATTGAATAGTAAATTACCATATGCAAGTTCACGACCAAGTCTTGGCGAAAAGTTTATAACCCTGCCAAGTCCTGCAAAGTATCTGCTTCTGGTATTGATTTGGTCTGAACCAGGACGATTTCTGTGGAAGAATGAGTCATGTCAGAATGTATTGAATTCGAAAATAAGGCCCGTTTGATTCCTGCGAGTGCAGGTGTGAAGTGAATGATTCGTAGATAATAATAATAATAATAAATAATAAATATTTTGGACATTTAACACACAACGCCATCTAGTCCCAAACTAAGCAGAGCTTGTATTATGGGTACTAGACAACTGATCTAAATACATATATACTTTTTTTTGTAAATACATACATATTATACATAGAAAACACCCAAACTCCGAAACAAATATTTGCAGATCATACAAACATTTGGTCCGACCCGGGAATCGAACCCGGGACCTCAAGAACAGCAGTCGCGTACGCTACCACTGCGCCACCGAGGCAGTCAAATACGATAATACGTTGATCTTTGATAACCTGCACTACTCACTTGCACTCGCACTAATCAAAGTGAATACGCGTCTATAGGCAAAGTACCTATTCAAAACTAACTAATTATTATAAATTCAAAGGTTTTTACTCTTTCATACACAAACGGCCGTACAGATTTAGACGCGATTGAGTACAGAGATAAATTACTGTCTAATGCAGCATTATAATATAGGCTACCTTTTATTCAGAAGAATGTAGTGTTTATATAGAATGAGCAAGGTAATACCGCAGTATGTACTTACATATTTTGAACGGTAGGTGAATCAGAGAATCGCCTACCAAGCCGAGAAATGAATTCTGCGTTTTCAATCATTCTCTCTTCAGACGACAGACTGCGACCTTGGATTAGGACAAAAAAATACTTTTCTCAATACAAATCATAAATTACGGTCGGCATAATTCATGCATTATCTTAAAGAAAAAATCAGCTAGACGGTTCGTAAGTAAATCTACTAGGAAGGCTCGTTGTTTTGTTAATCTTACTTATTGGAAGCATCATTATCATCATTTCAGACGCCAAATGTCCACAGCTAGATGTAGTCTTCAAAAGCTTTCACTAACAACCGAACCTTCACCAGCTCGTTGGACCATCTTGTTGGAGTTTGATGGTTTTCTGCGAGGCTATGTTATTAGTTCGGTAAAGTTGATCAATATGGAACATAGCTTTCCAAATTTAATAATAATAATATATGCACATTTATTAACATGTCTAGGCAATAATATTTTTCCCATGTGTGTGTCTTCCTAGACAGAACTTGGGTGAAAGGGATGAAACGATTTCTGCATCGATGTTATCTTGCAATTTTAAGGAATAATATTTACCTCTACTTTCTGGTTCCGTAGCTCTACGTTCGAAGTACGGAAGCTGGTCACTATAATAGTTGAGGGTATCAGCAGCCTCGAGTATCTTGAAGAGAGCTTGCCTGTAGGAGAAAATACGTACAGATTTTAGAAGACCCATGTTTTACTGCAAATGACCGTGATGATGTTTAGCTTAACCTTTACCAGAATTTGTTAATCAATTCAAATAACTTTAAAAAAAAATCGAACAGCTAATAGTAAAGTTTAAAGCGATCTATGGCAATGGCTTGCTATAATCTTTTAATGTGTACAAATAAATACAATTGAAGTGTCTGTTTGTAATTTCGAATTAACAACTTTTCACATGAAAGTATAGAATATCATAGATAGGTAATGATGTAAGTGGTAACTTGGGTTTCTTATCTTTTAGACTAACTTCGCCCCCATATAGATAAAACAATAACCGCGGGTAACACCGATAACCAAAATGGTTTCTATTATTTCAAATACAGATATTTTCAATCTGTTTTTAAGAACAGAGGCAGAATTATTCATCATTCCAACCCTTCCTGTTTTTTTCTTCTGATTAATTTCGTTGCGGGTTCCAAGACAGTTAATTTTTTTCCAGTTAATTATATAATATATATTATATAATTAATCCAGTTAATCGCACACGTTAGCACACCACGATAGTGGATATTTTTTCGGATAGCAAAAGAAATACTCAGAATATTTTTTAATTTCGACGGAAGAATGTTACCTGTTGTCTTCACTGGATAGACTCGGAGACCGCTTGCCCAGTCTAGGTCCAAACCATAAGGGTCCATTTCCATCACCCAATGATCCTTGATCCTGATCAGCATGATGGACCAAATACACATAAGTTAGTAAATAATCTTAAAGCATTTCCTCGATATTACTCGAGGTGAACACGGTGTCTTCTATTCTAAAGAATTATCGGGTCTTTTAGTGCCAATCATATGTAACGAGAACTTGAAAACCTAGGCGACTTCAGCCAGGAAAAAAGAATGGTCGAGGGAATCAGGCTAAGAGACTTGAAAGTCTCAGATTTGAAACACTGACTGCAGTAACTGTCATCGGAGACAATCAAATCAAATACCATCTTATACTCTAACTTTTAATTCAATTCCAGATTTGACAATTTCAGTGTTGCAACGTTATGACAAGTACTAAATAGTGACGTTGCGAAATTATTTGATACGGAAATGGACGATTTTCGGATCGATTTATCTGGTTTATAGTAGTATATCTAAACAACTATTACTTTAATAAAAACTAAGTATACTAGGAAATTAAACATTTCTGAACTAATAATTTAGTTATGACGATTAATTTTATTAAGGTTCTGAGAGTTTTCTTTAATAATTGTGTGTGAAATGAATAAAAAAATGTGATCATGAAGGAACATGAGAAATAAAACCAATAGATGTAGGTAATATTTTGTTTTGTAAATCATCGCCGTCATCGCCACCGCTGTCGCTGTCATTTTCTGTAACATTTTATTCCCGATGTGTCTGTGATATTGTCAATTAACATATCTAGCCTACAAATTTTTTCCTCTTATTTGACAACATGGGATACGCATTTAGACCATTCCGTAGCCGTAATTTTTTGAATGCCTTCCTCAAATAAATTTCGCACGTCTGTTAATTTGAAAGTTTTATTATTTTGAGCTACATGCCCCTTTACCTGCGCCCATATCAATTCGATAGGGTTTAGCTCGCAATGGTAAGGGGGGTAAAACTGGGATCCCATGTGCTGCCATTTCGTCTACAGCGTACTTATTAGAAGACTCGTTATGTGGAATCAGTTCTAAAAGCGTAGCTTTAACCATATATGGTTCGTAATGAATATTTTTATTTAAAAGCCAGTCTTGAATCGCAGCTTTTTTTCCAGTTCATTTTTGGTGCCGTTTCCAATTTTCGGGAGTGGTAAGGTGCATTATCCATGAATATGCTCTTTTATTATAAGTTTTGTTTTTAGTATAAAATACAAAAATACTAACTTTCTATAAAATAAAACAGCGGTTACTAATTAATAGATAATTATTATGAATAATTATGTATTTATTTAAATAAAAATCAATAATTTAGTCTTTAATTGGCACACCAATATTATGATTACATAAACAAAAATCGCGATTGTTCATGAATTTTTGTGTTCATCACTACACTATTATATGTGGTATCATTATTTTACAAAATGACAGTAGCTAATGTCAAATGTGGAATCGAATTAAAAGTCGTGGTATAGTTCAAAGACGCTGGAGTTATCACATCACACTATTTGTTACTTCTTCACGCAAAAACTACTGAACGGATCTGGATGAAACTTTACAGTAATATAGCTTATACATCAGAATAACATATTACTATTTGCCGCGATAACCGACATATACGCTGGCAGATTCGCGGGCAATAACTAGTACATGTATATACATGAAACCGCTGGAAGTACTGTAAGGGGGCTAAAACCAGACACC
The DNA here is from genome assembly GCA_905220595.1 of Spilosoma lubricipeda. Taxonomy (NCBI): domain Eukaryota; kingdom Metazoa; phylum Arthropoda; class Insecta; order Lepidoptera; family Erebidae; genus Spilosoma; species Spilosoma lubricipeda. The sequence goes on along the minus strand of HG992303.1, from coordinate 3,486,098 downwards.
ACATTTCTCATGATTTGCATTGAGGACACAAGTAACTATTAGAAAGTAACTCTTAGAGATTGCTACCTAGTTGTCTTATGGGAACACCACATTGTAATATGGGAAGCATTTTACCTCATAGTTAAATTAATGTTGTAAAAGCTGACTTAGGGCACAAATCACATGCAGAATATCACCACTGCAAGAGAAAGAAGAAAACTTGAAACAAGCCCCATTTTGTCCCTACAGTGTCACTCTAACTACTAAGACGAATCTAATGACACCACTTACATAAAAATACAACAAGCCGTATTGGTACTATATCGTGCCAAAGAAATATATAGACTAGCGACAAGCCCCTGCGCACGGGTGGATTTCAGATGCACCCAACAACGCCACGATTCGTGTATATTAAATCTGTAATATCTTCGAATATATTCATTTAAATTAGACATTGTAAAGGCCATATTGATCTTTATTAAACGCACAATGTATTTAAAGTACTTAATTGGATAATTATTAATGCTGTATTACTTAAAATCGCTTTGTAAATAAGCCATTTTTTCTCGTAAAAAGAAAGGAATAAAAAATTGGTTATTGTGGGTTATCCCTAAGAGATAGACATATACCATTGCGGACTTTTTTGTAGATCTATTTGGTAACGCCACCTGTCGATGATGACAGGAACACTGTTAGTTAGTTAAAAGTTCCGCTGGGTGAGGCTGTCGGCACCCATTTCTACCCGCATCCTTGATCATTATTCCCGCATCGCACGCACACCGCAAGAAGAAATAGTTTAAGTTGTTCGCGAAGTGACGCCCGGACGCTTTGCTCACCGCTCGTCGAGTTCTACACCTAGTTGTGGACTCCGCCACCGCGTCTTATATAGACAATAGAACCGCAGTAAAATAGCCTTGCCGGCAAGCTAGAGACGTTTTATTCTACACCGAACACGCGTCGGCATCTTGATTCGCAAGCCACACCACGGTACGAGGAGCCAGGCCGCCTGATCAGGCCGCCAGGTCTGGACTGCAGCTCAAGATCAACAAAGGTAAGCGTGCTTCCATATTCTCCTACCCACCTAACCCATCCGGCAGCCGCACAGTACTCAGCCCACACAGTTTTCAGGCAGTGCATAGTCACTGAAGATATACTCGCTCCCGCCTTATGTGTTAGCGCTCAATAATTCTTTGGCCAAGCCAGTTGGCGCTACCACTATTTAAGGTGTTCAATACTGTAGTACATTATTTTGATCTATCTCGTAGGATACAGGCAGCGCTTGCAATGTAAGCGCAAAAAATGTGTTTATTTACGACATCACATTGGAAACCTCTAAAATTATCAGTGTTTCTCTACTATATTATGCGTGTATTATACATATAAACCTTCCTCTTGAATTATTTTATCTATTAAAGAAACCCACATCAAAATCTGTTACGTAGTTTTAAAGATCTAAGCATTTATAGTGACAGACAGAGAGCGGGAGCGACTTTGTTTTATACTATGTAGTGATACACTCGAAAAACATAACCACTCACCTTTTCATTATCGTTATTAGCAGCTAAAACGGAGCTCACCAGAGCTAATACGACAAGAAAACACAGTTTTTTTAAGCTAGACATCTTGCTCGAGTGCTGAAGACCGACTGATGCCTTAGGGATGCTTTTGGACATTTATATACCATAAACTTAATGGAAGTTTAATGTAAATAAGGGTAGGATGATACCGTTTTGATTAGGAATTATTGAGCTATCATTGAAATAGATTAATTTTCTTTAGACACTTGAAATGTGTGGGTTTTTGAACGTGTTTTGTATGTTTTGTATTCACAGTGTTGCTCAGAAATAAGTTCTTGCTTCCAGCTTCAGTCGCGTGATTATTTATTTTATTCAACTGACATTACATTCCATACACAAATTCATCTCTTATTTTACCCTATTTATTATCCGACTTCAAAAAATGAGGAGGTACTCAATTCGACAGTATATAGGTTTTTTTATGTATTCGCAGATAACTTCGCCGGTATGAACCGATTTTGATGATTCTTTATACCAATAGTGGTACCATGATAAGGATATTGTTGGCTTTTGTCGTTCTTGAAGTCGGTTTATTATTTTGTTAAAACTTTTAGTTGTTAAATTTCCAGTTTTTTTTTCTTAAAATGTCACGTATCCAACCCCAGCGGTTTAGGCTCTGCCAAGACCAGTCAGCCAGGACAAGTAATTTATATGTATTTATAGATAATTTAATCTAATACCTTTAAACGATCAATTCTGCATAGAAGAAGAAGAATAGACAGCCTCGTTGGTCTTGCGGTTGGCGTATGCGAGTGCTGATCGTGGCTTCGGTTCCCGGGTCGGACCAAATGTTTGTACAAATATTTGTTTCGGAGTTTGGGTGTTTTCTATGTATAATATGTATGTATTTACAAAAAAAAAAGTATATATGTATTTGTATCAGTTGTCTAGTACCCATAACACAAGCTCTGCTTAGCTTGGGACTAGATGGCGTTGTGTCATAGATATCCGAAATATTTATTATTATTATTATTTATTTACTTGTATATTTATACAAGTAAATAAATTGGAGTATTTATTTCTAATATTAAAATAACCGCTTTTTACTAAATGCATATGTATGGATACACGGTACAAATACCAAAAATGTGTTTAAATTTTTTTTTGTCTGTCTGTTTGTTCCGGGTAATATCTGGAACGGCTGGACCGATTTTGATGGGACTTTCACTGGCAGATAGCTGATGATCTAAGGAGTAACATAGGCTACTATTTTTTAGACTAGTTTTTTCCCGAGTCGTTACCGCGGTATGACAATAACCGCGGGTAACACCGCAGGGTTCAGCTAGTTAGTAATATAGGGATGCCCAAACTGAGGCGCGATTCAGAGTTGGTAGTTTCTCCGTTTCCTGCCTTGGTGACGCGGTGGTAGTGTATGCGACTGCTATGCTTAAGGTAAGGTCTCGGGTTCGATCCTGGGTCAGTCCAAATGTTTGTGTGACCTACAAATATTTGTTTCGGAGTTTGGGTATTTTCTATGTATAATATGTATGTGTTTACAAAAAAATATATACATGTATTTATATCAGTTGTCTAGTACCCATAACATTAACTCTGCTTTGATAGGGACAAGATGGCGTTGTGTCGTTGATATCCGGAATATTTATTTCATTTACATTTATTTATTTCCTTCGTTACTCCGTACTTCGACGTATCTTAGGGAGTTATGTGGAACTACGTTCATGAACATACTGTTATATGTTGCCGCTGTATATGGAAGTCACTAAATATAAGACAAAAGTATGTACTTATAAATACTAAGACTAAAAAGATTTATTCAAAATTTGAAACGATCACCGAAGGTAAGCAACTACGGCGTGGTCAGTACTTAGATGGGTGACCGTTGGTGGCATGATACCATGAGCATCTCCGTGATTCGGAGATCACGTTAAGCAGTTGGTCACGGTTGTTATCGTAGGATAACAGTCGTGAAGCTTAGTTGGAAGCCTTTGGGCGGCTTAAAAACATCCAACGGCAAGATCACGCAACCACAACGTTGTGTTGCCAGTCACCATCCCGCCATCGACTGCTGAGGTACAAACTATAACTATAACTTCGTTCCATCCGGGTGTCCCTTGACACCTCTCAAGTTTTTTTCTGGCGACTTTTATTTAAAGAACAAAAAGGTTTATTTCAAGTTTGTTTATAGCTTTAAGTTTTCATTTCTATCGGAAGTCTTCATGACTGCTTTGTATTTAATTTTTCATGTCCTTTTTTCGGCAACCTTATGAAATATTGACAACTGTTTTTACGGGAATTAACGCGATCACTTAATAAAAGGTATTACATACCTTTGATTTGCGTGACGTTGAACGAAAAAAAAAATTTTGTATAACCTTATGAAATAAAAGTATTTCTTCACCAAGGTAATTTTAAGTATATAATTTTTAGGGTTCCGTAGTTCACATTTCGGAACACATAGTTTCGTCGTTGTCTGTCTTTCCGTCCTCGGTTTATCTACCAAAAGATTAGTGCTAGAAAGATGAAACTTTGTATGGAGATGTGTATTTACCACGTCGACAAAGTGCTAAAATAAAATCACAAAATAATTTTGCCAAACTAAAAGTTAAATGACTGGCGCGAAAATTTTAAATTCAAATTCAAATTCAAATTCAAATTCAAAATCATTTATTCAATTAAGACACTAAGTGACATTTATGAACGTTAAATTGAAGCTGTAGTTAAGAATCATAGATCGACACAAACAGACGCCACAGCATGTGCTGTATTGTCGAGGTAAATTAGGTGAAAACACCAAAATCTACTGCCTGCCTGTGTCGATCTATAACTTCCAGTTTCCAAAATGCGTAGAGCCTCATGAGAAGAATACTGGCAAAGAAACTCATGGCCACTCTTTTCAAAGTCAGATTTTCAGGTACAATAGTGTTAGTATTACATGTAAGGTAAACAGTATGCAAGCTGTTGCCACCTGAATTTCCTTTTATTAAAATGCTCCAAAATCTAACGCTCAAACAAAAAAAAAAGAAAAGAAAAATCACTCATTGATAACGTTAAAGGTTTTAGTCTATTAAACATAGAAATCATTAAAAACATCTGATGGTTGTCCTTGTAATGAACTTTTAATTAGACATTATAATGGCTTAGATAACATTGTTAGTTCTAGAATTACAGAGGCCTGTCTTGTGAAATGCGCTTGCTTAAATAACTTCATACGTATAATACAAAATTTTAATAAAAAAAAAAAACGACTTCAAGAATTGGACCAAAGTTAATTGAGAAGGGCCACACGGGAAGCATCAGCTTTCAAATGAAAAAAGAATCATCAAAATCGGTTCAAGGTAACAAACATAGTAAAATACAGTCGAATTGAGAACCGTCTTATAGCGAACTTTGAAGTACAATAATATCAACGGTGATGAGTAACTTTGGGAGCAGTATTTATTATGCCGGAGCCACGACTCCATAATACTCTAATTGTTACATGGTGGAGTCTGTTTCTTACTCGCTAACAGTTTCTTATATATATACTCACGTCATTTAATCACGTCTTATTCTCGATGAGATAAGCCGTGTCTTTATACGACGTGGTCTGTAATCTGCTGACCTAGCTGGTTAGTCTTATCTATGTATAAATTCTATTGATTTAATAATATATGACGTAGGAATACTTCTCCTTTTTTGAATTACTAATTATCCTTTTTTTAAATTTTCGCCCAACACAATTTGATATGATTGTAAGTTAAAATAATAACTACTATGATTTGACCGGCGAAAGTTAATGGGTAAGAACATTTATTACAAGATTCCTATAAATTTAGTATCTCCTCCTCTTTTGAGTCATATATAAAATGTTTATATAGTAAAAGCTAAGTTAAAGTGCCAAAGATTTCAAGATATAATGCGACTTGCACAACGGTCGATTTAAATAACTGCTAAACAAAATAAACGCATAGACACGTTAAGCATAAACAAAATTTGTGCCCTATTGCACTATGATGATAGCAGGTAAATTTAGTTAAATAAGATAAGTGGTCGCGCGCCGTCGCGCCCTGCGAGTGTGGGCGAGAGGGCAGTATCCTAGTGTAGCACTCGCGCACACGCACGCGTTAAACACGATTAGCGCCGCTAAATAGCCGAATTTCGATGTTTAACTTAGGCAGTTCTTAAACATTTTTGGCAAAAATTACCGTTGTGCAAAATGCCGATTGTGTGTAACCTTTTATAACGCATTTAGTATGTGTTAAATGTATTTAAGTTATGTCGTGCAAGTGGCCCTTAATGTCTGTCACCGAACCTATAGTACTTAGTTTTTGATATACGAGTGTGACGATTTTCACGGACAGCAAAAAAATCTTCGATGTCGAATGCACCAAGCTATGGAGTAGCCGCTGATCCTGTATCGCGATATGAAAAGTTCTAACGCCGATTAGCATATATACAGCTTCCCGAAAGAAGTTGAGTTGTTGGCTGTTAGGCATGATCACTTCGTCTGGCTGGAGCATCCTTCCTTTGTAATATAGGGACATGACATCCGATGTTTCAACATATTTTAATACAGTTTTCAGCAAAAGATAGGGTAGTTTAAGACGAATGTTCATATGTGTAAGTCATGCATACTATATAGTAGAGAAAATCCGAGAATTTCAAAAACTTCCATCGGATATAAAGCTAGGTGCCTAAACTTATATTGACACCTTAAATGGCTCGACTTAAATAGCTACTAAACAAAATTAGTTAAACGCATAGACACGTGTAGCATAAACAAATTTAGCGCCCTCTTGCACAATGATGACAGCAGGTAAATTTAGTTAAGTATGATAAGGGGTCCCGAGAGTATGGGCGAGTCGGCAGTTTCCACGCGTTAAACAAGTTTATTGCCGCTAAGTAGCCGAGTTTCGATGTTTAACTTCGGCGGTTCTTAAACATGTTTAGTAAAAAATATATCTTTGTGCAAGATGCCAACTGTGTTTATTCTTTTTTAACGCATTTATTTAAGCTCTAGGTGACATTAATGACCGTTAATTTGAAACGATCACAATTCATCAAAACTTTAAAATACCACTAAGAGACGTCTAGATAAATGTATGTAAAATTCAATGGCAAAGAAAAAAGAAGACATGTGGCACTCGGGGACTGCCGCGGTAAAGCTATTGCATAGTATTTTTATCAACTTATGCAATTATAATTATTTAAATATGCAGTATTTTATTTTATTTTTTCTTTGATATTAATTCAAGTTTTTTCTTTGATAGCACCAAAGAAAACTAAACTATTTTTCAAATGCTCCATCACATTCGAAGTACACCGCCATCTATATTATTGTTGCTATACTGACAACAAACAAATGTATGTTTGGAATTACCGGACCGTTAGAATTTATCAAGCAGAATAAGAACAGCAATTTTAACATTCAGTAGTAATGAGTTATTGGCTGGAAGGTGTAGATGAATGATTTATGACATAGGTGCGCCGAGTTCAAATCTCATCTGGGCGACGTCGTCTTTTTGTGAATGTTTTCTGGATGTTGTGGTAAAAGGTATTCATTAAATAATTAATACAAAATCACACAAAACAAACAACCAATGCCACCTAGAGGCGAGTTGTTGAACTAAAGAGACATTTCAAAAAGTCATTAAAAGTTTTGCCATCTATCGATGAATAGCATTCATCAAATGATGATGAGATGGCAAAACTAAAAAGTACCACCGCTGTGCCGGTCGGAGTGGGGGGTGTTAGGTTTATTTTCGTTACGGAATTTCTGTATTCGGTCTCCACGCTTAAGGCCCACGATAGAAGCTATGCAATAGCTTAAAAATGTCTGTCTGTGTTAGTAAGATGCGGTTGAAGTAGGTAATTAATACGTACAGATATTGTTCCAAGTATAAAACCATAGGGCTCTCCTATTTTACTATAGACCCCGGCGATAGCTTGCCATTGATATACCAATCGATTTTCCGAATCTAATAACTTGGAAAAAACGTAGCGACTTGTTGAGAAAGATATAGGTGTCAGTGGTATGATTTTCAGTTTATAGTTTCACTAGCTGACCCACGCAATATCGTTTGCGTCTCCTATTGCCCGTAGCGTAATAATTTCCCCCGTTTTCGTTACATTCTTCATTGGTGCTCCGCTCCTATTGGTCTAAGCATGATGATATATAGCCTATAGCCTTCCTCAATAAATGATTTATCTAACACTGAAATAATTTTTCAAATCAGACCAGTAGTTCATGAGACTAGCGTGTTCAAAGAAACAAACAAACTCTTCAGCTTTATATATTAGTATATATATACAAAAAGTTACTTGAAGTAATCGAATAAAAAGTGGTTCAAAATAAAACAAATATATAGATAAGATATAACTTTAAAAAAGGATATTAAAGAAGACTAGAAAAAAAACACATTTAGCATCAGTGATGTGCTTGCTTGCTTTTGCGCGTATTTACAGTAAGTGAGTTTACTCAAAAACGGTCTTTTATGTATCTAGATAACAATACAAGTATTCCTTATTATACAAGAATAACGAGTTTGTGGTTGAATACTAAAATGGAAGACCTTATTGATGAAAGTAATCTCTTCCAGGCATCCTTTGGAATGATAAATCGATAGGAGACAAAATATCTAAAGGGTTTTTAGGTATTTGTAGATATGGTGGTATTAAATGAAGTAAAATTTTGGTAGGTGAGCCAACCAAACCTCTTTTAGAAGCGCAAAAGCCTTGAAGCATTCCTATACTTCCAGCAGCGATTTGTATATAAAACAAAAACTATAAAAACAACAAGTTAGATTAAATTTGTTTATTAATTCCCTTATAAGCGATACTTATAAACAATTTTTCTAACATTATTTCGTCCAAAATTTATTTATATCATATAAAAAAGGTACATTAACGTCAGACTAGTGTTCAGTTGCTTCGTAATTATGATGAATCGGTTTTGTTGGTGCTTCGGGCCACTCTTACTTTTTCTGGATACATTTCTGTAAAAAAAAAAACCAATATTAACTATTTTATGCAGTTTACCGTGCCTCTCTATTCACATTCATTAAGTAGGCTTCGTAAGATCTGACTAAGGGACTAAACTAAGCAGGATACACAGTGGTGGAAAACTTGGTATATAGCTTAAATTTATACATAAATTAAATTAAAAAAAAAGATTAATCAGTAGACTAAAATCTCCTTTTAAAGAAAGACCGATCATTCACTGTTGGGTGCTCTCGATTAGTTGACTCTCGGTCCGCATTATTAACAGTCCTGAAGCCAGCGAGTCTCTTAAGCCTCTGCAATTTCTATGCCTATATGGCAGTGCTCTTTCGCCTTAACGAGAGTGTTCTGAAGCGCTCTTCCAACTGATCCCACCTTCTTTTCAAGAGGGACGTGAAACAGCATCTCACTAGGGACCCATACTGAGATTCGCCATACAGCATTATTTGTATTCGCCGTGAGTATGGCGGCCCCCATTCTAAGCTTCTACTGAAGCTTTCCATCAGGCTGTATAGAGTAACTTTGGCAGTTATCACGCTTTAGACGGCTTCTACTCAAGCTTTCCATCAGGCTGTATTGAGTAACTTTGGCAGTTATCAAAATGACTCTACTCTGCCTGATGGAAAGCATAAGCAGAATCCAAGAGTGGTAGTCACCTTACTCATCGCGAATTAAGACAATGCAACAATGCAGCATGGTGACCAACACTATGGCGGCCTAGTGATGCTTCTGCATCATTGTTTCAAGTTTCCTTCTCTTTGCAATGCTGTTGTGCCGTATTATTTCCCACTTAATTTGCTCTTACCACACCCATGAGATGAACAGGGGTGGTGATACTCTAGACTCAGAGAAGGACAAAAAGTCCACATGGATAAAGATGGTATAAAATAGATTAGAATAAAATATTTGCTGACCAAATTCTTACCATAAGCAAGCTCACGGCCGAGTCTTGGAGAAAAGTTCATAGTTCTTCCAAGTCTTGGGGAGAAGTATTTTGTTCTACTGTCGATTTGCTCAGGGTCTGGTCGATAGCTGAAGAAATACAGGAGATTATACATTTTTTAAATATACAAATATAAATAGCTACAGTTAATGTTTGCCTGCCTGCCCGGACACCTGCACGAGGGAGGATATGATGACTGTCACCGACAATGCAGTCAGAGTACCCGCGTTCTGGTCAGCTAAGATCTAACTACACTGACACGAAACGTTTGCCTAAGATGAAGAATGGCTGCAGTAAAACATTTAAAATAACTTTCACCATTGCAAGAGATTCTGAATAAAAAACCAGACATGATAATATAAGAAACTTGAAAATTAAAATGTATGCTCGATATATGGTGTGGAGGTGTAATCATAATGTATCTATGGAAATCAACCCCCTTTTGGGGTTATAATGGGGGATGGTAGTTTGTATTTTTTTTATGTTATAAGTGGCAAAGGAGCTGACGTATCACCTAATGGTAAGCGATTACCGCCGCCCATGGATACCCGCAACACCAGAGGCGTCACAAGTGCGTTGTCGACCTTTGGGGGATGAGGAAACGGATGTGGGGAGGGGCTGGGGTATGGGCCTCTGGTATCCTCACTCACACGGTGAAACTCAGCGCAAGCGTTATTTCACACCAGTTTTCTGTGAGGTAGTGGTATCACTCCGGTCGACCCATTCATGCCGAAACGTGGCTTTCCAACGGTATGTATGAAAGTACCATGTTCTTGAAGTTAAAGTAATTATGGGAAAAGAATTTTAAATGGTGTTTGGGTATAAGAATTATCATATATACATACTAGCAGAGCCTCGTGGTGCTTGCTACCTACGGTACAACAACAACCGCGGGAAGCCCGCGGGGCAAACCTAGTATATCTATTACCTATAAAGCAAATAACTTACATTTCTTGGTCGGCTGGTGTAGCTGGCATATCATCAGACAGTCTTCTACCCAACCTGGGAGTAAACTCAACGTTCTCGTACATCTTCTCTTCATATGGAAGACTGCGTCCCAATTTTGGTGTAAAAATCACTTTCTTGGTAACTGCCGGGAAACGAAAATAAATAAGTGACCGTATGTTTCATTTAGGTAGGGCTAGTGGCTAAGTCGTAGCCGAAAGATTAGAATACTGTCAAGTTGAGTACGTCATGTTTAGTGGGACAAATCCCGCCCACACGCCCTATACTGTAACTCCTGTACACCAGTATCAACAGTAGTGACGTATGAATACATCGAGTTATGACACTCGGAAAGTCCCAGGAAAAGTTAAACTGTCTTGGATCCCACAAAGAAATTAATCAGAAGAAAAACTGGAGGAGTTGGAAATATAATAAGTCCACTTCTCTCCTTAGCAAAGCGGGAGACAAAATGAAGTCCCGGAGAAACAAACAGACAAAATGAAGTGAATAAGACCGGAGGCCCAATGGTGCAGAAGCATCACTAGCCCGCCATGGTGTGGGTCACCTTGCTGCATTGTTGCATTGTCTGCGTCCGCAATGAGTATGGTGACAACAACTCTTGGATTCTGCTTATGCTTTCCATCAGGCAGAGTAGAGTCATTTTTTTATTTTTTTTTATTTTATTTATTTATTTATAATTACATATAAGTTAGCATATAACAATATTAGTGTTGGGGACCTCCTTTTAAGCTAGGGTTGCTTGTGTCAGGAGATCCCAAATTTTGGCAGGTCATACATAAAAGAAAAAAAATACTCAACAGTACAAACCAGAAAACTGTCGCTCAAACCAATACGCCATTAATGCAGTCATACTGTATTTATACTAAAGAAATTATCATTAAGTACCAACCTCTGGGTTCTGGATCGTCAGCCTGACTCTCGTAGAATGGCAACTGGTCATAATAATACTTCAGGGTATCAGCAGCTTCCAATAGTTTAAAGAATGCTTGTCTGTTAAAAAAACAATAATTGATGAGAACGGGTTATTTAAACTTCTCTATAGGATACCGCAGTGTGGGTCACCATGCTGCATCGTCTTCATTCCCAATGAGTATGGTGACCACTACTCTTGGAATCTGCTTATGCTTTCCATCAGGCAGAGTAGTCTCTTTGGGAGGCTCTTTTAAATATTTTTTATGTAATAGGGGCAAACGAGCAGAAATGGACAGTCGCCCATGGATACCCGCAACACCAGAGGCGTCATAAGTGCGTTGCCAGCCTTTGGGAGATGGGGAGGGGGATGGGAGATATCGGGGTGTAAGCATCCGGTATCCTCACTAACTCGGTGAGACACAGCGCAAGCGCTATTTCACAACGGTTTTCTACGAGGCCGTGGTATCACTTCGGTTGAGCTGGCCCATCCATGCCGAAGCGTGGCTCTCCCACGGTAAAATAAAAGGTATTCATATACTAATGTGTTAAACATTCAACGTTGACTGTAAGGTGGTTTGGATCCTTAACATATTGCCATTCACTGCTGAACGAAGGCCTTCCCAAGAAGTACCAACCATCCCGTTCTTGATAATATATATGTGAGTATGTTTGTGCACTCTAGATACCACAGTACAGGCTTTGTCAAGTTTGTGATCAGACCTTCGGACGTGGAATGTGTTCAGTTATTACTTCACCTGTTATCTTCACTGGACAGCTTTAGAGATCGCTTTCCGAGACGAGGTCCGAACCACAGTTGTCCTCCTCGGTCGCTGTGTGCCCTCCTATCTTGCCCAGCATCCTAGACGAAATTACAATATATTTTAGATATGAGATATGAGTCGAGATGAAGACCTGACGTGAAAGCTCTCTGTCATTGAATATTAAACAAGAGGTTTTTTAGATAGGATTGTTTTTTATCGACAAAGCTATTAATAGAGTCTCAGTGGTGCAGTGGTAGTGTATGCGACTGCTGTTCTTGAGGTTTCGGGTTAGATTCCCTGGTCGGATCAAATGTTTGTATGATCTGCAAATATTTGTTTCGGAGTTTGTGTGTTTTCTTTGTATAAGATGTATGTATTTACAAAAAAAAGTATATATGTATTTACATCAGTTGTCTAGTACCCATAACACAAGCTCTGCTTAGCTTTATAATACTGCATAAACTTTGTTGCCTCCCGTCCAGCTGATTTTTACAAGAAGGGCATCAATAAGCTGCCAATGCGTTGGCAAAGATGCGTCGATTGCATGGGTGATTACTTCGAATAACAGAAATGAAAAGTTTGAAAAAATAAGTACTTTCCCTTCTTGCATACAAAACGGCAATTTCATAGGTAAAGACCTATTATTACAAACAGACACTCCAATTTTATTTATTTGCGTAGATGTATAGATGTATGTATTTATAGATGTGTAATAGGGAATAATACTGCCAAACCTTCCCGATAGAGGCGCCACTATACTATAACGTAAACAAACTAATTAGAACGTTTATGTTAGAACTTTTGCATCAAAGCTATATTTGTTTATAGAGTAAGTAATAAATTTGCATCAGTTTTGTGCATTTGGAGTACGTTTGTTTCCTTAAAGATCAAAAGCTGCGTAAGCAATGGGAGATAGATGTGCGTCGTAAATACTTCAACGCTACTAAGCACTCAAGACTGTGTTCAGATTAATATGCCACACTCCCAAATAATTGAAATTCACTTTTATACATTTTATTTCCTTTTTCTATGGTTGCTTAAACTCTATCCAAATAATTTAGTATGTTTGACATTGTTATAAGAGGTAAATTAGAGTTGGTATTATTATCATTAAAGTTATTTATGTTTTGCTTATATAGAGAACTAGTTTCCTCTTCATCTTTTCATCATCCTCAATATGTAACGAGGAAGTAGTAGGTTTCACTACAAAATGATTATTTGCGTCATACAGAATCAACCTTTCAATAAGATCATTTTCTTTTCCTCTGAGGGATGTGCCGCGTTCCCGAAGCAGCTTTTATAAATTCGGAATAGTTAGACGTTAGATATGAAAATGAAATAAAATATACAACTATTAAAACCTTAAAAGTTTACCGACTTTAAAAAAAGGAGAATGTATTTTTTTACGTGTGTTCGCGGATAGCTTCGTCGTTTATGTACCAATTCTGATGATTCTTAATGGAAAAGAGATATCCCAACTGTGGTACCATGATAATAAAACTAAGATCTGATGATGACATCCAAAAGAAATCGATCCATTTGATCGTATAAAACAACTCACCTTAACATCGTTACCAGTAGCCAAAACACAGCTAACCAACGCTAATACAATAGTGAAACAGATTTTCTCTAAACTACACATCTTGTTCGAGGGTGCTTCACCAACTGACGCTTAGGGGATGTTTTCAGGAGTTTATATAGTGGGAATTTAATGGAAATAGAATGCAAATGAGGGGAGAATGACACCACTTGGATTAGGAAATACAAAGCTATTAGTAAATGTGTTTATTTCGTTCTAAATACGTGTGGGTTTCAAAATGTAGATCGATTTGTTGTGTATTTATAAACTGAATTGGATTGTGTCCCTAGAGTTATCAAAGAGGGAATAGGTTTGTTCCTTTTGCGTAATAAGATGCTATTTTTATCTGATTGCGATTGAAAGAGGACTATAATCGACGGGTGTTGTCTCATTACTTACTTAGTATTAGGAATTCGATAGTTATTTTGTCTGTCTTTTTTTATGTTTTCAGGTTTTCACGGGTTGTTATGGAGATACTTTGATAGGTAGAAGCTAAAACATAATTTAACACACATATATTTTGTTTACTCCAACATTATTCTTCAATAAATAAATATAATATCAAGTTTGTAGCCCCCACGGTTGAGGTTCAGTTAGGGCAAGAAATTTTTATGGTACTAGCTGAGCCTCGCGGTAAAACATCAACCGCAGATAACGTCGCGGGTCGAAGGTAGTCTAAAAAAGTTACTCCATATGTCATCCGCTATGTGCCAGTGAAAGTCTCGTCGAAATTGAGCCAGCCGATAAAGAGATTAGAGATTAGAGAAGAGCCAGAACAAACAGACAGACAGACAGACAAAAATAAAAAAAATAAATTATTTTGGTATATGTGATGTTCTCCTAGCCTATTATGGCCACGGCGGCCAGTCTCAATAAAGACCAACCAACTACGCAGGAGATATTATAGTGCACAAGTATGTGCAGGAACACAAGTGCACTCTTTGTTCTCTCTCTCTCATAATCCGACGGGACGGTTAACGGACACGATTGGGGAGAGATCAGGCGCAGGACCGACAGCTTTACGTGCCCTCTGAGGCACGGGGTTCAGACCCCAACTTCCAAACTCCGAGCTGTTATTAGGTATTTCTATTATCAGAAAAACTCAATAACCTCGTTGGTTTAGCGGTTGACGTATGCGAGGTCTCGAGTTCAAATCCCGGGTAGAGCCAAAAGTGTTTGGTATATGTACCGTGTAAACATACATATGCATTTAGTAAAAAGCGGTAATTTTAATATAACAAACAGACACTCCTATTTTATTTATTTGTATGTACGAGTATAGATAAATATCACATACCTAAATGAATCCTTTCGGTACAAAATAATTAAACAAACGCTTAAAATAAAACACAGTGCGTCCCTTTCGCCCTTTCTCCCCTCAGTATTAAGGCTTTAGGTGCAAATTGATATAAATCTAACAATGAGCGTACGATCCGAAAACGATTTGTGATGTCAATCCCTCGTACAGAACTGTTCTATAAATAAATACACGACGCCATATTGTTTTTAATGTCGCTCTTTGAAAATAGTTTTTTTTTGTTTTTGACATACTTTTACCTTATTTATGGGTCGTATTTATTTATTGAGGCATTAGTTTTAAAAAAAACTCGAGAGGTGTCAAGGGACACCCGGATGGAACGAAGTTCACTGTCAGGATTCATTATTTTTATTATTTTTTATTATTTATTATGTACAAAAAACCTGTATATACTCAACAAAAATAATCGTCGCGACCACACTGTTAAATGTGAAATAGAAATGAAAATGTCTGGCTTGCTTTCTGTAAGAGAGACAGAGAAATATGCGCACGCCGCACGGCTTACAATCGCTTACTGAAACAAAAAGTGTCGCGTCAACTTTTCGTAAGATTTTTTTTGTCGTGACAACTTTTCGTAAGATTTTTTTTCCATCTTTCACAACGCGCGATAAGGAACTTCGTTCCAAAAACATTGTTTTCTTCTGGTTGCTTTTAAATTCTTCGTTTAATGACGTATTGAGAACACGGAATGTTACCATCTCCTATGGGGATCCTAAGAGCCGACTGAGGCAGCAAACAACGCAAGATAACACGGCAGAGAGAAGGAACAAGAAATAAACTCTATACCAACACTTTTCGCCAGCGTGGTAAAAACCATAAACTCCTTGCTAAGGAGATGCCTATGCTTTTAATTGAAGCTTACCAAATTGACTCTACTCTGCCTGATAGAAAGCATGAGTAGAATCATAGAGTAGTGGTCACAATACTCATTGCGAATATAGACAATGCTGCATGATGACTCACACTATGGCCGCATAGTGAGATACTTTTTCACATCCCGCTTATTCCCGGGCTCATTGTGGGAAGAAAACTTAAACAAATAAATATTTAAATATTTCGGACATCTATCACACAACGCCATCTAGTCCCAAGCTAAGCAGAGCTTGTGTTATGGGTACTAGTTAACTGGTACAAATACATATATACTTTTTTTGTAAATACATACATATTGTACATAGAAAACACTCAAACTCCGAAACAAATATTTGTAGATCATACAAACATTTGGTCCGACATATGGCAGGGTCAAACATAAAAAAAAAAAAAAAAAAAAAAAAAAAAAAAAAAAAAAAAAAAAAAAAATATTGATCAGCAGTCGCACACGCCAACCGCGAGACCAACGAGGCAGTCAAAACTTGTAGTATTGAGTCCAAGAGTTCAGAAAGTTAAAGACTGCTAACACTCGATATAATGCTCACACTAAGGCGACCTTTTGAATTGCTTTTGCATCATTAAGCCTCAGGTCTCGCACTCACTAACGAAACACTACAGCACGAGTGCTGTCAAAAGTGACAGCACTCGTCTGTAAGAAGGTAGGACCCGCCCTGCGCCCTGGCCAAGTTGGAAGCGTTCTAATTTCTCGTGTGGCATTAGCTAATACTTTGTCTAAGATTAGCCAATGACACACGACAATTTTGGCGTTAACGATTGCAGAAAGAACAACGCTTTGCAACTTGGCTAGGGGGTTGGTCAGCTAACAATCAACGTAGCTCTTAGGTACAATTGAAAATCGGACGTCCTTGTGTAAATAGTGTCAACTTTGTTTATCGTTCCCCTAATTGTTTTTGCTCCAATCTCAGAATGTCAATATCTTTAATTAGCTCTAATGAAAATGTATAAATTCTTGTATCATTAATTTCAATTAATTCAACATTAAGATTAACTGGACAACATTAGGATTAATTAATCGATGTTGTGACAAAAACACCTTTATTTGTTTTGGTTGTAATTAAACTTTCTGAATTGGTTTTCTTAAATTTTCAGTTAGTTTTAGGTAATCAAGAATCGATATTAGTTCGTGCAGAAAATTGTTTTTATACCCGACTTCGGTGAAGTTAAAAAGAAGGGTAATGGTTTTGGCATTGGCATTGTATGTTTGTATGTTCGTACCTGAATTTGTGCCTTTTATCACATCAACCTACCTCTCTCTTAAAGATGAAGTTGTGGACTACCTCACCACAGTTTAATAATGAAACAGTATTCAAAAATTACTTTGAACATATGTTGACAGTGAAATTACTGTACGTTTATTGCCTATAATAAAATATTTATGTTTCTGTATGAAGTTTTCCAATAAAATGTATATTTATTCGGCAGTGTGTAAGTAAATATTTTTTGTTATCAAGGATGAAGAATTTAAAAAAAATATCGACCATTTTTAATCTGTAGCGTAAAAAATGGCAAAAAAAACTATAAAAATTAGATGATACTGTGGTTAAAATACGCGTTCATGTTGTCTGCTCAACTGCATAAGGCTGGAGCGTGATGTTAAATAGTTCATACCTATTTTTGACAATAAAATTTAATAGATTCGATTTTCATCATAAAAATATATTTGTCATACATGCATATTATTACATAATATAGAAAGAAACCTATGTACATATCCTTAATTAAAAAAAAAACAGTAACAATATTAACATACAAGCGTCAAAAAACTCCACATCTTCGTCTACTGATAGCGCTCCCAAAAGACTTGCAGCATTACCACGTTGAATGGCAATGCTGATTATAAAATTAATCTTTATTTCTCTTGGTCATAGCAACAAGTGAACGACTTAACAAATTTTAATAACTTTTGTAATGTCACTTTTTTTTACGAAATTCAGTTACACACCTTTCATATCCTTCCAATACAATAACTTTAATGATTATTTTTAAACCATTTTCAGTCTTTTTCATAACGATATTGAGTTCAACTAGAAGCTATGTGTTGCTGGCAGCCAATATTGAAGATTTTCGTACCCTAGCAAAGCAATTTGTCCCAGATCACATGGCGGATGAAATCTTAGAAATGGCGAAAGACGCGATCGGTCACGATAGCAAAAAAAACCCTTATCACTTAGAATATCGTGGTGAAGAAAGAGCTAATTATCAAGGAAAAGAAGCTGATCTAGAATCCAATGATTCAGAGGTCTCTATCAGGTCAGTGCACAAATATAAAAGAGATAAACCTTCGAAAATATCAAAAGGTAAATATGAATTATCTCTAGATGATCTTGTGGAGAAAGTAAAGGAAAGATTACAAAGTGAAATAGCTCAGATGGCTGCTAGCGCGGCTAAGAAGAAAATTCTTTTACAATCTAAACAAAAAAATAGCGCAAGTCCTCCTAATAAAACGGTACCGAAATATGATTCATCTAATGTCATGTCAGCTAACCGGCCACCCCCTCATAGAATCCAACCTCCTAAGTATGTAGAAAATATAGGAGACAATAAAGAAAACAAACCACGACAAGAACAGCGCATAAAAAAGCCCAAACGTGAAACAGAAGATCAAAAATATGTAGCCGAAATGTTTGTAGCAGAACCACCGAAGTATTTGTATAACCTTGGTAGTCCAGTGCCACTGCAGCAGAGTGTACACCCTGAACCAGTGACAGTGACGTCAGAACAAAATAATACTCCTCATAGAGAAAGAAATAAAACACCTCGTAAGCAACATCAAGTTAATACTAACAATCAAAATATTAATCGCCAGAGAAAAGTAACTCATCCTAAACATACTACAACGACTACTACACAAGCTGTAGAATCATTTGTAGGAGTAGACATGGCAATAAACGACAGTTATGAAGATTACGTTGTACCTAAAAAAGACAACGATCATTTCGAACCGGAAACGGGACCAAAAATCGCCAAAAAAGTTCTAGAAAATTTCAGTATCGAATACGAAGACACCACCACCAGAAAAGCTAAAGAATCAGCTAAATTTGAAGATGGCACTACAAATTATAATAAACAAAGAAAAAACAAAGAAGATTCGAATAAAAACAATGACAATAAATATTTCAAACAACGTCCTAGTAATCCAGAAAGATCTGATGTAGTACCATTGGCTGCTGAAAATACAGAACAAAGTATTCAGCCTTATGCAGAACAGCTACAAGATACAGTATATGCCGATGAAACGGTCACAGAAGTAACAGAAGAACAGAAAGCACGATCTGCGGTCATTCCGTTAAAAGATTATACTAATTCACAATATTTGACACCACATGTTGTGAACCCAATCGCAGGCAATATAAACAAGAAGATTAAAAAGCCTAAACAAGCTACAGATATACCCAAAAGAGATATGTATAAATTGAGTAGTCCCAACTATTTGGTAAAAATACCAATAGTCGGGGAGAAATATCATTTCGATGAACCAATTCCAGAAGAGGATAGAGTGAGGGAGAATTTGGAGCCCGTTGGTAACCCAAAGGGCTTAATTAATGGTAAAGTTTTAATATGAAATGTTTTGTTTTATTTCTCTATCAAAATGGGAAGTCGATATCCTAGTTCTTGAATCCTGCGGTGGCAATTAACTTTTGCATCCAAGACTTTGCAGTATTTCGTAAGAAGTACTACAAAGTTGAGGAGGAGGATGCCAAAGTTGAGAAGGAGGATGCAAAAGTTGAGAGAAGGATGCAAAAGTTGAGGCGGAGGATGTAAAAATTGAGAGGAGGATGTAAAACTAGTTAGAGAAACTAAAGTAACTAAGTTCCTCTGACTAGTTTGTTCCTTGATTTGATCTGAAAACGATTATTAGGAACTTGGCCTCAACTAGAGTTGGTAAAAGGTATCAAGTTCTTTCCCTCTGCAGTGCTATTGTCCTTATGACACCCACGGGGTGCATAAGGGTGGGGACACTCTGTATTATTAATCTCTCATAACACGTCCAATAAAACAAATTACATTTCATTATAATATTTAATAACTGCAATCGTCATCCGATGGGGGACAAACCTTTTTCGGAGTCGTAGACTTGAAATATCTTGTGCCTTTAGATGTTCTAGTTGACCCTGAAAAATAGATTATTATTATGATTTTTATAAATGAGTTAGAGGTGCTCATAGCCCAGTTACCCTCGGTGATATAAAAACAACCATAAAGAGTAAACAACGACGGCGCGGTCAGAACCTGGATAAGTGACCGCTGGTGACATGATACCATTAGCGTCTCCGTGATTCGGAGATCACGTAAAGCAGTCGAGAAGCTTAGTTGGAGGCCTTGAGCGACTTAAAAACATTCAACGGCAAGATGACGTAGCCACAACGTTGTGTTGCCAGTCCCCAACCCACACTCGGCCAGAGTGGGGACGTATGGTCATAAATGTAAAATTATGGTGTGTTGCTGTTGTTTCTGATATCACAAGCTGACTTTTAAAACACGAGGACACTCTTTTCTTGCATTTTTTTAGGTTTAAGTAAAAACAAGCTAGGGAGGTTGTTAGATTGTGGATTTTTTTATGGAGTAGAAGGCAAAGGAGCATCCGCCAACCGATCCAATAGACAAGTTTACATTCTACAAAGTTTAACGTTAATAGGAAACTTACAAATGTAATGGGAATGAGGACTCTCAACGTTAAGTCGTGTGGTTAAAACAAAATTTTAGGCATTAATATTTTTGTTTTAGATGGATATTAGATTTTAGAAAGAGGAATTGAAGCAAGCAACTTGGCTGATTAAAAGAGGTACAAATAAATTAAATAAAGTATCTGTTTTTATAATTACAAATTAACAACTTTTCACTAAATGCATACGAATGTACATACGTACATAAAAAAACAATTTTTAAAGTTTGCGTCTGTTCGTTGGTCCATCTGTCTGTTTGTTCCGGCTAATTTCTGGACTTAGCACCTATTTTGATGGGACTTTCACTGGCTGATGATAGAAGTAACTTATGTCCCTTTTATTTAGATAAGCTTCGGCTCGCGGCAACGACCGCAAGTCTCAGCTTGTCAAGGAGTTATCGATACCTGTTAGTTCGGATGTCTGGATACAAGGTGGTCGAAATATCCGCGATTGACGCAGCAAATTTGTTGCATTCCTATAGTCCATGTGCCATTTTGCTAATAACTTCTTTACACCTGCCTTTAAACCTCTGAAGGACTGGTTTTTACCTGTAACGATCGCAATGGGAAATTACTCATTATCCCCCCATCTCGCAAAGAACATTTTTGCCCTTCGATATCTGAGTGCAAAAGCCGTTTTTATCCGCTAAAGGATAAAATAAATTGAATTTAGTACATCGTGTGCACTAAGTTTGTAAATTCAAAACATCATTAAGGTTTAATGATGTATTTACTTCTACCTCCATGGTGCCGAATTTATTACACAACCTTTTTTAATTTGTTCAAAACTGAGACTCGGAACCTTTTTGGTGTACCTACTTTTTTTTAATTTGCTTTGCCCACGCCATTTGGGATGAAAAGTTACGTATTGCACTAGAGTGCAAAAAATTTTTACCTCGTGCTCTTTTGAATCGCTCGCTAAAGCTCAGGTTCGCTTGCTTGGTCATCAAAATTGAGCACGCGGTTAATAAGTAACTTTACACTCTTGTATGACAATGGCAAAATGACTCTACTCTGCCTGACTGAAAGTGTGACCAGAATCGAAGAGGTGGTCATCATACTCATTGAAATTTTACCACGGGAAGCAGCTAGTGCATACATATAAAAGTAAACAAAATTCAAATGAACAGCTTTTCACTAAATGCATATCTATAGATCATAAACTCTATTCTATATACGAGTATTCTATACATTCTATACAAATAAATAAAATTGGAGTGCATGTTTGTAATATTAAAATAACCACTTTTTACTAAATGCATATATATATATGTATACACGGTACATATACCAAAATAACATTTTTTATAATTTTTTGTTTGTCTGTTTGTTCCGGTAAATCATTGTAATGGCTGGACCGATTTTGACGGGACTTAGATTGATAGGTAGCTGATGATATAAGGAGTAACTTAGACCTTTTTTAGACTAGCTTCACCCCGCGGCGTTACCCGCGGTACGACAATAACCACGGATAACACCGCGGGTAATATAGTATTTAAGTTTACATCAATAAAAATATTTTTGCTCTTCTGCCGTCCGTCTGTCTACTTCTTCCGACTAATTTCTGGAACGGCTCGACCAATTTTGACAAGATTTTCATTGGTTGAAAACCGATGTTGACAGGATTACCTTATGCTGCTTTTATTTTAAACTAGCTTCGCAGCTAGTTATAAATTTATCCTGTAAAGGAATCGAATCTACAATCTCGGGTCTTAGACCTATCAATTTTATCTCTCTTGGGAGTATAGGGGTGAAAAGAAAACGAAACGTAACTTTCTATCCTCACCAACTTATATCTACTTATATATAATTAATTTGTAAAAGAATAATTATAAGAAGTAATTGTTGAAGATTGAAATCTACGTAGGTGTTTATAATAAAGAGAGGATAAACTAACAAAGATCACATACCCGCTTAAGATTTTTGTCAAATATTGATTACTGAACTTAATCTGTGGGTAGGAGAAGAGACAGATAGAACCTCTGATGGTACCGGCGCCTATCGGCGTCAAATCAACTGCTATGGTGGGCTCTGAAAATCAGTACTGTGATGGGCTGTGCCCATTGCAGTGTATGCTGAGAGTCCGCCTTTTTGTGATGCACGGCGTACAGCCCTCGTTGCCATAATTTTGTTACGAACGAGTTTTGAGCGTTATTGTTGATGAGAAATTTATTGTTTTTGTTCGTATGGCGTGTAATTCAGTGTTGTGTTAATGCACGCTATTACACGTCATCAAACTTTTTAATGCCACGTATCATCAGTCTTTGATTGACAGCTTTGACATTTTAAAATGCTACCAGCATAAAAAAAAAGAATAACCTTAGATTTTAGATTAATTTTTACTGTGTTTGAAAACTTGTATTTTGGTTGTATGCTGTGTTTCGCAAATAAAGTTTTTATTATTATTATTATATCTCCCTCTCAACTCCCGTTCGCCTCGCCCGATCACACTTTTCGTAACGCTCTCGTCACGCATTCTCCAGCTTACTTCCGAAGTCAAGCGTGCTAAAACAAGTTTTATTCCAATAATTTTTCAATATATATTACCTTGTATAATCTGGTTAAATAGAAGTCTCATAGCTCTATCGTCCCATTGGTACAACCTTATATTAATGGTACTAATTTGGTACAGGATTGAATAGATTTCATCTTTTGTTATGGTCGATGTGTCTTCTGAAATCAACTGCAGAATTCTGAAAAGGATTTTTTTTACTGAAATGACTCTACTCTGCCTGATGGAAAGCATTAGCAGAATCCAAGATCAAGAATCACCATACTCATTGCGAATGTATCAATGCAGCATGTTAATCCACACCATGGCGGCCTAGTGATGCTTCTGCATCTGTGGTTTGTTTGCAATTATAATTTTGTCGGAGCTTTTTGATGAGATTGAGAAGGGCTATCACGTTTTGGGTATCGTAAGAGTAAACTAGGACAATAGAATTGCAAACAGAAGAAGTAAGAAATGTGTGAGTAAGATAAAGACTGCCTGCGTGGTGCCGTGGTAGAATATGCTACTGCGACCGGGTCGGATCAAATGTTTGTACGATCTACAAATAGTGGTTTCGTAGCTTAAATGTTTTCTATGTATAACATGTGTGTATTTACAAAAAAGTTTATAATATATGTATTTATATCAGTTGTCTAGTATCCATAATACTAGCTCTGCTAAGTTTGGGCTAGATGGCATTGTGTGTTAGACGTCCGATATATTTAATATCATTTACTGTATATTTAAGAGATAAGGCTCACATCGAAATCTAGCTTTGAACTAAGCAGAGTTTGTGCTATGACAATTAAAATAACACATATATTTTTTGTAAATACATACACATTATACATAGAAAACACCCAAACTCCGAAACAAATTATTTGTAGATCATACAAACATTTAGTCCGACCCGGAAAACGAACCCGAGACCTCATGATCAGCAGTCGCACACGCTATAGGTAAACCGCCGTAAGCGTGGCCTTCCTGATGGTCTGCGGGGCGCGGGGCGGGAGCGCGCTCAGCCAATCAACTAGTCTGCCGGTGTCGGCCGGCAGCGACTGACGTGATCGCCAGTCCGCGCGTGAAATTTTTCTAGCGACTGCTACACACGATAATATTAATCTTGCGACATGGATCAGGATAACCTACCTACTCTGCGTAATAAAAAATTAAATAGACAATCAAAAATTATGTTATTAAATGTTGCCAAATTTATTAAACAAATGAAATTAGACCAAGCTGCATTACAAGGTAAAATTACTAATTATTAATTATATAGTATTTATTGTCTCATCATTTTAAAATTATAGTAAAGCTAGACATTGTTTGACGATCATTTTTTTTTTGTTCAGGTACAGACATGAATGTGAATAAAGCTATATCAGAGGCGACCACTGTTTCTTTGTCAACCGTTAAAAAGGTATTATTATTATATCATAGGTGTATAATATGTATATCAATCTTAAGATCAATTAAATCTCAAGATACGAGTCATTACGTCGTATCGTGTATAGCCGGTTGCATCACCCGCCCCGCGCCCCGCAAACCATCAGGAAGGCCACGCTTACGGCGGTTTACCTATAGCCGCGAGATCAACGGGGCAGTCAAATAAGTACATACCTATTATACATAGACTACCAATCAAATATTTGAAGAAGGTAAAAACATTTGGTACGACTCTGGAATTCAATCCAAAACCTTAAGTATATGTCGTACTGTGACACGAAGCCAGTTAGAAGGTAAACTTGAAATAAACCTGAAACCAACTTGTATGGTTAGCGTGGTTTAAAAAAATCCTATCCAAAGAAAAGGCCTATAGATAGTTTCAGATATATTATTCAAAGTGACTGCTTGATTGAATGCATGAATGAAATCCAAGGTCACCATATTCATTGCTAATGCAGACAATGCAGCATGGAGTCTCACACTATGACAGTCTAGTGAGATGCTCTTTCATGCCTCGTTTGTAGGACCCGACATTATAATAAGATGGAAATATGAGCGTTGGTAGTGAGTTCCAAGTTTTGACTGCTCAGCACCTTCAAGAGACTGTTAATTAACCTCAATTTATGTGTTAATGTAGAAAGGTAATGATGACTCGTAGCCGGGCCAGTTCGTGCTGAAGTCAGTGTGGCTCACTGATTTCAGCACGAACTGGCCCGGCTTGATCGGGGCGGTACTATCCAATGAGGTGTAAGAGTCACTTTCAGAACCGTAGCATAAGCTGAGCTGTGGCCTTCTGGACACACAGCTAGACATTTCACTGCTTTTATTTTCTTTGTTTTGTATATTGTTTGTTTGTTATTTATTCTAAGTTAAATGTGTGGGGAACAGGTGTCATGTCCCACCAAGAAAAAGGAAGGATCCTCCGACCAGGCGAGGTGATCATGCCTGGCGGGCCACTGCCCTGTGGTTGACGTTGGGATTTTTCTATATATGTTAATCGGCGCGAGAACTCTTATTGCGCGATTTAGGATTGTTAGTTACTCCGTGTTGTGCGTTACTTCGTAGTTCAGTGTATCTGCGGTAGATGGCGCTGTCATATGTTTTTTGTTGCCGCTGAATGTGGAAGTCGCCACAAATGTATTATCTTTCTCTTTTGCATGTATGTTATGTGTGACTAATCAATGTTTTCTTTCTTTTTTTACCCTCTCACAGAAGTACAACCTAAAGTAACAGCATTCAAGATGTGGTGTTTCGTTGGTGAGTGCGAGACCGGATGCCTAATGACGTAGAAGCATCTCAATAGGCCACCTTAGTATGACTCGCCATGCTGTATTGTTGCATTCTCAATTAGTATAGTGACTCTTGGATTCTACCCATGCTTTCATCAGGCAGAGTTAAGTCGCTTTATTTAAAAAAAAAATGAGTATACCTTAAAACAACCCGATCATTGGAAGTTATAATTTTAAATGTTCCATTTCCTTTCTCTCCCATCAGGTAGGGAGAAAGGAGATCCAGGCATTGGATTTCACGGATTGGGTAGTTGAGGCTTCGGTCCAGTTCTCTGCGATAGAAGATCTCTGCAGGCTTCCTGGCTCTCGATACACTCTTCTTTTTCTTCTTTACATTCGTTCTGGAGAATTAAAAACAAATTTTATTTTCTTTCTTAACTCTGTGTGTCTGTTACGCTTTCAAGACAAAATTGCTGCACTGATTTCAATGAAATTTGGCATCCATTGGATTATTTTGGTTCTTGAGGAACGGCGTAAGCTACTTCTTACCGCGATAATCAACATACAGAGCCGGGACTAATATTTAAACATTCGTAAATTAAACTTCCCCATTCATCCCGTGGGTGTTGAGAGAGCCAACTAAAAAAGCAAGCTAGAGAAGGAATGGTGAAACAAATGCTGTACAAACCCGCCTGGTAAGCGTGGTCTATGGTCTCCTAAGGAGAAGCCTATGTCCGTCGATGGACTACCAAAAGCTGTTGATAATAAAATAATACTACATATATACATCATAAGCAATAACAGTTTAAACTTTTTTTCAATTAATGCAGAGGAGGTTTTATGGCATTTATAAACTACTAGCTTTTGCACGCGGCTTCGCTCACGCAGACTTTCATCCCCTGATTTACCCCCTTAGCGGTGGAATTTCCAAAATTCCTTTCTTAGTGCCCCCTTACGTTATATAAAGAACGTACATGCAAAATTTCAGGATTCTAGGTTCAGCGGTTTGGGCTGTGCGTTGATCTCTGGGTATGTCAGTCAGTCACCTTACTCTTTTATATATATAGATTAGCTGACCCGGCGAACTTCGTACAGCTATGTTTACATATCTGTTTCAGGTTACCGTCGCGGACAAAAAAAAAACCTTTTCTCGCTACCTTTTAATTTTTCTTGTACATAAACCTTGTCCTAATACTAACGCACACTTAAAAACTCTATGGATGGAAAGTCCTGATGTCTACTCGTTTGTCCTGTACCTGAAATAAATGTATGTGTGTCAGGTCCGACTCACGACTGGAGTTTACGTCACGTCATAAGCTTCTTCTGTACGTTCTGAAGTTCTACTAAGCGTCATGACATTCTCGGAAATTAGTTACGTCATTTTGGTCGTGAAACTATCTCTAACATTAAGCGTTGGAGTGCTGTTTGTTTCAGTAGTTTGTTGATGCCATAACTAATGAAAAAGCGCTGCAGCGTAACGCCTCACTTTTAGTTAAAGTTCGATTTTACTGTTCATAAAATTTTCATACCGCCGGCTACATATGAAAATCTATTCTTACCTTAAAGGTTTCATATCAAATTCCTCAATGCTTTTTCTAGTAGTTACTTTTGTTGTAGTCAACATAGAAGTAGCATCTTCAAACGTAGTCGTTTTGATCTTAGGTTCATCACGCATGATGGGGGTTATACGATCATTGTCATTCCCTTCTGGAGGCATATCATAGTTGAAGTTCAATTCTGGAGATTGGTCCTTTATCTCTGGCCCCTCAAACCCCTGGAGGAAAGCTTCTTGGTCTTGCCTGATCTCATCACGTACCATTTGTTTCAAGATTTCAGCACGGCTGTAGGCGTCTGGCATCATTTGGGCGAATTCGTCTTGTATTGGATTTGTGAACGGGAGTTTCAATGCTGAAATTTATATTCTAGTTAGAGTATAATAATCTGTGTAATGAATAAGCATGCAGAGTGTTTCCACTCCTCAGTCGCGGTTGTTGTAAGAGTTAAGCTAAGACAGTAAACTACACAAGATAACATGACTGCAAAGAGAAAACACATGAAACGAAACTTATACCAACCCATATGGCCAGGCAGCGTGGTATAGCCTGTCTAAGGAGATAACCAGGCCCAGTCAGCTGTAAAAGGCTATTGCTGACGACGAAGTACAAAGCAAGGCTTTAAAATAGTCGTGTATTTATTTACACTCATTGTACAACTTTGGTACATTGGCAAACTTAAGTAACATAGACAGAAAATCTTCCATTAGGACGTGCTTCTGTTAAAAAGGGAATGAAAATAATGTTCCAGGGGATTCCCCGAAAATTACATCATTGGTATTTCGCAGTAATTGCTGGTGATAGAGACCTATCCAATTGCATGTAACATAACGGTCATACTATGTCGGTGACCTAGCTAACGGGTGTGCCGTCAACAAGGCCAGCGGCCCAACCAACTGCCGACATTGCTACGCTAACTAGACATCAACAGTAATCTAATGTCGACGATCTCCTTATTGTGCCGACATCATACCCGCGCGGCAAGAACTCGCCGGCTGCCGGGAATGATCCTTGGCTTTTTGCACCAAACTCCTGTCAGCCAATTGTTACTCCACATAGCCTGTCGTCTTGGTGAATAACAGTATATCGAAATTATTATGCCATGCATATTTCGATATTTTTAGGGTTCCGTACCGCAAAAAGAAAATCCGGACCCTTATTGGGTGTTTTCTATGTATGATATGTATGTATTTACAAAAAAAGTATATAAGTATTCATATCAGTTGTCTAGTACCCATAATACAAGCTCTGCTTAGTTTGGGACTAGATGGCGTTGTGTGTTAGATGTCCGAAATATTTATTTATTATTTATTTATTTATACGATCACTTTGTTGTCCGTCTACCTGTCTGTCAAGAGAGGCAGACGGACAAAAAAAAAACCTTTTTCCCAGGAACGCGTAGAGGTATCAAGCTGAAATTCATGTCAAATACTCAAATCTACTATCCCTTGGAACTGTAAATAATCAAACTACTAAGCCATCAAAACATACAGCCGTTCATGCTGCAAAGTTTCGACACTCGCAAGGTAATCAAAACCTACAGGAATCCCATGAACACGGAATATTGAAATTTGGTATGAAGAAACGTCATAGAGCATAGATAATGGGAAAATTACAAAAAGCATTAATTTTTAGTTACATCATATAATATTCCTACAGGTTTGTACGGAACCTTTTGTGCGCGAGTCCAACTCGCACTTGGCCGGTATTTTTTATTATAGTATTCTTTATTTTTTAACTTTCTCCATTTCTTCTTAACAGAAACTTCAACTGTGCCAAATTTGATAGTCATCGATTTGGATAACTTACGTAAAAAGAGGTACAAAGTTTTTCACTTTACTTAATAATACATACATACTCACATATTATAACTACTACAGATAAAATAACACTACTCATTGTTTACACAATTTAAAAACAGTTCAGAAATTATTTAATAAATATTTTTTATAAAATATAGACATTTTAAAAATGAACTACAGTTATTTTTAAAGAAATCATGTGTAGCATCGCGCGTGAAAATTTAATTAAAACTGTAATTAAAATTATTGAACCATTTTAAAATAAGCTTGTTCAATGTTGATAAAGTTTAAATATGCTATAAATATGAATGTACTTTTTTTTGGATTGGGCGGGCGAAACGAGCAAACGTATCGCCTGATGGTAAGCGATTACCGACGCCCATGGACACCTGCAAACACCAGAGGCGTCACAAGTGCGTTGCCGGCCTTTGGGGGATGGTGAGGGAGATAGAGGGAGAGTGTTTGGGTTATGGGCCTCCGGTATCCTCACTCACCCGGTGAAAGTCAGCGCAAGCACTATTTTCAGTCCTTATAATCCAGCTTAATCTCTATGACTCTAGTCATTAGTGTTATTACATTTTGGCTTGGCACCGACTTCAATCAGATTTTAGGTACCTAGCACACATAATAATAATACTATTTAAATGAATAAAGAGTTAGGTATAGACAAGAATTGGCACATTGCAATTTATGAAGAACCAGTTTATTTTGAGCTTTTTAGTGTTTTTTGGCAGGGAGTTTTGTGTTTTGGAAGTCGGTTTTTTTTTTTATAAAAAGTTTTTATTTTTACATTTTTAGTGTAAATAATCATAGGTTAAGTAGTGAGTTAAACTAATTATTTAATACAAATCGCGTGAGCCAACCTACGTAAGTGACCACCTACAAACGTTACTCCCGCTGATGCGAATAACTGTAGGAGTTGGAAGCACGTATTAAAACTGAGCTTAACCAACAAGCCAACAACTCATATTGAGATGAACAATTTATACAGGTTTATACATACGTATGAAAGTGAAAGAATTATTCTCTAACCCCTAACCATTGAGGAATTGTACCTTCCATTATCAGCTCACCTAAATAAATTAAAAGAATACATTTGATATTTAAAGAATTATTCTCCAACTTCTAACTGTTAAGGAAATGTATCTTCCATCATCGGCTCATCATCATGAAATGATGACAAACATATGCAAATATTGAAATACCTTTGAAAATATGTGATAAACATTATGTTTTCATCAATATAATTGAATAAAGTCGAAACACAATGTGGCTACTCTAAATCGTTGAGAAGTTCCCTTAACTGTTCTTCGTCTTCATTATTAGACCGCTAATGATAGTTACAACTATTCTAGGTGTGAAGTTCTCATCAATACAAATTAAACAAGCCCAAACACAAGGCAACTGCTATAAATCGTAGAGGAGTTCCCTCGACTATCTTTCGGCTCCATCATCAGATCGACTCCAGACCTCCATTAAATTGTAGTGCTTTCAAATACTTTATTAAAAAAATTACAAATGCACTAGTCGCCCCTACAAATTTCGAAGGTTCCCCTCGATTTCTCTGGGATGCCATCATCAGATCCTAGTTTCCTTATCATGGTACCACCGTCGAGACATTTCCTTTCCAACAAAAGAAAAATCATCAAAATCGGTTCATAAACGACGAAGTTATGACCGAACACACATAAAAAAAAAAAAAAAAAATATATATACGGTCGAACCTCCTCCTTTTTTTGAAGTCGGTTAATAAAACTAAAAGAAAAATATAATGTGCATTACCATGCAAACTTCCACCGAAAATTGGTTTGAACGAGATCTAGTGAGTAGTTTTTTTTTAACACGTCATAGATCGTAAACCGCAATTTACCGATCAAAGTTACAACGAACCACAAGAGCTGTTATTATTGTTACTTGCTGCTATGCCCTTCATGTGCGAGTCCGACTCACACTTGGCCGCTTTTTTACTTCTTTTTAAAGTGCATTTTATGTAAAGAGCAAAGATGTTCATTTCAGGTGAGCTTAAACAACTGTTTCTTTATAATTACGAGTTTTCCCTTCTGTCAGCTGTGCTCATGAGTGCTTTGTGTTTTTTTATTTTATTTTGCATTAAACCTCCTTTTACAAGTTTATTTTTCGCTTTAGTCACCCTGCGGTTAATTTACATTTAAATTAAATAAAGTTACGTTCAAGTCTTTATAACAGCCGATTGCGAAGATTCAATCTATATTTCATATATAAAATGCATTTGCATAAACAATGGCCAAGACAATAACACGCAATGTGCAGTAAAGTCAAATTGAATTTCTTTTTGCTTCGAAACATCTGTGCAAACGCATAAATTATTAAATAGCATTGAGTAGGATTAAGTAAATAAAGTTATTCAATAAAGCAATAATAGATTTATTTAATCTAATAATAAGTGACGTATGTATCACAGGTGCAGTGATGACGTCACACATGCCTTTGTCATTTAGAACGAAAAAAAAACATTCTCTGAGTCAAGAAAGTTAAAGAAATGTCAAATGATCGCTCCCGTATCATTACTTTCCAAATTACGAAACGTTGTAAGTTCTTCTTTCCCTATGGTAAAATAACTCTTAACATTACGCGAGAAGAAATATTATTAAACGCGTGACTTGATGTATTTAGGCTAGTTTTGATCAAAATACAAAATAGGGTACTAGTTGATACCTTAGTCAAATCAGTTACTTTTTATCATCTGTCAAAACGATAACTTTGTATGAACAATGTACTAAATACCAACTTGTGTCGTCACTGTTTTAGATTATTCAATTGAGCAATATATTTCATTGTTTATGAAATTAAAATCTATACAAATAAAAAAAATTATATAAGGTAAAAGAGGAGTTGGTGGTTGCAGAAAGAGCATCGACGTGATACACACTCACTCATATTGGCTTAGGAGACAGAACTGGATCATCAGTTAAAGAATTTCGAAACTCTTTATTTACTTACTTGCTGAACCCCGCGGTCATTGTCGAGTCGGGGGTAACACCACATGACGAAGCTAGTCTAAAAATATGTAGCCTAAGTTACTCCTTATATTGTGAGCTACCTATCAGTAAAAGTCCCGTTAAAATCGGTAAAGCCGATGCAAAGATTTGCCGGAATAAACAGACACAGACAAAAATTGAAAAAAAAAAAATTTGGTATATGTACCGTGTATACATACAAATGCATTTAGGAAAAAGCGTTTATTTTAATATTACAAACATACACTCCAATTTTATTTATTTGTATAGATTTGAAAGGCCATACTTTCTGTTTACTAAATAAAAACTTTTTGATAAAAAAAAAACGACTTCCAAAAAGCATCCAACGAAAACTTCCTGCCAAAAAACGCCAAAAACTGTAAAATAAACTGGCTCTTCATAAATTGCTATGTGCCAATTCTTGTCTATACCTAATTCTTTGTTCATTTAAATAGTAGTATTATTATGTGTGCTAGGTACCTAAAACCTGTTTGAAGTCGGCGCCAAGCCAAATTTAATAGTAGGTACCACACTCGCTATATTTCGCGACGACCATCAACGGCGTCTGCTCGCTTGAGTTGTTTTGTTTTACACGAAAAGCAGCTATCCAGCAGCGGCGAGTGCGGTACCTTAGTACTTACTATTAGATTTTGGCTTGGCGCCGACTTCAAACAGGTTTTAGGTACCTAGCACACATAATAATACTTCTATCTAATATCTGATACGTCTAACAAAGAATTACTTACATCTAATACTTCTAACAAAGAATTAGGTATAGATAAGAATTGGCACATAGCAATTTATGAAGAGCCAGTTTATTTAACGGTTTTTAGTGTTTTTTGGCAGGGAGTTTTCGTTGAATGCTTTTTGGAAGTCAGTTTTTTTTTTACTTTCCCATTTTTAGTACAAGCAATCGTAGGTTATCAGTAAGTTGAACTATTATATATAATTTATAGTGCGTGCCTAAGAAAATGAGGGATTTCCTCAATTTCCCAGGCATCCCATCGTCAGATCCTGATATGGTGGCAATGACACCACTTCGGAAGCATACCCTTTCGAATACACCTTAAAAACTTGACAGTATGCAACTAAAGGTCCATAGATACGTATGACATTGAAAGAATTATCCTCCAACTCCTAACCGTTGAGGAGTTGTACCTTCCATCATCAGCTTACCTAAATAACTTGAAAGAATACGACTAAAGGTAACATACACACATATGACATACAAAGATTAATCATCCAACTCTTAACCGTTAAGGAGTCGTACCTTACATCATCAGCTCATCATCATTAAATTATGACTCCCAGTCAGATATGACTATTTTCAGAAAATATACGAAAAATATAGTATGTGCCTGAAAAAAACGAGGGTTCCTCTCGATTTCTATGAGATGCCATCATCAGATCCTAGTTTCTTTGTCATGGTACCACCATAGGGAAGTTATCCGCAAACACACATAAAAAAATATAAATAGACGGTCGAATTGAGAAACCTTCTTCTTTTTTTGAAGTCGGTTAAAAATACTATGGTACATTAATAAGTTTCAAAAACTGTAGTCCATAACACTTTAACAACGCGTGACTACGGCTTTTAAAACTTGTTTCATGCTTTTTCAGCGTCGTTTTTTGTCGTAGTTGGGTTTTAGTTTTTACTTTTTTTTTATTTAAAATGTTTTGGTGCCTCTATAATATTAATTTCTTTGCAAAGTATATTTTAAATAGGTACCATAGAAATATCACAATTATCGATTAAATACGGACAAAGTCACGAGCAAATGCTAATAATATATATATTTTTGAAATGTACAAGTAACGCCCTTTCATATGATACCAAACACGGCATGTTTCTCTCAATTATTTTTTTAATACAGTACTTTACGTCGGCTAGAGGGCGCCACATTAAACATAGTGAGATGTCATATAGCCTATAACTAGCGGACAATTA
Source organism: Spilosoma lubricipeda (assembly GCA_905220595.1). Taxonomy (NCBI): domain Eukaryota; kingdom Metazoa; phylum Arthropoda; class Insecta; order Lepidoptera; family Erebidae; genus Spilosoma; species Spilosoma lubricipeda. The sequence continues at coordinate 3,452,102 of HG992303.1, read as the reverse complement.
AGACGCTTCTAACGATACCTCATTTGTCTTAATCTGACTAGTAATTTAGAAAACATACATACATACATACATACATACATACATACATATATACATAGCATGTCAAAATCATAACGGGTCGGGTAAAAATAATGCTTGTTGTGATGTTATAAAAATATAGATTACTACAGTGTAAACATTTATCTGAGGTAAACATATTACCAGTCATGTCATATTAGACAGTCGAGCCATCAGATCGCAAGCACCCTGCACCGCCGTCTCACGACCAGGTTACGTGTCCTGTCGCGAGTTTAACATTTTTGACCCATCCTAAAATAAAATTTGCTAAAGTTCACAACGCCGCTAATGAAGATTTCACTTTAAAAATACTGCCCTAAAATTAAAGAAAGAGGAATTCAATTTACACGATTTCAATGGGTCTACATCAATGTTTAGGTAATAAGTCAATCATAATAAATGGTGAAAAATCGCAGCCAAGTCCTCGATCAATCACATCCTCGCGTTTGAACGTAACGATAATTTCTTAGAATCTAACTGGCCAGGGGGCGGAACTTGATTGAAACGTCACTATCTTCTTACCGCGAACGGACCACAAATCCGTATTCTACCGTTCCGAAGTGCTCTAAAATAATAAAGCCAGCAACCTTTCTTACCAACGAAAGTTACGACCCAACGCCCCTGAAAGGTGTACTTATACGTGTATTTATGAATAAATTACTTTCCATTATTTATTTATTTACTGTCATTGTATTTACTCAAGTGTGTCAATAAATAAATGGAGGTACACTATAAATATGGTGGCGTATAATGCATTTCGTCATGTGACTTAGTCTTCTTCTTGAAGATGGTCTCGACGCGGAGTTTTCTGGCGGTGTGCGTGCTCAGTGTGAGTTTTAATTTTTCATTATTTAATCGTAGTCCAGACAAGATTGTCGATGAGACCAAAAAGCCCTGGAGCAGCGACTATGTGCATGACAACGGGGCGTGGTTAGATCCTGTAGGTTGCGAGAAACCGTTGGATGAGGGTAGCAAAAGGCCCGATGTTATGGAGAGCCTAGAAATAGACCTCAGTTCTACAGTGGGGTATTGATGAGTTAGCAGTAATTAAGAATTGAGTTTTTACCTTAGAAGAATCATAAGTCTGAGTCAATAAAGACTCGATTCACTATTTAGTAGTTATCAAACTGAGTGGTGTGAAACTGGAAAGGTCTATTCTAACAAGTAATAAGTTGAAGTAGCAATGAGCTGGTCACATATTGCTGAACCGATAATCGCTGGAGTAAATCTGTTCTGGAGTGGAGACCGCGTCTTGGCAAACGTAGTGTTGATTTTTTTTATGGAATAGTGGGCAAACGAGCAGACGTACCGCCTGATGGTAAGCGATTCCCGCCGCCCATGGACACCAGCACCAGAGGCGTTACAAGTGCATTGCCAGCTTTTGGAGCATGGGGATGTGGATGAGGATGGAGGGAGGGTTGGGATTTGGGCCTCCGGTATCCTCATTCACTCGGTGAAACACAGAGCAAGCGCTTTTTCACATCGGTTTTCTGTAAGGCCGTGGGTATCACTCCGATCGAGTCGGCCTATTCATGCCGAAGCAAGGTTCGGTAAGAGAGGTGGTTCTTCTAGTGTGGGGCGTTCTATGGCCAGATGGTGGAATGACTTGTGTAAGAGGGCTGAAAGTAACTGGATGGAGTAGCAAACCAGGCTCTGAAGTGTGTCTTGGGAGAGACCTGTATCCAATAGGAGACTATGATAGGCTGATGATGCATCAATAATGAAGAATTCCGTTTCTTTATCTTAATTGGTTTCTTGGTTCTACATAATTTATTAGGTTAGGTTATACAATTTCAACAATATATTATGTCCTCCATTATTATAATTGACTGTCTGGTTGGCGCTGTGGTAGCATACGCGACTGCTTTGCGTGAGGTCTCGGGTTCGATTCCAGGTCGGGAATACAAATATTAAAATATTATATTAATATTATATTAAATAAATAAATAATAAATAAATATTTTGGACACCTAACACACAACGCCATCTAGTCCCAAACTAAGCAGAGCTTGTATTATGAGTACTAGACAACTGATATAAATACATACATACTTTTTTTTTGTAAATACATACATATTATACATAGAAAACACCCAAACTCCGAAACAAACATTTGCAGATCATACAAACATTTGGTCCGATCCGGGAATCGAACCCGGGACCTCAAGAACAGCAGTCGCGTACGCTACCACTGCGCCACCGAGGCAGTCGTATATTAGTATTCGATCAGTCAATATAGCTGTCAGAGTATGAGCTCTGCTTAGCTTAAAGCTAGATACCGTTGGTCTCGCGGTTGGCGTATGCGACTGCCGATCATGAGGTCTCGGGTTCGATTCCCGGGTCGGACCAAATGTTTGTATGATCTACAAATATTTGTTACGGAGTTTGGGCGTTGTCTTTGATAAAATGTACGTATTTACAAAATAAAAGAAAAAAAAAGACGAAAACAAGTATATATGTATTTATATCAGTTGTCTAGTACCCATAGCAAAAGCTCTGCTTAGTTTGGGACTAGATGGCTTTGTGTATATGTTTATTTATTTGTTTATTAAATTTATTTATCAGACGTCCAAATATTTTAATATTTTGAATATTATACAACGTAGTTATGTAATCTTTATATATATAATTCTTCTGTGAGTGTGTATGTCACTGAACTACTCTCAAACGACTGGACCGATTTTGATGAAATTTCTTGTGTGTGTTCAAGGGGATCTGGGAATGGTTTAGATTCACAATTTTGTCCGCTGGACAATGTTTTTTAATTAATTTTTAATTTATTAGTAGTTATGGCAAAACGACGTTTGCCGGGACAGCTAGTATTTATATAAAAATGAATCGCCCAAATGTATGTACGCGCGTAACTTCCGATCGGCTGCACCAAATTATATAATTCTTTCTTTTATGTGTTCGTTATTGTTAGGACAAGGTTTGTGTAGAAGAAAAATTTAAAGATAACGAGAAAAATCTATTTTTTTGTCCACGACTGTACACTGCCTGTGGGAAGCTGAGACAGGAATTTAAATATGGCGGTATGCGTCGGGTCAGTTAGTAATAAACAATTTCTGACATTTCTGGTACTCAAACTGCAGTCGGTCCAGTAGAGACTTTTGATTCTTATAAGAAGCAGGATAGATTGACATCAAAAAAGTTTGTTGACTTGTTGACTAAACATTTTTTTCAAAATCTGTAAATGCAGTTCAGAATATCTTCAAAATTTATGGATAGTCTTCTAAAAACGTTTTCTTGTAACTATAACGGCTAAGGTACCTGCTCTTACGGTGCTGTCTTTAAAATTCACCCTGTGTATCGGACATCTAACACACAACGCCATCTAGTCCCAGGCTAAGAAGAGCTTGTGTTATGGGTACTAGACAACTGATACAAATACATACAGTACCTTTTTTGTAAATATATACATATTATACATAGAAAACACCCAATCTCAGAACAAATATTTGCAGATCATACAATCGTTGGTCCGCCCGAGAATCGAACCCAAGATAAGATGATAAGATGGAGCAGCAGATATGATGAAGATGATGAATACGGAATTCGTCGTCCTTTTCTACGTCTAGCTTTTTCCTGCAGCTCCACCCGCGTCTATATCAGTTTTCGCTACTAAAAACATAGCTTATATCTTTTCTCAAAAATCAAAGTATCTCCATGACAAATTTTGTTGAAATCAGTGCAGCGGTTTAGCCGTTAAAACAGACAAACAGACAGATCTATTTTCGAAATTACAATAGTAGTATGATATGTTTTTATCAAAATACTATAGTTATAACTAGCTGAACCCCGCAGTTTATCCGCGATTATTATTGTACCACGAGTAACGCCGCGGGACGTTACTCCCTGGATCATCAGCTACCTGCCAGTGAAAGTCCCGTCAAAATCCGTCAAACAGACAGACAGACAAAAAATTTTTCAGCTACATTTTTGGTATATGTACCGTGTATACATACATTTGCATTTAGTAAAAAGCGGTTAATTTAATATTACAAACAGACACTCGAATTTTATTTATTTGTATAGATTACTCTGTAATTTAGTAAATATTTTCAAAGTGAAAACTTTTTTAAACGACTTCAAAAAAGGAGGAGGTTTTCAATTCGACAGTAAATCTATATAATTTTTTTATGTGTGTTTGCGGATAACTTTGTCGTTTATGAACCGATTTGGATGATTCTTTTTTTAATGGAAAGAAGATATCCCAACGGTGGTACCATGATAAGGAAAGTAAGATCTGATGATAGCATCCAAGAGAATTCGATCGATTTGGTCGTTCTTGAAGGCGGTTTTTTATTTTGTTAAAATTATACGTGTGGTAGGAGAAAATCTTATGAGCACGCGTCACCGACATGATGACGTGATATTATCGAAGTGAAAACTTTTTTGGCCGTGTTGAGCCTTTTTTTGTTAGGGGAAAATCTTATGGGTTCACATCACCGACATGCTAATGTTTGATGTTGATAATTTTAATTTAAACATTATGAAATTTCTAATTTAACACATAAATTTTACAAAACATAACATTCTGAGTTATAAGATTTCTTTTTTTTTTTTTTTTTTTTTTTTTATATTTGACCCTACCATAATGACTCCACTCCGCCTGATGGAAAGCATAAGCAGAATCCAAGAGTGATGGTCACCATACTGCGAACGCAGACAATGCAACAATGCAGCATGGTGACCCACACCATGGCGGGCTAGTGATGCTTCTGCATCATTGGGCCTCCGGTCTCGCACTCACCAACGAAACACGACAGCATGATCGCTGTCATTTTACGTTGATTTTCTGTGCGAGGGTAGTACCGCCCCGGTCGAGCCGGCCCGTTCGTGCTGAAATCAGCGTGGCTCTACTACCTTGACGTTTCACTTCTATCGCCAAATTGTTTTTCTTTACATTTAAATGTAACTTTTTATTTTGCAGATTCTGAGTGTAGAAGGCACACGAGTTGAAGGTACGATAATTTATTCTTAAGTTATTCTTATATTATTTAATTATCTTTTGCCTAATTTTTAAGAAATAAATGACGTTGATTTTGTTGGTTTACAGAACCACGCAGCAACGAACCATTGGAAAATGTCAACATCAAACAGGAACGTGTAGAATATGACGCAGTACCGTCGAAGGGTATGTATTATATGTATTATAATACTTACTTTAACCTATGCTAGCTGGGCCCCGCATTTGTTGCTATACCTTTACAACAACCACCAGTAACACATCGCGAAGCTTATCTAAAATGGCCACCGCTACAAAATGGTGGTTTACACATTTTGCCACGACTACCACTATATGGGTCTCAAATAAAGGACTTGACTTGTAGAACACAGTTCAACTCACAGGCATAACTAACCGCCGACTATATTTTTCGTCACCCTGTTTGTTTATGTTAACTGTAGCTTATCTGTTGTTTTGTTTTTTGTTAAGTGGGTAATTTAGTAATAAACTAAACACTTAAAAACTTTCAAACTTGTATCACCAAAGCATTTTTGGAATTTAGTCGCTGTTTGACATTGTTACAGTGACGTTACATTGATTTAATTTCTTGTTCTTGTCTGCTGTCGTGTGCGAACATTGTTTAATTTGAGTTTTTTAATCAACTTCAAAAAAAGGAGGAGGTTTCTCAATTCGACTGTATATATATTTTATTTGACATTTTTTTTATGTGTGTTCGCGGATAACTTCGTCGTTTATGAACCGATTTTGATGATTCTTTTTTTAATGGAAAGGAGATGTCCCAACGGTGGTACCATGATAAAGACATTAATATTTGATGATCGTCGAGTCGAACTTTGAAGTCGGTTTCATTATTGTTAAAATTGTACTTGTAGTGTAGGATTATTGTTTGTGACTGAAAAAAATGCCACTCGATACAACTGGCGCTGCTCGGGCAGTGACTCTAGCTAACGCTGGGTATAGCCAACATCGCATCGCTCGTACGTCTGGTATATTACCGCGGTCGCTTACTACCGCCTCATGTCGCCCTGAGTGTGGCCGCAGATGGTCGGGACGGGTTTTCTCTTCCATCCGCTTCAGAGGCCACCCGCAAGGGGGCGACGTTACGCGTTTGCTGTACGTCGCCTAATTAGAGAGTCTACCAGTAGACGGTGCCCGCTTCAGTGCGGGCAGGCGCTGGGAGGGGTCCGGATGTGTTAATAACAGCAGTTCCCTGATCGCTCCCGCTTCAGGCGCAGTGTGGCAAACTGTGAGGTTTTATTCGTTCGATTCCGACACAACGCCCCGCCGCACACCCCGGCGGGGTAACAGCCCGAGCCCGGCCGATCTCAGGAACTAATGGTCCGATTTGAAAAATTATTTCAGTGTTAGATAGCCCATTTATCGAGGAAGGCTATATATCATCACGCTGAGACCTACAGGAGCGGAGCACCAATGAAGAGTGTTACAAAAACGGAGAAAAATTATCACGCTACGGGCAATAGGAGACACAAACGATTGCGTGGGTCAGCTAGTTATACATAAACTAGCCGACCCACGCAACCTCGTTTGCGCCTTATATTGCCCGTAGCGTAAAAATTTCCCCCGTTTTTGAAACATTCTTCATTGTTGCTCCGCTCCTATTAGTAGTAGCGTGATGATATATACCCTATAGCCTTCCTCGATAAATGGACTATCCAACACTGAAAGAATTTTTCAAATCGGACCAGCGGTTCCTGAGATTAGCGTGTTCAAACAAACAAACAAACAAACAAACAAACAAACTCTTCAGCTTTATATATTAGTATAGATATCATAGATATTACGGGGATAGGTCTTTGACAAGTTTCTTAAAAGTTTTCACAGACTTTGCCTGCCTTACGGCTTCCGGTAAGGAGTACCATTGGCGTGCAGCTTGCACTGTGAACGATTTATCAGTAAAGTAAAAGTTGTGGAGTGTGTTGGTATTTGATTTGACTGCCTCGTTGTTCTCGCGGATGGGGTCTACGACTGCTGGTCATGAGGTCTCGGGTTCGATTCCCGGGTCGGACAATTGTTTCTATTCACCGAGTGCAACTGGGCTATGAGCACCCAATACACCTAATTGCTAAGTCAAAGTCAAAAATATTTTATTCAAATAGGCACTTTTTTACAGGCACTTATGAATAGTCAATATTAATAAATCGAGTGATTCTAGTCGCCAGTTCCAAGTGCAGCCTACCCTTACTAGAGAAGAATCTGGCAAGAAACTCCATTGATGCTCCTTTTTAAAAAATAAATAGCATTTACAATTTTCTTTCTTTTAACTATGAGACTTGAATGAGAACGAAGTCGACCAAAGAAACAAAACAAAAAGTTTGGAGTCATTGCTGCACCGCCATGAGCTAACCAATGATGCACCGTTATTACTCAAAACTGCAAGATTTTTGTATTGGGTGTTTTCTATGTATAATATGTATGTATTTACAAAAAAAAAGTATATAAGTATTCATATCAGTTGTCTAGTACCCATAATACAAGCTCTGCTTAGTTTGGGACTAGATGGCGTTGTGTGTTAGATGTCCGAAATATTTATTTATTTATTTATTATTTATTTATTGTTATATATTGTATATTGTGACGTCCACTTTTGGAGAATGAAATCCAAATAGCACTTTCACTCACAGTCAAATTTCCAAATATGTAATATGCAATCTTAAGTGCCTTGCAGTGCACATGTGCGCTATAATGTCTCCTGCGAAGTTGGCTGGTCTCCGTTAAGACTGGTCGCCGTGGCCATGATCGGCTGGGAGAACATCAGAACCTCATACCAATATCATCATCAACCCATAATGACCCACTACTGGGCTCAGGTCTCCTCTCTGGAGAGGGTTAAGGCATATTAATATTACGGCCTTAAACTAATTCTTATCACTACAAATACAATTCCACTTCATTAAATCTTTGTTTCCTTGTAATAAATACGTATTTTACTTCTAGAACAACGCAACGGTGAACAAATAGAGCAACAAAACATCAAACGTTTACCACCCAGCGAGCAAACATATTGGAAGGGTATGTAGCATTTTTTATCTATGGCCTGAGACTTTAAAAGAAACTTAGATCTTTCAAGTTTTCTATTTAAGGCTAGTCATATGAAAAGACCGGATTCATCTACCTTAAAAAGTCAGTAGGTACCTAAATGACCGATTTTTGCTCTGTATTCGTTTTTTTGGTAGATTATCTAAAAATGAATCATAGCTAGGTGGATTTATCCCGAAGCCCCCTGCATAATGAATTTCATGAAAATCGTTGAAACTGTTTCTGAGATTCAGATGAGGTATATATAAACAACTAGCCGACCCACGCAACCTCGTTTGCGTATCCTATTGCCGTAGCGTGATAATTTTCACGCGTTTTTGTAACATTGTTTATTTTTGCTCTGCTCCTGTAAGTCTTAGCGTGATGATATATAGTCTATAGCCTTCCACGATAAATGGGCTATCTAACACCGAAATAATTTTTCAAATCGCACCAGCGGTTCCTGAGATTAGCGTGTTCAAACAAACAAACTCTTCAGCTTTATATATTAGTATAGATAGATATAGATAAATGCTCGTTTGAAGGTATCAAATCTATCCTACTTAATATTATAAACGCGAAAGTTTGTAAGTATGGATGGATGGATGGATGTTTGTTACTCTTTCACGCAAAAACTACTGGACGAATTTGGATGAAACTCTACAGTAATATAACTTATACATCAGAATAACACACAGGCTGCTATTTGCCTCGATTACCGACATATATCCGACCGAACCGCGGGAAACAACTAGTTACATATCAAAATGTTTGTCAGAACCTATTTATCTATACTTACTACTACTATACTAATATTATAAAGTTGAAGAGTTTGTTTGTGTGTTTGAATGATTTGAAAAATTATTTAGGTGTTTGATAGTACATTTATCGAGGAAGGCTATAGGCTATTTATCACGCTAAGACCAATAGGAGCGGAGCATCAATTAACAATGTTACAAAAACGGGTGAAAATTATCACGCTACGGGCAGTAGGAGACGCAAACGAGGTTGCGTGGAGGAGGGAGGAGGGAGTATGGAAATAAATGACGTTGATTTTGTTGGTTTACAGAATCACGCAGCAACGAACCATTGGAAAATGTCAACATCAAACAGGAACGTGTAGAATATGACGCAGTACCGTCGAAGGGTATGTATTATAATACTTACTTTAACCTATGCTAGCTGGGCTCCGCATTTGTTACTATACCTCTACAACAACCGCGAGTAACACCGTGGCGCGAAGCTAATCTAAAATGGCCGCCGCTACAAAATGGTAGTTTACACATTTTGCCACGACTACTACTTTAGGGGTATCAAATAAAAGGACTTGACTTGTAGAACACAGTTCAACTCACAGGCACAACTCTCTATAAGTCAGTCTCTCCATAACAAATATTTTTTCCCCATTTTCCTAACATTTTCGGTTGATATCCGGCTCCTATTGGTCGTAGAGTGATGTTACATACCCTACAACCTTTCCCGCTAAATGGGCTATCCAACAAAAAAGAATTAGCAAAACCGGTTCAGCCGTTTATGCGTGATGTCGTGACCAAGGTAAATAGGTATTCATTTTTATATATATAAAAATAAGATATAAAAATGAATTCCTATTTACTTTGGTCACGACATCGCGCGTGAACGGCTGAACCGGTTTTGCTAATTCTTCATTTGCGGCCCAGGATTGGATGTTTTTAAGCCGCCCAAAGGCCTCCAACTAAGCTTCACGAATGTTATCTTATGATAACAACCGGGACCGACTGCTTAACGTGACCTCTGAATCACGGAAACGCTCATGGTAACATGCCACTAGCGTTCACCCATCCAGGTACTGACCGCGGCGTCGTTGCTTACCCTCAATGATTGTTTGTATTCACTGAGTGCAACTGGGCTATGAGCGCCCCATATAGCTAATTGCTAAATCTTAAGTGCCTTGCAGTGCACATGTGCGCTATAATGTCTCCTGCGAAGTTGGCTGGTCTCCGTTAAGACTGGTCGCCGTGGCCATGATCGGCTGGGAGAACATCAGAACCTCATACCAATATCATCATCAACCCATAATGACCCACTACTGGGCTCAGGTCTCCTCTCTGGAGAGGGTTAAGGCATATTAATATTACGGCCTTAAACTAATTCTTATCACTACAAATACAATTCCACTTCATTAAATCTTTGTTTCCTTGTAATAAATACGTATTTTACTTCTAGAACAACGCAACGGTGAACAAATAGAGCAACAAAACATCAAACGTTTACCACCCAGCGAGCAAACATATTGGAAGGGTATGTAGCATTTTTTTATCTATGGCCTGAGACTTTAAAAGAAACTTAGATCTTTCAAGTTTTCTATTTAAGGCTAGTCATATGAAAAGACCGGATTCATCTACCTTAAAAAGTCAGTAGGTACCTAAATGACCGATTTTTGCTCTGTATTCGTTTTTTTGGTAGATTATCTAAAAATGAATCATAGCTAGGTGGATTTATCCCGAAGCCCCCTGCATAATGAATTTCATGAAAATCGTTGAAACTGTTTCTGAGATTCAGATGAGGTATATATAAACAACTAGCCGACCCACGCAACCTCGTTTGCGTATCCTATTGCCGTAGCGTGATAATTTTCACCCGTTTTTGTAACATTGTTTATTTTTGCTCTGCTCCTGTAAGTCTTAGCGTGATGATATATAGTCTATAGCCTTCCACGATAAATGGGCTATCTAACACCGAAATAATTTTTCAAATCGAACCAGCGGTTCCTGAGATTAGCGTGTTCAAACAAACAAACTCTTCAGCTTTATATATTAGTATAGATAGATATAGATAAATGCTCGTTTGAAGGTATCAAATCTATCCTACTTAATATTATAAACGCGAAAGTTTGTAAGTATGGATGGATGGATGGATGTTTGTTACTCTTTCACGCAAAAACTACTGGACGAATTTGGATGAAACTCTACAGTAATATAACTTATACATCAGAATAACACACAGGCTGCTATTTGCCTCGATTACCGACATATATCCGACCGAACCGCGGGAAACAACTAGTTACATATCAAAATGTTTGTCAGAACCTATTTATCTATACTTACTACTACTATACTAATATTATAAAGTTGAAGAGTTTGTTTGTGTGTTTGAATGATTTGAAAAATTATTTAGGTGTTTGATAGTACATTTATCGAGGAAGGCTATAGGCTATTTATCACGCTAAGACCAATAGGAGCGGAGCATCAATTAACAATGTTACAAAAACGGGTGAAAATTATCACGCTACGGGCAGTAGGAGACGCAAACGAGGTTGCGTGGAGGAGGGAGGAGGGAGTATGGAAATAAATGACGTTGATTTTGTTGGTTTACAGAATCACGCAGCAACGAACCATTGGAAAATGTCAACATCAAACAGGAACGTGTAGAATATGACGCAGTACCGTCGAAGGGTATGTATTATAATACTTACTTTAACCTATGCTAGCTGGGCTCCGCATTTGTTACTATACCTCTACAACAACCGCGAGTAACACCGTGGCGCGAAGCTAATCTAAAATGGCCGCCGCTACAAAATTTTAGTTTACACATTTTGCCACGACTACTACTTTAGGGGTATCAAATAAAAGGACTTGACTTGTAGAACACAGTTCAACTCACAGGCACAACTCTCTATAAGTCAGTCTCTCCATAACAAATATTTTTTCCCCATTTTCCTAACATTTTCGGTTGATATCCGGCTCCTATTGGTCGTAGAGTGATGTTACATACCCTACAACCTTTCCCGCTAAATGGGCTATCCAACAAAAAAGAATTAGCAAAACCGGTTCAGCCGTTTATGCGTGATGTCGTGACCAAGGTAAATAGGTATTCATTTTTATATATATAAAAATAAGATATAAAAATGAATTCCTATTTACTTTGGTCACGACATCGCGCGTGAACGGCTGAACCGGTTTTGCTAATTCTTCATTTGCGGCCCAGGATTGGCTGTTTTTAAGCCGCCCAAAGGCCTCCAACTAAGCTTCACGAATGTTATCTTATGATAACAACCGGGACCGACTGCTTAACGTGACCTCTGAATCACGGAAACGCTCATGGTAACATGCCACTAGCGTTCACCCATCCAGGTACTGACCGCGGCGTCGTTGCTTACCCTCAATGATTGTTTGTATTCACTGAGTGCAACTGGGCTATGAGCGCCCCATATACCTAATTGCTAAATCTTAAGTGCCTTGCAGTGCACATGTGCGCTATAATGTCTCCTGCGAAGTTGGTTGGTCTCCGTTAAGACTGATCGCCGTGGCCATGATCGGCTGGGAGAACATCAGAACCTCATATCAATATCATCATCAACCCATAATGACCCACTACTGGGCTCAGGTCTCCTCTCTGGAGAGGGTTGAGGCATATTAATATAACGGCCTTAAACTAATTCTTATCACTACAAATACGATTCCACTTCATTAAATCTTTGTTTCCTTGTAATAAATACGTATTTTACTTCTAGAACCACGCAACGGTGAACAAATAGAGCAACAAAACATCAAACGTTTACCACCTAGCGAGCAAACATATTGGAAGGGTATGTAGCATTTCTTTTATCTATGACCTGAGAATTTAAAAGAAACTTAGATCTTTCAAGTTTTCTATTTAAGGCTAGTCATATGAAAAGTCCTACCTTAAAAAGTCAGTAGGTACCTAAATGACCGATTTTTGCTCTGTATTTTTTTTTTGGTAGATTATCTAAAATGAATCATAGCTAGGTGGATTTATCCCGAAACCCCCTGCAAAATGAATTTCATGAAAATCGTTGAAACTGTTTCCGAGATTCAGATGAGGTATATAAAAACAACTAGCCGACCCACGCAACCTCGTTTGCGTCTCCTATTGTCGTGGCGTGATAATTTTAACCCGTTTTTGTAACATTCTTTATTTTTGCTCCGCTCCTGTAGGTCTTAGCGTGATGATATATAGCCTATAGCCTTCCTCGAAAAATGGGCTGTCTATCACTGAAAGATTTTTTCAAATCGGACCAGCGGTTCCTGAGATTAGCGTGTTCAAACAAACAAACAAACTCTTCAGCTTTATATATTAGTATAGATATAGATAAATGCTCGTTTGAAGGTATCAAATCTATCCTACTAATATTATGAACGAGAAAGTTTGTAAGTATGGATGGATGGATGAATGCTTGTTACTCTTTTACGCAAAAACTACTGAACGGATTTGGATGAAACTTTACAGTAATATAGCTTATACATAGGCTGCTATTTGCCTCGATAACCGACATATATATAAAATGTTTGTGAGAACATATTTATCTATACTAATATTATAAAGTTGAAGAGTTTGTTTGTTTGTTTGAACGCGCTAATCTCAGGAAACGCGGGTATGATTTGAAAAATTATTTAAGTGTTGGATAGTACATTTATCGAAGAATGCTATCCTACTAATATTATAAACTAGTTGTTGCCCGCTGCTCCGCCCGCGTGTATGTTGATTATAGCGGCAAATAATAGCCTATGTGTTATTCTGATGTATAAGCTATATTACTGTACAAACTTCCTTCTGTCCTTACAAACTTTCGCATCCTACTAATATTATAAATGCGAAAGTTTGCAAGGATGGATGGATGTTTGGATGGATGTTTGTTACTCTTTCACGCAAAAACTACTGAACGGATTTGGATGAAACTGTACAGTAATATAGCTTATACATCAGAATAACACATAGGCTACTATTTGCCGCGATAACCGACATATACGCGGGCGGAGCCGTGGGCAACAACTAGTAGGCTATATATCATCACGTTAGGACCAATAGGAGCGGAGCACAAATTAAGAATGTTACAAAAACGCGGGAAAATTATCACGCTACGGGCAGTAGGAGACGCAAACGAGGTTGCGTGGAGGAGGGAGGAGGGAGTATGGAAATAAATGACGTTGTTTTGTTGGTTTACAGAATCACGCAGCAGCGAACCATCGGAAAATGTCAACATCAAACAGGAACGTGCAGCATATGACCCAATAATGTCGAAGGGTATGTATTATAACACATTTTTTTTATTTTTTTTTTCTTTGTTTCTCTCTCTTGTCGTTACAAATTCTCTCTTACAGAAAGCAAGCCAGATATTTTAATTTCAATTTCGCATTGAACAGTGTGGTGTCGCGACGATTTTTTTTTTGTTGAGTATTTACATGTTTCTTGTACATAATAAATAATAAAAAATAATAACAACAATGAATCCTGACAGTGAACTTCGTTCCATCCGGGTGTCCCTTGCTCAAGTTTTTTTTACATGTGGAAACCCCCTCGGGCTAAACAACTTTTTGTAGTTATAAAGCACAAACTAAAAAAGTTTTTGAATCACAATAACACCAGAACACCGACTCCTAAGTCACAGGATAACCTAGTTTAACAGTCATGGTTTACTTATCCGTATTACCTTTAGTTTACCAAGTTATGCACCCTACTTTAAAGAAATCAAAGGTTTCAAAGAGTGTTATTATCAGGGTTAGTCACTTACTTAATCAATATACGAGTAGGTACTTATTGCTAAATGTTAAATGCCTTGCAATGCCCTTGTGCACTATGATGTCTCCTGCGTAGTTGGCTGGTCTTCGTTGAGACTCCATATTATTCATTCTAGCTTTCCGTGGGACAGCCACGCTTCGGCATCAATTGGCCGGCTCGATACTAATACCACGACCTCACAGAAAACCCGTGCGAAATAGTACTTGCGCTATGTTTCACCGAGTGAGTGAAGATGCCGGAGGCCCATAACCCAACCCCTATCTACATCCCTTTTCCCATCCCCAACGCACGCACTTGTGACACCTCTGGTGCTGCGGGTGTCCATGGGCGGCTTTAATCGCTTACCATCAGATGATACGTCTGCTCGTTTGCCCCCTATACTATAAAAACCAAATAAGACAGGCGGCCGTGTCATCATCATCAACCCATTCACCCACTGCTGGGCTCGGATCTCTTCTCAGGATAGGTTAAGGCATATTAATAAAACTGCCTTAAACTAATTCTTATCACTACAAATACCATTCCACTTCATTAAATCTTTGTTTCCTTGTAATAAATACGTATTTTACTTCTAGAACAACGCAGCGGTGAACAAATAGAACAACAAAACATCAAACGTTTAAATCCACCTTATGAGCAAACGTATTGGAAGGGTATGTAGCATTTTTTTTATCTATGGCCTGAAAAAATGACTCTACTCTGCCTGATGGAATGCATAAGCATAGTCCAAGTAGTGATCACCATACTCATTGCTCGTGCAGACAATGCAACATAGCATCATGGTGACCCATAATATGGCGGCCTAGTGATGCTTCTGCATCATTGGGTCTCCGGTCTCGCACTCACCAACGAAACACGACTGCAAGAACACTGTCATTTTACGCTGATCTTCTGTACGAGGGTAGTACCGCCCCAGTCGAGACAGGAGGCGTCAGAAGTGCGTTGCCGTGGGGGATAGGGAAAGGGGTGTGGGAAGGGGTTGGGGTGTGGGCCTCCGGTATCCTCACTCACTTGGTGAAATACAGCGCAAGCGGTATTTCACACCGGTTTTCTGTGTCGGTCGAGCCGGCCCATTCATGCCGAAGCGTGGCTCTCCCACGGTTACTGTTCGTGCTGAAATCAGCGTGGCCCTGCTACCTGAATACTGGATAGCATAATACTATTATAATTATTAACAGCCTTCAATAGAATAGACTGAAGTGGCAGCAGGCAACAGGAACTATTTGCGATCCCAAGTTCCCTTAACGTTAAAGGGACAAATATATAAAACGATCATCAGATCTGCCGTCGTGCAAGGAGCTGAGTGTTGGCCAATAAAGATAACGGATGAGAGACGCCTGCATGTAGCTGAAATGCGAACGTTGAGATGCATGTGTGGTGTGACTAGAATGGATAAGGTGAAGAATGAATACATTAGAGGGAGCCTGAAAGTAGCACCAGTGAATGAAAAGTAGAGAAGCAACAGGTTAGCCTGGTATGGACGTGTGATGCGTAGAGATGAGCAAAATGTAGTTAAGAAAGTGTTAAGTATGGAAGTCGACGGATATAAGAGTAGAGGATGATAAACGAGTGATAGAGGAAAACTCATTGCACCTACCCCAAATAAATTTGAGAAAAAGGTAGGGAGCTGATGATGATTATTAAGAGCCTTCAATAATCCTCTGTCTCTCTGCTTGAAAAGAGTTTTTGTCTACTATAGTACGATTTCCAGACGGGTTGATATACAGTTTGTGTCAGGCTTCTACTTGTGTTTATCGCCTCAATAGACAGTTAACCCGACGGTGGTGCCAGCGTAAGTGCTGGTAGGAGCTGGGAGGTGTCCGGCAGCAGTTCCCGGATCCCTCCCTTCTCAGGCGCACAGTGGTACACCGTGTGGTTTTAGTCGGTGCGATTCCGACACACCACACCAAACCTCGGTGTGTTGAGGACCCGTGAGGGTATTCGTAAAAAAAGTTGCTATCAAGTTTTCTTTCTTTTTGGAGTCCTGTCAGACGGTACTTATGAAAAGGGATAGTGACATTCAGTATTCTTTATACATCACTACACAGTGAACCAAAGCGAAGCTTGTCAGAGTACAATTAGTTACTAACTTGCTGAACCCCGGGGTGTTCAGCAAGTTTGTAACTACAGTAACGCCGCGGGACAAATTTATTTATTTGTATAGATGGTAACGTTTTATTTACAGACCTTAATAGTGGAGAAAGATACGAAAATGGTTACATAAAACCTGAAAGTTTCGTTCTATCTAGCGGACAATCCAAATGGATGGGAAGAAGCGACGAAATCGACGGTACGTAATAGCTCTTTGATTTCCAATTAACACAGTTAACTGGGAGCAGAGAACAGTAACACAAGCAAGCGGACTGGAGCGGAGTGGCCAGTCTTCTCCAAATGTATAAGTAAAAATAAAAACTTAAAAAACCCTCACGAGCACTTAATCGAGTAATCATTTAGGAAAAGAGCTGATACTCTTACACTACTAGACCGATATTAACCAAACATAGGTAGTCTCAAGGTAGTAGAGCCACGCTGATTGCAGCACGCACGGGCCGGCTCGACCGGGGCGGTACTACTATCGCAACTTAAAATGACAGCGATCATGCTGTCGTGTTTCGTTGGTGAGTGCGAGACCGGAGGCCCAATGATGCAGAAACATAACTAGCCCGCCATGGTGTGGGTTGCCATGCTGCATTGTCTGCATTCGCAGTATGGTGACCACCACTCTTGGATTCTGCTTATGCTTTCCATCAGGCAGAGTACAATCATTTTGGGAGGGCCAAAATAAAAAAGAAAGAAAACATAGCTAAGAACTACCGCAAGGAAACTGGCTTTCAAATGAAAAACGTCCATCCGCTTAAGAGGTACGATGCCATTGACGAAAACACACACAGAGACATCCCTCTTTTTGCGTGTCGGGGTTTAAAAACAGTCCGCCATTTTAGATTTAGACTCAAATAAAAACAATCGCCTGTCACTACGTACTCACACATACTAATTAAAACAAATCATTCACAATTTTACACACACTTGAGTACATTCTGTGTCATAACAGTGTAATACGTAGGCTCATGTGGGCCTATGCTTTAACAGAGAACACCTGCGAATGGCTCCATACCGTGTTGCTCTACACCAACAAATGATTCTATCATCGTCAACAGGCGTTAATAATCCAATGCTACATATATGCATCTTCTCAGAGAGGAGATTCTTACAGGTCCAATGATGCAGAAGCATCCCAATAGGCCGCCATAGAGTGGGTCACTATGCTACATTGTTGCATTGTCTGCATTCGCAATGAGTATGACCACTACTTTTGGATTCTGCTCGTGCTTTCCATCAGGCAGAGTAGAGTCATTTTGTGCGTCTCATATATATAAAAACTAGCTGCCCCGGCAAACGTCGTTTTGCCATAATTTTTCTTTAAGGATGCGTGACCCTTACCATTGAGGGGGATGAAAAATAGATGTTGTTCGATTCTCAGACCTACTCAATATGCTCACAAAATTTCATGAGAATCGGTCAAGCCGTTTCGGAGGAGTTTGGCAACTAAAACTGTGACACGAGAATTTTATATATTAGAAAAGGAAAAACTAAAACCCAACTACAACAAAAAATGCTACAAAAGTATGAAACAAGTTTCGAAAGTCGTAGTCACACGTTACGTAGAAATGTACCATAACACATTACCAACGCGTGACTACGGCTTTTGAAACTTGTTTTATGCTAGTTCAGCGCCGTTTTTTGTCGTAGTTGGGTTTTAGTTTTTACTTTTTTTTTATTTAAAATGTTTTGGTGCCTCTATAATATTAATTTAATTGCGAAGTAAATTTTATACAGGTATCATAGAAATATCACAATTATCGAATAAACACGGAAAAATCACTAGAAAATGCTAACAATATATGTATTTTATAAAAGGTACAAGTAACACCCTTTCCAATGATACCAAACACGACATATTTATCTAAAATTTATTTTTTAATACTGTACTTTACGTCGGTTAGAGGGCGCCACACTAGATTTTGTGACACGTCGTGTAGCCTATAACCAGCAGATGATCATGGCGCTTCTAACGACACCTCATTTGTGCAGTTCTAATTAGTAATTAAGGAGCTATGAGGGAATAAATGAACATACATACATAGCCTGTCAAAATCATAACCCTCCTTTGGCTTTGCCGTAGACGGGTAAAAATAACTATACCCTAAAGATTTACTTAAATTAAATATAATTTATTATTTATTTCCAGATCAACCTGGTGTATACCGCGTGACAGTGCCAGGTATGTAATACATATATTTATACTAGCTAACCCGCTCAACTTCGTTTGCGTCTCGCCATAAGAAATATTTTTTCCCATTTTCCCAACATTTTCAGTCGATACCCGAACAAAACGTTCAACCGTTCACGCGTGATGTCGTAACCAAGGCAAATAGGGATTCGTTTTATATATATGTATATGTTACCCTAAGATTGTTAAACCGTTAGATTGTAATCTATCTCACGAGATTGCAAACAGTCGAAAGATTGAGAAATGGTATCGACGAATCGCAAGACTCGCGCTGATTGATTGAACAGCATATGTCCCGCGCCGCCATATTTGTTTGTTAATTCATCTTTGTTGCCGAATGTAAAGTATTTTTGTGATTGTAAATTAATTTCACAGCTTTAGAATTAGTTATATTAAATTGTTGAAACAGTAAAATTAATTTCTGATTAATCAAAGAAGTTCTAACCTAATCTAACTCTATGGCCATTGAAAGCCCTACTGTAAAACCGACCAATCAGCGACAGTTGAGAATTTGACGCGCGTAAGCAGTATATCACAGTTGACAATCTATCGATATACTAACTTTTATACTTTCGCGTTCCATGATACATTAACAATTATTTTTACGGGAATTAACGCGATCACTTATTAAAAGGTATGTAAGGTATATACAAGGTTGCACTGGCCGTGGTCACAGGCTGACTCATAGGAGTAGGTCGAAACGTCAGGCAAATCAGAGGTATGTAATACCTTTTAATAAGTGATCGCGTTAATTCCCGTAAAAATAATTGTTAATCTATCGATAGTTTGCAATCTCGCTAGGTAGATTATAATCTAACGGTTTTTACAATCCTACGGTAACATATAGATATATATATATAAATACTAGAGTTTTCCCGCGACTTCGCCTGCATGTTTATCGGTTATCGGGGCAAAGGGCTACTCTTTCTCTCAAGAATCAAAGTAGGTATCTCCTTGTCAAATTTGAGTGAAATCGGTGCAGAGGGTTTCGCCATGAAATCTTAACAAATAGATTGATACAGTTACTTCAAAATGTTAATATAGTTATTGAGGTATGGATATTAAATTAAAAGAGTTTCAGACTTTAAATAAAACTGAAAAAAAATAGTAGTAATATTCATTACGTTAGTGGTATTAAATTTGGAGTTAAAAGTAGAAGAAAATAACATAATCTATATATATAACTGCCTCGGTGGCGCAGTGGTAGCTTACGCGACTGCTGTTCTTGAGGTCTCTGGTTCGATTCCCGGGTCGGAACAAATGTTTGTATGATCTGCAAATATTTGTTTCGGAGGTTGGGTGTTTTCTATGTATAATATGTATGTATTTACAAAAAAAAAGTATATAAGTATTCATATCAGTTGTCTAGTACCCATAATACAAGCTCTGCTTAGTTTGGGACTAGATGGCGTTGTGTGTTAGATGTCCGAAATATTTATTTATTATTTATTTATTTTATATAAAAGAGGAAGGTGACTGACTGACTGACTGACATATATAGAGATCAATGCTACCTAAACCGCTTAACCTAGAATCCTAAAATTTTGCGTGTAGGTTCTTTATATAACGTAATTGGATAAAAGTCTGCGTGAGTGAAGCCTCGTGCTAAAGCTAGTTAAGTAATATAAATAAAGTACATATGAATAAACGGCGTACCTATATTGGGACTAATCCCGCCCACACGCCCACCACTGTAACTCCTGTACACCAGGATCAACAGCAGTGACCCACGAACAGACCCAGTTATGACACTCGGGAAGTCCCAAGAAAAATTAAACAGTCTTGGAACTTGGAATTAATCAGAAGAAAACTGAAGGAGTTGGAAATATGATAAGTCCACTTCCCTCCTTAGTAAAGCGGGAGGCAAAATGAAGTCAAAATAGGCAGACACCTTTTTTAGAAAAGGTGTCTGCCTATTTTGACTATCCGTGATGTTTCCCAGTTTAGACTGGGAATCACCACGGATAAAATATAATGCGCATTAAGTGAGCGAAGGATACCTATAGCAATAAATAATAATATAATACTGTATTAATTTCATCTGAAATTACGTTCACGAATTCTTAAAATCCGACTTCCTCATTATTTTAGTAAAAATATTAAAAACATGGTTCTAATATCGTCAAGTATTTTTGAAGTGAATACTTCTTTACCCGCTTGTCGGTAGGAGAAAATTTTATGAGTTCGCGTCACCGACATGCTGACATGACATTATCGAAAAGAAAACTTCTTTGGCCGCGTTGAGTAATTTTTCTTAGGGGTAATTCTTATGTTTGATGTTGATAATTTTAATTTAAACGTTATGAAATTTCTTATTTTACACAGTGTAATTGTATAAATAACATTTTATCCCGCGTCATAATATCAAATGATCCCGGGTCCTTTTAGCGAGCCATGAAAAAGCATTTTACTAGGCTGCCATAGTGTGGGTCACTATGCTGCTCTGTCCACGTTCGCATTGACCACCACTTTTGGATTCTACTTATGCTTTCCATCAGGCAGATTAGAGTCATTTTGGTAGCTTGATCATAAAAAAAAGAAGACTACGCTTTTACTTCTATCGGCATTCCTCGTGACTGCCAGTTTTTTTTTAAATGTCACTGATTTGGTATATTGTGAATTGCGGCAGGTCCAAGAGGCAATAAAGTATACGAAGTGCTTGAAACTATACATAAAGAAAAAGGTCATGAAGTTATCACCATGAAATTGATTCCAATCGGTGAGTTCCACACATCCGCTGACTGTGCCCTTACCACAGACTCTAAAATACAACCTTCACAAAAACCTTAGGTACTTAAAAACCTCAAACTCAAAAACCCTACTTTCAAACATTAATTTAACAAGTTAAAACTTAAAACACTTCAAAACACATCATAGGGCGAGTTGTTGAAATTTGAACAAGCATAATGGTTTCACAACTTAATTTTACTAATGGAAAAGTACACCAATTTGAAATAAGTTTATTTTTTGCCAAAACCAAAAAACTTTTTAATTATGGAACTACCATAGAGTATAAATTTGTTTCGGAAGCACATGTAACCGTGTGAAAATCCTAGTCTAGTCTAAAATATCACAAACGCACATAAACAAACATTTCCAAGAATACTCTCAAAAAACATTAAATAATACTTATTTTTTTGCAATTTTTACTTACTGTTGTATTTTTTTTTTTAAATAAATGAAAACTGCGCAACCTCTTGAGCAATATGTTTTGTGCTCAAGAAAGTAAAAGTTGAGGCCATTAGCGAAAAAAGATCGTCAAATCTTGTGTCGTCGAGACATTAATGAAATATCTTGGCGATATATCAGCCTGAGGCAGTAAGCACTGGGATTGCCACCTTTTTATTTTATTTCGAGTACATCTGATTTCAAAAGAGGTAAATAGAGAATTCGAATTTGGAAGTGAAAACTTAAAAAAGGAATTCATTTATTTAAAACAATTTAAAACTTTTTTTTAATGCTTAACAATTTTCAGCTTTTTAAAAGAATTGTTCGACTCCAAACATTCTAGGTGTGAGTTTATATAGATCAGGAGCTCATCTATACTCTATTCAAATAAATAAAATGGTAGTGTCTGTTTGTAATATTAAAATAACCGCTTTTTACTAAATGCATATGTATGTGACTGATTTTGACGGGACTTTCACTGTCAGGTAGCTGATGATCCAGGGAGTAACTTAGGCCACTTTTTTAAGACTAACTTTGTCCAGAGGCGTCCCGTCAACATATGCCCAGCCGTTCCAGAGATTACCCGGAACTAACAGACAGACAGACAAAAATTGTAAAAAATGTTATTTTGGTATATGTACCATGTATACATACATATGCATTTAGTAAAAAGCGGTTATTTTAATATTACAAACAGACATTCCAATTTTATTTATTTGTATAGATGTATAGATAAAGTACTCTATTTTAGAATACGGGTGGCAACCCTAGTCCCCTCCCAAGTAATTGCTGTTTTTGCATCCAGTCACTGCCAACTCTCTCATGCAAGTCATCCCGCATTCTGGTACGTAGGCCAAGCCGCGGTCTCCACTCTAGGACCCGCTTACTCCACCGGTTATCGGTTCTGTTACATATTTGACTAGCCCATTGCCACACACACTACAACTTGCATTGATTAAAGTATTAAATACACGTCTGTACAGTATTTATAAAAAACAACTTTATTTACATCTCAACGCCATATGCAAGCTTATAGGAGTAGCTACTAAAATAACGTGCAACACTTAATGAAACTGAATGCATTTATTGTACGGGCTTGTTAAGTGACTAAATATGATAATGGAATTTAGTTATAAATTGTTCAATAGGGATACATATTTGCAATTAAAAATCAAATCCCATTTTATCCAGAGTCAATTCAGTCAATTTGTCAGTTTCGAATTTGACGAAAAACAAATGAAAATTATTTTGGTATTAAACTCCTAAAGTGACTACGAGCAATTAGCGCCATTATTGTAATGTTTTAAAAGTATCTAAAAAGGTCTACTTGAAATAAAAATTATTTGATTTTTATTATTACAAGTACAATTTTAACAAAAATAAAACCGACTTCAAGATTCGACTCGATTTCTCTTGGATGCCATTATCAGATATTAATGTCCTTATAATGGTACCACCCTTGGGACATCTCCTTCCCATTAAAAAAAGAATCACCCAAATCGGTCGAATTGAGAAACCTCCTCCTTTTTTTTTGAAGTCGGTTAAAAAGAATAATTGAAGTTTCGAATAAAACCGAAAAGTTTTTCCTTTTGCAAATATTTCCTCTTTGCATTCAATCTAGTTTAATCAGTAATCTTTCTTGTTTATCTGGCAAAGACAATTCTCGCGATAGGAATATATTCTGTGTCAAGGAGGACTTTACAAACAAACATAATACTGACACAAAGAACACCCAAACTCAGAACAACAGTTTGTGAATCACACAATACTTATACCACCACTCAGATTATCACATATGCTTGTATTTGGACATACATATTCAGTTGCAGTTTCCAACTCATTTATGCAGTCAGTATATTCTATTGTATTTAGGTATAATAATAATGCTATTCTTCGGTACAGACAGTGATAGCGACGAAGTCAACGGAGGAGCCGAAAATGGCGGCCAAAATTCAAGGTATACTACAGGTAAGTTTTTGTTTTGATTTTTTAAACCGGCTCGTTGGACCATGTGGGACTACATTGCATTAAACAGTTCTTACATCTACATAATGGACAATTTCTCAAACATTTCCATGGACAAAGATACATAATATTTGTCCACTGTGTGAGAATCTAACCCATAGTCCCCAGCATGTAATATGGATTGAGTTATGTAGAAAACAGACCTTCTATTTTCTAACATAGTCGTTTAGTGACAAAGCTTTTTTAGGGTTCCGTACGCAAATGGTAAAAACGGAATGGAATGTATTTCTGTTGCCGCTGTGACAACAAATTACTACGATACCATAGACAGACACAAACACGCACACACAGACAGACATCGACGTCAAACTTATAATACCGTCCGGGGTTAAAAATGGAATAAAATAAATATTTAATTCGTACCTTGCAGATTTTATTTGCACAACTCGAAGCAGTGACATCTATGTTCTCAGCATAACTAGAACTATGCAGAAACAATTTATGTCTCGTTAAAACCGGTATTTTTGTAACATGATATATTCAATAGTTTCATAGTACGATATATTTGCTTTCTTGTTTCTGAAGTGAAAACATCTATAGGCGCGTTGAGAACTCTTCGGGTGAACAAAAAGCAAGGAATTTGCGTCTTCGTCACCGAACACTTTCCATGAACTGTATTGTGTTTA
The DNA here is from genome assembly GCA_905220595.1 of Spilosoma lubricipeda. Lineage (NCBI taxonomy): Eukaryota > Metazoa > Arthropoda > Insecta > Lepidoptera > Erebidae > Spilosoma > Spilosoma lubricipeda. Next base: position 3,427,411 of record HG992303.1, on the reverse strand, counting down.
CATGAGTACTTATTGGGTGAAAAAAAACCGCGAAACTGACATCATCGTCTCCGTAGTCACTCGAAGATACACACACACACACACACACAAAATAACTTAGTTTTCAATTCTATCGACAATACCCAGAGACTGCCCCGTTTCTTGTCAAGTTTTAGTTGTCAAAAAATAAACGAAGAGTCTTTTTGATTCATAGAGGTATTATAGATAGAGTAGAGAAGACATATGGCTGCCTGTAAGCGGAAACGTTCAACGGTTAGAAAGAGAGAGATGAATACCTTATCTGTCTCTCTATACTGACGCATGCGCATTCAAGGACTGCTTGTTAATATGACATTTCCGCGCTAACTGCGCACACGCGAGTAGAAAGAGACAGATAGGTACCGCGATCGTATCTCTCTTTCTAAACGAATAACAGCTGGAGGTTTGGCTCCCCTGCCTGTAATAACTCTATGTTTTAAGGTAAATTCAGACCATTTCCAATAACCTATATTCTAGTTATAAATCAAGGTAGGGTATTGAAAGCGGCTGTGTGGAAGCAAACCACGCATACCACTGCAAATATAAGGAACAATTAACACAAACCCTATTTCAAACATCAAAATATAATAAAACGGAGGCCCAATGATGCAGAAGCATCACTAGCCCGCCATGGTGTGGGTCACCATGCTGCATTGTTGCATTGTCTGCATTCGCAGTATGGCGACCACCACTCTTGGATTCTGCTCATGCTTTCCATCAGGCATAGTAGAGTCATTGTGGGAGGGCCAAACATAAAAAAAACTCTTTACACCGTAAGTAGAAAAACTTTCTAACGTATTAACATGTATATACAGAACCCAGTAACGATAAAACACACGGACATACGGAAGGACATAGCAAACATACCACAATCACAAGAACACACCACACAGAAGAAAAACACAGCAGTAAAGATGGTTCAACTTCTAACGTTAAATGGATCAGCGAACATCATGGTAATCAAACATATTTTTGATTTAATTATAAATAATTTTAAATCTATACTAATATATAAAGCTGAAGAGTTGGTTTGTTTGTTTGAACGCTCTAATCTCAGGAACCGCTGGTCCAAATTGATGTATAAAGTACTGTACAGTTTCATTAAAATCCGTTCAGTAGTTTTTGCGTGAAAGAGTAACAAACAAACATCCATCCATCCATACTTACAAACTTTCGCGTTTATAATATTAGTATGGCTACTTTATACTGCAGAGCCGATAGTTATGTGCCGATAGTTATGTGCCGATAGTTATGTGCCGATAGACTATACGTAACTATCGGATACAAATGAAATATCTTACACAGACCATGGCGATAAGGTACAAACAAGACCTGGACAAGAAAAAACCACATCAAACACGAACACAGCTGACAGCGGCATATTAAACACACACTCAAAAGAAGGTATGAATCAACTTATAGAAATCTAACAAATCTTTATATATATAATTCTTCTGTGAGTGTGTATGTCACTGAACTACTCTCAAACGACTGGACCGATTTTGATGAAATTTTTTGTGTGTTCAAGGGGATCTGGGAATGGTTTAGATTCACAATATTGTCCGCTGGACAATGTTTTTTAATTAATTTTTAATTTATTAGTAGTTATGGCAAAACGACGTTTGCCGGGACAGCTAGTCTATGTATATAAAAATGAATCCCTATTTGCCTTGGTCACGAAATCACGCGAGAACGGCTCAACCGATTTTGCGAATTATTTTTTTGTTGAATAGTCCATTTAGCGAAGAAGGTTTTAGGCTATGTAACATCACTCTAAGGCTTAACAGGAGCTGGGTATCGACCGAAAATGTAGGGAAATGGGAAACATTTATTTCTTATGGAGAGACGCAAACGAAGTTGAGCGGTTCAGCTAGTAATAAATATTTTCAGAAAACTAACGCCATCCACTCGCAAGCTAAGCAGAGCTTGTGTTATGGGTGCTAGATAACTGATATAAATACATATTAATTTATTTTTGTAAATACATACACATTACCCAAACTCCGAAACAAACATTTGCAGATCATACTAATATTTGGTCTGACTCTGACTTACTAGATGCTGCCTGCGGCTCCGCCCGCATATATGTCTGTTGTCGCGACAAATAGTAGCCTGTGTCTTATTCTGATGTATAAGTTATATTACTGTACAGTTTCGTTAAAATCCGTTCAGTAGTTTTTGCGTGAAAGAGTAACAAACATTCATCCATCCATCCATACTTACAAACTTTCGCGTTTATAATATTAGTATGGCTACTTTATACTGCACAGCCGATAGTTATGTGCCGGTAGACGTAACTATCGGATACAAATACAATATGTTACACAGACCATGGCGATGAGGTACAAACAAGACCTGGACAAGAAGAAACAACGATCACTACAGTGAAAACCACATCAAGCACGAACACAGCTGACAACGACAAATTAAACACACACTCAAAAGAAGGTATGAATCAACTTACAGAAATCTAACAAATCTTTACAAATATATAAAATTTGAGTGTCTGTTTGTAATATTAAAATAACCGCTTTTAAATAAATGCATATTTCCGTCTGTCTGTTTGTCTGTTTGTTACGAGTGATTCTGGAACGGCTGGTCTGATTTTGACTGGACTTTCACTGGCAGGTAGCTGATGATCTAGGGAGTTACTTAGGCTACTTTTTTTAGACTAGCTTTGTCCCGCGGCACTACCCGCGGTACAACAATAAACGCGGGTAACACCGTGGGGTTCAGGAAGTCAAACATACTAATAATAATAAATAGATATAGATACATAGATACATTCTGAATACTGACTGACTGCACAGCCGATAGTTAGGTATACACTATACGTAACTATCGGATACAAATAAAATATGTTACACAGACCATGGCGATAAGGTACAAAAAGGACCTGGACAAGAAAAAACAACGATCACTACAGTGAAAACCACATCAAGCACGAACACAGCTGACAACGACAAATTAAACACACACATAACAGAAGGTATGAATCAACTTATAGAAATCTAACAAATCTATGTATATGAAAATGAATCCCTATTTGCCTTGGTCACGACATCACACAAGAACGGCTCAACCGATTTTGCTAATTCTTTATTTCTTGAATAGTCCATTTAGCGAGGAAGGTTTTAGGCTATGTAACATCACTCTACGACTAATAGGAGCTGGGTATCGACCGAAAATGTAGGGAAATGGGAAACATTTATTTCTTATTATGGAGAGACGCAAACGAAGTTGAGCGGCACTACTAACTTTTAAACTTTCGCGTTCCATGATATATTAACAATTAGTTTTACGGGAATTAACGCGATCACTTATTAAAAGGTATTCCATACCTCTGATTTGCCTGACGTTTCGACCAGGTTGCACTGGCCGTGGAAGTTGAGCGGATCAGCTAGTAACAAATATTTTCGGAAAACTAACGCCATCCACTCGCAAGCTAAGCAGAGCTTGTGTTATGGGTGCTAGATAACTGATATAAATACATATTAATTTATTTTTGTAAATACATACACATTACCCCAACTCCGAAACAAACATTTGCAGATCATACTAATATTTGGTCTGACTCTGACTTACTAGATGCTGCCTGCGGCTCCGCCCGCATATATGTCTGTTGTCGCGACAAATAGTAGCCTGTGTCTTATTCTGATGTATAAGGTATATTACTGTACAGTTTCATTAAAATTCGTTCAGTAGTTTTTGCGTGAAAGAGTAACAAACATCCATCCATACTTACAAACTTTCGCGTTTATAATATTAGTATGGCTACTTTATACTGCACAGCCAATAGTTATGTATACACTATACCTAACTATCGGATACAAATAAAATATGTTACACAGACCATGGTGATAAGGTACAAACAAGACCTGAACAAGACAAAACAACGATCACTACAGTGAAAACCACATCAAGCACGAACACAGCTGACAACGACAAATTAAACCCACACTCAAAAGAAGGTATGAATCAACTGATAGAAATCTAACAAATCTTTACAAATATATAAAATTGGAGTGTCTGTTTGTGATATTAAAATAACCGCTTTTAAATAAATGCATATTTCTGTCTGTCTGTCTGTGTCATCGTCTCCGTAGTCACTCGAAGATACACACACACAAAATAACTTAGTTTTCACTTCTATCGACAATACCCAGAGACTGCCCCGTTTTTTGACAAGTTTTAGTTGTCAAGAAATGAACGAAGAGTCTTTTTGATTCATAGAGGTATTATAGATAGAGTCTCTCTTTCTAAACGAGGGACAGCTGGAGGTCTGGCTCCCCTGCCTGTAATAACTCTATGTTTTAAGGTAAATTCAGACCATTTCCAATAACCTATATTCTAGTTATAAATCAAGGTAGGGTATTGAAAGCGGCTGTGTGGAAGCAAATCACGCATACCACTGCAAATATAAGGAACAATTAACACAAACCCTATTCCAAACATCAAAATATAATAAAACGGAGGCCCAATGATGCAGAAGCACCTCTAGCCCGCCATGGTGTGGGTCACCATGCTGCATTATTGCATTGTCTGCATTCGCAGTATGGTGACCACCACTCTTGGATTCTGCTCATGCTTTCCATCAGGCAGAGTAAAGTCACTGTGGGAGGGCCAAACATAAAAAACAAAAAAAACTCTTTACACCGTAAGTAGAAAAACTTTCTAACGTATTAACATGAATATACAGAACCGAGTAACGATAAAACACACGGACATACGGAAGGACATAGCGAACATACCACAATCACAAGAACAGACCACACAGAAGAAAAACACAGCAGTAAAGAAGATTCAACTTCTAACGTTAAATGGATCAGCGAACATCACGGTAATCAAACATATTTTTTACTAATATATAAAGCTGAAGAGTTTGTTTGTTTGTTTGAACGCGCTAATCTCAGGAACCGCTGGTCCGATTTAATGTATAAACTTTATTACTGTAAAGTTTCATCCAAATCCGTTCAGTAGTTTTTGCGTAAAAGAGTAACAAACATCCATCCATCCATCCATCCATACTTACAAACTTTCGCGTTTATAATATTAGTATGGCTACTTTACACTGCACAGCCGAAAGTTATGTATAAACTACACCTAACTATCGGCTACAAATAAAATATGTTACACAGACCATGGCGATAAGGTACAAACAAGACCTGGACAAGAAGAAACAACGATCACTACAGTGAAAACCACATCAAGCACGAACACAGCTGACAACGACAAATTGAACACACACTCAAAAGAAGGTATGAATCAACTTATAGAAATCTAACAAATCTTTACAAACATATAAAATTGGAGTGTCTGTTTGTAATATTAAAATAACCGCTTTTAAATAAATGCATATTTCTGTCTGTCTGTCTGTCTGTTTGTTCCGAGTGATTTTGGAACGGCTGGTCCGCTACTCGCTGTACAACAATAAACGGGTAACACCGGGTTCAGCTAGTCAAACCTATTATTAACTAGCTGAACCCCGCGGTGTTACCCGCGGTTATCGTCGTACCGCGAGTAACACAAACAGATAGGTACCGCGATCGTCTCTCTCTTTCTAAACGAGATACAGCTGCAGGTCTGGCTCAAATGCCTGTAATAACTCTATGTTTTAAGGTAAATTCAGACCATTTCCAATAACCTATGTTCTAGTTATAAATCAAGGTAGGGTATTGAAAGCGGCTGTGTGGAAGCAAACCACGCATACCACTGCAAATATAAGAAACAATTAACACAAACCCTATTTCAAACATCAAAATATAATAAAACGGAGGCCCAATGATGCAGAAGCATCACTAGCCCGCCATGGTATGGGTCACCATGCTGCATTATTGCATTGTCTGCATTCGCAGTATGGTGACCACCACTCTTGGATTCTGCTCATGCTTTCCATCAGGCAGAGTAGAGTCATTGTGGGAGGGCCAAACATAAAAAAAAACTCTTTACACCGTAAGTAGAAAAACTTTCTAACGTATTAACATGTATATACAGAACCCAGTAACGATAAAACACACGGACATACGGAAGGACATAGCAAACATACCACAATCACAAGAACACACCACACAGAAGAAAAACACAGCAGTAAAGATGGTTCAACTTCTAACGTTAAATGGATCAGCGAACATCACGGTAATCAAACATATTTTTGATTTAATTATAAATAATTTTAAATCTATAATAATATATAAAGCTGAAGAGTTGGTTTGTTTGTTTGAACGCTCTAATCTCAGGAACCGCTGGTCCAATTTGATGTATAAACTATATTACTGTACAGTTTCATTAAAATCCGTTCAGTAGTTTTGCGTGAAAGAGTAACAAACATCCATCCATCCATCCATACTTACAAACTTTCGCGTTTAAAATATTAGTATGGCTACTTTATACTGCACAGCCGATAGTTATGTGCCGACTATACGTAACTATCGGATACAAATGAAATATGTTACACAGACCATGGCGATAAGGTACAAACAAGACCTGGACAAGACAAAACAACGATCACTACAGTGAAAACCACATCAAGCACGAACACAGCTGACAACGACAAATTAAACACACACTCAAAAGAAGGTATGAATCAACTTATAGAAATCTAACAAATCTTTACAAATATATAAAGTTTGAGTGTCTGTTTGTAATATTAAAATAACCGCTTTTAAATAAATGCATATTTCTGTCTGTCTGTTTGTTCCGAGTGATTCTGGAACAGCTGGTCTGATTTTGACTGGACTTTCACTGGCAGGTAGCTGATGATCTAGGGAGTTACTTAGGCTACTTTTTTTAAGACTAGCTTTGTCCCGCGGCACTACCCGCGGTACAACAATAAACATGGGTAACACCGTGGGGTTCAGGTAGTCAAACATACTATTAATAATAAATAGATACGTATCTTTTATCTTACTTACTACATTCTGACTACTGACTGACTGCACAGCCGATACTTATGTATACACTATACGTAACTATCGGATACAAATAAAATATGTTACACAGACCATGGCGATAAGGTACAAACAAGACCTGGACAAGAAGAAACAACGATCACTACAGTGAAAACCACATCAAACACGAACACAGCTGACAACGACAAATTAAACACACACTCAAAAGAAGGTATGAATCAACTTATAGAAATCTAACAAATCTATAAAAAATAAATAAAATTGGAGTGTCTGTTTGTAATATTAAAATAACGGCTTTTAAATAAATGTCTGTTCTGTCTGTCTGTCTCGTCCGATTTTGACAGGACTTTCACTGGCAGGTAGCTGATGATCTTGGGAGTAACTTAGGCTATTTTTTTTTCAGACTAGCTTTGTCCCGCGGCGCTACCCGCTGTACAACAATAAACGCGGGTGACCCCGGGTTCAGCTAGTCAAACATATTAATAACTAGCTGAACCCCGCGGTGTTACCCGCGGTTATCGTCGTACCGCGAGTAACACCGCGGGACAAAGTTAGTCTAAAATAAGTAGCCTAAGTTACTCCCTGGATCATCGGTTACCTGCCAGTGAAAGTCCCGTCAAATTCCGTACAGCCGTTCCAGAGATTACCCGGAAAAACAGACAGACGAACAGACAAAAAATTTTGACAACATTTTTGGTATATGTACTTAAAGAATTTTTCAAATCGGACCCGCGGTTCCTGAGATTAGCGTGTTCAAACAAACAAACAAACAAATTCTTCAGCATTATCTGCACAAATAAATAAAATTGGAGTGTCTGTTTGTAACATTAAAATAACCGCTTTTTACTAAATGCATATGTATGTGTGTGTTTAAGATGGTAGAATGTAAATGGGTCACTACTATTATGATATATTTAAGATCTCTGTTAACCTGCATTTCTGTAAATAAATAAATGAATTGAATGTGTACACGGTACATGTACCAAAAATGTAGTTAAAAATTAAAAAAAAAGAAATTCCAAAATTCCTTTCTTAATGGGTGTCTACTCAATAAAACAACCCTACTCACGAAGTTTCATAGCCCTAACTATCATAGTTTACGCTCGGCGATGATGAATCAGTCAGTCAGTCAGTCAGGACTTGTTATTTTATAAGTATATATATGCAGAAACAACTTATCTCTAGTTTAAACCGGTATTTTTGTAACATGATATCATGATATATATATCATGTTACAAAAATACCGGTTCTATGAAACTATTGTATACAATAGTTTCATAGAACGATATATTTGCTTTATGAAGTGAAAACTTCTATAGGTGCGTTGAGAACTTTTCGGGTGAACAAAAAGCAAGGAATTTGCGTCTTCGTCACCGAACACTTTAATGAACTGTATTGTGTTTACATGAGTACTTATTGAGTGAAAAAAAACCGCGAAACTGACATCATCGTCTCCGTAGTCACTCGAAGATACACACGCACACAAAATAACTTAGTTTTTTTTTTTTTTAATTTATTTTTATTTACAATAGTAACTTAGATCTAATACACAATTGATACTCGCCAAACGAAATTGTTTAACGGCGAGATGCGCTCTTTTATTACTTAGAATAACCTATGTTACCATATTATAATCATATAACACAACAAAAACAGAAACAAAAGCAACAAAGCAAAATACAGCAACTTGAGGCTAATCCCCAGCTGCGAACATATAAATACATTATATTATAAATCCACACATACATACATAAAAAACACGCATACATATATAATTTGTCCATTGGCCTATGAATCCACATCGGCAGCATCCAACAAAACCTCCTTCAATTTTGTCTTTAAAGATCCGGTACTTATTTTAGGAGTTTGTCTTAGTAGATCTATTTTGTTGAACACTTTGGGCACCATGCACTTATTTGTTCGTTCCCCATAGTAATTTTTCACTTTTGGTTTTTTTATTTGTTTCTCCCTAACCCTTCTAGTGTTATACTTGTTGTCAACAGCACATTTCACTCCTATCGACAATACCCAGAGACTACCCCGTTTTTCAACAAGTTTTAGTTGTCAAAAAATGAACGAAGAGTCTTTTTGATTCATAGAGGTATCTTTACTAATCTATAAAGCTGAAGAGTTTGTTTGTTTGTTTGAACACGCTAACCTCAGAAACCGCTGGTACGATTTGAAAAATTATTTCAGTGTTAGATAGCCCATTTATCGAGAAAGGCTATAGGCTATATATCATCACGCTAAGACCAATAGGAGCGGAGTACCAATGAAAAATATTTCAAAAACGGGGGAAAATTTTCACGCTACGAGACATACGGTTGCCTGTAAGCGGAAACGTTCAACGGTTAGAAAGAGAGAGATGATCGCGGTACCCAATCTGTCTTTGTCTACTGACGCATGCGCATTCAAGGACAGCTTGTTATTATGACATTTTCGCGCTAACTGCGCACACGCGGGTAGAAAGAGACAGATAGGTACCGCGATCGTCTCTCTCTTATTAAACGAAGGACAGCTGGAGGTCTGGCTGCCCTGCCTGTAATAACTCTGTTATCAGGCAGAGTAGAGTCATTTTGGCCGGGCCAAACATAAAAAAAAAAAACTCTTTACATCGTAAGTAGAAAAACTTTCTAACGTCTTGACATGTATATACAGAACCCAGTAACGATAAAACACACGGACATACGGAAGGACATAGCAAACATACCACAATCACAAGAACACACCACACAGAAGAAAAACACAGCAGTCAAGAAGGTTCAACTTCTAACGTTAAATGGATCAACGAACATCACGGTAATCAAACATATTTTTAATTTAATTATAAATCATTTTAAATCTATACTAATATATAAAGCTGAAGAGTTGGTTTGTTTGTTTGAACGCTCTAATCTCAGGAACCGCTGGTCCAATTTGATGTATAAACTATATTACTGTACAGTTTCATTAAAATCCGTTCAGTAGTTTTGCGTGAAAGAGTAACAAACATCCATCCATCCATCCATACTTACAAACTTTCGCGTTTAAAATATTAGTATGGCTACTTTATACTGCACAGCCGATAGTTATGTGCCGATAGTTATGTGCCGACTATACGTAACTATCGGATACAAATGAAATATGTTACACAGACCATGGCGATAAGGTACAAACAAGACCTGGACAAGACAAAACAACGATCACTACAGTGAAAACCACATCAAGCACGAACACAGCTGACAACGACAAATTAAACACACACTCAAAAGAAGGTATGAATCAACTTATAGAAATCTAACAAATCTTTACAAATATATAAAGTTTGAGTGTCTGTTTGTAATATTAAAATAACCGCTTTTAAATAAATGCATATTTCTGTCTGTCTGTCTGTCTGTTTGTTCCGAGTGATTCTGGAACGGCTGGTCTGATTTTGACTGGACTTTCACTGGCAGGTAGCTGATGATCTAGGGAGTTACTTATACGTTAAGATATGAATCAACTTATAGAAATCTAACAAATCTATGTATATAAAAATGAATCCCTATTTGCCTTGGTCACGAAATCACGCGAGAACGGCTCAACCGATTTTGCTAATTCTTTTTTTGTTGAATAGTCCATTTAGCGAGGAAGGTTTTAGGCTATGTAACATCACTCTACGACTAATAGGAGCCGGGTATCGACCGAAAATGTTAGGAAATGGGAAACATTTATTTCTTATTATGGAGAGACGCAAACGAAGTTGAGCGGGTCAGCTAGTAATAAATATTTTCGGAAAACTAACGCCATCCACTCGCAAGCTAAGCAGAGCTTGTGTTATGGGTGTTAGATAACTTATATAAGTACATATTAATTTATTTTTGGAAATACATACACATTACCCAAACTCCGAAACAAACATTTGCAGATCATACTAATATTTGGTCTGACTCGAATCGAACCCAAGACCTCAAGCACAGTAGTTGTTTACCACTTACACTACACACCACGGAGGTGGAAAGAATATATAATAACAATAAATGTCAAAAATGAAAACCTTGTTTACCTGAGCATTTTCAAACTAGCACCGAAAGTAGTTTCGCCGAAAAGTCTTATTGGCAATTCGGTGAAACTGATCTCGTCAATCGTAACACATAATTTTACTGTCTTAAAACTAAAGATAGAACAATGCTGATTTCGGCGAATCATTTTCTTTATTCATTATTTTTAAATTTAACCGTTTTGTACACTAGAGAAATAACTTTCAAGGTAGTAGAGCCACGCTGATTTCAGCACGAACGGGCCGGCTCGACCGGGGCGGTACTACCCTCGCACAGAAAATCAACGTAAAATGACAGCGATCATGCTGTCGTGTTTCGTTGGTGAGTGCGAGACCGGAGGCCCAATGATGCGAAAGCATCACTAGCCCGCCATGGTGTGGGTCACCATGCTGCATTGTTGCATTGTCTGCGTTCGCAGTATGGTGACCATCACTCTTGGATTCTGCTTATGCTTTACATCAGGCAGAGTAGAGTCATTATGGCAGGGTCAAACATAAAAAAAAAAAAAAAAAAAAACTTATTTTTAACTAATAGCAGATTATTTTAAGTGATAGAAACTTTTCCAATAGACTAGAACCATAAATTACTAGCAAATACTAATTACTCTCATTTACTTTTACATAAACAGGGCCCATAATACACCACACTCGAAGACCTGGCCACTTACGTAAGTTTACATACTTTTAGGGACACTTTCATTTACTGATAAAATCACTATTAAACTATGTTGAACTTATCTGCTAGTTAACTTACTGATTTTGATTTCACAAGTTTCAAATAGAGATAAGTATCGGATACCGGTACATATGTCAGCAACGTATAACTGTTAAATAGTTTTATATGTATAATAATATATAATAATAAATATTTCGGACATATAACACACAACGCCATCTAGTCCCAAGCTAAGCAGAGCTTGTGTTATGAGTAGTAGACAACTGATACAAATACATATATACTTTTTTTGTAAATACATAAGAAAACACTCAAACTCCGAAACAAATATTTGTAGATCATACAAACATTTGGTCCGACCCGGGAATCTAACCCGAGACATCATCAGATCAGCGGTCACACACGCCAACCGCGAGACCAACGATGCAGTCAAATATATCGGGGAACTATCACAAACATTATTAATTGCTGCACATTTGGTCTAGCTAAGCAGTCGCCACGGTCGCTTACTATTGCGCCAAGAGTTGTGGATTCAAATCCCATATGGTACTGGTGAAAGTGGCTCAATCTGTATTTTTTTTTAAATATCTCAGATCAAGGAGATTCAGAAGAGCGACCTGGCTACAAGAAGACCACGGTGTCTAGAGTCAAAACAAAGAAAACATCTAAATCAGGCAGTCATATTACTGAAAACGGTAAGTACTTTTTCAAGAACTTTTAAAGAGGAACAATTCTCTTATGCATTGTTTTTACGAAAATTTAACCATTTACGCATCGCACGCAGTGGAAACTCTCTATAGGTATAAATTTTCCCACGTTTTTTGCATTTTTTTTTACGAATCTGCGCTTACCGAACTTGCAGTTACCGAACCTGCAGTCCTAGATAAGGGAGCTGTCGAACACCGAAAGATTATCTATACAAATAAATAAAATTGGAGTGTCTGTTTGTAATATTAAAATAACAGGTTTTTAATCAATGCATATGTATGTATACACGATACATATACCAAAAATGTAGTTAAAATTTTGTCTGTCTGTCTGTCTGTCTGTCTGTTTGTTCCGGGTAATCTCTGGAACGGCTGGACGGATTTTGACGGGACTTTCACTGGCAGGTAGCTGGTGATCCAGGGAGTAACTTAGGCTACTTTTTTTAGACTAACTTTGTCCCGCGGCGTTACTCGCGGTACAACAATAACCGCGGGTAGCACCGCGGGATTCAGCTAGTTTAAAATATGACTATTTACTTCCAGAGCGCGTTCAACTAAACAAACGAACTCTTCATATTTGTAATATGAAGAGTTCGTTAGTTAGTTAATATGAGCCACGCTGATTTCAGCACGAACGGGCCGGCTCGACCGGGGCGGTACTACCCTCGCACAGAAAATCAACGTAAAATGACAGCGATCATGCTGTCGTGTTTCGTTGGTGAGTGCGAGACCGGAGGCCCAATGATGCAGTAGCATCACTAGCCCGCCATGGTGTGGGTCACCATGCTGCATTGTTGCATTGTCTGCATTCGCAGTATGATGACCACCACTCTTGGATTCTACTCATGCTTTCCATCAGGCAGAGTAGAGTCATTTTGGCAGGGTCAAACATTAAAAAAAAAAAAAAAAAAAAAAATATTGGTATAGATAAAAAAGTTTTTTTCCGATAGGAAGTTGAATTGTTGTATTAGTTTAAAACTTTAAACCAATACTAAAAATAATATCTCACCTTTTCTGACTGCGTTGAAAGTTGGAGAATTAATCACAATGGACAACATTTTGCGTGATTCACAAATTGTTATTCCGTTCTAACTCTTGAAATGTGTGGCCTCCTTCACATATAGCGAAACAAAAACATAACATAAGACAGCGCCATCTACCGAACTTGTACTGAACTAAGATGTAACGCACTACATGGAGTAACTATCAATCCTGAATCGCGTAATAGAAGTTCTCGCGCCAATTATCATAGATACAACATCCCAACATCAACTGATTTTTACTAAATGCATATATATGTATAGACGGTACATATTTATTTTTAATAACGCCGCGGGACAAAGTTAGTCTAAAAAAAGTAGCCTAAGTCACTCCCTGGATCATTAGCTACCTGCTAGTGAAAGTCCCGTCAAAATCGGGCCAGCCGTTCCAGAGATTACCCGGAACAAACAGACAGATAGACAAAAATTGTAAAAATGTTATTTTGGTACATGTATCATATGCATTTATTTAAAAGCGGTTATTTTAATATTACGAACAGACACTCCAGTTTTATTTATTTGTATAGATTATGTCTATCTTGCTTATTTCTGTGTTGTTATGTGAATGTCTATTTCTTTTTACTTTCATATACTTCTTCTGCTATTTGTGAAAACTTATTTAGCCTTCCATTTTCGTACTAAGTTTATATACTGAAATAATACAGTTGTAAGTTTTCCTACAATTATCATCATGATAAACATGATTATCATGATTAATAAATTATTAATCAATTAATAATAATTATTATTACAAACTGTTATTTTTTATTGTTGTTATTTTTCTATTATTATTATTTGATCTTCATTATGATGATGATGAAGTTTACCTACAATCTATACAAATAAACAAAATTGGAATGTCTGTTTGTAATATTAAAATAATCGCTTTTTACTAAATGCACATGTATGAATTTTTGTGTCTCTCTGTCGGTCTGTCTGACTGTCTGTTTGTTCCGGGTAATCTCTGGAACGGCTGGACGGATTTTGACTTTCACTGACAGTTAGCTGATGATTCAGGGAGTAACTTAGGCTACTTTTTTTAAATAGCTTCGTCCCGCGACATTACCCTTACAACCATCACCGCGGATAACACCACGTGGTTCAGCTAGTCATAAATAAATTCAATTATTTTTTACAACACAGATGACGTAGATCGTGGACACAGGCATGAACATCGAGATTCTTCAAGTCAATCTGGATCATCAGAATGTAAGCAATTTTAAATACAAAATAAATAATACGTTAGTAGATAGCTTTATACCAGACTGCGCCAGAAAAAGGGTCATCTTTTTGTAAATTTCTTGGGATATTTAGGCTAAAAAAAAATTCCTTGATTTATTTTGGCTGGAACACTTTGTCAGGCCATTACCTTTTTTATTTAATCTGAGCAACAATGGGGCTACCTCGGGAGTTTACCTATTAAATTACTTATTTTCAAAATCTACCCACATTTGACGGAGAAATTGTTAAAAACGTTGCTAATGCATACGCTTTCTTTCTGATTAATTTCATTGCGTGTTCCAAGACAGTTACTATTCATGGGACTTACGAGTGTCAAAAATAAATTCAGTCTTATGAAGAACTTTTACTTCTTGAAGTTGTTTTAAAACTAAAAAAACGTCTGGGAATACGAGTACGTAGCTTAATTGAGAAATATAGTATGTATTTTATGTGTTACAGACGGAGATAGTGATGACCTAGATGGCAGTAGATCAAAAGAAATCACTACCACCATAACGGAAAAGAAATCAGGAGAGCAGACAAGACCTGGAGGTACTTTTTTTTTGTTTTTATAGAGGAGCAAACAAACGACCGAGTCTCGTGATTTTAAATGACTTCTATATAACACATGCAAGTCTAGAGTCAAAGTTCGATGTCGTTCAATGCCTCTCTCTAGAATTCAATCAGATTCCACTCATACTTTCCACCAGGGAGAGAAGAGACTTTGGCAGGATCTATATTAAAATAAAGGGTATAGAGATCTGGGTCTTATTTTTATACTAGCTGATCCCCACTGTTCTACCCGCGGTATAACATCAACCACAGGTAACGCCGCGAGCCGAATCCTTGGGCAGTGCCCTGCCATTCATGATCACCTCGTCTGGTCTGCGGATCCTCCCTTTGTGTTGGAGGGATATGACACACACCGTTCCCCCAGCATTAAGCATATATAGATACACTAGCTGACCCGGCGAATTTCGTACCGCCACATTTTTTTTGTAAATATTTTCTACATTTCTAAAAATTCTAGTAATAGAAATACAGCGCCATTTACCGGATACTCTAGAAATAGAAATACAGCGCCACCTACCGTATATTTGTGCAACTTCTATTAGGATTTTATAGAGCTTATCGATAAATCACACTAAAGTCGTTTAATAAACAAATAAATAAATCACGGGACAACATTTATATTACTTGCTTTGTAGCAAAAAAGAATGAATGAAATCGGACTATGTATTATTGAATTACAACTAAGTACATATTTTAACTTTCATCCCCTCTTTCCAACCCGTGCTGAATTTCGGGATAAACTGTGTCGTATGTCCTACCTCGTAGTATGAACTCAAATCATGCCAAGTTTCATTTGAATCCATTCAGTAGTTTCGGCGTGATGCGCGGCCAAGAGACAGACAGGTAGACAAAAATTAAAAAAATTACAGTTTTGGCTTCAGTATCGATTATAGAGAGTCCTCCAATCAAATTTTTAAATTACTTTAATTCACAGAATTGGATTTGTTACATTTTTATTATAAGTACTTGCTGACCCACGCAAACTCATTTGCGTCTTCTATTGCCCGTAGTGTGAAAATTTTTCCCCGTTTTTGAAAGATTGTTTATTGCTGCTCCGCTCCTATTGGCCTTAGCGTGATGATATATAGCCTGTACCCTTCCTCGATAAATGGACTATCCAACACTAAAAGAATCTGTCAAATTCAATTATGTCCATCTTGCTTATTACTATGTTGTATTATGAAAACTCTATTTACTTCCATGTACTTTTTCTGCTATCTATGAAAACTTTCTTTTATTGTACCAAATTTATATACTGAAATAATGCAGCTGTAAGTTTTCCTACAATTATCATTATTATAAACATGATTATTAAATTATAAATTTATAATAGTTATTATTTATTGTTTTTAAATTATTATTATTACATTATTATTATTTGATCTTCATTATTATTGTGATGATGATGAAGTTTACCTACAATCTATACAACTAAATAAAATTGTAGTGTCTGTTTGTAATATTAAAATAATCGCTTATTACTAAATGCATATGTATGAATTTTTGTGTCTCTCTGTCGGTCTGTCTGTCTGTCTGTTTGTTTCGGGTAATCTCTGGAATGGCTGGACGGATTTTGACATTCACTGACAGTTAGCTGATGATCCAGGGAGTAACTTACGCTACATTTTTAGACTAACTTTGTTCCGCGGCGTTATTTGCGGTACAACAATAACCGCCGCGTGGTTCAGCTAGTCATAAATAAATTCAATAATTTTCTACAACACAGATGACGTAGATCGTGGACACAGGCATGAAAATCGAGATTCTTCAAATCAATCTGGTTCATCAGAATGTAAGCAATTTTAAATACAAAATAAATAATACGTTAGTAGATAGCTTTATACCAGACTGCGCCAGGAAAAGGGTCATCTTCTTGTAAATTTCGTGGGATATGTAGGCTAAAAAAAAATTCTTGATTTATTTTGGCTGGAACACTTTGTAAGGCCATTACCTTTTTTTATTTATTCTGAGCAACAATGAGGCTACCACATTTGATGAAGAATTTGTTAAAAACGTTGCTAATGCATACGCTTTCTTTCTGATTAATTTCATTGCGGGTGCCAAGACAGTTACTTTTCATGGGACTTGCGAGTGTCAAAAATAAATTCAGTGTTATTAAGAACTTTTACTTCTTGAAGTTGTTTTAAAACTAAAAAAACGTCTTGTAATACGAGTACGTAGCTTGATTGGTTGAGAAATATAGTATGTATTTTATGTGTTACAGACGGAGATAGTGATGACCTAGATGGCAGTACCTCAAAAGAAATCACTACCACCATAACGGAAAAGAAATCAGGAGAGCAGACAAGACCTGGAGGTACTTTTTTTTTGTTTTTATAGAGGAGCAAACAAACGACCGAGTCTCGTGATTTTAAATGACTTCTATATAACACATGCTAGTCTTGAGTCAAAGTTCGATGTCGTTCAATGCCTCTCTCTAGAATTCAATCAGATTCCACTCATACTTTCCACCAGGGAGAGAAGAGACTTTGGCAGGATCTACATTAAAATAAAGGGTTTAGAGATCTGGGTCTTATTTTTATACTAGCTGATCCCCACTGTTCTACCCGCGGTATAACATCAACCACAGGTAACGCCGCGAGCCGAATCCTTGGGCAGTGCCCTGCCATTCATGATCACCTCGTCTGGTCTGCGGATCCGCCCTTTGTGTTGGAGGGATATGACACACGCCGTTCCCCCAGCATTAAGCATATATAGATACACTAGCTGACCAGGCGAACTTCGTACCGCCACATTTTTTTTGTAAATATTTTCTACATTTCTAAAAATTCTAGTAGTAGAAATACAGCGCCATTTACCGGATAATCTAGAAATAGAAATACGGCGCCACCTACCGTATATTTGTGCAACTTCTATTAGGATTTTATAGAACTTATCGATAAATCACGCTTAAGTCGTTTATTTAACAAATAAATAGATCACGGGATAATATTTATATTACTTGCTTTCTAGCAAAAAGGAATGAATGAAATCGGACTATGTATTATTGAACTACTAAGTACATATTTTAACTTTCATCCCCTCTTTCCAACCCGTGCTGAATTTCGGGATAAACTGTGTCGTATGTCCTACCTCGTAGTATGTACTCAAATCATGCCAAGTTTCATTTGAATCCATTCAGTAGTTTCGGCGTGATGCGCGGCCAAGAGACAGACAGATAGACAAAATTTAAAAAAAAATACAGTTTTGGCTACAGTATAGATTATAGAGAACCCTCCAAAATAAATTTTAAATAACTTTAATTTACAGAATTGGGCTTTTTACATATTTATTATAAGTACTACTGACCCACGCAAACTCATTTGCGTCTTCTATTGCCCGTAGTGTGAAAATTTTTCCCCGTTTTTGAAAGATTGTTCATTGCTGCTCCACTCTTATTGGCCTTAGCGTGATGATATATAGCTCATACCCTTCCTCGATAAATGGACTATCCAACACTAAAAGAATTTGTCAAATTCAATTATGTCCATCTTGCTTATTACTATGTTCCATGTACTTTTTCTGCTATCTATGAAAACCTTCTTTTTTTGTACCAAATTTATGTACTGAAATAATGCAGCTGTAAGTTTTCCTACAATTATCATCATGATAAAACTGATTATTAAATTATTAATTTATAATAGTTATTATTTATTGTTTTTAAATTATTATTATCACATTATAATTATTTGATCTTCATTATTATTATTATGATGATGATAAAGTTTACCTATTATCTATACAACTAAATAAAATTGGAGTGTCTGTTTGTAATATTAAAATAATCGCTTTTTACCCGACTACGGCAAAGCCAAAGGAGGGTTATGATTTTGACAGGCTAAGTATGTATGTATGTATGTATGTATGTATGTATGTATGTATGTATGTTCATTTGTTCCCTCATAGCTCCTTAATCACTCATTAGAACTGGACAATTGAGGTGTCGTTAGAAGCGTCATGATCGTCTTCTGGTTATAGGCTATATGAAATGTCACTGAATCTAATGTGGCGCCCTCTAGCCAACATAAAGTACTGCATTAAAAAATAAATTTTAGATAAATATGTCGTGTTTGGTATCATTGGAAAGGGCGTTACTTGCACATTTCAAAAATATATATATTATTAGCATTTGCTCGTGACTTTGTCCGTATTTATTCGATAAATGTGTAATTTCTATGGTATGCTCGTATGTTCCCTCCTTTCTAAACTACTAGTCAGAATAAGACAAATGAGATATCGTTAGAAGCGTCTTGATTGTCCGCTGGTTATAGGTTATACGACGTGTCATTTAATTTAATGTGGCGCCCTCTAGCCGACGTAAAGTACTGTTTCAAAACATTAATTTGAGAGAAATATGCCATGTTTAGTATCATACGAAAGGGCGTTACTTGTACCTTTCAAAAATATATATATTATAAGCATTTTCTCGTGACTTTGTCTGTATTTATTCGATAATTGTAAAATTTTTATAGTACCTATTTAAAATATACTATGCAAAGAAATTAATATCATAGAGGCACCAAAACATTTTAAATAAAAAAAAAGTAAAAACTAAAACCCAACTACGACAAAAAACGACGTTGAAAAAGCATGAAACAAGTTTCAAAAGCCGTAGTCACGCGTTGTTAAAGTGTTATGAACTATGGTACATTATACTACATGGACGACGTAGTTGGGTTTTAGTTTTTACTTTTTTTTTTTACTAAATGCACATGTATGAATTTTTGTGTCTCTCTGTCGGTCTGTCTGACTGTCTGTTTGTTCCGGGTAATCTCTGGAACGGCTGGACGGATTTTGACTTTCACTGACAGTTAGCTGATGATCCAGGGAGTAACTTAGGCTACTTTTTTTAGAATAACTTTGTTCCGCGGCGTTATTTGCGGTAAAACCATCACCGCGGATAACACCGCGTGGTTCAGCTAGTCATAAATAAATTCAATTATTTTTTACAACACAGATGACGTAAATCGTGGACACAGGCATGTACATCGAGATTCTTCAAATCAATCTGGATCATCAGAATGTAAGCAATTTTAAATACAAAACTATACGTTAGTAGATATTTTTATATACCAGACTGCGCCTGAAAAAGGGTTATATTTTTGTAAATTTCTTGGGGTATGTAGGCTAAAGAAATGACTTGATTTATTTTGGCTTGAACACTTTGTTAGGTCCATTGTGTTTGAGGATTTCCCTCGATTTCTCTAGGATCCCTTCACTCGATCTTAATTTAGAACAATGGGGTTACCTCGAGAGTTTACCTATTAAATTACTTATTTCAAAACCTACCCACATTTGATGGAGAATTTGTTAAAAACGCTGCTAATGCATACGCTTTCTTCCTGATTAAATTCATTGCGAATTCCAAGACAGTTTCAACCTTAGAGTATACATAAGCAAGCTTAATTAGTTAGCTTATGTATACTCTAAGGTTACAACTTTTCCTGGAACTTTACGAGTGTCAAAACTAAATTCAGTTTTATCAAAAACTTTCGCTTTTTGAAGTGGTTTGAAAACTGAAAAAATGTCTGGTGGTATTTCGTCTTGTACTTATCTCATATTAAGACCTTTAATAATTTACCTGTTGTACAATAAAGACAATTATTATAATTATAACATGATATTTATGTGTTACAGCCGAAGATTGTGATGACCTAGATGACAGTAGATCAAAAGAAATCACTACCACCATAACGGAAAAGAAATCAGGAGTGCAGACAAGACCTGAAGGTATTATTTTTTTCGTTTTTATAGAGGAGCTAACAAACAAACGAGTCTCGTGATTTTAAATAACTTCTTTAAGACACATGCAAGTCTAGAGTCAAAGTTCGATGTCGTTCAATGCCTCTCTCCAGAATTCAATCAGATTTCACTCATACTTTCCATCGGGGAGAGTAGAGTCGCTTTGTCTATCTATATTAAATCTATATTCTATATATAATCTATATTAAAATAAAGGGTTTAGAGATCTGGGTCTTATTGTTATACTAGCTGATCCCCACTGTGTTACCCGCGGTATAACATCAACCGCAGGTAACGCCGCCCTGCCTTTCATGATCACCTCGTCTGGTCTGCGGATCCTCTCTTTGTGTTGGAAGGATATGACACACCCATTCCCCCAGCATTAAGCATATATAGATACACTAGCTGACCCGCGAACTTCGTACCGCCTTATTTTTTACTCATACTTGCCACCAGGGAGAGAAGAGACTTTGACAGGATCTATATTAATATATAGGTTTAGGGATCTGGGTTTTATTTCTACATATGATCCTGCCAGAGTGACTACTATGTCTGATGGAAAGCATGAGCGGAATCTAAGAGTAGTGGTCACCATACCCATTATGAATGCAGACTATGCAACAATGCGGCATGGTGCGTCCTATTGAGATGTTTCTGCATCATTGGGCGTCTCTGTTACCACGGTCTTTAAAGGAATCGATGTCAACAATTCTAACGTTATATTTTATTTATTTATTTGTATATAAACAATTTACAGATTCAAACTTATCGACGATTTCCGCACTAAGCTCGAGGCTTGTGTCGAGGCAACCAAGAGCAGATCATTCATTATTGATTGGTGCTAATTCTGATGTTCCAAAATCTCTCCAAACAAAACCAGAAATCAAACTAAAAATTTTTGACGTTCAAAAGATTGACTAAAAAGTATTATTTCGGGTTTTAGAAATTAGTAGTTAGAAATTAATCAGAAATTAGCACCATATCATCGCTATGACAAGGACAGCAGTTTAACCTGATGAATAAGGTAGTACAGGGAGCAGTAACTTCTCCCCTTCCTCCTAAATTCCATCAATTCCAGGAAGAACGAACTGTCAAGGGACTCATAAAATACTAATTCAGAGGCACCGTTCTCATAAATAAATTAAGTATAATTAAGAATAATTTAGGACCAATACGCAGAGCCAAACTCACCTATGTTTATCCTGAAACAGGTGAACCTGAAGATGGATCTACAAATTCACCGGAATACCGATGTAAGTAAAAAACATATTTTTGATATTTGAGTCTCCTATCCTCGTCCAGACATAGGACAGGGGCTTTAGGTACTAAAACCCTTGGTCAAAGCAACAACATCATCAGCCTATCGCAGTCCACTGCTGGACATATGCCTCTCCATGCACGCTGCTTGGTTTGATCCTCGGCTTCTCGCATGCAGCTCCTGCCTGCCGTCTTGCGCAAATCATAACTCCATCTGGCGGTTGAACGTTCTACACTACGTTTGCCGAGACGCGGTCTCCATTCAAGAACCCGTTTACCCCAACCGTTATCAGTTCTAAGGCTAAAATGGTCAGCCTACTGCCATTTCAGCTTGCTAATTGATTGAGTTAGATCCATGACCTTGGTTGTCTGCCAACTCACCTTATTCCTGAAGCGAAAGCAACATATGAACTAATGTATTACCGTTTCTTAATGAGGCCGGGGTATTACTCTGATCGATCTACTACTGCTGAAGCACCTCTGTTCTTTCAAAGGAGAAACCAAAACCAAAAAATAACAAGAGACAATAGAATATGGTTGATAATGGCTGCTATAGTAAAAACTGTGTTGCAGCCACTAACGCCCACCTTAGGAAAACAAAAACAAGTACTTAGTTTAGTAGTTACATAAACATTAAGATCTTAAACTTGCTTGCTGTATATAACACTAAATTACAACCTTAATTAAATCAAAACAGTAACTTTAACAAAAGTACAAGACTATTTTGGTACATAAGAGTGTATAAGTGTGTTTGTTATGTAGAGACAGAGAGGTTTACAAACAGCGGTGCACTAATACTATTGATAATGATGACCTCTGTTGTTCTTTGCAGAGTATTTAAAGTTTCCAGAGGGTTCAAATGTCACTCAATATACTACGGACTGGAACCGCCTTCAAACATTTGCATTAATTCTAGAATGAGGGTTACTCGACTCCCTTTTTAAAAGCTTGCGGGAGCTTCATATGACTTTGCATGCAAGTGTCCAAGTCCATAGAAAACGATCGTCACTTACATCAAGTGATAGGTTAGCTCGTTTATCCCCACCCCACCTCGTCCTCCCCTCCCACTAACTCTCGCATTGATAATAACGGTACACCGTTACCGGAGTATCACTGCCCCTATATCCCCGACGCAAAAAGTGGAGTGTTATAAATTGGACGTCGATGTTTGTGTGTGTGTGTGTGTGTGTGTGTGTGTGTGTGTGCGTGTGTGGTTTCCTTGCGGTGGTTCTAAGCTCTTTCCTAAAATCATGTAAGGCATTCCTGGCGTATGAATATTCGATTAAGTGCTTGCGTAGGGGTTTCATTACATTTTTAATTAAAGCTTGTTTTACATTACAGCATTAAACTTCTCGTTTCCTTTTTAGTTTGATTTATTTATAAAAGTTTTATTTTTTACTTTTCTTTATTTTTTCTCTCTAGTATTCTATAGTCTGAACTATCACACTTATCCCAGCGATTCACAATTCAAATGCAAAGATGCACAATCACATTCACTCGTTTAGGTACATTAACAAGTGCTGCCATCTACATGTTGTGATCGGAAACTTTTAGACCTTTGTTCTTTTTTTGAAAATCTAAAGAATCTCTGCTTGGTGTTTCTACAATATTTGTGGTAAAATATTATTATTTCAGGCTATATAAGCGTACTCAATTAATTTAAATTTTCGTTAAACAGACCAGGAGACAGAATATGGTCAATATCAGGATAACCATGCATCAACACCAATTGGTCCAAATGCAAGTAAGTTGAAATTTTCACACTTTAAATATAGTATTTACTGATGTAAAAACTTCTTAGCCGTGTTAAGCACTTTTTGATGAGGGAAAATCTTAGGCAGGAATTTCCTTTTGTCGGTTCGAGTCCGACATAGCCACCGACATAGCATCCGAGGGGATTTCCACACAATGAACAAAAAGAAGGGTAAAATCTTAGGACTTCGATCGGCATGATTATATAATTGACTAGCAGACCCACGCAACCTCGTTTGCGTCTCTTATTGCCCGTAGCGTGATAATTTTCCCCGTTTTTGAAACATTTTTCATTGGTGCTCCGCTCCTATTGGTCTTAGCGTGATGATATATAGCCTATAGCCTTCCTCGATAAATGGGCTATCTGACAGTGAAAGAATTTTTCAAATCGGACCAGCGGTTCCTGAGATTAGCGTGTTCAAACAAACAAACAAATAAACAATCTCTTCAGCTTTATATATTAGTATAGATAAAACATTATGTTTCTAGTTTTAAATATTAACTTTAAAAACTGTAAAATAGTTAATTCGTAAAGTAATTAAGTTGGTTATAAGTTTACACTTATATCGGCAGTCCTTATGACTGGCGTTTTTTTTCTTTTTATGCTATCTACAATGTACACAGCTAAGCTTAGCTGAGTACAGGAAATAAATCCATACACATATATACACTATGAAATCTACGCAACTAAATAAAATTGAGTGTCTGTTACAATATTTAAATAAACTTGGTGCATATACCAAAATAACAATTTAACAAACAATGCCTATCTGTACGTCTGTCTCTCTGATTGTTCCGTCTATTCTCTGAAACGACAGCTGATAATATAAGGAGTAACTTAGGCGAGATTTTTTAGACCAGCTTCGCCCCGTGGTGTTTCCCGCGGTACGACAATAACCGCGTGTAACACTAGTTCAGCTAGTTACTTATATTATTAGCCATTGCCCGTGGCTCTGCCTGCGTGTACGTCGGTTACCTTAGTAAAGAGCAGCGTAATTCCTTGATCCAGAATCCAGAAGTATCTCCATGCCAGATTTAATTTAAATCTGTGCAGCGGTTTAGCCGTCAAAACACACAGATATACGGAGTTACTTTCGAATTTATAACATTAGTAATTGTGATAGATTAAATTAATGAAATGTTTAATGTTAAAAAATTAACTCGTTAAATTATAAAAATACAGGGCCCACATATGTACAACCAGATGGAACAGTTTCACAACAAACAACTCGTACTGTCACTACAACCAGCACTGACGTATCTACACAGCCCCGGCCAGGAGATGCTGTGTCAAAAACAAATGACAAAACCGAAACCATCCCTGACAGAGGTGAGTACTACAACCCAGTTAAACCTAGCGACGAAGGATTTCAAATTGTAGGGGTTAAAAAAAACTAAAGGCTGGCGTCTTGTAGCGGGTTGCAAATAAAAGGCAGCTTAAAAAACTAGAATCAGTAATATAAAACAAAATTTGTAGGCTTAGAAAAGCCGAAAGTTCGAAGACCCCGTATAATTGTAAAAGACGTACGCGGTTCTATAGAGGATCGTACCTTCCTAACAGCTTTATATCGTCAGAATATCAAGGACGAATTAAAATTAAACGAAAGCGACTTTTTCAAATCAACCAAAATTGACAGACATCGTAAACTTGTCGTTCAATAGGAGCTCGTCGTTCAACTCGACCATATTCTGGGCCTGTGAGAATCTGGTCGAGTTTAACGCCAAAAAAACACAGGTGTGCGCGTTCTTTGCCAAAAAGTCTCCATTCCTTCCCCTTCCCACTTTTCAGAACACTCAAATGCCATTACAAGGTAGGCTCGACATCCTGGGCATGGATATATGCCGAGATCTCAACCCACGCGAATACGTTGAGAGTTTCACTAAAGCGGCCTCGCGTAAACTAGGTGTTTTAAACAAGTTGAGACGGTTCTTCTCGCCCGGGAATCTGTGTCTTCTTTACAAGACCCAGGTTCGCTCGTGCGTGGAGTACTGTTCTCATCTTTGCGATGGTGCCGTTTGACGCTCTCAACCGGTTGCAGCGGCGAGCAATCCGCTTTGTCAACAGTCCCGAAGCCACCGAGTCCCTTGAGCCTCTGCAGTTGCGTAGTGATATCGCCTCAATGGCAGTCCTCTATCGCTTTTATCATGGAGAGTGTTCTGAAGAGCTCTTCCAACCAGTCCGTCCCTCTCCCTTTCTCTACAGGACAACACGTGCCGGCCTTGGCAGTCACCGCTTTAGAGTAGTAGACATACGTTCTCGTACTCATCGCTTCGGTTCTTCCTTCCTGTGCCGAGCGGTCACAACCAGGAACTCACTACCAGCATACGTGTTTCCTTCCCACTATGATCCCGGGTCCTTTAAGCGGGGCGTGAAAAAGCATCTCACCAAGCCGCCTTAGTGCGGATCACCATTCTGCATTGTGCTTATTCGCAATGAGTATGGTGACCACCACTCTTGGATTCTGCTCATGCTTTCCATCAGGTAGGGTAGAGTCATTTTAGTAACTGACTATAAAAAAAAACACTGGAAAAAGGACGACAATGGATAGGCTTAGAATTAGAGACAAGTTAGAAAACACTTAGCTAGCACAAAAGATAAATTATATATAGGCTGGGTCACTTGTAGGTTTATAGACGATTTAGAAATAGTTCGCTTTCTAATGCAATTTTACAAACTGTAATTGTATCTTTGTTTTACTGTACAATTAAAAGTTATCTATCTATTTAAACTGTCAACAATTCGGTCATGTTATAAAGTTTTGCACTATTGAAGCTCCTACCTGTGCTAATTGCGCAGCCAGGCACGAGACATGAGCTTACCCGGAAAAGGACACGCCAGATTTTAATCCAAAATACAGCAATACAGCCGGGTCGAGAAACAGCAGATCACGGGACTGCTCCACATATAATCCTAAATTAGAGCAGCTGCTTCTAAATAGTAATTACTAAAAAGTTCATACAGTAGAAGTAGTAGCATCTATTTAATAATGGATAATATCTCAATAGACCAGTTAAATCTTCATAAAGATCAATAAGCAACGTCAGAATTAGACCATTTAGTTTAGGAACAAAAGTTAGACATTGTCCTTATACAAGAGCAATATCAGAGCATTCGCTTGTGGAACAATATAGTACAATTAATCTGCCCGTCTGTATGTCTGTTTGTTTCAGCTATTCTCTGGAACGACAGCTGATGATATAAAGAGTAACTTAGGCGACTTTTTTCAGGCTAGATTCGCCCCGTGGCGTTTCCCGCGGTACGATAATAACCCCGTGTAACACCGCGGGGTTCAGTTAGTTAGTACTCGTAATATTATTAGCTATTGCCCGTGGCTTTGTCTGCGTGCATGTCAGTTATCGCAGTAAAGAGCAGTCGTCCTTGATCCAGAAACTAGAAGTATCTCCATTCCAGATTTGATACTTGAAATCTGTCCAGCGGTTTAGCCGTCAAAACGGACAGATATACAGATTTACTTTCAATTTTATAATATTAGTAATTGCGATAGATCAAAATAATTAAAATGTTAACTCGTTAAATTATAAAAAATACAGGGCCCACATATGTACAACCAGCTGGAACAGTTTCACAACAAACTACTCGTACTGTCACAACAACCAGCACTGACGTATCTACACAGCCCAGGCCAGGAGATGATGTGTCAAAAACAAATGACAAAACCGAAACCATCCCTGACAGAGGTGAGTACATCTCATCCAAAACTCCTTGTCTTTGCCTGAGAGTTAGAATTTACTAACTTAAGGCCTTTCAACCGACCCCAACCGTGGCCCGAGGTACGTCGGGGTTCCTGGGATCTCCTTTCGAGGGTGCACCAGGTTCCCCGGTTCCTGTTACCCGAGATAGTGTGCGGTTTTCGTTAGTTCGAACAGAACGCTTCTTCATGTTCGCGTTGCTGTGCATTGCGCGTGTAACGTAACGTTTCGATAATTTAAATATTGTATTTTGTATGTTCTCGCGACTATTTCCCAGTTTGTGGGCGGTTTAAGGTTGTGTATAGTGTTTTTAACTAATAATCTGTAAGTTATTAGCCCTTTTAATTATAATTATTGTGTTAGTTTCTTTTCTTACGGCTATCGTTAAGTAAATTTATTTTATTCTTAACTGTATTTATTTTCTTTTCGTGTTTTTTGATTTGAAGTTGTTTTATATTGATTTTTCTTTTGGCTGGTGTGTCTTTGTGTTGCGATATCGGTTGTTGGCGTTGTAGTTGGTGGTTGTGATAGTTGTGGGGAGTCAGACTAATTTGAGTTCATCTCAGGCAACCGAAAATTTGGTAAAAATTAACGAATTAGTAAACGATCGAGGGTCACGAATTAATGTAGGGAACAGGACGGCAATTATGGACCCAGCGGTAGATCAAAATAATTAAAATGTTAACTCGTTAAATTATAAAAAATACAGGGCCCACATATGTACAACCAGATGGAACAGTTTTACAACACACTACTAGTACTGTCACAACAACCAGCTCTGACGTATCTACACAGCCCAGGCCAGGAGATGCTGTGTCAAAAACAAATGACAAAACCGAAACCATCCCTGACAGAGGTGAGTACATCTCATCCAAAACTCCTTGCCTTTGCTTGAGACTTATAATTTAGTAACTTAAGGCCTTTCAACCGACTCCAACCGTGGCCCGAGGTACGTCGGGGTTCCTGGGATCTCCTTTCGAGGGTGCACCAGGTTCCCCGGTTCCTGTTACCCGAGATAGCGTGCGGTTTTCGTTAGTTCGAACAGAACGCTTCTTCATGTTCGCGCCGCTGTGCTTTGCGCGTGTAACGTAGCGTTTCGATAATTTAATTATTGTTTTTTGTATGTTGTCGCGACTATTTCCCAGTTTGTGGACGGTTTAAGGTTGTGTATAGTGTTTTTAACAAATAATCTGTAAGTTTTTAGCCCTTTTAATTACAAGTAAAAACGGACAGATACACAGATTTACTTTAGAATTTATAATATTAGTAATTGTGATAGATTAAATTATTAAAATGTTAACACGTTAAATTATAAAAAATACAGGGCCCACATATGTACAACCAACTGGAACAGTTTCACAACAAACTACTCGTACTGTCACTACAACCAGCTCTGACGTATCTACACAGCACAGGCCAGGAGATGCTGTGTCAAAAACAAATGACAAAACCGAAACCATCCCTGACAGAGGTGAGTACATCTCATCCAAAACTCCTTGCCTTTGCTTGAATGTTAGAATTTACTAACTTAAGGCCTTTCAACCGACCCCAACCGTGGCCCGAGGTACGTCGGGGTTCCCCGGATCTCCTTTCGAGGGTGCACCAGGTTCCCCGGTTCCTGTTACCCGAGATAGTGTGCGGTTTGCGTTTCGATAATTTAATGATTGTTTGATCCCAGTTTGTGGGCGGTTTAAGGTTGTGTTTAGTGTTTTTAACAAATGATCAGTAAGATTTTAGCCCTTTTAATTACAATTATTGTGTTAGTTTCTTTTCTTACGGCTATCGTTAAGTAAATTTATTTTATTCTTAACTGTAAGTAGGAGTAATATTTTATTTGTATTTATTTTCTTTTCGTGTTTTTTGATTTGAAGTAGTTTTATATTGATTTTTCTTTTGGCTGGTGTGCCGTTGTGTTGCGATATCGGTTGTTGGCGTTGTAGTTGGTGGTTGTGATAGTTGTGGGGGGTCAGACTAATTTGAGTTCATCTCAGGCAACCGAAAATTTTGTAAAAATTAACGAATTAGTAAACGATCGACAGTCGCGAATTAATGTGGGGAACAGGACGGCAATTATGGACCCAGCGGTAGATCAAAATAATTAAAATGTTAACACGTTAAATTATAAACAATACAGGGCCCACATATGTACAACCAGCTGGAACAGTTTCACAACAGACTACTCGTACTGTCACTACAACCAGCTCTGACGTATCTACACAGCCCAGGCCAGGAGATGCTGTGTCAAAAACAAATGACAAAACCGAAACCATCCCTGACAGAGGTGAGTACATCTCATCCAAAACTCCTTGCCTTTGCTTAAGAGTTAGAATTTACTAACTTAAGGCCTTTCAACCGACCCTAACCTTGGCCCAAGTTACGTCGGGGCTCCGCGAGGGGGCGACATTACGCGTGTGCCGTACGTCGCCTAAATTGAGAGTTTTTAACAGCAGACGGTGCCCGCTTCAGTGCGGGCAGGCGCTGGGAGGGGTCCGGATGTGTTAATAACAGCAGTTCCCGGATCCCTCCCGTCTCAGGCGCAGAGTGGCACACCGTGTGGTTTTAGTCGGTTCGATTCCGACACACCGCCCCGCCGCAAACCCCGGCGGGGTGAAGGCACGAGGGGGTTTCCACACGTTAAAAAAAAAAAAAAAAGGTACGTCGGGGCTATTGGGATTTCCTTTCGAGGGTGCACCAGGTTTTAGTAAGTTCCAACAGAACCCCTATCTATTTTGGGACGGCTTAGTTATTTGCTCTCTAAAGCATAAAATCTCGATGAGTTAGTTATACGTAAACTGACCTACCCCCTAACCAAGTTGACATGTTATCAGAATGTTGGTCATCTCATCGTTAAATGACATCAAATTACGTGTTCAAAATAAAACTTTTGGCAATAATAACATAAAAAAAATTAAGCGATATCGACTGTACAAAGAGAATCAACGTTACAATCTTGCGATTTCTGACTAAGTTGTATTTTTAAGAAATAAAGTGTAAAATAATTATTCCAGCAGGGGACAGTTAAGACAGTTAATGATGAGGTATGATACTAATGATGATAAGGTAGTAAGATCTAAATTTAGGTTAAAGAACATTAAACCTTTCCGACATTCACAATGATTTATTTTATTTTTTCAAATAGGCGACCAACAGTTATCGAATGAACGCCAATCTGATAAGCCTGCGACTCCCGACAGTACTGAAGACGAGACTTCATCACAAGAGTGGGGGAGTAAGTACAAATCATTTTTTGTATAATAGGTCTTCAATTTTAAAGATATTTCAAAATCGGTTCAGTAGATTCAGAGATTACCCCATCATCATCAACAACCCATAAAGTCCCACTGCTAGCAGAGGCCAGCAGTGGGACTCCTCTCAGGAAAGGGTTAAGGCCATACGTCCCTATGATTACCCCATAAAACTTTACAAACTCACCATCTTTTTCTCTACATGCTATTATTATTGATACAATCATGTGTTAAGTACACAATATTAGATGACTTGAACTCATTAGGCAGAGGTACTTTCATATTTATAATATTACTAGCATTTTCCTGCGGCGCCGCCCGCGTGTATGTCTGCTATCGTGGTAAAGAGTTGCTCAAACATGAAAGTATCTCCATGCCTACCATGCATCTATACAAATAAATCAATTTGGCGTGTCTATTTATAATATTAAAATAACCGCTTTTCACTAAATGCATATGATTGTGTACGTTTCTATCGGTCACATTTCAGGCTTAGTGTGGTATTTCACCACATTTGAGGTAAAATATTATTATTTCAGGCTATATAAGTATTCCCAATAAATTTTAATTTTCGATAAACAGACCAGGAGTCAGAGTATGGTGAAAATCAGGAGAAACCTGCAACAAGAACAACTGCACCAAATGAAAGTAAGTTGAAATTTACACACTTTAAATATTGTTTTTATTTTATATTCCATCTACAATGTACACAGCTAATACTATAAAAGCAAAAGTTTGTGAGGATGTGTGTGTTTCTTACTCTGTCACGCAAAAACCACTGAACGGATTTGGATGAAACTTTACAGTAATGTAGCTTATACATCATTATAGCACATTTAAAAGCTGCGGGTATACCTAGTAAGTCCATATATCTATACTAATAAATAAAGCTGAAGAGTTTGTTTGTTTGTTTGAACACGCTAATCTCAGGAACTACTGGTCCGATTTGAAAAAATCTTTCAGTGTTGGATAGTAAATTTATCGAGGAAGGCTATAGGCTATATATTATCACGCTAGGACTAATAGGAGCGGAGCACCAATGAAAAATGTTTCGAAAACGGGGGAAAATTATCACGCGACGGGCAATAGAAGACGCAAACGAGGTTGCGTGGGTCGGCTAGTATATTATAAACTAGCTTCTTAGTAGTAATATTATTAGCTATTGTCCGCGTATATATAGTATAATATATAGTATCGCAGTAAAGAGTAGCACATTTCCTTGCTCAAGAATCGAAATCTGTGCAGCGGTTTAGCCGTGAACGCGTAACTGACAGATAGTCCACTCTTGGATTCTGCTCATGCTTTCCATCAGGCAGAGGAGACTCAATTTAGAAGCTAAAACATTAAAAAAAGTTTTTTTTTTAAATACAGGTCCCGAATATGTAGAACCAGATGGTACAGGTTCAGAAACTACTCGTGTTGTCTCAACAACCAGCACTGAAGTAAACACAGGAGATGTTATTTCACAAACAAGTACCGAAACGGAAACCACCATTGACAGAAGTGAGTATATCTCATCCAAAACATCAAAAGGCATTTGCTCGAAAGTAAGAGTTAACTAACTTAAGGCCTTTCAACCGACCTTTACACTTTTTATTTATTTATTTTATTATTTATATCTTTATTGTATACACAGGATAAATACATAACAAAGAATGAGTTACAAAGTTGAAAATGTAACAATTGGGGGTCTTATCGCTCACGGCGCTTTCTTCTAGACAACCTTAGTATGGATATTGGGTGTTTATGATTTTAAGGCAGTTTATACACTAGTAACACACCATCAAGTGAATATTCAAACAATAAATAAAATAGTAAAATTCATACATATACCTACACATATACAAACATAAATATACATATCAGACCATAATATATATATATATATACATTACAGCAGTAAGACTATGGAACAGCTTGCCAGAGACAATTCGAAAAGCTAAACCCTTGTCTGTTTTTAAGAACCTGGTAAAGAAATACATCTGTCATTATGAATAATTTCCATTTATTATTTATAATAAATATTAAACGGAAATTAGAGGATAGAATACGAGTAACGGTATCATACATGACATTTAAAGATTTATCTTCCAACTCCGAACAGTTAAGGAGTTGTATCTTCTATCATCAGCTCAACATTATGAAATGATGAATACCAGGTGTAAATACTGCAATAACTTTAGAAAATATTTGAAAACATAGTACGTGCCTAACAAATTTAAGGTTTTCCCTTCAAAGTTTGAGAATGCTATAAGGCGAAACCGGTCAGGTGTAAATTTGATTAAAATAGTGGAATAAGTACAAGTGAGTTTATTTCTAGAATGTAAAATAATTAATCCAGCAGGGGACAGTTAAGACTGTTAATAATTAATAAGGTAGCAAGGTTAATTGACATATTTTTCGAGTTAATAAGTAGGTACAAGTGAGTTTAATTCTAGAATGTAAAATAATTAATCCAGCGGGGGACAGTTAAGACTGTTAATAATGAATAAGGTAGCAAGGTCTAATTATAGGTTCAAGAACATTAAACCTTTTCGATATTCACAAGAATTTATTTTATTTTTTCAAATAGGCGATCAACAATCATCTGATGAACGCCAATCTGATGAGTCTGCGACTTCCGACAGTCCTGAAGACAAGACTTCATCACAAGAGTGGTGGAGTAAGTACAAATCATTTTTTGTATAATATGTCTAGCAGTATGTCGAATACATTTTATATTTTTGGAGTTATTATAATAGCCTATGACGCTCTACAATAATGTGAGTTCCAATTTTTAAATGAATTTTCAAAAGCGGTTCAGTAGGTTCAAAGATTACCCCATCATCATCAACAACCCATAAAGTCCCACTGCTGGCCTCTGGTCTCCTCTCAGGAAAGGGTTAAGGCCATACGTCTCTACGATTATCCCATACAACTTACTACTACTACTTAAAGTCACCAACTTTACCTCTACATAATATTGTTGTTGATACAATCATGTGATAAGAACTCATCAGGCGGTGCTACTTTCAAATTTATAATATTACTAACATTTTCCCGCCGCTCCACCCATGTGTATGTCTGCTATCGTGGTAAAGAGCAACATATGTCCTTGCTCAAACATGAAAGTACATCCATGCCTAATCTATAAAAATAAATAAATTTGGAGTGTCTGTTTGTAATATTAAAATAACCGCTTATCACTAAATACATATGTATGTATACATTTCTAACGATCACATTTCAAGCTTAGTGTGGTATTTCACCACATTTGAGGTAAAATGTTACTAATATTTCAGGCTATATAAGTATTCCCAATAAGTTTTAATTTTCGTTAAACAGACCAGGTGTCAGAGTATGGTGAAAATCAGGAAAAGCCTGCAGCGAGACCAATTGTACCAAATGCAAGTAAGTTCAAAATTTACACACTCTAAATATTGTTTTTATTTTATATTCCATCTACAATGTACACAGCTAATACTATAAATGCAAAAGTTTGTGAGGATGTGTGTGTTTCTTACTCTATCACGCAAAAACCACTGAACGGATTTGGATAAAACTTTACAGTAATGTAGCTAATACATAGAAAAGCTGCGGGCACAGCCAGTAAGTCCATACATATATTATAAACTAGCTTCTTAGACGAACAGAGTTACTTGGAAATAAATAATATTATAAGTTATTTCCCGTGGCTCCGTCCGCGTGTATGTCGAGTATAGCGGTAAACAGTAGCACATGTCCTTGCTTAAGAATCGACGTATATCCCTGCCAAATTTAATCGAAATCTGTGCAGCGGTTTAGTCGTGAACGTGTAACTGGCAGATAGTTTACTCCTGGATTCTGCTCATTTTCATCAGGCAGAGCAGACTCATTTTAGCAGCTAAAACATTAAAAGAAGTTTATTTTTTAAATACAGGTCCCGAATATGTTGAACCAGATGGTACAGGTTCAGAAACTACTCGTGTTGTCTCAACAACCAGCACTGAAGTAAACACAGGAGATGTTATTTCACAAACAAATACCACAACCGAAACCACTGACATTACTAAGAGAGGTGAGTACATCTTATCTAAAACTCATAGCCTATGCTCGAAAGTAAGAGTTAACTTTAAGGCCTTTCAAACGACCCCAACCGTGGCCCGAGGTACGTTGGGGTTCCTGAGATTTCCATTCGAGGGTGCACCAAGGTCCCCGGCTCCTGTTACCCGAGATGGCGTGCGGTTTTAGTAAGTTCCAATAGGACACCAATCTTATGCGGACGACGGTTTACTACTGGTGGAATCTGACACTAGAGCGGGGCTTGAGAGTCTGGCTAATAGATGTTTGAACTTAGTATCTCTTTGGGGCGTACGTAATCGCTTGACTTTTGCACCAAACAAAACCTTCCAGCTACTTCTGAAAGGTAACCTCAAATCACCGCCGTGTATTAAATTTCAAAATGTTAGTATAAAAAATAAAACCTCGGTTTGTTATTTGGGATTAGTTTTAGAAAGAAATTTTTCATTTATCGAACATATTAGAACAGTTAACGAAAAGTCTAAAAAAAGTTTCTTTGCTCTGACGAGGATATCAACTGCCACATGGGGTCTTTCATTTAATACTTTAAAGATTATATATGGAGCTACTTATTTGGGTTCTATTTGCTATGATGCTCCCGTGTGGGCCGATAGAGCGACTGTAGGTGCTGTCCGTCGGAAACTGTTACAAGGACAACGACTTGCATTGATCTTCTTGTGCAAAGCATATAGGACGGTTAGTACTGAGGCTTTACCGGTGTTGGCGGGTGTCCTTCCGGTCGATCTCGAGGTGCAAAGACGTGCAGCCATGTACTATTCCACATTACAAAACATGGAATGCGATTTTTTGGGCGTACGAGACCGCGATAAAATCATAAGATTGTTTCAACAGCAGTCCAATGTCTATAACGATCTAATGGATGAATGGCAACAACGATGGGACGAATCATCTAAGGGGCGCCACCTCTACCAGTTCTTTCCATCTGTTCGCGAACGGATGTCGAGGACATGTCTCGAGGTAGATCACTGTGTCGCTCAATTTCTTACAGGCCACGGTAACTTTAAGAGCAAACTACACTCATTTAAATTAGTCGATTCACCATTGTGTCAATGCTCAACACCTGATATTAGCTGTGAACAATCGGCTCATCATGTACTCTGGGAGTGTAGTCTTTGGTACAATGAACGTAACACAATGCTAAATAGTTTACAAATGACATCTGGGGCGGTATACTATGAGGATCTTGTGTCAACTGCGGTGAATTTCCGTGCGTTTAGGCGATTCTGCCATACATACTATAGTAATCAAATATAGCTCACTTAGGACCCCTAATACTTTATCCGTGGTGCTTCCCGGTTTGAAAAAGGTGTCTGCCTATTTTGACTTCATTTTGTCTCCCGCTTTGCTAAGGAGGGAAGTGGATTTATCATTTCCAACTCCTCCTGTTTTTCTTCTGATTAACTTCGTTGCGGGTTCCAAGACAGTTAATTTTCTTCCTGGGACTTCCCGAGTGTCATAACTCGGTGTGTTCGTGGGTCACTGCTGTTGATCCTGGTGTACAGGAGTTACAGTGGTGGGAATGTGGGCGGGATTAGGACACCAATCTTGTTTTTCTTCTGATTAATTTCGTTGCGGGTTCCAAGACAGTTAATATTTTTTCCTGGGACTTCCCGTGTCATAACTCGGTGTGTTCGTGGAACACTGCTGTTGCTCCTGGTGTACAGGAGTTACAGCGGTGGGCGTGTGGGTGGGATTAGTCCCATAGGACCCCAATCTATTTTGGTACGGCTTAATTTGCTCTCCAAAGCATAAAGAGGTCCCGATGAGTTGAAAATAGTCATTTTACGTAAACTGACCTACCCCCTAGTCAAGTTGAAACGTTATCAGAATCTTGGTAATCTCATAATTAAGTCACGAGGTCAAAACAAAAAAGAACTTCGTTTAAAAACCGACTTCAAAAACTAAATAGTTTAAAATAACTTACTAAAGATTTTATTAAATACACCTTTTGTCCAAAAACCTTTAATATTGATGAAACAATATTATTTGTATGTGCTACCTATTCATAGGTTTGAAGTCGGTGCCAAGTCAATTGTAATAGTACGTACCACACTCGCTATTTTTAGTATATTTCGAGACGACCGTCAACGCCGTCAGCCCCTGCGTGTCTGACAGCTTGGGTTATTTTGTTTTGTTCTACATAAAGAGCAGCTATCCCGCTCAAGATTACGTGTGGCGAGTGGGTACCTGCTATTACATTTTAGCTTGGCACCGACATCAAACCTATGAATAGGTAGCACATACAAATAACAGTGTTTCATCAATAATAAAGGTTTGCATGTAAGGTGTATTTAATTAAATCTTTATTAGCTTAGACTTTTTAGTTTTTGAAGTCAGTTTTTTTAACGAAGTTTGTTTTTTATTTTTCGTTTTTAGGTCAGGTGTAAATTTGATTAAAGTAGTGGAATAAGTACAAGTGAGTTTATTTCTAGAATGTAAAATAATTAATCCAGCAGGGGACAGTTAAGACTATAAATAATGAATAAGGTAGCAAGGTTAAATAACATTAATTTACATTTTTCAAGTTAATAAATAGGTACAAGTGAGTTTAATTCTAGAATGTAAAATAATTAATCCAGCAGGGGACAGTTAAGACTGTTAATAATGAATAAGGTAGCAAGGTCTAATTATAGGTTCAAGAACATTAAACCTTTTCGACATTCACAAGAATTTATTTTATTTTTTCAAATAGGCGATCAACCGTTATCTGATGAACGCCAATCTGATAAGCCTGCGACGCCTGACAGTCCTGAAGACGAGACTTCATCACAAGAGTGGTGGAGTAAGTACAAACCATTTTTTGTATAACTAGCTGACCCACGCAACGTCGTTTGCGCCTTATATTGCCCGTAGCGTGAAAATTTCCCCCGTTTTTGAAACATTCTTCATTGTTGCTCCGCTCCTATTGGTCTTAGCGTGATGATATATAGCCTATAGCCTTCCTCGATAAATGGGCTATCTAACAGTGAAAAAATTTTTGAAATCGGACCAGTGGTTCCTGAGATTAGCGTGTTCAAACAAACAAACTCTTCAGCTTTATATATTAGTATAGATATGTCTAGCAGTATGTCGAATACATTTTATATTTTTGGAGTTATTATAATAGCCTATGACGCTCTACAATAATGTGAGTTCCAATTTTTAAATGAATTTTCAAAAGCGGTTCAGTAGGTTCAAAGATTACCCCATCATCATCAACAACCCATAACGTCCCACTGCTGGGCTCGGGTCTCCTCTCAAGAAAGGGTTAAGGCCATACGTCCCTACGATTACCCCATACAACTTAACAAAGTCACCAACTTTACTACTAATATTGTTGTTGACACAATCATGTGTTAATAACACAATATTTATTTATTTATTTAAACTTAATGCACATCTTGTACATAGGCGGACTTAATGCCATTGGGCATTCTTGTGAAGTGACTGCCTCGTTGGTCTCGCGGTTGGCGTGAGCGACTGCTGATCATGAGGTCTCGGGTTCGATTCCCGGGTCGGACCAAATGTTTGTATGATCTACAAATATTTGTTTCGGAGTTTGGGTGTGTTCTATCTATAATATGTATGTATTTACAAAAAAAAAGTATATATGTATTTGTATCAGTTGTCTAGTACCCCATAACACAAGCTCTGCTTATCTTGGGACTAGATGGCTTTGTGTGTTTAGATGTCCGAAATATTTATTTATTATTCTCTACCAGTCAACCTTTGAGTGATGTCAAAATACGAGGCGATAGGTGCAACTAAGGGTATAAGTAGAATTCAACTCAATACATAAAAAATATAGGTGTGATACAAACATAGGGTATTTATCTATATATCTATACAACTAAATAAAATTGGAGTGTCTGTTTGTAATATTAAAATAACTGCTTTTTACTAAATGCAAATGTATGTATACACGCTACATATAACAAAAATGTAGTTAAAAAATTTTTGTCTGTCTGTCTGTCGGTCTGTCTGTCTGTCTGTCTGTCTGTCTGTCTGTCTGTCTATTTGTTCCGGGTAGTCTCTGGAACGGCTGGACGGATTTTGACGGGACTTTCACTGGCAGGTAGCTGATGATCCAGGGAGTAACTTAGGCTAATTTTTTTAGACTAACTTTGTCCCGCGGCGCTTCTCGCGGTACAACAATAACCGCGGGTAACACCGCGGGGTTCAGCTAGTTCTCAATAAAATTTAATTTTCGTTAAACAGACCAGGAGTCAGAGTATGGTGAAAATCAGGAGAAACCTGCAGCAAAAACAACTGCACCAAATGCAAGTAAGTTGAAATTAAAAGAACCTAAATTTTGTTTTAATTTTATATTACACTAGCCGACCCACGCAACCTCGTTTGCGTCTCCTATTGCCCGTAGCGTGATAATTTTCCCCCGTTTTCGTAACATTCTTCATTTTTGCTCCGCTCCTGTAGGTCTTAGCGTGATGAAATATAGCCTATATATAAAAAGCTGAAGAGCCTTCCTCGATTAATGGGCTATCTAACACTGAAATAATTTTTCAAATCGGACCAGCGGTTCCTGAGATTAGTGTGTTCAAACAAACAAACTCTTCAGCTTTATATATTAGTACTAGCCGATATATATACTGCCCGTAGCGTGATTATTTTCCCCCCGTTTTTAAAACATTTTTCGTTGGTGCTCCGCTTCTATTTGTCTTAGCGTGATGATATATAGTCTATAGCCTTCCTCGATAATTGTACTATCCAACACTGAAATAATTTTTCAAATCGGACCAGCGGTTCCTGAGATTAGCGCGTTCAAACAAACAAACAAACTCTTCAGGTTTATATATTAGTAGAGATAGATATATTAGAAAAACACATGGGGTACTGTTTGCTGCGATAACCGACAAATACGCGGGCTTAGCTGTGGGCAACAGCTAGTAAATCCATACATCTTCTATATATAAATAAATAAAATTGGAGTGTCTCTTTGCAACATTAAAATAACCACTTTTTAATAAATGCATATATATGTTTACAGGATATATGTCCAAAATAGCATTTTTCACAATTTTTGTCTGTCTGTCGGTCTGTCTGTCTGTCTGTTTGTTCCGGGTAATATCTGGAATGGCTTGACCGATTTTGACGGGATTTCACTGGCAGATAGCTAATGATCTAAGGAGTAACTAAGGCTTTTTTTTACACTAACTTCACCCCGCGGCGTTACCCGCGATACGACGATAACCGCGGGTAACACCGCGGGGTTCAGCTAGCATATTATAAACTAGCTGAACCCCGCGGTGTTACTCGCGGTTATTGTTGTGTCGCGAGTAACGCCGCAGGACAAAGTTAGTTTAAAAAAAGTAGCCTAAGTTACTCCCCGGATCATCAGCTACCTGCCAGTGAAAGTCCCGTCAAAATCCGTACAGCCGTTCCAGAGATTACCCGGAACAAACAGACAGACAGACAGACCGACAGACAAACAGACAGACAGACGAAAAAAAATTTTAAGTAGATTTTTGCTATATGTACCGTGTGTACATACATATGCATTTAGTAAAAAGCAGTTATTTTAATATTACAAACAGACACTCCAATTTTAATTATTTGTATAGGTTAGCTTCTTAGACAGACAGAGTTACTTTGAAATTAATAATATTATTAGCTATTGCCCGCGGCTCTGTCCGCGTTTTTGAGGGTTATCGTGGAAAAGAGTAGCATATATCTTAGCTCGAGAATTGTAGTATATCCATGCCAAATTATAATATTAGCATGGGTAGTAGATTAAAATTAGCAACATTATGTGGGGAACAGGGTGTCCCCACCAACACAAAGGGAGGATCCTCCGACCAGGCGAGGTGATCATGCCTGGCGGGCCACTGCCCAACGGCTGATGTTGGAATGTTGTATATATGCTAATCGGCGCGAGAACTTCTAATGCGCGATTCAGGATAGTTAGTTACTCCGTGTTGTGAATTACTTCGGAGTTCAGTGTATCTGCGGTAGATGGCGCTGTCATATGTTTTTGTTTCCGCTGTATGGAGGTCGCCACAATTATAACAAGTATAATTATTTTTAATACAGGTCCCGAATATGGAGAACCAGATGGTACAGGTTCACAAACAACTCGTGTTGTCTCAACAACCAGCACTGAAGTAAACACAGGAGATGTTATTTCACAAACAAATACCACAACCGAAACCATCACTGACAGAGGTGAGTACATCTCATCCAAAACTCAAAGCCTTTGCTCAGGATTAGTCCCAATTTTAAAAAAGTCTACCCTAGTCTATTTTTAACCGACTTCAAAAAAAGGAGGAGGTTTCTCAATTCGACCGTATATATATATATATATATTTATGTGTGTTCGTAGATAACTTCGTCATTTATGAACCGATTTTGATGATTCTTTTTTTAATGGAAAAGAGATGTCCCGACGGTGGTACCATGATAAGGACCTTAATATCTGATGATGGCATCCAAGAGAAATCGAGTCGAAACTTGAAGTCGGTTTTATTTTTGTTAAAATTGTACTTGTAAAGTAAAAACTAAAACCCAACTACGACAAAAAACGACGCTGAAAAAGTATGAAATAAGTTTCAAAAGCCGTAGTCCATGTAGTGTAATGTACCATAGTCCATATCACTTTAACAACGTGTGACTACGGCTTTTGAAACTTGTTTCATACTTTTTCAGCGTCGTTTTTTGTCGTAGTTGGGTTTTAGTTTTACTTTTTTTTATTTAAAACGTTTTGGTGCCTCTATATTACGAATTTTTTTGCAAAGTATATTTTAAATAGATACCATATATATAATAAATATGGACGTCACGAGAAAATGTTAATAATATATATGTTTTTGAAATGTAGAAGTAACGCCCTTTCGTATGATACCAAACACGGCATATTTTTCTCATATTTATTTTTTAATACACTACTTTACGTCGCCTAGAGGGGGCCACATTAGATTCATTGACACATAATATAGCCTATAACCAGAAGACGATCACGACGCTTCTAATGACACCTCATTTGTCCAGTTCGAATGAGTCATTAAGGAGCTAAGAGGGAACAAATAAACATACATACATACATACATACACAGCCTGTCAAAATCATAACCCTCCTTTGGCTTTGCCGTAGTCGGGTAAAAATCGGTTTAACAGATTCAGAGATTGCCGCATACATACTCATACTCAACTTTACCTCTACATCTATACTAATATATAAAGCTGAAGAGTTTGTTTGTTTGTTTGTTTGTTCGTTTGTTTGTTTGTTTGTTTGTTTGAACACGCTAATCTCAGGAACCGCTGGTCCGATTTGAAAAATTCTTTCAGTGTTAGATAGCCCATATATAGAGGAAGGCTATAGGCTATATATCATCACGCACGGACCAATAGGAGCGGAGCAGCAATGAAAAACGTTTCGAAAACGGGGGAAAATTATCACGCTACGGGCCATAGGAGACGCAAACGAGGTTGTGTGGGTCGGCTAGTAATAGATATTATCATGTGTTAAGACCACAATATTGGATGAGTTGAACTCATCAGCTGAGTTACTTTCAAATTAAAATATTAATAATAATAAGTGTTCTTAGACTAGCTTTGTCCCGCGGCGTTACCCGAGGTTATTCCTGTACCGCGGGTAACACCGCGGGGTTTAGGTAGTTAAAAAATAAATTTGAGGTAAATATGCCGCGTTTGATATCATTGGATAGGGCGTCACTTGTACATTTCAAATATATATATATATATATATATATATATATATATTAATAGCATTTTCTTCTGTAATTATTCGATAATTGTGATATTATAAAGCACTAAAACATTTTAAATAAAAAAAATAACTTATAATGGTAATCGAATAACAACGATTAACCGTCGAATCGTTCTGCTATGCTGCTTTTCCGCGCTAACTGCGCATACGCGGGTACGGAGAGACAGATAGGTATCGCGATCTTCTCTCTCTTTCTAACCGAGGGACGACTGGAAGCCTGCTTCCCTGCTCTATCTATAATAACTCTATGGTATTTGTTCGTAGATTGACAAATGTAAATTACTTACACACTCACGTGCATCTTTGATCTTCAAAGAGAGAAGCATCTTCAACATCCACATTTTTAATACGCCAACTAAAATGTCTATCGTAACTACACTAGACCGTTGAGCTCTGAAATTCCGTAGCAATTACAGAAAGCATAGCCTCAAGCATTTAGACATGTCTTGTACTTAATTAATCTATTTTTATTACAATAGGTGATGAGGCATCAAAAGTGGAACCAGAACAAGTGGTTACTCAACCAGCAGTAGATGAGCCAGTATTAGAATCACGTAAGTAAAATTTTAAATACATAAGTACACTTATCTCCTCAATCTTTCGTCTTTCGGAATCTTTTCCCAAAATAGGTTGAGTTCGGCTTTCAGTCTTCTATGACATGCCTGGAATTTTAACGTGGAGTGTCATCAGACCTCTAGGGCCCAAGTACTCTGAGGAATTTTTCGAACTGATCCCCGTCGCCTCTTTCTGCCAACGTCCTACGCGACATCAGTTTCATCCCCATCATTTAAATGGCTGGCAATCTTCAACTGTGCGCTTTACTATAATTTTTCTGCCTTGCACAATAAAACTGTGGAATGAACTTTCGCCTGCTGTATTCCCAGACCAATACGACCTTCAAGAAAAGAGTGTACCTACTCCTTCTTAAAAGGCCGGCAACGCACTTGTGTGTAGGAATGCACAACGCCGATACATCCACAACTCTGTTGAAAACGGAGACCCAGCTAAAGTCTGGAAGTTTCTGAAGTCACTAGGAGTGGGCAAATCTGTCAACGACTCCTTTCCTAAAAATGTCAATATAAACCTTCTTAATCAACACTTCTCTGCTTCGTCGCATTTAGATAAAACAACGAAAGACGCAACACTGCAACGTCTTGCTTCTGCCCCAGCTCCTGACTGTTCTCCTTTTGTCTTTAGTCAATTTTCTGATTGTGATGTTAGGAAGAGCGTAGTATCTATTAGTTCGAATGCAGTAGGTTCTGACTGTCTGAGCCGTAGTATGATCCTCCCGATCCTTGATAAAATTCTCCCTGCAATTTGTCATATCCTAAACTATTCAATCTCCTACAGTGTGTACCCAAAGACTTGGAAGGATGCTCAAATTATACCTATCCCCAAAAAGAAAAACCCCGATTCTTTCGACGAATACCGTCCCATTTCCATTCTCCCGTTTCTCTCCAAAGTTCTTGAACGTCTTATCCATATTCAACTATCGAATTTCCTATCCAGAAACCTGCTCCTAAATCCTATCCAGTCCGGCTTTCGACCCGGACACAGCACCACTACTACCCTAATCCATATTACGGAGGACCTCAGGTCTGCTATGGAGAACGGTGAAGTCACTGTATTAACTCTCCTGGATTTTAGCAATGCCTTCAACACCGTTGACTTTGACGTTCTGCTGTGTGTGCTGCGCTCTCTTAACATATCTCCAACCGCAATTGACTGGTTTCACAACTACCTGTCTGGACGCCGGCAACGTATAAATATCGAAAACACTGTTTCTTCTTGGTGTAATACTACAACTGGCGTACCACAGGGCGGCGTGCTCTCTCCCCTACTTTTCTCTGTTTTTATAAACTCAATCACATATAATCTGTCTTCCTCCTA
The DNA here is from genome assembly GCA_905220595.1 of Spilosoma lubricipeda. Classification (NCBI taxonomy): domain Eukaryota; kingdom Metazoa; phylum Arthropoda; class Insecta; order Lepidoptera; family Erebidae; genus Spilosoma; species Spilosoma lubricipeda. The sequence goes on along the minus strand of HG992303.1, from coordinate 3,382,874 downwards.
CCACCTATACGCGGATGATCTCCAAATTTATACCAAGGCATCACCAGTTAATCTGGCTGATGCTGTTAATACCATTAATGCTGACCTGGATAGAATATGTAAGTGGAGCAACTCCTATGGTCTGAAAATTAACCCATATAAGACCCAAGTCATTGTTGTTGTAAGCACGCGAATGATCACCAAAATTGACTTCACAAACTTACCGCAGATCACTTGCAATAACACAATCATTCCGTTCAGTGACAAGGTAAAAAACTTAGGGATTTACATTGACAGTACCTTATCCTGGGGTTATCAGCTACAAGAGCTGAGCCGTAAAATGTTTGCTGCTGCAGGGTCTTTGCGCAGACTCCGCAATTTTCTTCCTATACCAACCAAGATTGCTCTCACACAATCTCTTCTTTTCCCCATACTTGATTATGCTGATGCCAGTTATCTAGATCTCACTCAAGACCAACTGAATAAGCTTGAAAGACTCCAAAACCTTTGTATTAGATTCATATTTGGATTACGCAAATATGACCATGTCTCCGAATATCGTAAACAGCTTAAGTGGTTGCCCATCCCACTTCGCCGGAATGCTCATATTCTTTCTCTTCTATATAATATTCTTTTTAATCCTTCTACTCCACTTTACCTTAAATTGCGGTTTACCTTTCTACATGATTCACATACCAAATCGTTGAGATCGTCAGAAAACCTGAAACTGAAAATGCCAGGACACTCTACGAAATTCTTAGACCATTCCTTTTCTGTGCAAGCGGTGCGATTGTGGAACGCCCTACCAGTAGTAATCAGATGTGCACAAACACTTACAGCCTTTAAGAGGCTGGTAAAGGAGCACTACTTGGGAAACATCCATCCATAATTAACTGTTATTACAGTCAATTAGGTCACAATATTTAAGTTATCTAGTAAGTAAAGTATGTGTGTAACATCTATGAAATTCGCTTATAATATTATTTGCATATATATTTGTATTTATTTCTCATCAACACTATGTGTCACTCTCCTTTCTTCTTTTTTTTTCTTCTTTTATTTTATATTTTTAGTTATACATATTTCCACTACTTTATTTATCTTTTTCCAAACTACTCTATAATACACCAGACACTACCCCATACATCCTGAATTTATTTCCATCCCATGGTTGCCTGGAAGAGATTGCCCTTTTGGCGATAAGGCCGCCAATTGTACTGACCTAGCATAGCATTATCTGGTGTACAATAAAGCGATATATTATTATTATTATTATTATTATTGTGACGCCTTTGGCGAAAGGTACGCGCGTTTGCCACTTTCCAAAAAAAAGTACTATATCAAGATTGTTTAGATTGAACGCTCACTATCAAGTTTAGAGCTCCAACTTGCATACTAACGTTGAAACGTTAGTTGCAATTATAGATGTTCATAAGGCAACCGGGACCCACGGCTTCACATGCTCGCCTAGATCTGGAGGGGTCTCAAACTGTTAAGAATGGTCATCCATCCGCAAAATTTCAATAATCTAACATGTCGAATTGCTCAACTTAGCATTGTGTACCCGGTTACCACCTAATCATGAGTGTATTTATAGATTACGAAAATATTTTTTTCTTTACACAACAAATCAATAATTAACCGTTTTGCACAGTAGCTAATGACGTTTCTTTATCTATATTTAAAGCAGCTCCTGAATCTATTCAACCTGGCACCAAAAAGATAACTGTAACTACAGTCACCTCGACACAAACCACAGCAGGAAAACACCCGGGTCCTGAACCTGATAAAGGTAAGATTACAACTAAATTATATATTCTATTCCATTTTAAAAGACGCTTTGATCATATCCTGTGTCTTAGAATATAAATAAAACGGACACAAAGAGCATTCCGACTAATAATGAAAAAATTGGATCACATAAAGTTGTCACATGTTAATCTAACCTACAACACTCAGGGTAGTAATTATCTGGGCATATTCTCAGACCTGTATATATTCATACAAGACGTTTTATTTCAGTCGTAGAAGTTACGGTATTTTTGTAGTCCTTTGACTGCGTTGATCAATATTTACTACTAAATAAAGAAAGTAAAGAATTGATAGATGATAACAAATTTCAATAAGTTAATGAAAGAACATTGAAACAAATGAATAGAATCTATTGGTCTTCAAAAATAGAGTCTTAGTACTTGTTTTAATCTCAATAACGTTATGGAGTACCTCAAGGTTATGTGTTGGGTCCACTAATTATTTCTGATCAATTTTAATAATCACCAAAAACTATATAAAACCCAGCGCTAGATTAAGCTAACACCAACGCCACGTTATCATCAAACCCCTTTAGTTTTTTTAAAAGCAACCATGACTCACCAGCAGAAAGCAACACAATTTCATTTAATTTGTGTTACCCGTGGTTATTGTTGTACCGCGGGTGACGCCGCGGGACAAAGTTAGTCCATAAAAAGTAGCCTAAGTTACTCCTTAGATCATCAACTTTCTGCCAGTAAAAGTCCCGTCAAAATCGGTTCAGCCGTTCCAGAGATTACCCGGAACAAACAGACAAACAGACAATTTTTCTTTTGATTAAAATTTTGGCATATGTACCGTGTTTACATAAATATGCAATTAGTAAAACTCCAATTTTATTAATTTCTATAGATGTATAGATAGATGAGCCCCGCGGTGTAACCCACGGTGTACAACAAGACCACGAGTGGCGCCACGGGGCGCAGCTAGTCTAAAAAATGTAGCCTAAGTTATTCCTTATTCCTCCAGCTATATGCAAGTAAATAAAAAATAAATAAAAAAACCCTGACACAATAACCTGAGTTCCCTTTAAAAAGGAAAAAAAATAATGAAAGAAACTCAAGATTAAAGTACCTAAGTATGTACGAGTATCAATAATTCTAAAAAAAAATCCGTCGCGTTGGTGGCCAGCTTCTACTTACCTTGACTAACTTGACTTTAAATAAGTGGGAGCGAAATTATTAATATATTTTATTGTAATAATTATTTTATACTCTTCATAGGTACACACGATTTATTATAATGTAGATTTTGTGAAGTTGTCATACACATATACATAGATTCTTGTAGAAATTTTTCAAATTTATATTTAAGGTAAAGATTACATTAAGATCAAGCTTGTTCGCTGATTGCTATTTTTTAACCCCTGATGCAAAAAGAGGGGTGTTATAAGTTTGACGTGTCTGTCTGTGGCCCCGTAGCTGATGAAGCAATTTCAATTTAGATTTTTTGTATGAAAAGTAAGTTACGGGCGTATGTTTGATGAAAATCGGTTGAGCCCTGAAAAAACTCTTAGGGTAAAAGTGGAGAAAATACCCCATATCTGCAAATATATGTAGTTATTCCACATTCCATAACCGGTTATCCTTCCCCAATTTCACCTCCCACAACTTTTAAACGACTTAACCGATTTTCATCAAACATGTCTAAAACATTCGCCCGAAACTTAATTGAAATCGCTTCATCCGTTCACGTGCTACGGAGCCACAGACCGACAGACACGTCAAATTTATAACACCCCTCTTTGTAAGTCGGGGGTTAAAAATCTGTTCATTCATTTCTAAGATTAGCCGGAACAAACAGACAGCCAGACAGTTTTTTCTATTTAAGTAGTTTTAAGTTGTAAAAAGAAAGTATTTTCTATTTAAGTAGCGGTATATACGCTATTTTCATCTACATTTAGTGAAAAGCTGTTAATCTGAAATTACAAACAGACATTTTAATTTGATTCATTTGTATAGAAATGAAGAAATACGACCTTCAAACTTTTCAAAGAAAGAGCATATTTTCGCCTCAACGGTCGGTAGTTTCAGAGAATACCGCATTCAATCAAACTTTTCAGATGTAGAATAAAAACCTCACACTTGTTATTTATTACACAGCGCCTGGACAACAACTTGGACCAGACGGCCCTCTTGATGGCAGCAAGGTATCAAATCCCGAAAGCAATGCTTATGGTCCATGGAGTAGTACATCGTGGGGCGGAAATTGGGGTCCAAGTGCATGGCGATATAGTTCCAAAGGTACCTATAGATACCCTTGGAATTCTGATCAGCTTGATAATGATAAGTCTACTACTACCACTATTTCTAAAACAGACAAGGACAATTGGCGCTATGACAGTTCATGGCAACCTCATGGATGGCGATCTTATTGGGGATCATACCCGCAAGGACCAATACAAGGGGGTCAATATCCAAGATACCCAGATTATGACTTAGACAATACAAAGACTGACACAGCCACGACAACAGAAGATAAAAGTGAACTTGATTCACAGGAACCAGATCAGTGGGATTTAGGCCCTGGTTCTAGATACCCATGGCACAGAGATCAATGGGAAGATCTTTCTCAAGATTCTTCAGAGGAAAATTCCAGTAGTGATACTACTGAAACTGATTATGAAACCGCCAGCCGACCTCAAATCAAACCAGAAACTCCTACGTCTACTACAATCCCAAAAGTTACTTCTGGTGAAGTAATCGTTGAATCTCGGGAAGAAGTGGTAATTTCTTCTGTTGAAGATGTTAGAAACACCAAAAGTGATGAAATTGATGATTCATCATCAAGTCCGAAACCAGACAGTGCTCCAAAGATAAACCCAAGTGAGGGAATCGATGAATCTTCACTAAATGAAGACTATCCTGAAGAGCTAATTCCTCCCGTTGAACATGGTCAATCAGAGATAGTGCCAACATCAGAACCAGACCGTGTTCCAAAAATTACCCCACCTAAAGACAAAGAAGATGTTCCAAGCCCTATCATTAGCACTGCTTCCCAGACAACTACAACTACCACTTCCACCACAATTGTCAATAATCCAAACACCGGGGACAGTCCAAACCCTGACGCAGAAGACATTGGTAAATCCAGCCCTGTTATTCAAAATTCATCTGAAACTACCACTGTCACGGATACAGAAACTACAGTGAATAAACCCCCAACTCAAGGAACTATTCAAAATAACCCAGTTATTGATAATGCAGATAGACAGCCGGCAACTAAACCAGCTACTCCGGGCTCAGGTCAAACTGTGACCGTAATTAATAATACTACCACAACCACCACTACAAATTCTGGAGAGAACACCGGCGCTATTCCATATCGAAATTCCAATTCTAAACCAAAAAGTTACCCAAAATGTTGTGTTTGTTACGACAGTATAGACCAAATGCCACTTAATCTAAAACAGCAACTTGGATTTACATAATATAATGCACTATGCGAGGTAATGAAACAAATAAAGGAGACCTAAGATATAAATGTATATATGGTATTTAAAATAGCAAGCATATAAAAATACCTGGTTGGTCTAATGAAGAAGTATTTCACAAACTAAATGACAAAGTAATAGAATTTTGCCTCGATGATTTTGAGCAAGAAATTGCTTTGTTTTAATGAGTCACTAAATACAAAACTATTATTTTAAAATAGTACAAAAAGTAATAAGTTCGCTGATGACTTCAGCCAATTTTGTTAAAAGAAAATAACAATCAAAAGAAACAACGGAATAACGGTAGAAAACCAAGAGTATGAAGTTACATCCAATTGAATATAATGATTGCGTAATGTACATTGATACATTGATGCAATCCAAAAAATATGACCAATAAACGAGGAAGGCAAAATACTTTTATTAATTATTACAAAACAATAATTTTAAGGTGTTTGTCGCTGACATTTTGTAAACTGAGAATAAGTCTAAAAACTCTTCAAGACGATCAGGACAAAAAAAATATTAATTAAATGTAATTTTTACTTAACGAAATATACAAATATGAAATTATCGATATCATAAGACTTTCATTTCGCACTAACCATATGCCCTGGCATCGCACTAGCAAAGTATTTGTTTGTAGATTTCAGATAAATTTAAAAAATCTATCCTTTAAACGAGAAATTCTTGTCGAAAAATCGCTAGATTGTAATATATCTCACGAGATTGTAAACTGTCGACAGATTGTGAACCGTAACATGCTGCTTACAATTTAGCAAATTTGGAAAAAAGTAATAGTCGGTAGGTGCAAGGTCTGGTGAGTATGGCGGATGAGGGAGAGCTTCCAACCACAGTTCTTGCAGCTTGAAGACTGTCCGTTGGACGGGACAGTCTGTCCAACAGACAGTCTTCATTTTAAAAAAATCTATTCCCGAGAGGCAGTACAAAATGCCTTTGAAGAGTTTGTTGCCTCCCATCCAGCTGATTTTTACAAGAAGGGCTTCAATAAACTGCCAATGCGTTGGCAAAGATGCGTCGATTGCATGGGTTATTACTTCGAATAACAGAAATAAAAAAGTTTGAAAAAATAAGTACTTTCACCTATTGCATACAAAACGGCAATTTCATAGGTAAAGACCTATTATATTGAAACTCATTCATTACGAGCCAGTACTTTAAGAATAATTAATTAATACTGTTAATACGCGGTTAATACTGTCTCGTTGGTCTAGCGGTTGGCGTGTGCGACTGCTGATCGTGAAGTCTCGGGTTCGATTCCCGAGTCGGACCAAATGTTTGTATGATCTACAAATATTTGTTTCGGAGTTTGGGTGTTTTCTATGTATAATATGTATGTATTTACAACAAAAAAAAAGTATACATGTATTTGTATCAGTTGTCTAGTACCCATAACACAAGCTCTGCTTAGCTTGGGACTAGACGGCGTTGTGTGATAGATGTCCGAAATATTTTTTATTATTATTATTTATCGAAAGCGCCTTCTCCGCCATTATTGACTGTTTATTTTCGAAAGCGACTCAATCTCCTGTACCATATATAGGGCCGAATCTGTGGATTTGTCTTTTTTATATGCAAGTTATAATTATAACTAGCTGAACCCCGCGGTGTTACCCGCGGTTATTGTTGTACCGCGAGTAACGCCGCGGGACAAAGTTAGTCTAAAAAAAAGTAGTCTAAGTTACTCACCGGATCATTAGCTACCTGCCAGTGAAAGTCCCGTCAAAATCCGTCCAGCCGTTCCAGAGATTACCCGGAACAAACAGATAGACAGACAGACAGACAGACACAGACAGACAGACAAAAATTTTTTAACTACATTTTTGTTATATGTATCGTGTTTACATACATATGCATTGATTAAAAAGTTGTTATTTTAATGTTACAAACAGACACTCCAATTTTATTTATTTGTATAGATAACTCACTCACTCACTCACTGACTAACTTTCATTCCATTTATTGAAGCTTTTTAAGATTACGTCACTTTTGAGATATCAGATTAGCTAATTACGTAACAACTTAAGACAAAAGGTCCCGTAAAAAGGGACAGTTTCTTTTACAATTTATGTTTTTGATGGTATACCTACATTTTATATTTTAGCTGCGCCAAAATGACTCTACTCTGCCTGATGGAAAGCATGAGTAGATTCCAAGAGTGGTGGTTACCATCCTCAATGCGAATAAGGACATTGCAGCATGGTGACCCACACTATGGCGGCGTAGTGAGATGCTTTTTTACGCCCCGCTTAAAGGACCCGGGATCATAGTGGGAGGGAAACACGTGCGCTGGTAGTGAGTTCCAGGATTTGACCGCTCGGCACAGAAAGGAGGAACCGAAGCGAGGAGTACGAGACCGTATGTCTGCCACTCTGAAGCGGTAACTTCCAAGGCCTGCACGTGTTGTCCCGAAGAGGAATGGGGGACCCGTTGGAAGAGCTTTTTAGAACACATCACATCACACATTTGCGATAGAGTGCTGCCATAGAAGCGACATCTCTACGCAACTGCAGGGGCCCAAGGGACTCAGTCGCCTATATGTGCATTGTGTTAAGTTTTCACACTAATTTAATAAATCTATACTAATATATAAAGCTGAAGAGTTTGTTTGTTTGAATGCGCTAATCTCATGAACTATTGGTCCGAGTTGAAAAATTATTTTAGTGTTAGATAGCCCATTTATTGAGGAAGGCTATAGGCTGTATATCATCACGCTATGGCCTACAGGAGCGGAGCACCAATGAATTTTTTTTCGAAAACGGGGAAAATTATGACGCTACGGGCAATAGAAGACGCAAACGAGGTTGCGTGGGTCGGCTAGTACTTCATATCTATACCAATATATAAAGCTGAAGAGTTTGTTTGTTTGTTTGAACGGGCTAATCTCAGGAACTACTGGTCCGAGTTGAAAAATTATTTTAGGGTTAGATAGCCCATTTATCGAGGAAGGCTATAGGCTATATATCATCACGCTAACACCTACAGGAGCGGAGCAGCAATGAAAAATGTTTCAAAAACGGGGGAAAATTAACACGCTACGGGCAATAGGAGACGCAAACGAGGTTGCGTGGGTCGGCTAGTTGTTAATAACTGTCTAGACTATGACTTTTGATTATTAATTAATTTAATAATTTATAAACAAGTCGGTCATTGCTGCCCAACATCTGCAACTATTATAATCAATTGGTAGCATATGCGACAGCTGTGCTTGAGGTCTCGGGTTCGATTCCCGGGTCGAACCAAATGTTTATATTATCTGCAAATATTTGTTAATTAGTTTGAGTGTTTTCTATATTAAATATGTATGTGTTTACAAAAAAATAAGAATATTTATACATGTATATATATTCACTAGCTGACGTGATAATTTTCCTCCGTTTTCGAAACATTTTTCATTGGTGCTCCGCTCCTATTGGTCCTAGCGTGATGATATATAGCCTATAGCCTTCCTCGATAAATGGGCTTTCTAACACTGAAAGAATTTCAAATCGGACCAGCGGTTCCTGAGATTAGCGTTTTCAAACAAACAAACAAACTCTTCAGCTTTATATATTAGTATAAATATCAGTAGTGTATTATCCATAACAAAAGCACTGCTTAGCTTGGGACTAGATGGAGTTGTGTGTTAGATGTCCGCAATATTTATTTAATAAAATAATAATAATTTATTTATCATCTTCCTAATCATTATTATTCCCAAGATTATTTGGTATTGGCTACTTGTTCAACCAGTTCTACCTGAATATCACTTCTTCCACGGAGCGACTGGCATCGGACCTCCGCAACCCTGAGGGTGAACTGAATTCGAAGGTGGAACTAGTTTTCAGTATATTTGAGGGCATTGACTTCGCAATAACAATTGCCATAGATGTTCATGACAACCGGGACCGACACCTTGAAGTACTTTCCGAGGCACGGGCGGGAAATACCGCCATTACAAATTTCTTGTAAGAAAAACCCAACAGCAGTCCGATCTGGGCATCGAACCCGATAGTTCTTGATCGGCAGTCGCTTACGCTAACCACAGACCAACAAGGCAGTTTAATCTATTTAGACAAATAAATAAAATTGAAGTGTCTGTTTGTTATATTAAAATAACCGCTTTTTACTAAATGCATATGTATGTATACACGATACATATACCAAAAATGTAGTTAAAAATAAATTGTCTGTCTGTCTGTTTGTTCTGGGTAATCTTTGAAACGGCTGGTCTGATTTCGACGGGACTTTCACTGGCAGGTAGCTGATGATCCAGGGAGTAACTTAGGCTACTTTTTTTTACTTCGTCCTGCGGCGTTACGCGCGGTACGACGATAACCGCGGGTAACACCGCGGGGTTCAGCTAGTCAATCATATAAATAAGGAAAATTATTCCTATCTCATACAATCAATTGTCTCAGACATGACACTTAAACCGTTTAATTTATTTTTAAACTGGATGACCTTGACGCTTATAATTTGTATACAAAATGGCGGACCAAGCCAGCTTTTGCGGGAAGTCCCGCGATATCTTTGTATTCTGTTTATTAATATGTAATATTTACATGAATGTAATTTCATTTATTACTACCTGAATCCCACGGTGTTACCCGCGTTTATTATTGTACCGCGGGTAACGCCGCGAGACAAAGCTAGTCTAAAAAAAGTATAGGTGCCGGCAGCTTATTTGGCCATGCGCAGAAAGTCGTTTTTAAGGTCCCTTTGGTGATAGAGGGACGCGGGGATTGTAGTAGCACCGTTCCGAGCAAGCGATTGGTGCGTAAGTCAACTACACTTAGATTTCCTTTGTTTTGATTTGTTGCATTAGTGAACTATGCGCGAACTTACCCCCACTACGACGAAGTTTGGCCAAGTTAGATGCCGGCACCTATAGCCGAAGTAACTCCTTAGATCATCAGCTATCTACCAGTGAAAGTCCAGTTCCAGAGTTTACCCGAAACATACAGACAGACAGATAGACAGACAGACAGACAGACTAAAATTTCTTTAACAACATTTTTGGTATATGTACCGTGAATACATACATACACTAGCCGACCCACACAACCTCGTTTGTATCTCCTTATGCCCGTAGCGTGATAATTTTCACCCGTTTTTGAAACATTCTCCTGTGGTGCTCCTCTCCTATTGGTTTTAGCGTGATAATGTGCTATCCAACACTGAAAGAATTTTTCAAATTGAACCAGCGGTTCCTGAGATAAGCGCGTTCAAACAAACAAACAAACTCTTCAGCTTTATATATTAACTAGCTGAACCCCGCGGTGTTACCCGCGGTTATTGTTGTACCGCGAGTAACGCCGCGCGACAAAGTTAGTCTAAAAAAAGTAGCCTAAGTTACTCCCCGGATCATCAGCTACCTGCCAGTGAAAGTCCCGTCAAAATCCGTCCAGCCGTTCCAGAGATTACCCGGAACAAACAGACAGACAGACAAAAATTTTTTCAACTACATTTTTGGTATATGTGCCATGTATACATACATATGCATTGATTAAAAAGCTGTTATTTTAGTATTACAAACAGACACTCCAATTTTATTTATTTGTATTGATATAGATATGCATTTAGTAAAAATCGGTTATTTTAATATTACAAACAGACACTCGAATTTTATTTATTTGTATAGATTGTATAAATAAAGCACTGTGGCTAACTAACTAACTTCACTTTGAACATCCTGCCAGTTATCCCTAAAAAGCTTGTCCCGAGCGGCACATTCTAATGGGGATTGTTTAAAAATTTTCAACCTTATTTTTTACCCCTGATTTCGAAAATATAGAGGAATATAAGGAACTAATTTGAATAGTTTTGTAATTCTTTCAGTAAAAGCTTCAAAATAATTTTTTGAAAATTTTAAATCATACGTCCACAATTACGTCATCATTGGCATAAAATTGTGTGTACCTTTGCCTTACTATAAGACACAAAAAAAAGTAAGTGTCAAAAAGATTTCACCGGTTGACATGTTGATAGATAACCTCTTCATCATAGTCTCATCTTGCACCTTGCGATCACATACTTTAATCTTTTACATAAATTAATCTATTTATCATTCACTATGGCTAATACTTTTATAAAAGCGGACTCTCGTAATCTGCCTAAGCTGAAAAATGTTATGATTTTAGAATATTTGGCAGAAAGTAACAAGCATAACTTAGCAGAAATTAGAGGAGCAAAAATCTTAATGTAAGTTTTGCAGTTTATACTATTTACCTACTAACTTTTATAGAAAATAACAATACAAACAATGATATATCTAAGAATACATGTCACATATCATACTATGTATAATATCTTTGTCCTTTTAAAAGAATAATATGAAATTTCCTTAAAAAATGTCCTTACCTACTTGTTTAAGGTCATCACGAGATTCTTATGTAAATACCGCTGTGGGTTACGTTAAAGTGAGTCGAACTGGCAACGAATGTATCGTCATTGCAAAAGTAGTACCTGAACACAGAATAAGCAGCAAATTGTATGCAGTCACATGTAAAATTGATGAAGACAAGGATACCATTATTGATGCAACCTGTGAAGATTGTCCTGCAGCTGCAGGTATATTTAAAACCAACAATAAGACAGCATGCCAATTCTCGTAATCAATGGATCTCGTCACAACTAAGTTGTGTTTCTCACACAAGTGACATAAATGTGTATTCATATTTTCGTACTAACATTTTAAACATCTAATATTCACTGAAATGTGTTTATATTGTAATGAATCAGTATTTTACTAGACCTATAAATAATGGATTGAAACAGTAACAGTTGAAAGACAGAGAATTGATTGAAATTCAATTTTGATCAAAATTCTAATATGAGCCTTTATATCATCCTTTTAATATTTGTATTGAACAAATATATTTAATTTCTTTTCAGGTGGTTGTAAGCATTCTCTTCTATTACTATTTTGGCTAGTGAACAAAAATTCTGAACCTTCTCCGACCACAGTTGAATGTTATTGGAACAAACCTACTCTTACCAGTGCCAGTACTGAACATGTTTCTAGTAAAGAAATATTTCCTAAGGCCAAAGTTCCAAAATTGGCTCCAAAAAGTAGTACCATCTTAAGCAACTTTAAAGAAGAGTGTCATAGAAGAAATCTTAGCAATGCACTCATTTTGAAGTTTGATGATTGTTATAAATCAAACTCGAAGAATATATTTGATATTATATTGGCATTCATACGTGACGAAGCTATACATGAATATGCAAATTTTCGAACATATTTGCAGAAAGTTATTAATAATGATGTTATTAAAGAAATAAATTTAAAAACTTTAGACCAAGCTGAGAGTAAATACTGGCATAATATACGGCAAGGCAGACTGACAGCTTCGAAATTACATGAAGCTGCTCATTGTAGAACAGATGGTGCTTTAGTACAACAAATCTTAGGAGGATATAAGGTGCCTGAGACAAAGGCTATAAAACGTGGGAAGAAATTGGAGGGCAGGGTACTCCAAGCTATTGAAGAGAAACTAAATATAAAAATAGATAAGTCAGGATTTTGTCTCATAAATGGCATTTTAGGAGCATCACCTGATGGAGTTGGTGAAGATTTTGTGGTTGAAATAAAATGCCCAGCCTCTGAAAAAGCTGTCGATACATATATTAAGGATTACACTATAGCTGAAAAATTTAAAACACAAATAATGTGCCAAATGATGGCCTGTAAAAAAATTAAGGGATTGTTCTGTGTTGCGGACCCATTATTTGAAACAACAAAAAATATACATGTGATTTGGGTAGATTATGATGAAGGTTATATTACAAATATAGTGAGAAGTGCAGAACTCTTTTGGAGTACATATATATTCCCAAAATTAGTGGCAAGTGCTAAAAAATAATAAAACATTACTAAATTTTAATAACTTTTTATTATTTCTCCCTGTAAATTAATTAAGCCACAAGCTATCAAAACAATCTCGTCTAAGTAGGGTACATATTGGTATTGGACAACTGAGTGTGATTTCAGTAGTGCATACTCTCTTACACGTCGAATTACCCTCTCAATATGGACTCTTAAGCTTGCTATAATTTTACTTTGCTGTGCCTCAGAGATAGTTTGCTTGGTGCCTGAATAGACACTTGGTGGTCTCAGGAGTTTTATGTTCTGTGACCTTAGTAATGATTCTATTTCTTTAAATCCTCTGTCAGCTAATATAACAGCATTTGGATTCAAGTGAGCTAATAAATTACTTTTTTCAACAATGGCTTTGTCTGAAATTCGTCCTCCATAGCCTTTTGAAATAAAGCTGACAAAGCCATTTGGAGCACAACCTATTAAATATTTAATAGTGTTACAACTTTTGTACTGAGACCAAGTCTGGGCTTGCCTTACAGGATTAGATGGTTTTGATATTTGTATTTCAAAGCAATCTATTATCATTTGTACATCTGAATATCTTATCTTAAACACTAAAGGTAGATTCTCTTTTATTTGTTTGGGCAGAGGACAATAAACAAAATTTTGAAAGAAGTTAGCTAGTACTTCAATCCCTAATAATATCATTGATGATAATTTCAATCGAGTTAAATCAAATTGATCACTAATTCTTTCTATTGAGTCATTTTGCTTTATCTTGAACAAGGTTACAATAATGGACAGGGAGTCTATTTTTGTTGTACTCTTTTCCACAATGTGATCAATAAGCCATACATATTGTTTGGGTAACCCTAAATACATTTTAGATTTATTTAACACTATGTCTAACATCATTTTTCTGTTTTTCAATGTGTCTTTAGTTGCATCACGAACAGACAACTCTTCAGTTTCTGATGTACCACCAAATAAAGATGGAGTCGCCGCTGAAGAACTTTCTTGAGATGATAATATCTCAACTGTAGTATTATCAGTAGCCACCTTCCTAACTTTATAATTGGTGCTCTTGTCAACCATCTTTATTTCACACTGAGTTGCAGCATTTTTCTGAAAATTAAGTCAAAATGTTTGACTAGTTAATAGAATTCTGTAAGATATAACTTGTAATGATAGTAAGTCACGGTATTACCCGCCGTTATCGTCGTCATACTGCGAGTAACGCCGCGGGACAAAGTTAGTCTAAAAAAAGTAGCCTAAGTTACTCCCAGGATCATCAGCTACCTATCAGTGAAAGTCGGTCCAGCCGTTCTGGAGATTACCCGGAACAAACAGACAGACCGAAAAAAAATTTTTAACTACATTTTTGGTATATGTACCGTGTATAAATACATATGCATTTCGTTAAAAGTGGATATTTTAATATTACAAACAGACACTCCAATTTTATTTATTTGTATAGATTATTATAACTATCATAAAATATGAAAGAGTGAAATCAAAATATTACTAATTCTTATGCAATCAAATTAGGTGTAAATATAATATATATTAATAATATTATAATCTGACTAGAGACTTATATATATCTATAATAGATAACATTTGTTAGTATGACTATGCATTGTGTGGGATTTGACTCATACATATTATTCCTTTTATTAAGTCTAAGGGCATAGGATTAAATGGTAGATGGTTACATCACAACTGCCTATGACTGCTTAAAAAAGATTTGATAAAGTAGATAATAATGGGTAAAACATACCTTTGAAGGAAATACAAAATGAGTAGATACACTAGGCATTACTAAATGTCCATATTTTCTTTTCATAGGATTACTTGTTGATGTAGTAGATGTACTAGCCATGGTTACATCATCGTATATTGTTTCGACTGTTTCTTTGGTGCTTGTAGATGTACTAGGCATCACTAAATCCACATATTTAGATGGCTGAGGCTTACTGGTACTTGTATGTGGCAACAGTAACTTTTTTAATTCCGATATATTTTCGCTTGTTTCCTTAGCAATGTTGCGTAATATAGCCGAACGTTTCAACTTTGGTTCTTCATTCATTAACTTATATTTATAATAATTTATCAAATCTTCTTGGGGCTAAAATAAAATGCGATGTTAATTAACAAACGGTCGAATACACGGTATTCACAATAAGCATCAGTGGACTTAGACCACAAAAAGGTATATTAATAAGTGTACAATATTGAAAACATACCTCCAAATGATCTTCACAACAATACATTGTGTAAACCTTGAAATATTCTGCTTTTGCCTCACGACACCACTTTTCTCTTAAGTCTTCTCGAATGCGAACAAACATTTTATTAGGGTAATTATTTGTGTTGTTCTTGCATGTGGGAACAAAACACTCCCTATATTCCATGGTTAATTTACTTGCACTTTAAATCCCGAATATTTTGCTAAATCTTGAGGTTATGTTTATTATTTATATTGAAATTGACAGCAGTAGAACGAATGTCACTTTTATGTCAACGTTTGTAAGCAGAGGCAACCATGCCATAATGCCTTCGATGACGTCATAGAATATCAACTGAAGGTTATTCACATTTTGCCTGAAATACTAATAATCTATGAGTTTTTTCTTGTTTTAAACCCTTAGCAGACATCAGTAGCCCTATTCCTCGAAATGGTTTTCATATTATAACAGATCTTATAAAAGAGAACAATCCCCATTTTGAATCAAAAATCGGGACGTCTGGCAACACTGTTTTGCGGATGTCCATATCTGCATGTTGTTTGCCTCTTGCCTCCTATACGATCACAAAAAACTTCTTCCATTAATATGCTAACTGCATGAAATATCAGGAAACAATGTGATTTACGTTCAAATGATAGATGGAAATCCGCGACCGAGTTTGCATATTAATCAAGAACACATCCATCTTTGAGGAAGAGGCTTTGGCTGGTGACGAGCATTAGTTTGAAAATGTAAAATAGATTCATTCAACCTTAAACACTATGTATTTTTTTAAGCGAAAACCTCTTTTGCTACGTTGTGCCACTTTTTTGGGATGGACCTAACATAGGACAGCAGCGCAGGGCGTTTGCCCGAATACGGCGGCATATAGCGTCTTGACAACGAGTTAAGAACAGTTGTTTTATCACAGTCGACTCATTTTGTGAAAACGTCAATTTATAGGCGGCATAGAGGGCGCGAAAGAAAGATTTGTAAACATACAGAGCCTGTCAAAACCATAAACCTTCCTTTGGCTTTGCCGTATTCAAGTAAAAAGATAGCACCTACCCTAGGAATACATTCTGTGTCGTGAAGAAAAGAACTTCACAAGAAAAACCAAAGTCAGAACAACAATTTGTGCATCATACTATGTGTTGTATATTACACAGGTAATAGAATTCGCTCTTTCGCTCCAATACTGTTTCAAATTTTAGTTACTGCTATGAACATAGACAATAGAGTAGACAGAGTTCGTTTAAAAAAAAAAGTAGGGTATACTAAAAAAAAAAATTTATAATTAGATCAATTAACCCAATTGAAACAAATTTGCGTGTATTATTTTTAACCATACAGAAATAATTATATAATAAGACTAATAGTCTAAACAATCAATGAATTACAGAACCTCACTAAACTTGTTTGGCGATGTTCATGTGAAACTGTTCAAAAAATTTAATTTGTTCAGTATTAGGACCGAATGAGATACGTTAAAGAAAAATGACAGATTTTTAATTATACCTATAGTAATTTGTATCAGTCCTTATGAGTAATAGATCCTTTAGTTCCACAACAGTAAGTCGATAATTTGCAAAGTACAATTTGCAAATCCACCATATTAAAGCCAGTCTGTTTCTGGCTGAACTTATTAAATGTATATTTATCTCTGTCATATATTAGTATTTATTGTATAGTACCATCTCTTTTACTCGAACCTTATCTGGTATAGCTATCGTGTTCAGACAGTGACGCACAACTATTTCAATAACAGGTAGTGGTAGTGTTACAGCAATAGAGAATATTGCCTATAATTAGGGAAAAACAAAAATGTTTTATTTGTACAATTTTGGAACTACATTCTAACATTATATTAGTAATCGAAATTAAAAAAAAAAGAATTTAAGAAGAAGTTATAAATTTACATCTTTTCACTTTATAGTTATTGAAAGAGACAAGATATGTGCCTAAATCCAAACTAAAACTAAGTAGTTTATAGAAGTAATTGCTAACTTACTTGTGCAAAATGTGAAATAAATTAAACTTTATTGACATATGACATACACAAAGTTAAAAGTAGGACTTTGAAACACAACTCCATATACATGTTTGAAATTAAATAAGCTTTTACTGTGGCAGCTAGATATTCATTCGAGTCATATATTAATTGCTATCTTATTAGCATTAAAATGCTATTAAGACAGACAACTGACAAAGTCGCCTTTTTTGTCTGTTTGTACATTACTGTATTGTGTGAGTTAATCTGTATACTATGTCGCGGATAAATTTACATCTGAACTAGAATATTTGTTCAAGCAGCAGTCTTATAGTGAATTTAAAGATAAAAAGAGGATTGACAATACTCAAATGACAAAGAATCAGAGTTAAAACGCAATGACTACCTAATGATAAAATAGTCAAATAATTGTCTAATTCTTAGTACATGTCGCCTTTAGATTTCTCGTTTGGCAAGTAGACAGTTACATCTGTCATTACTGTAATCAATCAAATGTGTTAATTTTACTTAAACATGCAAGGTAGATTTTTAAAGTTTTATTCGGCGTAAATTATATTTAGAAGCTGGCAGCCCCATTCATCTTGGTAATTCGCGAATTACTCGACTCGTGCGCATCAAATGTGACAGGACGTATGGTTCGCGAAAATAGATAATCAAAAACAAAGTGCTTCTTGGAAAACACGTTCCATAATAGTCTGTGACGCGCTTGTGAATTTTGATTTTAGTGTGGATTTTGTGCAGTGAGAGATTTGAGATACTGTGTTTGTTATCAATAACTGGATTTTTCATCCTTTTGCCGTGCTGACTTCTGATTCTGAGGTGAGTGCCCTACATCAATAAGCGTATACTTTTTCTTTTTCTTTGACGCCTACTAGGCCGAACTGTGTGGTCGGACACCTTTTTAAAAAAACCCATTCGCCAAATTCAAATTTTTGGCGGTGAAAGGAATCGTGAATTGTTTTTAAATAATTCGTACGTTTTCCAAGAAGTCTGTTGTTTATCCCCTCAGGCATATGGTACAAGAGCGTACCAGTTACTAAAGCATACGTTTACTGTTCAACAAATTCAAGATTTAGAAAGTTACATTACTATTTTCTAGTCTAGTCTTATCTTTAGCACTTATTATAAAAAATAACTTTTTAATGTTCTAACGGATGATTATGAGATTATCAAAACACAGTAGCATCATATAAAAAAAAAGTCTTCAAAGACTCCAATTTAACAGAATGTTGTTTAAAATGTACTAAAATTTGAGAAAATAAAAGCTTTCTCTATACACAGCTAACTTTTTTTCAGTTGGAAGAAAATTTTAATTTAAAACAATTTCAAGATTACTTATATAAATCATCATAGAATTTAATTTAAATTTTTATACTGCGGTAGAGCCACACTTCGGCATGCAATGGCCGGCTTGACTAGAGTGATACCACAGCCTCACAGGAAACCAATGTGAAACATTGCTTGAGCTGTGTTTCACCGAGTAAGTGAGGATACCAGAGGCTCATACCCCAACCGCTTCCCCTATCTCTCCACTCCCTATTCCTCAAAGGCCCGCAACGCACTTGTGATGCCTCTGGTGTTGCGGGTTTCCATGGGTCACAATAATCACTTACATCAGGCGATACATCTGGTCCTTTGCCCAGCCTATTCCATAAAAAAAACTGTTAATCTATACAAATAAATAAAATTGGATTGTCTGTTATAAATTGGTGTAAATTGGATTGTCTAGATATGTTTATATATATGGTACAGGTACCAAAACAACACTTGTTAAAATTTTTGTCTGTCTGTCTGTCTGTCTGTTTATCCCGGGTAAAGTCACGAATGGATGGATAGATTTTTACAGAACTTTCACTGGCAGGTAGCTGATGATCCAGGGAGTAACTTAGGCTTACATTTTTTAGACAACTTTACGACGTTAACCGCGGGTAACACAGCGGGCTTTAGCTAGTCTATACATACAAATAAAGAATATTGGAGTGTCTGTTTGTAATATTAAAATAACCGCTTTTTACTAAATGAATATGTATGTGTACATGGTACATATACCAAAAATATAGTTAAAAAGATTTTTGTCTGTCTATATGTTTGTCTGTCTGTCTGTATGTTTGTTCCGGGTAATCTCCGGAACGACTGAACCGATTTTGACGGGACTTTCACTGACAGATAGCTGATGATCCAGGGAGTAACTTAGGCTACTTTTTTAGACTAACTTTGTCCCGCGGCGTTACCCGCGGTACGACGATAACCGCGGGTAACGCCGCGGGGTTCAGCTAGTCTATACTTATATTATAAAGCTGAAGAGTTTGTTTGATCACGTTAATCTCAGGATCAGCTGGTCCATTTGAAAAAAACCTTTCAGTGTTGGATAGTACATTTATCGAGGTAGGCTATAGGCTATATATCATCACGCTAAGACCAATAGGAGCGGAGCACCAATGAAAAATGTTTCAAAAATGGGGGAAAATTATTGCGCTACTGGCAATAGGACTCCTATTGCCCGTAGCGCAATAGGAGTCCTATTGCCCGCAATCTCGTTTGCGTCTCCTATTATAGGAGACGCAAACGAGGTTGCGTGGGTCAGCTAGTAATAAAATAAAGATGATAATCCTTCCTTTTGGCTTTGTCATAGTTAGAAAAATAATTAAAAGAGTAATAGAGATATAAACAGCATCTCAATTACGTAATTATAAATTTATTAATAATTACTAGCTGAACCCCGCGGTGATACCCGCGGTTATTGTCAGACAAAAAAAAATTTCAAATACGTTTTTGATATGTGTACCGTGTATACATAAATATGCATTTAGTAAAAAGCGGTTATTACAAACAGACACTCCAATATTATTTAGTTGTTTATATAACAACTAATAGCCGAACGAATGAAGTGACAAATTTCAAATTCTGGCAACAGTATACATACGTCATGCGGCCTAAGATACTATCGATTGACGGTTATCGCTACAAATGCTATCACACTGATTACAATGTCGGGCAACAGTTATTACATGTGCAAACTTAACTCCTTTGTGCCAGTGAACACAATCAAAATTAAACTTTACGTTGTTGAAAATAGAGTGTAATGTTATTTTTATGACTTTTTGATTTTTTTCATGTATTGTGCTATTTATACATCCTGTTTTTTTATAATCTGTGGAATATCTTATCTTAATTAAATCAATGTTTAAATAAGAAGATTAGGTGTAATTGATGGTTTAGATGCGTTTATATGATATTCTTTTTACCCGACTACGGCAAAGCCAAAGGAGGGTTATGATTTTGATAGGCCATGTATGTGTGTATGTATGTATGTTCATCTGTTCACTCATAGCCCCTAACTACTTATTAGAACTGGACAAATGAGGTATCCTTAGAAGTGTCTTGATCGTCCGCTGATTATAGGCTATATGACGTGTCACTTAATCTAATGTGGCGCCCTTTAGCAGACGTAAAGTACTGTATTAAAAAATAAATTTGATAGAAATATGCCGTGCCGAAAAATATATTCAGTTTCTGTTCACCTCTGCTAAAGGATTGACGTCATTTAAATTCAACTCCTTAGTATCCATTCTCTTATTTATACATAAAACTGCCGGCGATTGACGCAAATATGTCAACAAGATTTAAATTAAATCTCCTTGCGTTATAAGGAAAATCATCATTCTGATATCTTTAGGATCATCTCCATAAATCCTTGCTCAAAATACATGACCTGTGCTTCAAGAAACAAAAAACTTTTAGTATTGTCTTTGGTTTTCCCGCCCATTATTGCTGTCAATCAAGTCATAGATTAAACATGTGCGTTATTTACATATGGTACTTTATTATAACGACGAGAACCTTTAGTAGCTTTTTGCAAGGATTATTATCCTTAACAGACTTTATTATTCACTGCACTACATATGCCTCTCCTTAAAAAGGTTTTTTCAATATATAACAGGCTGCCCAGACGCATAGGGTTGGTGATAAGTTTGCAGTGTTAATATCCCTCATAGTTTGATTCCTTAGTCGACACTCAAACCCAGAATGAATAGAGTGACCACAATCTGCATTTTATTCTGTCACCACACGGGGAAGTATAAGTACATACAATAAAAAAATGCGATCAAGTGCGAGTTGGCCCATGAAGGGTTCCGTAGCAGCAAGTAACATAATTAAATGTTTTAGAACGAAGTTCCTTATGGGCGTTGCGGAGGGTCCCCTAGCCGGGAAAAAATGTCCGTAACGTTAAATAAAAAAAGCGTAAGACTTTAAAATTTAGTATAGCGCCATCTGTATACCCTAACCGACATCTGTAAGTTGCATATATTATTAAATTTTGTGATAAGGAACTCCGTTCCTATCTGGTGTCCCACGACACCACTTTTTTATATTTGAGTTGATTGAATGAAAGGTAAATTGCGGTTTACGATTTATGACGTACTAGCTATTGCCCGCAGCTCCGCCCGCGTGTAAGTCGGTTATCGCGGCAAATAGTAGCCTATATGTTATTCTGGTATATAAGCTATATTACTGTAAAGTTTCATCCAAATCCGTGCAGTAGTTTTTGCGTGAAGAAGTAACAAACATACATCTTAATGTGGTTCACAGAATACATCTTCTTACTAAGTTCCAACAGTACGAGTATAGTGCTTATAGTTTTGGAATAAAGTGGCTGTGACATACGGACGGACAGACTGACAGAGAGACAATCAGACATGACGAATCCATAACGGTTTCGTTTTTCGCCATTTGGCTACGGAACCGTAAAAAGTACCATAACCTATTTTTTGATATCTTCTATCTCTTTCCTGCAAACTGTAGGAGTAGGAGAGATGGAATACATTTCCATGTAACAATTCTAAATACGAAAAGCGCGCGAAATTTGATTTATCCAATGAACGCGCGTATCATATTGTTAGCTGTCACTATTATTTTATGCCGCGAAAGTCTCGTTAGGTTTTAATTTTTAAATATTACAGACTCATTCATATAACTAGCCTTCTTTTGAAGAGTGAAAGTCGTTCTAACAATATTGAAATACTCGTATGCGAGATGTAGATCTCTTGGAATTTCTGCACCAATTTAACATTTTTGAATTTAAAAGAAAATTCCAAAGGTATTGGCAGACTCATACAGAATCTACGCTAGATTACCGCTTCGGCATGAATGAGCCGGCTCGACCGGAGTGATACCACGGCCTCACAGAAAACCGGTGTGAAATAGTGCTTGCGCTGTATTTCACCGAGTGTGTGAGGATACCGGAGGCCCATAACCCAAACCCCCTCCCCCTGTCTCCCTTGTCCATCCCCCAAAGGCCGGCAACGCACTTGTGACGCCTCTGGTGTTTGCAGGTGTCCATGGGCGGCGGTAATCGGTTACCATATGGGGATTCGTCTGCTCGTTTGCCCGCCTATTACATGAAAAAAAAAAAAGATGATGGGTCATCGGTCATCCAGGTAAACTTCTTAAGACAACAAAGAAGACATTAGTCCCAAGAAATTGATAATTTGAAGAGCTGTCTGATATATGGAGTAATATCATCGGCTCTTATGGACTTAATCCCACTTCTTAGCTATCAATCCATAAACAGATATGGTTAAGCACTTCGATAGAAGACCACTTATCGAGAACCTACGCAACTCGCATAAGGAATAAATTTACTTTTACGATTTTCACTGCTGCTCGTCTCCTATCTGTCGTAGCGTAATATTATATATCCGGTAACCTTCCTCGATAAATGGGCTATTCAACGCTACAATATTTTTTCAAATCGGACCAGTACTTTCAGAGATAATGCGTCCAAACAAATTACTCAGCGTTGATATATTAATGTCCATTTTGTGAGACAAATCCAAATGTATTATTTATTTATCTTTTTAACTTATCACAAGGTCCTCGTCATCAGATAATAGCGATGCTCTTATCACTCTATCACCAGTATATCATTACTATCATTATAAACGTATACAATAAATAAAATTGTAGTGTCTGTTTGTAATTTCAAATTTACAGGTTTTCGTATTTAATGAAAACCTGTAAATTTGATATTAAAAACAGACAGAGAGAGAGAAACAGAAACAATCGGACCAGTAGTTCCTGAGATTGACGCTTTCAACCAAACAAACAAACTTTTCAGCTTTATGACACACACACAGAAAGTTCTCGTTCATGTCGTGAGGCACGGAATAATGAACCTTATATTGAAATGCAAAGCGTCGAATGTCCATTGATTGTTGCCCTGTTGCTTCCAGGGATTTCGCCGGTGGGCGCGTCCTTAGTACGGTGCATGACCTTGTATGTACGAGCCGTTTCTAGAATGCGCCATTAATAATAATAATAGGTATAAATACGAATTCTCGCGGGCCCCAATTCAGTTAATTTGGAGCTACAGTGCGATAAATACTGAAGTGATATCAATGATTAACCTAGCGACCTCGGCGAATATTAAGGACTGTTATATTAAGCGATATTGTGATTTTAAAAGTCTCTTTTACACATCAGAATGTTTATTTCTCAAATCCATCAAACAGTTACCGTATTTAATATTGGCATACTGCCATTGCTCGCGAGGAATCCCCAGAATACTATCTTGGTACTCAACTGTCCTCATCTGTTGAATAACAATTGCCATTTTATTGTATTTTATATTCAACAATTTTTACCCGCGGTGATATGAATATAGATTTTGTCTATGGTAACTTGCCACTGCCATCTGACGAACACAGAATGAAGTACGAAGTAACTGTAAATCCTAAATCGCGCTAGGGAAGTTTTCGCATTGATTAGTTTCACAGTGTTATCAACTGTTGTCTAACGGTTACCTCTTTCTTGGTCCCAGCACCGGTGGCTCGAAGTATCAGGTTATCAATTCGATTGTATTTTTTTATGTTTGTTACTTCAGAACTTTCGACTGGGTGAACCGATTTTGATGATTCTTTGTTTATTTTAATTCCCGTGTGGTCCCGTTTCAATTTGGTCCAGATCTTGAAGTAGTTTTTTTTATATTGTAATTATTTAAACTTGTCTTGTTGGAATAAACTACTTAATCTTCTATTCTGCGAGGATAATCTATACAAATAAATAAAATTGGAGTGTCTGTTTGTAATATTAAAATAACGGGTTTTTATTAAATGCATAAACACACGGTACATATACCAAATATTCCATCCGGTGTCCCTTGACACCTCTCAAGTTTTTTGTGGTCACTTACATTCATGTTCCGTATTTCTGATTATATGTGATACTAGCTGACCCACGCAACTTCGTTTGCGCCTTATATTGCCCGTAGCGTGAAAATTTCCTCCGTTTTTGAAACACTCTTCATTGTTGCTCCACTCCTATTAGTAGTAGCGTGATGATATATACCCTATAGCCTTCCTCGATAAATGGACTATCCAACACCGAAAGAATTTTTCAAATCGGACCAGTGGTTCCTGAGATTAGCGTGTTCAAACAAACAAACAAACAAACTCTTCAGCTTTATATATTAGTATAGATACGCTGATAGGTTATTTTTTTACTTCCTCCAGCTTAATATGTGTATGAAGATTTCACTCCGTAAAAAACGAGACTGTATACTTTTTAATGTTAACGTGTAGTTAAAAGTCTTCTATTTATATCCCACATCTTTATTAACATTACCAAAAAAAAAAAAACAATGCAAAGGTTATCAGATGGTTGTTTTCTTTTGTTACACAATAAAGCATATTGTTATGTATTATTGCATATATCTACAAAGTCTCACTTATTGATAACATTTAGAGAAAAAACAACTCTAAAGATAGTGTAATAAAATGCAAACTAACTCAGCAGAAATAACATTTCGTATTCGAAGCAACCGTTTTCTGTTTCTATAAAGAGTTTGACCAAGCTATTGTGTATTTTATCGCCATTATCTAGAGTTCATTTTGTTTTGACTGCAACTTTACTTACTATTTTAGTAGAGAAATTGACGCCTCTTGAATAACTGCAAGTATAAAAGTAAAACATTAAATTATACGCTAAATCTTTGCTCAAAGAATTCTTCAAATGATGACAAACTAGCAGTCTAGAATAACACATTTAACCCCAATAACAACAACCCTTTCATTATAATACTTTTCCTCGCATCAAAAGACAATACAGCGCCATCTACCAAAATCACACCGAACTACAAACGAACAATTCTGTATCGCGATATAGAAATTTTCGCACCGGTTAGAATACATACAACTACTGAACCGGTGTAATCATCGGCATCACCGAAACGGGTAGAAGTATCCTACCCGGTGTGGTTATTCCGGTATTGGCTGGCCTTTTGTGTTGAAGGTGGTGACACCAGTTTCCTCCACAATACTATATGTATATAGTCACACAAAAGTAAATAAGCCCTTGGGTATAAGTGACAAAAGATTACAAGACTACGCATAGTAAATACGGTACAAGCGATATTAAACTTTATTCTATAATACATAAAATCGCTATTAGTTTAACACGATCTATAGTAACAATAATAAGCAGAAATAAGTTGATAACTTACAATATATGCAAGCTGAATGGTACCCTATTGTATTATATTTTAAAGTCGATATTGGTTTACAATCTAACTCTTAATCTCTTTAGTGATACGCGGTAACTGTATAACTATTTTTTCATTTGTTAATGTTGTTCCATGTTCTTGGACATCCTACCATTTTGTATTCGAGGCCTATATTTTTCCTTAATTACATTGTTTTTAGCTATATTTCTACACAATCTATACATATATACATATTAATACGTGAAGCAATAACTTTGTACACCTTTTGACGAAAATAATGCGAACGGAGGGGGAGTACAAAGAGCTAAATCTATACAAATAAATAAAATTGGAGTGTCTGTTTGTAATATTAAAATAACCGCTTTTTACTTAATGCATATGTATGTATACACGATACATATACCAAAAATGTAGTTAATTTTTTTTTTGTCTGTCTGTCTGTCTGTCTGTTTGTTCCGGGTAATCTCTGGAACGGCTGGACGGATTTTGACGGGACTTTCACTGGCAGGTAGCTGATGATCCGGGGAGTAACTTAGGCTACTTTTTTAGACTAACTTTGTCCCGCGGCGCTACACGCGGTACAACAATAACCGCGGGTAACACCGCGGGGTACAGCTAGTTAATAATAAAAAAACAAATTTATGGTAGAATTTCAACCACTGAGTGACCACTAGTATGACTTGAAAGACAAATCCCGCAAAAGGAGTATAACCCTGTGTCGCTGGAAACTGTACAAAACACACGAGAATGAAATAGATGGGTACAAAAAACACCCAAACACAGAACAACAATTTGTTTCACGTAAAGTGTTGTTCGGACCTACAACACTAGAGTATGATGCGACGAAATAATAATTTATTCATGTTGTCCTCCATATTTGAATGGTATGAAAACCATCCAACGGTGGAAGAGGCGTACTTCAGCACCTAGTCCGGTTATACCGGAGAGATACCATGAACGCTAGAAACCAGAGTTACTTAAGTAAGTTGACTGCCTCGGTTTCGTAGTGGTAGCAAATATAAATACACACACCAGTCTCCTCGCGCCTCATTTTTGTGGGGACGGGACTCTCAAAGTACTTGTGTCACTCTAGAATTACAGTTGTCTGTAGCGACAGCTACAAACTTACCCGAAACTACACTGTGTAATTAAACGTAAACCATAAACAACAGATTTAATAGACGCGGTTCCAAGAGGAATGTTAATGGAATTCTATTTAGTCTATGACGTCAGCCTTTGTCAGATTTGCATGTGGATGACTTAAGCGTGATAGCAAGACATTTTTATAATAGTGCAGGGAGATCGTTTTTTGTTTTTTCGGAAGACGGTCCCCATTTCATCTCATCCACATTTTTTTATATTTTATATCATTAATTTCATCACGACGAAGACTAAATGACTTGAAGACTATTAACACTTGACATTGGCAGAAATAGCTGATCCGAGAGATCCGGCTGGTTGCCATTTCATCAAAGAAGAAGAAGAAAATAGTGCAGCGTGAGTGTGACTATAGAGTAATAGTCCTTACATCCATTATTATACTAAAATATTCATCTCCATCATTTAGATGGTTGGCAGTCCACAACTGTGCGTTTTTCTAGAAACATTCACGCTCAACAAAACTACGGAATGAACTGCGGCCTGAGGTATTCCCGGACTAATACGACATTCAAACTTTCAAGAAAAGGGCGTACTCCTTTTAAAAGGCCGTCAACGCACTTATGATGCCCCTGCTGTTGCGGATGTCTATGGGCGGCTGTGCCTGGGAGCTGCAAGTCTTGTGATCTATGGTCCTCAGCCGCAGGCACCTGTGAAGAACTGTTTCGTTCGTGATTCACCGAAGTCCCGTAAAATAACCAACGCTACCTCTACTTTGCGAGCAAGATATTTTAACGAAATTCCAATTTTATAAAAATAAAAACTAATAAGCCTATGGGTTCTGACTTGTAGTTCATAAAACACGCATTGCCGAACTACCAAAAAAAAAACAATTACACCGAATTTAGAACATCAAAGAAAGAAAGTAACAAGAATGTTTTGGCGCGTATATTCAAACCGCCATTTTGTGGAACGTCATTTATAAAATGGAAACACGAGACAAATAGGTACGAGAAATAAGCTGACAAGAAATAATTTATTACAAGTTATTAATTGAAGTCAGACCACAGGTCTTCAATATTGTTTATTGACAATAAAACTTGAATTAGTAACAGAGATAACGCGTACATAAAGTAATATTATATTAGGTATAAACATATTAGTGTCTAATACTTGATAAAGACGTATCACGTGCTCAAAACACATGCACTTACGGCATTTTTGATATTAAGTGCTGGCATCTATACAAATAATTAAAATTGAAATGCTTGCTTGTAATTTCACATTCTAGGAATAAACTCACTTGTACTCATTCCACTATTTTGATATCTGTCTGTGGCATCGTAGCTCTCAAGTGGAAGGACCGATTTCGATGCGGTTTTCTTCATTTGAAAGCCAGTTTCCTTGCGGTGGTTCTTAGCTATGTTTAGTTAATATCGGTCCAGCAGTGTAGGAGTATCAGCTCTTTTCCAAACTGATGTAAGTCGTTGCGTGCTTGCGTAGGGGGTTTTTTACATTTTTAATTTTAACTAGTATTGCCTTTAATCCTAACCGGTTTGGCGCTACGACACTATCAAAGGTTACTGGTTATTTATCATTAACAGCTTTTCAGTAAATGTATACGGAAGTTATGATACGGTACTTACATCAAAAAAGTAATATCTATACTAATATATAAAGCTGAAGAGTTTGTTTGTTTATTTTGTTTGTTTGAACACGCTAATCTCAGGAACCGCTATTCCGAATTGAAAATTTTTTTCTTGTTAGATAGCCCATTTATCGAGGAAGGCTATAGGCTATATATCATCACGCTAGGACCAATAGGAGCGGAGCACCAATGAAAAATGTTTCGAAAACGGGGGAAAATTATAACGCTACGGGTAATTAAAAACACTGAAAGAATTTTTCAAATCGGACCAGCGGTTCCTGGGAATAGCGTGTTCAAACAAACAAACAAACTCTTCAGCTTTATATATTAGTATAGATAGATTATATCCTAATCCATGTGGTGTTGAATTAAGAATACAATGTCACCCGTATTCATCTCGTGGGTGTCGAAATAGCTGACCAAGGAAGCACGCAGGACAGTCTATGTGCGTTCATGACTATTCAATAAATCGATTTTAATGAATGAGGTATTAATCGATTCGTAATAATAGGGTTGTGACATAGGATATATAAACTTTATCAAAATTTATTCCCTACCTACGTCGGCTTTATTTTTTCAAACTTTTGCTTGTTTGTTTATAATATTTTGTTAATAAGTAGTCGATTCTAACAAGTCATGGATATTAAAAGCAACCTTTGTTGTTGCAATTTTTGTCTATCTATGGTTTTATAAAAAAAAATATACACACGGAATTACAATTATTTACGTAACATTATATCATTGAAGAGTTTTATTATGCAAACTATTATCAAAACATAACTATTATTATCGGTTAAAGTACGATAGTAATCTTTGAGGGCGCGTCATAGATAACAATTCTGCGTAGTTCTCAGTTCGGAAAATCTGTCATGTGTAATCGATTTTGACATGTTGAATGTCACCAACTGCTACTGTAAAACCATCAGAGGATATCTTTGACGGAGATCGTTTTTTGTTTTTTCGGAAGACGGTCCCCATTGCATCTCATCCACATTTTTTATATTTTATATCATTAATTTCATCACGACGAAGACTTATAACTTGAAGACTCTTAAACACTTGACATTGGCAGAAATAGCTGATCCGAGAGATCCGGCTGGTTGCCATTTCATCAAAGAAGAAGAAGAAGAAGATATCTTTGACACATAATATACCTACTAATAATACTTGTCTTCGGAGATCGTTTTTTGTTTTTTCGGAAGACGGTCCGGTCCCCATTTCATCTCGTCCACATTTTTTATATATTTTATTTATCATTAATTTCATCATGACGAAGACTTTAAATACTTGACATTGGCAGAAACAGCTGATCCGAGAGATCCGGCTGGTTGCCATTTCGTCAAAGCAAGAAGAATACTTGTCATCTTTTTAAGAGTAAAAGAGTAAAAAACTGTGTAAAGGATAAAAGAAAGCCGTTTTTTTGGACATTTATAAATGACATTCTGTGGAATGGAATATTATGAGTTTATGAGACGTAGGATGGATGCGGACTGCCCAAGACCGGGATGGTTGGCGCTCCTTGGGGTAGACCTACGTTCAGCATTGGACGGCGATTGGTTGAGGATGAGACGTAGGTACTAACGTTACGCGCTAAAAAGACATTTGTCTAAAATATTTTTTTAATTGAAACTTCTTGACCAACATTTTGCACTTTTTTGGGATCGGTAAAAAAATTATAACTCGCGTCAGGACACGTGACCTGATCGTAAGACGGCGGCGCAGTGTGTATGGTGACAGTTGATGGCACGACTGTCTAATATGACATGACTGGTAATATGTCTATACTGTATAGCATTATTCTATATTTTTATATCATCTCAATTAGCATTTTTTTATATACTTTTTATCGCGCTTTTTATTTAAAGAGAGGTTCATTTCAGGTGAGCTTAAACAACTGTTTGTTTATATTTAGTTTTGCGTTTTTACTTCTATCGGCAGTCCTCATGACTGCTTTGTGTTTTTTTTTAAATTTGTAAACATTCAGTCTCAGTTGAAGAATGGCATTCCACAATATTACGAAACTTACGAATTTTACGCGCCAAAAGATATTTGTCTCAATTTTATTAATTGACTTATAAATAATAATAATAATACTTTATTTCTCCTCACAGTGGTATACTTAAAACTATTTATTTTACACAGTATAGTTTAGAAATGTGAGGAGCTGGTGTCTGTGATAGGCATAGAAAGCCTGTGTTACAAATCACCAGGTCCTCACCCCACGGACTTACAGGTACATTTTCGACAGTGTGTTTAAACATTTTATTCTGTTGAGAACACAAAATGAAGGAATGAGTAATGAAAAGCTAACAATCTATACTAATATATAAAGCTGAAGAGTTTGTTTGTTTAAACACGCTAATCTCAGGAACCGCTGGTCCGATTTGAAAAATTCTTTCACTGTTAGAAAGCCCATTTATCGAAGGCTATAGGCTATATATCATCACGCTAAGACCAATAGGAGCGGAGCACCAATGAAATACGTTTCAAAAACGGGGGAAAATTATCACGCTACGGGCAATATGAGACGTAAACGAAGTTGTGTGGGTCAGCTAGTAAGTATATAAAGAAAAGAGTGTATTTAATCCTGCCACTAAGACAGTAAATATACTTTTTAACTAAACATAAATAATACTTTTTATAAATTTATCACCCCGCTGACTTCGTAATATATAAAAAACTAGCTGAACCCCGCGGTGCTACCCGCGGTTATTGTTTTACCGCGAGTAACGCCGCGCGACAAAGTTAGTCTAAAAAGGTAGCCTAAGTTACTCCCCGGATCATCAGCTACCTTCCAGTGAAAGTCCCGTCAAAATCCGTCCAGCCGTTCCAGAGTTTACCCGGAACAAACAGACAGACAAAAAAATTTTTAATTACATTTTTGGTATATGTACCGTGTATACATACATATGCATTTAGCAAAAGGCGGTTATTTTAATATTACAAACAGACACTCCAATTTTATTTATTTGTATAGATGATTTGAGGAACTTATTTTCGTAGTGGAAAGGCTATTGAAAATTATGATACAAAATAAGATAGTATTCATAGAAATACAAGTTATGTCATTTACGTTTTATGGATATGATGATTCATCGGCCAATGATATCGTAATCAATTCGTTGATAAGCAACAATAGCCCGTGTAAAAACTAAATTCGCTATCGAATAATTTGGGCAGATTCCGTTGATTTAAAATCAATATCTATGTAAAATATAGTTTTCATGAACATCTATGGCAATCGTTGCGAAGTCAGTATCCTCAAATATACTGATAACTTTTTTTTTTACATGTGGAACCCCCCTCGGAAGGCCTCTTATATACCCTACAACCAAAGCTATTAAAATCTCGTCAGTACAACAGAAGTGTTGTTTGTATAAAATTAGATATTAATGACATTATTAAATATCGATATTAAACGCCTATTAAGTTGGTTAATCTATGAGTTTTTCGAAACTAGAACTACAAGATGGCCGACAGTATTTTACAAACTAATTGACAGTTCGGATTTTTACAAAGTTTGATTTTTATGTTTTTGTTTCTAAAATAGTGAATACAATATAGGTAACTAAATTAAGCTGTAATTTTCTTATTGTGTGACTTTATTATTTAGACTCAAACTAAGTTGAGTTGGTTCGACGCGACGCAAGCTCAGTGTTGTTAGTTTTTTTAGCAAATGGCGTTGTGTCAACCTTGGGCCAAAAAACGCGTGAGTAATATTCTACTAATCTTAAAACTACCGCGTTCCATTTATACAAATAAATAAAATAGAATTGTCTGTTTGTAATTTCAAAACTATACAAATAAACTGCATTTCGTTTTTATTTTCTAAACATCATCAAAAAAATAATTATCATTAAATTTTGGTGTCTGTCTGTTTGTTTCGGCTTTCGCAGCAGCAGCTAATTTAATCCTAGACTAGCTTTGCCCTGCGATATTTACCCATTTTTGACAGAGCTAGTCTATACAAATAAATAAAATTGGAGTGTCTGTTTGTAATATTAAAATAACCGCTTTTTAATAAATGCATATGTATGTAAACATGATACATGTACCAAAATATCATTTTTTACAAGTTTTGGCTGTATGTCCGTCTGTCTGTTTGTTTCGGGTAATCTCTGGAACGGCTGAACCGATTTCGACGGGACTTTCACTGGCAGGTAGCTGATGATCCAGGCAGTAACTTAGGCTAAATTTGTTCCGCGGCGTTACTCGCGGTAGAACAATAACCGCGGGTAACACCGCGGGGTTCAACTAGTCTGTGGAATAAAATACTAACGCCATTATCAATGATAACCCACTCGATAAAAGCAGCTATCAGTAGAACCTTGTCCCTGACTGGTTAACAACTGATGTTATCTGAATCGCCATAGAAATCCTAATTCTCTATGGCAATCATTTGTTGCGAAAAATCTAATCTATATCTATACTAATATATAAAGCTGTGAAGAGTTTGTTTGTTTGTTTATCTATTTGAACGTGCTAATTTCAGAAACTATTGGTCTATTTTGAAAAATTATTTCAGTCTTAGATAGCCCATTTATCGAGGAAGGCTATAGGCCATATATCATCACGCTACGATCAATAGGAGCAGAGTATGAATAAAAAATATTCCAAAAACGGGGGAAAATTATATATTTATTTTTAACCGACTTCAAAAAACCCCCCAACTTCCTACTGGGTGAA
The DNA here is from genome assembly GCA_905220595.1 of Spilosoma lubricipeda. Taxonomy (NCBI): domain Eukaryota; kingdom Metazoa; phylum Arthropoda; class Insecta; order Lepidoptera; family Erebidae; genus Spilosoma; species Spilosoma lubricipeda. The sequence goes on along the minus strand of HG992303.1, from coordinate 3,349,657 downwards.
CCGATTGTGATGATTATTTTTTTTTTAAACCTGGTGCTTCCCGTGTGGTCCCATTCCAATTTGGTCCGGTTTTGAAGTCGGAGTTTTTTTTGTTAAAATTTGTGATTATGAGAGAGATTCTAATGTGTGCGCTGAGTAAATAGTTAAATATTCGCTAAAATAATGTATTCTAAAGCATTGTGCCCCTTGAAAAGTCCAAAAAGAAGCCCATGACAGCATATGTTTATCTATTAAGGTTTTCTAAACAACTTTTTTATGTTAAACAAATTTGTTCACGCTACGGGCAATTGTAGACGGTCTCTCTCGCTAACCATGACCCACATTAATTTGTATTTACTTTTCATCAACTACGCAGGACATGGAATACAACCAGCTGCCTATCAACACTGGTTCACGAGGTAGCCAGACGAGATTACGTGGGTCAACAAGTCTTAGAGATAAGTTACACCCAGTCACTGGTTGGCAGTCCACAACTGTGCGGTTTGCTAGGAACTTTCTGCCTTCCACAACAAACCTTACCTTCAAATTTGTTCCGCGGCGTTACTCGCGGTAGAACAATAACCGCGGGTAACACCGCGGGGTTCAACTAGTCTGTGGAATAAAATACTAACGCCATTATCAATGATAACCCACTCGATAAAAGCAGCTATCAGTAGAACCTTGTCCCTGACTGGTTAACAACTGATGTTATCTGAATCGCCATAGAAATCCTAATTCTCTATGGCAATCATTTGTTGCGAAAAATCTAATCTATATCTATACTAATATATAAAGCTGTGAAGAGTTTGTTTGTTTGTTTATCTATTTGAACGTGCTAATTTCAGAAACTATTGGTCTATTTTGAAAAATTATTTCAGTCTTAGATAGCCCATTTATCGAGGAAGGCTATAGGCCATATATCATCACGCTACGATCAATAGGAGCAGAGTATGAATAAAAAATATTCCAAAAACGGGGGAAAATTATATATTTATTTTTAACCGACTTCAAAAAACCCCCCAACTTCCTACTGGGTGAACCGATTGTGATGATTCTTTTTTTTTTAAACCTGGTGCTTCCCGTGTGGTCCCATTCCAATTTGGTCCGGTTTTGAAGTCGGAGTTTTTTTTGTTAAAATTTGTGATTATGAGAGAGATTCTAATGTGTGCGCTGAGTAAATAGTTAAATATTCGCTAAAATAATGTATTCTAAAGCATTGTGCCCCTTGAAAAGTCCAAAAAGAAGCCCATGACAGCATATGTTTATCTATTAAGGTTTTCTAAACAACTTTTTTATGTTAAACAAATTTGTTCACGCTACGGGCAATTGTAGACGGTCTCTCTCGCTAACCATGACCCACATTAATTTGTATTTACTTTTCATCAACTACGCAGGACATGGAATACAACCAGCTGCCTATCAACACTGGTTCACGAGGTAGCCAGACGAGATTACGTGGGTCAACAAGTCTTAGAGATAAGTTACACCCAGTCACTGGTTGGCAGTCCACAACTGTGCGGTTTGCTAGGAACTTTCTGCCTTCCACAACAAACCTTACCTTCAAATTTGTTCCGCGGCGTTACTCGCGGTAGAACAATAACCGCGGGTAACACCGCGGGGTTCAACTAGTCTGTGGAATAAAATACTAACGCCATTATCAATGATAACCCACTCGATAAAAGCAGCTATCAGTAGAACCTTGTCCCTGACTGGTTAACAACTGATGTTATCTGAATCGCCATAGAAATCCTAATTCTCTATGGCAATCATTTGTTGCGAAAAATCTAATCTATATCTATACTAATATATAAAGCTGTGAAGAGTTTGTTTGTTTGTTTATCTATTTGAACGTGCTAATTTCAGAAACTATTGGTCTATTTTGAAAAATTATTTCAGTCTTAGATAGCCCATTTATCGAGGAAGGCTATAGGCCATATATCATCACGCTACGATCAATAGGAGCAGAGTATGAATAAAAAATATTCCAAAAACGGGGGAAAATTATATATTTATTTTTAACCGACTTCAAAAAACCCCCCAACTTCCTACTGGGTGAACCGATTGTGATGATTCTTTTTTTTTTAAACCTGGTGCTTCCCGTGTGGTCCCATTCCAATTTGGTCCGGTTTTGAAGTCGGAGTTTTTTTTGTTAAAATTTGTGATTATGAGAGAGATTCTAATGTGTGCGCTGAGTAAATAGTTAAATATTCGCTAAAATAATGTATTCTAAAGCATTGTGCCCCTTGAAAAGTCCAAAAAGAAGCCCATGACAGCATATGTTTATCTATTAAGGTTTTCTAAACAACTTTTTTATGTTAAACAAATTTGTTCACGCTACGGGCAATTGTAGACGGTCTCTCTCGCTAACCATGACCCACATTAATTTGTATTTACTTTTCATCAACTACGCAGGACATGGAATACAACCAGCTGCCTATCAACACTGGTTCACGAGGTAGCCAGACGAGATTACGTGGGTCAACAAGTCTTAGAGATAAGTTACACCCAGTCACTGGTTGGCAGTCCACAACTGTGCGGTTTGCTAGGAACTTTCTGCCTTCCACAACAAACCTTACCTTCAAACCTTGAAGAAACGAGTATAAGTACTTCTTCTTAAAAGGCCGCCAACGCACTTGTGATGCCTCTGTTGTTGCGGGTGTCCATGGGCGCGGTAATAGCCTCCTATCAGGAGATACGTCTGTTTGTTTGCCCCTATTAAATAAAAAAGACACAAAACAAAATGATCGTGCTAAACGGGATCGTATTCACGACTTCTCACTTACTAGACAGCATTTATAACTACCTACATAAAGAAACTTTCACCATCAACTACCTTTAATAGTGCACTGCTTTACATATGGCCTCTCCTTATGGCTCCTTTACATGATGGGCCATGGTGATGGTCCACTATGATGGGCCAGCGTGTGGAGGGATAGTGGTGTCGGATGGCTTATGGGCGCGTGCGATAGTCGTGGGATGGCGTCGGTGTTATTTTTTCGGCCGCACGTCAAAGATTCTGGACCAGCGATGGCGATACATGTTGCCTATTCCACATCGCGTACTTGAACTTAAAGATAAACTAGCTGTGCCCACTACTTCGTACACGTGACATAAGAATTTTCAAGATATTATTAATTTTTCACCGTTTAAATCTTCCCTAGGCTACGATAAACATTTCAAAACCAAAATCAGCTAAGTCAGCCAAGCTATTCACGAATTTTCGCGAGACAAACGGACAGCAATTGATTTTTTACCCGACTACGGCAAAGCCAAAGGAGGGTTATGATTTTGACAGGCTACGTATGTATGTATGTATGTTCATTTGTTCCCTCATAGCTCCTTAACTACTTATTAGAACTGGACAAATGAGGTGTCGTTAGAAGCGTCATGATCGTCTTCTGGTTATAGGCTATATGAAATTTCACTGAATCTAATGTACGCCCTCTAGCCAACATAAAGTACTGCATTAAAAAATAAATTGTAGTTAAATATGTCGTGTTTGGTATCATTCGAAAGGGCGTTACTTTTACATTTCAAAAATATATATATTATAAGCATTTGCTCGTGACTTTGTCCGTATTTATTCGATAACTGTGGAATTTCTATGGTATGCTCATTTGTTCTCTCCTTTCTAAGCTACTAGTCAGAATAAGACAAACATTATACTACATGGACTACGGTTTTTGAAACTTAGTAATCAACCATAGTCTATGACACTTTAACAACGCGTGACTACGGCTTTTGAAACTTGTTTCATGCTTTTTCAACGTCGTTTTTTGTCGTAGTTGGGTTTTAGTTTTTATATATATAAGATTGATGCAGCGGCTAATGCTTTCACGTCCATCTCGAAAACCGGTCACAACTGAATGTCGTCATCGTGGAGTTGCGTCTCAACAATCGATGGCCATCTCGCTAGGTCAGCGCTGGCACATCATGTAGAGGCAGTTTTACAAAGGAGATTTTGTCCTACTAGGTATACCCCGTTGACCAGATGTGTTGGTATATGGTTTGTGTCAAGTGTTCCTTCTCTCTGCAGTTCTGTTGTCCTGCGTAGGTTGCTCCCTCATCCGCTCTTACGACACCCATAGATAATCTCCGTATTTTTAATAGGCCAACACAGACTAAAGCAATTATATAGATGTCAAATTACGCAATAGGTCAAACAGATACCGACATATAAGTTGTAACACTTGTAACGGTACATTTCAAGGTTATTCTAGTAATACGTATTCTTGGGGAATTTCAAATCGTGATACATATGTGTTAATATTTTTATTTTCATACTAGTTTTTGGTCGAGGCTCCGCCCGCGTCGGTTATCGCGGCAAATTGTAGCCTATGTGTTATTCTGATGTATAAGCTATATTAATGTAAAGGTTCATCCAAATCCGTTCAGTAGTTTTTGCGTGAAAGAGTAACAAACATCCATCGTTAAAATTATTAACATCAAACATTAGCATGTTGGTGACGCGAACTCATAAGATTTTTCCTACCAAAAAGTGCCAACGCGGCCAAATAAGTTTTCACTTCATAAATGCTTCTAAGTATTTTTTAGTTTTTATTTATGGTCCTGCCAAAATGACTACTCCGCCTGGTGGAAAGCAAAAGCAGAATCCAAGAGCTTGCATACTGTTTACCTTACATGTAATACTAACACTATTGTACCTGAAAATCTGACTTTGAAAAGAGTGGCCATGAGTTTCTTTGCCAGTATTCTTCTCATGAGGCTCTACGCATTTTGGAAACTGGAAGTTATGGATCGACACAGGCAGGCAGTAGATATTGGTGTTTTCACCTAATTTAACTCGACAATACAGCACATGCTGTGGCGTCTGTTTGTGTCGATCTATGATTCTTAACTACAGCTTCAATTTAACGTTCATAAATGTCACTTAGTGTCTTAATTGAATAAATGATTTTGAATTTGAATCAAGAGTGGTGGTAACCATACTCATTGCGAATGCAAAAAATGCAGCATGGTGACCCAAACCATGGCGGCCTTGTGATGCTTTCGCATCGTTGAGCCTCAGGTCTCGCACTCACCAACGAAACATGACAACACGAACGCTGTCATTTTACGTTGATCTTCTGTGCGAGGGTAATACTGCCCCGGTCGAGTCGGCCCGTTCGTGCTGAAATCAGCGTGGCTCTACTACCTTGCCCTGATTAATGAATCATTATGAATAGAGTTCTGGACATAGGCCTTTTCTTAGAAGAGACGTTTTGGCCTACTGTCCATAGACGAAGAACGCATAGTCGTTGATACTTTGAAAGATTACGTATCGACCTTTGTGAGTGAGTGGGCAATGTATACAAACTGCGCTGTACATTGACCCTCGGTGTGTAATAGATTAAATGTCCTAGTCATTTAATATATATCGTCATTATTATTAAGATAGACGTGTGCAACGTAATATAACCATATAATCTGTCAAGTAAATAAAGGTAAACAGGTTAAGGAATTGCTATACGCAGGCGTTCCTATCTGTCAAAGTTTTCATGTGTGCGTGAAATTTTTAATTTTATGTTTTAATTTTTATGTGTGTGTTCGTAGCGACAGGCGATAGTTTTTGTATGTGAGTTTAAAATGTGTATGTATGAAGATTTCCCTCGCAAAAATGGCAGACTTTTTTATGGCTCTGTGTTACTCTATGGTCAAGTCCGACAAGTAATTTATAAGGCACAAGTGTACATTTAGAAGAGCCTTACTTAAGCATAAAGAACCTCTTAAGTTTTTTAAGACTGGTTAAAAAGTTGTGACATCTGCGTAAAAGTTGAAAATAACACAGAATCGTTGCTCAAAGTTAAATAAAGTTAATAAATAAACAGGTAAGTCTTACATAACGTATTAACAACATTAATTCAAGATCGTATTAATATCACTTTTTTATTGAGATCCGACCACAGACAAAGTTTTTTGTCTCTGGTCTGTATGTTACATACTAGGCTTTTTATGCCTTTATATAAACACGGACAGCTACTTGTTCAGATCACGCAGTTACTACATGTGAACAACTAAAGACTAGTAATAACTGGTTTTGAGAGGAAATCGTGTGTCATATCCTCACAAGTTTGCGTTGCAAATAAACTTATAGCCTTCATTAATGGGAGTAAAACAAGATGGCGGAATACTCAACAGTACTGAATATGTTTAATCAAACTTTAATAGTGAGTATTTACTACACGTGTTTTCTTGAGTAATTACAGTTCATTGACCTGGATAGAAGAATATATCAGTTCTTAGAAACAGAAGAACATTATTCTTCTTTGTCGTTACAACTGTTTTGAGTAGATACATAATTACACATATAGAATGGTGAGAAGAGCCATAGAATCTTGCCCCTGGGGTGGCTGTGTTCATCCCGATTGTATCTTAGTTTGTGAGGTGAGACAGGGAGGACTCCAGAAGCGGCCGTTGCGTTCAAGAGCTTCTCCCGTCTTACTGCCAATGTAGTTCCCTGCTGGGATTAGTGGGTAGGCCAATTTGCCGAGAATTCCAAACACGCACCTCGTCTCTGCTTTCTTTTTTTTTTTTTTTTACGCGGCAACTGCTTTGTTCACCATAACCTCTGTTTTGGGGACACACGAAGGGTGTACAAACTTTTTTTTTTAACGTGTGGAAACCCCCTCGGGCCGTCACTCCGCCGGGGTTTGCTATGGGGCGGTGTGTCGGATTCGAACCGACTAAAACCACACGGTGTGCCACTCTGCGCCTGAGACGGGAAGGATCTGGGAACTGCTGTTATTAACACATCCGGACCAAGGGCGTACAACCATACCATAGCCTTAGGAGGTTATGGTTCTTATTAATTACACATAGGTGAGACATGTCATGATTAATTAGAATAAAATGACGAATTAAAAGAAAAGAAATTTCGGTCCCGTTACAACTGCCTCGTAGGTCTAGCGGTTGACGAATGCGACTGCCGATCAGGTCTTGGGTTGGGGTCGGGCCAAAAAGTGTTATTGAGTTTTTCTGATGATAGAAATATATAAATAAGACTTGTTCTAAAAAGTCAAATTCTAAATAGGTACTTACCTACATATCTAAAAAAAATGACATCCTCTTTTCACCTTAAGTACTTCTCTTTTATAAGTCTACTAGCTGCCCCGGCAAACGTCGTTTTGCCATAAAAAATTTTTAAGGATGGGTCACCCTTATCATTTAGGGGGATGAAAAATAGATGTTGGCCGATTCTCAGACCTACTCAATATGCTCACAAAATTTCATCAAAATCGGTCAAGCCGTTTCGGAGGATTATGGCAACGAAAACTGTGACACGAGAATTTTATATATTAGATGTATTTATTTTTTTATGCTTTCAGTACAAAATATACATTTACAAATATTACAAAAAAAAATCGATGTTGAATAATTTTGGTATTTTTTTATTACATTTACAGAGCTACATAATAACCGTAACACTTTATTTTCGAAATAAATTTCTTTCAAATACATTTTACATAACCTCAGTATAGAACTTATTCACGATTAAAAACCTATATCCAAGGATAAAAATGCCAAACACATGTCGTCTCCGCTGTTTACTTCAAAACGAAAGAGATGGATAATAATTTTATATGCAACACCAAAATGGCGGCTTTATAGTTTGGAAACGTGTTGTGTATATTAAGTTTTCCTTTTAGTATGTACCTTAGAGTCAATATATATGTATTATTACAATAAACAACTTATATGACTAAGTTTATGCCATTACCGATTAAATTTCTCTCAGCATTTTATTTTTCACTGGCCGAGCCGGTGTTACTCGCGGTTATTGTCGTACCGCGGGTAACGCAGGGCGAAGTTAATCTGAAAAAAGTACCCTAAGTTGCTCCCTATACCATCAGCTACCTATCAGTGAAAGTCCCGTCAAAATCGGTCCTGCCATTCCAGAGATTAGCCGGAACAAAAAGACAGACAGACAAAAATTGAAAAAAAAAATGTAATTTTGGTATATGTATCTTGTATACATACATACATACTGCCTCGTTGGTCTCGCGGTTGGCGTGAGCGACTGCTGATCATGAGGTCTCGGGTTCGATTCCCGGGTCGGACCAAATGTTTGTATGATCTACAAATATTTGTTTCGGAGTTTGGGTGTGTTCTATCTATAATATGTAAGTATTTACGAAAAAAAAGAAGTATATATGTATTTGTATCAGTTGTCTAGTACCCCATAACACGAGCTCTCTTGGGACTAGATGGCGTTGTGTGTTTAGATGTCCGAAATATTTATTTATATTTATATGCATTTATTAAAAAGCGGTTGGTTATGTTGATATTACAAACAGACACTCCAATTTTATTTATTTGTATAGATTTTTTATGTTTGACCCTGCCAAAATGACTCTACTCTGCCTGATGGAAAGCATGAGTAGAATCCAAGAGTGGTGGTCACCATACTGCGAATGCAGACAATGCAACAATGCAGCATGGTGACCCACACCATGGCGGGCTAGTGATGCTACTGCATCATTGGGCCTCCGGTCTCGCACTCACCAACGAAACACGACAGCATGATCGCTGTCATTTTACGTTGATTTTCTGTGCGAGGGTAGTACCGCCCCGGTCGAGCCGGCCCGTTCGTGCTGAAATCAGCGTGGCTCTACTACCTACTTTTATATTATCCCTCAATAGTATTAAATACTTACCTACTTGTATAGGCCTTAAGTCTTACTTTATATCATCTTTGCCTTCTCAATTACCTGCAAAAAAAAAAACAAAATAATATTACTTATGGAACTACGTCACAGTCAATAAAGAACACACCCGAGGTGATAAAAGCATGTTAGAACATCTAAAAATAAAGTTTGCGCGTCAATACACTGTTTGTGACTTACATTATTTACCTACCGAATGAGATCATGCTGTCGTGTTTCGTTGGTGAGTGCGAGACCGGAGGCCCAATGATGCAGTAGCATCACTAGCCCGCCATGGTGTGGGTCACCATGCTGCATTGTTGCATTGTCTGCATTCGCAGTATGGTGACCACCACTCTTGGATTCTACTCATGCTTTCCATCAGGCAGAGTAGAGTCATTTTGGCAGGGTCAAACATAAAAAATCTATACAAATAAATAAAATTGGAGTGTCTGTTTGTAATATTAAAATAACAGCTTTTTAATCAATGCATATGTATATATACACGATACATATGCCAAAAATGTAGTTAAAAATTTTTTTGTCTGTCTGTCTGTCTGTCTGTTTGTTCCGGGTAATCTCTGGAACGGCTGGACGGATTTTGACGGGACTTTCACTGGTAGGTAGCTGATGATCCGGGGAGTAACTTAGGCTACTTTTTTAGACTAACTTTGTCCCGCGGCGTTACTCGCGGTACAACAATAACCGCGGGTAACACCGCGGGGTTCAGCTAGTAAAAAATAAAAAAAAATAGTTTTTACAATTATATTTCGTCTTAAAATACAATAGGGTAATCGACACCTTAGTCAAATCAGGTACTTTTATCATCTGTCAAAACGATAACTTTGTATGAAAAATATACTAAATTCAAACTTGTGACGTCACTGTTTTAGACTACTCAATTGAGCAATATATTTCAATGTTTATCAGATTAAAATTTGTAATAGAAATGAATAGCTGTAATAATGATATTTTCCGAGATGTTTTGTTATATTCGTTTTAATGAAGGAGACATCGCTAGTTATTTACGATACAGTCAACTATCCTATTTTTATTATCTCCTTTGCCTCTTCTGTCTGGGTGGCATTATTCGTCAAACCCAAATAAAAGTGTACTTAGATAAAGATTTGAGCTTGCAACTTACTCTAAATTAGGTACTATAGGAGTCTTCCATCATTACAAGGGACCTTGAAATGATAATATGGTCCAGGTTCTTCTTAAAATAGTTTTTTTATTGATTAACGGGCAGACGTATCGCCTGATGGTAAGCGATTACCGCCGGCCATAGACACTCGCAACACCAGAGGCGTCACAAGTGCGTTGCCGTTCTTTGGGAGATGGGAGGAGGAATTGGGGTATGGGCCTCCGGTATCCGCACTCACTCGGTGAAACACAGCGCAAGCGCTATTTCACACCGATTTTCTGTGCGGTTATCACTCCGGTCGAGACGGCCCATTCATGCCGAAGCGTGGCTCTCTCACGGTCTTAAATAGTGTGTCACGTAGCGGCTTTAGGAGCCATGAGGTTCAAAGATGAAGATGGTGGTGAGGCCACGAGGTTGAGCAGGAGATAATTTAGACACGTACTACACTTTATATATATGATATTTATTTTGAAAGATATACGAGTTAACAATAAAATTGGTTCGTGAACACAAAGTTAAGTAGATCCTACAGGGCGTAGGTTTGAGAGATTCGACCACAGTGGTACCTCCAAGTAAGAGGTACTTAACTTAGTAGCTGGCCCCCGGCTTTAGAGGCCGGGACCCGTAGCAGCGGCGCAGCCGCCGGGCGTGGCAGACGCCAGCACGAAGAGTAGTGCTGGGCTCCGGCGTTGGAGGCCGGCGGCCCAGCCGCCGGGCGTGGTAGACGCCGGCAGCAAGTGGTGCGCAGGAAGAGGTCGCGCAGAAAGAGGTCGAGCCGTCGGTGCGCTCGTCCTTTTATACGTTCCCAGCGGTGGTAGGGTAGCGATCCACAGGTGGGGCAGCCGAGAGACGCGTAGTGGCGGGGAGGACGATGTTGCGCGTGACAGTGCATGGTGGTCTTAAATGGTGTTTTTGCGAAAACACCACTTATTCCTGGCTTCTTAATTTCCGAGGAGTCAGAGAACCGAAAAGATTGTCAATTATTACCAACTACTATTGGGCGGTGGCTCCGCCCGCGTGCATATCGATTTTCGTTGTAAAGCCTATGTCCTTTCTCGAGAATTAAAGAATCTCTATGACAAATTTTATTGAAATTGGTACAGTTGTTCATTTGCGATAGCGTAATAAACTGAGTTAATTATAGATATTTGTGATTGCCAAATACAAAGGATTAATATTAAATTACTAGCTGACCCACGCAACCTCGTTTGCGTCTCCTATTGCCCGTAGCGTGATAATTTTCCCCCGTTTTTGACACATTCTCCATTGGTGCTCCGCTCCTGTAGCTGTAGCGTGATGATATATAGCCTATAACCTTCCTCGATAAATGTACTATCCAACACTGAAAAAAGTTTTCAAATCGGACCAGTGGTTCCTGAGAGAACAAACAAACTCTTTAGCTTTATAATATTAGTATAATAACATTATTTCTAATCAATCAGCAACATCTAATCTATATCTATACTTATAATAAAACTGTAGAGAGGTCAATTCTGTACATTGAATATATATTAAAAATTATTATTGGGGGATGAATGGTTATCGATACTGATGCCAAAAATGTAATCAGTAAGTTTTTTGTCTGTCTGTCTGTCTGTCTGTCTGTATGTGCACGCATGGATCAAAAACTACTGAAGGGATTTTAACCAAACTTGGTACGATTATAGTCCATACTCCTGGGCAGGTTATAGGCTATATAACATAACGCTAAGATGCATAGGAGCTGAGCAGTGACGATAAATTTGAAGCAAGTCGGATGAAAATTTTCGCTTTCGAGCTCTTATCCTCGCATACGTTGATCATACACCAAAAATATGTATTACAAAGATGATGGTCTTCAAAAGATCTACAAAAAAGTCCTCAATAGTATATTTCTATCTTTTATAAATTAGCCACAATAACGTGTTTAAGCGTTAGGCATTTCTTCAAGGTGTATTAAATACTTAAATATATTGTATTTCACATGGATATATCCTTATCACTATACACTTTAATATCTTTTTTAATAAAATATAGAATTATAAAGTTATAATTAATAAACACACAAGCTATAGATGAAATAAAACTGCCAAATCTCGCCGCACCAGTATAAGTACGACATTACGGTTGATTTTTCTTTAACACGCGAAACGGCCATCCGCTGGATCTACAAAACGGCGGGAGCGCTCACGCCGCTCACGCGCTGACTTCACTCGAATTGTCACTGTTAATGCGAACGAATGTGGTTCTTATTGACTGGGAATAAGCGCGTTTTAGATTTAAAAAATACATAAGACGTAGTTTTTAGATATCAGTTTAAAGTAGGTATTAGATAATAATATAATTAGTTTATTTAGTGTTTTTGTTTGTTTCTCCTTCTTTTCTTTATATTTATAGTTGTAAAATTAATAAGTATAATTTCAAATAAGTAAATTTATGCAATGACAATTAATAAATCTCATCGTCAGACTTTCCGTGTTGCTGGAGTAGATCTTAGTCTCAGATGTTTTTCACGGACAGCACAGCTTTAAACAATAAGATATTATGTCGCATGCCTGCCTGGTCAAAGTACAGAATATTGCTTCATTCATCGGGTGGTGAAACGACTACTTACCGAATCAAATTTTTTGCAGAATTTCTACTGTATTATGATTAATTATGAATTTTAATTTAAGATAAAGTTCAAGCTTGACAACCAAAAACGATATTTCTGTAATGGCGCTGGTCACATGAGACGCGTGACGTCACACTCTAGCCACAACAAAACAAAACAGCGCGGTTTAAGTTAATTTTATCAGTTTTCTCCAATTTTATATTAATTAAAATGTCGAATAAATGGTTTGTAGTGCCACAGTGAACAAATCTATACATCTATAGGTACAAATAAATAAAATTGGAGTGTCTCTTTGTAATATCAAAATAACCGCTTTTTACTAAATGCATATGTATGTATACACGGTACATATACCAAAAATGTAGTTAAATAATTTTTTGTCAGTCTGTCTGTTTGTTCCGGGTATTCTCTGGAACGGCTGGACCGATTTTGACGGGACTTTCACTGGCAGGTAGCTGATGATCCAGTGAGTAACTTAGGCCACTTTATTTAGACTAACTTTGTCCCGCGGCGTTGCGCCGAAATGTATGTATGCGCGTAACTTTCGATCGGCTACACCAAATTATATTTTTTTTTATGTGTTAGTTATTCTTAGGACAAGGTTTGTGTACAAGAAAAAATAAAGGAAACAGTTTTTTTGTCCGTGACTACACCTTACTCATGGGTAGCTGGTAACGAAAGAAAAATATGGTGGTACGAAGTTCGTCGGGTCAGATAACATCTTTAAATACCACGCTTTGTACTATTTCAAAATGTAACCTAAAAGCATTGAGATATACCTACCTACATAAAGTAAATTAGATTTTACAAAAATAATGAATGAATTTTTTCTAGAGGTTATTACAGAAACAATTTTTATGTTGTACTTATGCAAGTGCAACATAGCTGCTTTAACATTTTTCAGTTCTGCAGCATAGTTATCAATGTTATTATTATGTACTAGCTGAACCCCGCGGTGTTACCCGCAGTTATTGTTGTACCACGAGTAACGCCTCGGGACAAAGTTAGTCTAAAAAAAGTAGCCTAAGTTACTTCCTGGATCATCAGCTACCTGCCAGTGAAAGTCCCGTCAAAATCCGTCCAGCCGTTCCAGAGATTACCCGGAAGAAACAAACAGACAGACAAAAACATTTTTTAACTACATTTTTGGTATATGTACCGTGTATATTATATATCATAGGCATTTAGTAAAAAGCGGTTATTTTAATATTCAAACACACTCCAATTTTATTTATTTGTATAGATAGAAAAGTGCAACCATAAAAGCGTCTATCTTATGTAGGTTGCTGTTATCGGCACGCACAAAATTTGGTTCCTTTTTGTTTCGAACCACTTATTAAATAGTTTATTAAAAAAAGTCCTGCAGAAATAGCTCACAGATCGATTATTACCACTCCGAAAACATAAAACGCAAACAATATTCAATAGAGGAATATTTCGTTTATTAGCATGTGACGTCACCAGAGTTGCAACCAATCACAAGACGTTTATGTCGAAGACAAAATTTCAAAAAAATTGTTAGTTTTATTTCGTGAAATCTGCGAGAAACTTAAATTATTTTGTTTGATTTATAGTGAAATATGTCTTTTTAGACTATTATCTTAAAGGATGACCCCAATCCATAGTTTATTTCCCTTTCCTCTTTAAACGCGTGCAGTTTTTGGTGAGTCTGTGAGTCTATGCTTTGCGATGACGATAAACAAGACAGGTCAGACGTTGCGCACCGCAGGCATAGACGAACTGTTTCAGCAACGGAAAGCTCTATGTGGCTCTGTCGAGGGTGAGCGACAATGCTAATATGTTCGTATATTGTTCCAATGGCATTACACATAACATAGTATACAGCGAAGCTCTTTAAATAAAGGTAACACTGTCACAATATGTGGACATATCAGTGAAATTGCACGCAAAAACTACTGAACAGATTTGAATGACACTACAGGAATTTAACTTATACATCAGAATAACACATAGACTACTATTTGCCACGATAACCGACATACACGCGGGCGGAGCCGCGGGCAGCAGCTAGTCTAATATATAAAATTCTCGTGTCACAGTTTTAGTTGCCAAACTCCTCCGAAACGGTTTGACCGATTCTCATGAAATTTTGTGAGCATATTGAGTAGGTCTGAGAATCGAATAACATCTATTTTTCATCCCCCTAAATGGTAAGGGTCACCCATCCTTAAAAAAAATTTATGGCAAACCGACGTTTGCCGGGGCAGCTAGTTTTTTTATAAGTTTTCGCACTGACAAAATTCAAATTTAAATTCCAAAGTCATAACCAACCCACGTAAAATAAGGATAAACTTCGAACGACATAATTTTGTTGCCATCTTTGAAATATTTGGACGTCAGAATCAATTGATTTTATTAGTATTTGAGTCGATAAAAAGCATTTATTTTCTTTAAAATTAGCAACTTGCGTCACTGGACGGAATTGAAAAATTAAATCACGCTTTATTGTTTGGGGTTCCTTATGGATTCGTCATGTCTGTCTGTCCGTCCGTCCGTATATTACAGCCACATTTTTCCGAAACTATAAGAACTATAATATTCAAACTTGGTAGGTAGGTGTATTCTGTGAACCGCATTAAGATTTTCACACAAAAATGAAAAAAAAAGCAATTAACTTTGGGGGTCCCCATACTTAGAACTGAAACTCTATGGGAATCGTTATTGGGAAGTCAGTGCCCTCAAATATGTACAACTAGTTACGCCTTTCGAATTCAGTTCACCCTCAGGGTTGCGGAGGTCCGATGCCAATCGCTCCGTGTAAAAACTGATATTCAGGTAAAAGCAGTTGAACAAGTAGCTGACACCAAATCTTGGGAATAATAAATGCTAGGAAGATGATGTCATTCAGTGTCTTAATTGAATTTGAAGATAATATTCTGAAATCCTTAGGAGGAAAGAGTAATGTACTTATTTTGATCTATAACCTATCACAGATAAAAAATATTTCTCATTTCCAATAATAGATAAGTTTTATCATTTTATCATAATAAAAGGATTAAATAACACGTGTCTGGGTGTATATTATCTATGTTATATATGTATCGTAATATATAAGTGTGTTTTTATGCGGTCCAGTTATCAGGCAGGCTGTCAAATTTTGGGATCAGGAGATTCAGAAGGCCCGATTTGACACATGTCAAGCTGACGTTTCTAGTGACCAGAACTCCGGTCTATTTGCACAGAGAAAGCATTGCCATTGAACGTGGCAATGCTGCTAGTCTTTTGGGAACGATGCCAAATCTATACAAGTAAATAAAATTGGAGTGTCTGTTTGTAATATTAAAATAACCACTTTTTACTAAACGCATATGTATGTATACACGGTACATATACCAAAAATGTAGTTTTTTTTTTGTCAGTCTGTTTGTTCCGGGTAATCTCTGGAACGGCTGGACCGATTTTGACGGGACTTTCACTAGCTGATGATCCACGGAGTAACTTAGGCTACTTTTTTTTACACCAACTTTGTCCCGCGGCGTTACTCGCGGTACAACAATAACCGCGGGTTTCAGCTAGTATATCATTCATAATCGGTCTCCTTACGTAAACAATACGTTAGCTCTATTTTACCTGCAAGGAGTTTATTTTACCTAAACAAGGTAACATTAATGTTTTTGTAGAAACCATGACTGTAATGTACTTTTCGTCTGATGTAAACCAAGATCTACTGACGAGATAAACCGTATGACGGCGTGAGACGCGGAATTCCTATGAGTAATACAGTTGTAAGACATATCTATACAAATAAATAAAATTGGAGTGTCTGTTTGTAATATTAAAATAACCTCTTTTTACTAAATGCATATGTATGTATGTCTATAACCCATATTACAAGCTCTGCTTAGTTAGCTTATCATGAACTAGCCGACCCACGCAACCTCGTTTGCGTCTTCTATTGCCCGTCGCGTGAAAATTTTCCCCGTTTTCGAAACATTTTTCATTGGTGCTCCGCTCCTATTGGTCCTAGCGTGATGATATATAGCCTATAGCCTTCCTCGATAAATGGGCTATCTAAAAGTGAAAGAATTTTTCAAATCGGACCAGCGGTTCCTGAGATTAGCGTGTTCAAACAAACAAACAAACAAACAAACAAACAAACAAACAAACAAACAAACAAACAAACAAACTCTTCAGCTTTATATATTAGTATAGATAAGGAGTCATTTAACTACTTTTTAGACTAGCTTCGCCCTGCGGTTGTTTTTGTAAAAGAGCAACAATAACTTCAGGGTTTAGCTAGTTGTATATAAAAACAAAACCAATGCAGCCTTTACAACATTATTTAGGACTAGCTGAACCCCGCGGTGTTACCCGCGGTTATTGTTGAACGCCGCGAGACAAAGTTAGTCTAAAAATGTCCAAGTCACTCCCTGGATCATCAGCTACCTGTCAGTGAAAGTCCGGTGAAAATTGGTCCAGCCGTTCCAGAGATTACCCGGAACAAACAACAGACAGACAAAAATTTTTTTAACTAAATTTTTGGTATATGTACCGTGTAAACATACATATGCATTTAATAAAAAGTAGTTATTTAATATTACAAACAGACACTCCAATTTTATTTACTTGTATAGATTACGATTCAAAATGTATCGGAAGTAATCCAGCAGTAGTTGCAAAACAGCCACAAAAAAACAGTGTCCTCGTTAATGCCGAACTTGTTATTTTTAGTCCAAATTCACGATTCGACATGCCTCGGTCACTCACCGATACTGCTAGTCATTCATAATGAAACATAGAAACACATTTACTTAGTGAAATAATATAGGACCTACTATAGAACCTTGAAGGACTCCATAACGTTTTATAGGATGAATCAACTCAGAACTTCATAGTTTTAAAAACTTAAATTGAACTTTAAAGTAATTAGGGTAAAATTCTAGTTAGATAAGTATAGAACATTATAACGGACACTTTCATAAGCGTAATGTTATTATTATCTTTGTCGAATGACTTGCACAAATCTAAGTAGAACACATCTGCGTACCATAGCATTTTTTTTAACTTTTTTGCCTAACTTACAGTTCCCATTCCGTAATGGATTCTGCACAAAAAAGAACTTGATTTATCGATAACTTAAGCATTGTAGTTACTCTTTACAAGCTGTAAACCTTATTTATAACTTGTTACATCAATTGTTTAGTATACGATCAGTCAATTTAAATTAAAAAGCTTTTAAAAACAAGCTTTTACTGTAATGCCTCGAGACGAATCAAACGAGTCCAAACTCGGTGATGTCGCGACGTTTCTTTACAGAGTTCCTTTGGCCACCTTCCAGCATCAGATCAGCTCCATTTTACTATAATACTGTATTGTCACGCTGTATACATATGCTTGCAAAATTTCAGCAAAATCGGTTGAAGGTATCTGTTTCAAAATGGAGTTGCAAGATTCCACCAGAACATGCAAGCATACATACATTGCAAGTTAATAAAAAGCTTGCAATAATATGATTAATCTTGGATCGAGTTTAATAGAATCGTGCCTTTCTATCTCATCTAATTGAATCTGACTTTTTAACATGTCGTTGACCTCTGAGAACGTCTAAGATAGCACTCAAAGTGGTTACAGCTATTTACAACTTTAAAAATTGCTTTTTGTCGTGGGTATCAAGAAAAACTCTTGTTGGCATGCCTCTTCTTTTACTTTTATTCATTTTAATCTTAACTTCTTTTTTTTTTTTTTCTTATCTCATTTCTTCCCACAATCTGTCTGTATTGACATTTAGTTGGACTTTATGAATTTGAATTACAGGGCGTGTTTGGTTCCAAATCCAATGATTTGACCAAATTTAGTGTTACATCTCTTTTAATAGATCTTGGGGCGCACGTCTCTTTAATCTTTGGAAAGTTGTGCCGGATTCATTTTCCATAAGATTCTTTGCAAGTTGGTTTGGATGGTTTTGCATGCGCTTGTGATAGCTGTGTAATGAGTCTGTCACTTCCTCCTTTACTGTTTTTATGTTCAGTTCACGATGTAATCTGTCGTTTTTAATATACCATGGGGCGTTGGTAATCATGCGAAGAATTCTGGACTGAAACCGTTGCAGTATTTCTAGGTTTGAGTTTGAGGCTGTTCCCCAGAGTTGCACACCGTATGACCAAATTGGTTTAATTACTGCTTTGTAGAGCAAGAGCTTGTTTTCATAAGAAAGCTGAGATCTTCGGTTTAAAAGCCAATACATCTTTCTCAGCTGTTGACCAAGGGCTTTTCTTTTCGTGAAAATATGTTTTGTCCAAGTAAGTCGTCTGTCCAGATAAATGCCAAGATATCTAACGTAAAAAAATAAGGTTTTAAAGCACCTGCCTTGCACCTGGATCGAAATTACATGGGTCTCTTTTTAGAGATTCATAACTTATGACCTTCTTATCGGTTTTTGGAACAAAGTTCCTTATGGCGCGTTGCGAAAGGGGGCTACTGAGGTTCAAACTATAACTATAACTTCGTTCCATCTAGGTGTCCCTTGACAGTTCTCAAGTTTCTTCTTTGCTTTACCCACTTTTTTTACTCCTAGTTTGCTACGAGTGTCTTTAAGTCTCAAAGCGCTTATAGCAGTTATTTACCTCTGTTTCTATCCTATCCCATTATCGCCATAATTACTTTAACTTCTAGATCTTCTAAATTCTGTTGTCAACAGCAAAATCTTTCAAACTTGTTAGACTAAATTATTATTCTCTTTCCTAATAGCCCTTCATAGATAAAGATATACGCATAGTGTATGTAGGCATAGATAGTGAAAGAATCTGAATATATGGCTCTAGTTCGAACAAAGACATTATTATCAATTATCTTTATATATCGTCCTATAGTAACTTCACAATCTTTATGATGCGATGACAACGCCTTATGAAGATTAAGTACTCCCCCACCCCTCAGTAGTTCTTAAATGTAAATGAAAAACCCCGCCTCAATAAGTTTTGAATAGATCATGTCTATATCAATCATATTAAAATTTATAACTAGCTGAACCCCGCGTTGTCATACCGCGGGTAACGCTACAAAAGCTAGTCAAAAAAAAGTAGCCTAAGTTACTCCTTAGATCATCAGCTATCTGCCAGTCCCGTCAAAATCAATTTTATTTATTTCTATAGAAGATGTTATAAATGCGCGAACTATCCCGATCTTGGGCAGTTCGTTTCCATCTGCCTCGTCATGGAAATTACTTCAAATCGTCGAAAGTCATCGTCAAGTCGCAAGATTCCTTCATCTTCACCTTCACTCAACAGCGGACAGTGATAAGTTGATTAAATATAATTAAGAATACCTATATGAAAAGTAAAATGTAAATTAGCATGTGATATCGAACTCTCGACCGGGGCAGTATTACCCACTCAAAGAAGTCCAACCTAAAATAACAGCATTTGTGCTGTCGTTTTACGTTAGTGATTGCGAGACCGAAGCGAAGGCTCAATGATGCAGAAGCATAAGCCGCCATAATGTGGGCCACCATGTTGCATTGTCAATGAGTATGGTGACCACTACTCTTGAATCCAGCTCATGCTCTCCATTAGGAAGAGGAGAGTCATTTTGGCAGGATCCTAATTATAAAAAAACAATAACAGGTGTTCTCCGTAGGACTAAATTCTAGAAGGAAGTGTATAAAAGGGTCCCGTAGTATTGGTACTTTATAGGCACCGGCAGCTTATTTGGCCATGCACAGAAAATAGTTTTTAAGGTTCCCTTTGGTGATAGAGGGACGCGGGGATTGTAGTAGCACCGTTCCGAGCAAGCGATTGGTGCGTAAGTCGACTACACTT
Source organism: Spilosoma lubricipeda (assembly GCA_905220595.1). Taxonomy (NCBI): domain Eukaryota; kingdom Metazoa; phylum Arthropoda; class Insecta; order Lepidoptera; family Erebidae; genus Spilosoma; species Spilosoma lubricipeda. The sequence continues at coordinate 3,329,521 of HG992303.1, read as the reverse complement.
CGATTTCCTATGTTTTGATTTGTTGCATTAGTGAACTATGCGCGAACTTACCCCCACTACGCCGAAGTTTGGCCAAGTTAGATGCCGACACCTATACTTAAGTTACATTTGAATCACGATATATGTTTACTCGGTTATATCATCAGTAAAAACCTTTAATAATCTAGCTCTGGAGATGGGTATCTTCTTAAAAAGGAGTTTTTGGCTCATCAAGGTAGTAGAGCCACGCTGATTTCAGCACGAACGGGCCGGCTCGACCGGGGCGGTACTACCCTCGCACAGAAAATCAACGTAAAATGACAGCGATCACGTTGTCGTGTTTCGTTGGTAAGTACGAGACCGGAGGCCCAATGATGCGAAAGCATCACTAGCCCGCCATAGTGTGGGTCACCATGCTGCATTGTTGCATTGTCTGCGCTCGCAATATGGTGACCATCACTCTTGGATTCTGACTCCACGCTGACAGACGGGCTGGTATATGGTTTGTGTCAAGTGTTCCTTCTCTCTGCAGTTCTGTTGTCCTGGTAGTTAGCTCCCTCAGTCGACTCTTACGACACCCATAAAATGAATAGAGGTGATGTCACTCTGAATTCTCATTCCTTCACCACATGAAAAGTTGAAATATACGTGACTATATTCATGTATTTATTTATTTCTTATTTCATGAAAATACGTAACACTGAAACAATGGTATGTCATCATTTCCGGTAGGTATTTATCAACCGGATTATGATAAAAAAAGATACGATATACATGTAAGGCTAACTGTTTGCCGCGGTTTTATTCGCGTGATTATTTCTTATCAACTTTTGCTGCCCGTGGTTCCTCCCACGTGTATGCCGTTTATCACGTAGTGCGACCCTAATTGAATTTTGATGTGTAAGCTATATTACTGTAAAATGGCAGTGGTTTTTGCGTGAAATAGTAACAAACATTATTGGATCAAAACATTAAAAGCACCATTATCCGTGTGAGAGACACGCTTCGGCATGAATCGGCTTGACCGGAGTGATACCACGGCCTCACAGAAAACCGGTGTGAAACAGCGCTTGTGCTGTGTTTCGCTGAGTGACTTAGGATACCGGAGGCCCATACTTTTCACTAAACGCATAATTATAAAGGTATCTTAATTAATAAACAGACACTTCAATTTTGTTTACTTGTATAGATATGTACAGATAAAAAACACAACGACATCGAAATGATAACTGAAATAATAATAATTATAAGATAATTCTTTTCTTTATATAAACCAAGCTTAATCTTAGATTATATCGAAGTCAAGATACCGTGATCAGTATTAAGGTGTACTTTTTACCTGAAACGTCCTTCAAACTTCATGAAAAGAATGCAATACCTAACCCCTTTACCCCCAACTTTCCCTTCTAGCTCAAAGTCCGACTACACATTTAAGTGTCTTAAGTTTTAAGATTTTGTGTCCCGGACGAGTATAGGTGAGCCAAAACTGTGTTACCGTCCTTTAAGATATCCAATCCCGAATTAGGGGAAGGGTTTAGTTTCTGATAACATCCATGTGGATTTGTTTAATAATAGTGTGACTGTGAATACTATTTATCTCCTGAGCATCAAGCAGTAAGAACAGTAATAGCAAATTTGCAACCGTGGGAGAGCCATACTTCATGGCTCTACCGGAGTGACACCACGGCCTCACAGAAGACCGGTATGAAATTGCGCTTGCGCTGTGTTTCACCTAGCGAGTGAGGATACCGGAGGTCCACACACAACCCCCTCTCGCCATCAACCCCTTACATCAGAATAACACATAGGCAACGATTTGCCGCGATAACCGACACACACATGGGCGGAGCCGCGGGCCACAACTAGTTCTACTCGTGTATATAATTATAGAACGGTATTTGGTATCTTTGTCCTGTTATTTAGTAACCGGGTATATTAACTATAAGGAAATAAATAGGCATACATAGTATATTGCTCTACTTAAAGCCCAAGAAGTAATTTCAAACTAAATTTAGATAATTTTAATTAAATTATTAAGGAAGACTAACCCAAGGCAATACTAATATTATGTATTCGGATGTTTTTTTATGTTTGTTTGTGTAAAAAATAGCTAAAGATTCACGGTAAACCGCTGCAACGATTCAGAAGAATTTTTGTATAGACATAGACTGAACCTTGGAAAAGGATATAGACTACTTTTTATCGCGATATTCGACAAACAAACAAGTGGAGCCGCAAGACAGACAGACAGAGTTTCATGGGTAAACCGCTGCATCAATATAGATGATTTATCTTATAAAGATGGATTATATCTTGGAGAAGGAAATAGGATACTTTTTGTCGCTAAACGACATACGAGTGAGCGGATAAGCGAGCAAATATAGTCCACACTTCCTACTAATATTATAAATGCGAAAGTTTGTAAGGATGGATGGATGTTTGTTACTCTTTCACGCAAAAACTACTGAACGGATTTGGATGAAACTTTACAGTAATATAGCTTATACATCAGAATAACACATAGGCTACTATTTGCCGCGATAACCGACATATACGCGGGCGGAGCCGCGGGCAACAACTAGTATATTATAAACTAGCTGAACCCGCGCTGTTACCCGCGGTCAATTGTACCGCGAGTAACGCCGCGGGACAAAGTTAGTCTAAAAAAAGTAAGTAAGTAAACCTAAGTTGCTCCCTGGATCATCAGCTACCTACCAGTGAAAGTCCCGCCAAAATCGGTCCAGCCGTTGCAGAGATTACCCAGAACACACAGACAGGCAGACAACATTTTTTTTCTACATTTTTTATATATGTATACATACATACATATGCATTTAGTAAAAAAGCGGTTATTTTAATATTACATACAAACACTCCAATTTTATTTATTTGTATAGATGCGAAAGTAACTCTGTCTGTCTATATTGCTTTCATGGCCAAACCGCTGCACCGATTTTAATGAAATTTGGCATGGAGATACTTTGATTCTTGAGGAAGGACATAGGCTACTCTTTTACACGCGAGCGGATCTGAGAGAAAATCTAGTTAGATCTAAATCAACATCCAGACATAGAATAAATGGCATTCGCACCTAATTATTGTCTTAGCTGGTAATCAAACTCACTATCTCCTAGCTTAGCAGTCAAGGTCACTAACCACTTGAGCAACAAGATTGTCAACGATTTATTGATTTCTTTTTTACTCAACAAATACTTTGTTTAAGTCAATGACCTCTTCAAACTTGTATTTTGGTCTTATAGCGCGCCTCCTTGGTAAAGTTTAAAAAAAGCATTAAGCTTTTGTTTTTCTGCCATCGCGTCGTAAAATCTACTAATATAATAAACGCGAAAGTTTTTTAATATGGATGGATAGATGTTTGTTACTCTTTCACGCAAAAACTACTAAACGGATTTGAATGAAACTTTATAGTAATATAGCTTATACATCAGAATAACATATAGGCTGCTATTTGCCGCGATAACCGACATATACGCGGGTGGAGCCGCGGTAAACAAATATAATTTATCTACCTATGTATAAAATGAATTGCCGTTCTTTTGTCTCGTTAAAACACGAGCAAGGCTAAATCGATTTGATTAATTTTAATCTTGAAATATTTGTGAAAGTTCCTATTAACCTTTCTTGCTGTTTTCTGCATAAATTGATCATATTTATATCTTGTACTTCGAGTTTCTAAAGTTCGTCTAAAAATAATTAGTAATTACAGATCATCACAGCCTAAAACAATCAACAACTGGACAATATGACTTGACTGCCTCGGTGGCGCAGTGGTAGCGTACGCGACTGCTGTTCTTGAGGTCTCGGGTTCGATTACCGGGTCGGACCAAATGTTTGTATGATCTGCAAATATTTGTTTCGTAGTTTGGGTGTTTTCTATGTATAATATGTATGTATTTACAAAAAAAAAGTATATAAGTATTTATATCAGTTGTCTAGTACCCATAATACAAGCTCTGCTTAGTTTGGGACTAGATGGCGTTGTGTGTTAGATGTCCAAAATATTTATTTATATTAAATATAACTTTCTTTAGAAAGAAAGTTAATAATATAACTGTTGCCAGCATTACTTTCATAATTACTACTATCAATCATACAGGCCCGCATACATGTTTATCCTTGGCGAAGTACAATAATAAAATTGAAAATTTAAAAAACCTCTACGCAGCATCAGGTCGAAGCAATTGTCATTTAACGATTATACTGGTACGTTAATCGAGTAATCTTACGCCAAAAATGCCTCACATCATTTTGGACTCTTACTGTGTAGTACTCTACTGCTGGGCCGATATTAACCAAACAGCTAAGAACCACCGCTAGACTGGCTTTCAAATGAAAATAACCTACGCTGCCACAGACAGACAGACATCGACGAAAAATTTAAAACACCCCTCTTTTTGCGTCGGTGGTAAAATAATGGCCATTGTGCAAGATGGCGTTCAAAAAATAAAATAATAAAACGCTGCTACTAACGAGTTCATAAGATAGAAATGTAGCAAAAAAAGTTATACAAGGTTATGTCTGTTTTCTCAGAAAGCATTTCAAAAGAAAATAAAACAGTATACATTTATTTAAATAAAGACTTATTCGCATTGGATTCGCGCCAAAATGTATATTCTTTCACCGGGTAGATGGTTACTGTGGTTTTACTTTTTTTTTTTTTGTAATTTTATGGCCTGGTAACAAGACCTTTAAGCCAATTGTCGTTTTACTTGATGCAATATAAATGTTGCTAACATTAAAAACTCCTTTCTTTAAATATAATAAATAAATATTTCGAACATTTATCACACAACGCCATCTAGTCTCAAGCTAAGCAGAGCTTGTGTTATGGGTACTGGACAACTGATACAAATACATACATACTTTTTTTTTGTAAATGCATACATATGATACATAGAAAACACCCAAACTCCGAAACAAATATTTGTTGATCATACAAACATTTGGTCAGACCCGGGAATCGAACCCGAGACCTCACGATCAGCAGTCGCACACGCCAATCGCGAGACCAACGAGGCTGTCAATCTATATTAATATATAAAGCTGAAGAGTTTGTTTGTTTGTTTGTTTGAACACGCTAATCTCAGGAACCACTGGTCCGATTTGAAAAATTATTTCGGTGTTGGATAGTCCATTTATCGAGGAAGGCTATAGGGTATATATCATCACGCTACTACTAATAGGAGCGGAGCAACAATGAAGAATGTGTCAAAAACGGGGAATTTTTTTAGGCTACGGGCAATATAAGGCGCAAACGAGGTTGCGTGGGTCAGCTAGTAATATATGAAACTGCAAAAGTTACTTTACTCTGCCTGATGACCTTAAACAGAATCCAAGAGTAATGGTCACCATACCATACTCATTGCAAATGCAACAATGCAGTATGGCGACCCACACTATTACGGCTTATTTATTGAGATGTTCCTGCATCATTGGGCCTCCGGTCTAGCACTCACCAACGAAACACGACAGCAAAAACGCTGTCATTTTACGTTGATCCTCTGTGAGAGGGTAGTAGCGCCCCGGTCGAGCCGGTCCGACCGTGCTGAAATTGGCTCTACTTCCAAGAAAATGCCATTTTTGCATTTTGGTAATACCGTTTTGTTACTGGCATTCATTCGTACGCATTTCCTACGTCAAACTTGGGAAACTAATAATTGACTGTTATATATAAAAAAAAGCGGAAATATCAAGGTCAAGAATTCGCTATGAGGATAAACTTACAATATTAAACTATTTACTATAATAAGTGTGTCGCAAGCCAAAATAGAATTTTATTACAAACTATCGTGTATGCATACATACATATGCATTTATTAAAAAGCGGTTATTGTAATATTACGAACAGACACTCCAACTTTATATATTTGTATAGATAATAAAAATTATTTTTGTGTATATTTTACCAATTTTTCATTCTGCTACTTTAATTAATTAAAATATTTATATGATAATACTAGCTGAACCTCGCAGTGTTACACGCGGTTATCGTCGTACCGCGAGTAATGCCGCGAAACAAAGTTAGTCTAAAAAAAAAGTACCCTAAGTTACTCCCTGGGTCATCAGCTACCTGCCAGTGAAAGTCCCCTCAAAATCGATACAGCCGTTCCAGAGATAACCCGTAACAAACAGACAGACAAAAAAAAATTTACTACATTTTTGGTATATGTACCGTGTTTACATACATATGCATTTAGTAAAAAGCGGTTATTTTAATATTACAAACATACACTCCAATTTTATTTATTTGTATAGATTAATAATTAAAGTTTAAAATCTCTTGTTGCAGATGTCAGTGTTGGATTCCTAAGACAAAGAAAAATAATCAAAATTATTAAAAAAAATATGGGAAGTCCGACTGAGTCCTCAGCAAAACCAGTACCAATGGAAGATAATACAGACAAAAAATCATTCAAATCTCGTTTCAAATTCTTGTTTCGCAAGAAAAAAGACAAAGTTGATAAAACAGAACAGTTGCACAAGACACACGAACTACAAGAGCCCAAAAAAGAAACCAAACCTGAAAATGATGATGTTAAACTTATAGTTGATAAAATCGAGAAGATTGACATTAAAGACAAAGAAGATCACAAAGAAGAATCAGTTGAAGATGAAGAAGAGAATGAATTGGGAAATTTCAACATCAAAGTAATTACAGTATCTAGAAATGAAAGAATTCACTCACATTCTTCAGGCGACAGTGGTTTCTCTGAGAAATCGGAGAACTCCGACAAATCAGAATGTTTCGATAAACTACCGGATTGTGAAAAGAGTGATAAATGCGATGATTTAGCGGAAGATTTGGAAAAATTGGAATTGGAAGATGAGAGCAAGAAAACGAAGAAATTACAGAAAGTTGTTTTGAAGAGAGGACCGACTAGAAATAAAGTTAGCGTTTACACATCGAGATGCCCTTATAAAATTCGGGACACGGATCCATACAGACAGGTTAGTAAATAATAGTAATAATCTTCTACTTTTACTTCTTCTACTTTGACTACCTCGTTGGTTCCGCGGTTGGCATGTGCGACTGCTGATCGTGAGGTCTGGGGTTCGATTCCCGGGTCGAACCAAATGTTTGAATGATTTACATTTTTTTTTATGGAATAGGCGGGCTAACGAGCAGACGTATCGCCTGATGGTAAGCGATTACCGCCGCCCATGGACACCTGTAAACACCAGAGGCGTCACAAGTGCGTTGCCGGCCTTTGGGGAATAGAAAGGGGAGTTAGGGGTTTAGGTTATGGGTCACTCACTTGGTGAGCAAGCAATATTTCACACCGTTTTTCTGTGAGGCCGTGGTATCACTCCGGTCGAGCCGGCCCATTCATGCCGAAGCGTGGCTCTCCCACGGTATTTGTTTCGGAGTTTGGATGTTTTCTATGTATAATATGTATGTATTTACAAAAAAAAAGTATAATATGTATTTATATCAGTTGTCTAGTATCCATAACACAAGCTCTGCTTAGCTTGGGACTAGATGGCGTTGTGTGTTTAGATGTCCGGATGTCCGAAATGTCCGAAATACTTTGTACTAGCCATTTTCCATTATTTTGGGTCGGTTCTCCTTGTTCTGCGGCGCTAGAACAATCTATCCTGGGTTTTTTTCTATTGTGTACTAGCTGAACCCCGCGGTGCTCCCCGCGGTTATTGTTGTACCGCGAGAAACGCCGCGGGACAAAGTTAGTCTAAAAAA